>OX101818.2:4991102-5622312 GCA_944452925.2 Chrysolina oricalcia | reverse complement strand
CTTGCTCGCTTTGCTGAAACAGAAAAAATTATCAAGAATGTATATAAAAGTATTCTAGATAGAAAAAACTGATAAAAGACGTTAAGAAGGAGAACTGGTCAGAGGTCTATCCTTCAGATAATATAAATTGAGTAGCCAACATCCTCGTTGGTAAATTACAAAAATCAGTAGAATACTGCACAACTACCAAAATAAGTTATGACTGATTTCATTGACTTCCAACTCTGACAAAAATTTTGATATGATCATTAAAACAAGAATCCCCAGCTTCCTTAAGAAATTCAAAATTCTGGCAGATAATCAATTTGGCTTCAGGGAAAATAGATCAACTGATGACTCGATCACTTACCTCACGTCAAAAATCAGTCACTCCATTGAGAATTCTAGCAGAGTTTGAACTATTTTGCCCAGTATCAGCGAATATAATGAGGAAAACTTTTATAAATTGATGTGACTTTTTACTTCAAAATTTGTTGTTTTACAATACTTCAAAAAATAATAATGTCATCACAACATAAAATCATATATAGGGTAATCACAAGAATTCATGCAGATGATAATCCTTTCACAAAAAAAAATTTATCGATCTCGCGAAAGCGATTGATACAGTCAGTCATAAACACCTTTTGAAGATATTGGACAGCAGAAGAATTAAAGAGCCAACGTTTGATTTACCTTTACTGGCAAAATACAGGAAGTCAAAATAATATTAACAAGATCGATTCTGAATTAGTGGAATATGGTGTATCCCAAAGGACAGTTTTGTCTATTTCTGTTTAAATTATCAATAAACGATTTGTTCAAACTACCACTAGAAGGAGAAGTTGTGAGTTTCGCCGATGATGTGGCCATCATTTCAAAGGATGACAACTGGGATTCTTTAAAAACTACTGCAGAAATTCTGAAATTCTCAATTGGTTCAAAGCCCGTCTCCTAACAATTAATTTGACAAAACACATTTCCGCCCATTTACATCATAATCTAAATACTAACCAAACTATAAATCATTGATGGTCAGCATTAAATGAACATAACATGAAACCATTCCTATAGATAGTGTACAAAAAACCAAGTACTTGGGTATATTCACTTTGAAGTGGGATGTACATACCAATTATATTACAAACAAACTTCTCTTCATCTTGCTGCCTTGAAATGACGTAATTTATATATTGGTTTGTTTCACACAATTCGATACGAACCAATAGATATTAAAATAGATTTTATGATAAAGCCATCAAAATATATAGAAGTTAATGTAATTATTAACAGTGTAGATAATATTAGTGGCTGCAGAGCCCTAAAATATATTTTATGTTGTTGTTGGATACCCCTTATTGAATATAAATCAATACGTCTTTGCCAGAGTAAATTGAAGTATATTTATCTCGCTCCAGTTCCAAAAGTTAGTAATCTACATAAACTAAAGGAATTGAGACCAGTCAATTGAAATTGTAGTTCATGAACAGCTGACTGAATATTTGGATAGAGATTACTATATATCAATCAATCAATTTAGACAGCGATACTCCAGTGAAATGGCATGTCAGTTAATGTGTAATCATCGGAAAGGGGAAATTCATGTAGGAAAAGTTGTAATTAGTGTATGTGTGAACTCGAATTGGACTGATGTAGATAGCAATGAGTTAATATTAAAATAAGAAAAATATGCTTCAAAGGAAAATATTCATGACTGAATTGAAACTATACCTAGATTTCACAAAAATAATGTTAACAGAAAGCGATCAGCTGAACTTTATTCGTATAATAGAGTTCCACAGGGTAGTGTATTGGGGCCGTTATTGTTAATACTGAATATTAATTATTTAACCAACTCTTCAATTTTCACTAGATGATACGTTGATTTATGTGCATCGGGAAAATTATTCTGATTTGGTAGCTAATATGAATGAGATATTTTGATGATAAGCATAAACATAGGCAAACTATTGCTAATGCTATTTTGAGGTTATGTTGTGTTTTGTTCTAGTTTTAATGAACATGTTGCTAGGGTAGGCATGTAACAATGAGAAATGCTAGGATCAGATATATTTTATTGCTTTGATTGAAATTATGATAAAAAAAGTGATTAGTGGTTGAAACATTTTTTGCAAGCCGATAAAAGCGTGTCATAATCGTTTAAAATGGTTTTTATACATGTCAGGAAGGAAATTTATTTTTATTACACTTCATATAGCTAGTGATATTTCAGGATTTCAAAATGTATTGAAAAAGTAGTCTTTTTTTCCCACGAATAACAGTTTTAATCGACATTATTTTACTCTGTTACATTTTGATCTCCATACAACTATATCAAAATTATCATGTCCAGTGGCGTCCCGGAAGGCACTGTAACCAATATTTTTGACAGAAAACATGTGCGCCACTGATTTTTTTGCAATTTTTGTATCTGTTTCACATTGAGCAACTGAAATTACAACTTTTTTATATCTAGAATTTTTTTCGTATCTTGCTTTGTTTTTGAGATAAAACATAAAAATCACTTCATTGCACGTCCCTGGCACAACACAATAAAAAATTGTTTTTATAGGGTTTTTAATGATTACAGATGAATCTGTTATGCTTAAAAATCGTTTGTTTCATTTGGCCAGTGCGTGCATAGTGGTAACGCCGGAAATGCCAAAGCAACATCAAACAAGAAACACCCTTTATTAAAACCACACTGAAACAAAAATGGTACCTAGGCAATTTGTTTCTGTAAGAATACATTCAATAATAACTAACACAAAACTTACAATAGTTGCTCAAAATGTCCTCCTTCAACTTCAATGCAAGCATTAACTCGTCTTAACATCGATTCCCGAACACGTTGAAATATTTCCGGCGTATGTCTTATCTGATCACATGAATCCCGTATTTGTTGGATTAATTCTTCTTCAGTGTTGACTGGAGTTTCATAAACGAGGGACTTTAAATGTCCCCAAAGGAAAAAATCCAAGGGATTTAAATCCGGTGACCTGGGCGGCCATGACTGTGGACCTGCGCGACCGATCCAGTTTTCTCCATAAGTTTCATCCAGAAATTGACGTCCTACTATGCTAAAGTGAGGTGGAGCCCCATCGTGCATGAACCACATTGCTCCTCTTACTGCCAGTGGGACATTTTCTAGTAGTACAGGTATTACAAATTCCAAAAAATGACGATACTCTTGACCATTTAATCTCGGGGGTAAAAAATGAGGTCCAATGAGATAATCGCCAACAATACCTACCCAGACATTTACGGAAAACTGCTGTTGATAATTATTTTCTATAACCGCATGGGGATTTTCTTCTGCCCAGATATGGTTCTTATGAAAGTTCATAATTGAATTGTGGGAAAAACACGCTTCATCGGTAAATAATATACTGGATAAAAATGTCGGAGATGCAACCTGTTGTTGCAAAAGCCACTTAGTATAAACAACTCGCTTGGGAAAATCCGCAGGATATAACGCTTGAACACTCTGGATGTGGTAAGGATACAGTTGGGACTCTTTCAAAATCTTCCATACAGTAAAGTGAGAAATGTTTAATTGTTGTGCAATTTTGCGTGTGCTTGTATCGGGGCAACGCTCAACTTCATGTAAAACTTCTTCCTCCAGCGCCACTGTTCTTACCGTTGCAGGTCTCCCAATAAGAGCAGCCGACCTTTGAAAGGTGCCTGATTCGCACAGCCTTCCATGTATTCTCACAAATATTTGCCTATTTGGAACATTTCGATGAGGATATATTTCTTGATAAATGCGTCTAGCCGCTCTGGAATTGCCTTGGGCCATTCCATAGACAAAATGCATATCGGCCATTTCCGAGTTTGTAAACCGAAGCATTTTCAGATATCAGTAACAAATTTTATATCTCAAAACTCTTGAAAACACTTCAAATAATTACTATCAAATAATTACGTATGTACCGTTTCAATTTGTGACAGGAATGAAGTTAAATTTGTTTGAACATTTGATGTTCCTTCCATGGCCCTCTTACTTTACTTTCAAAACACTGCAGTAATACATAACAACATTATTCACACTTTTTCGAAAAGCACCAAAAACTCGAAAACTAAATGAGATATCGGAAAAATGTTTTTTAACTGTTTTATTATTCCCAGACAAGTAAACAAGAAGTCTCCATGAAATATTTTTATATCTTGGAAAATAAACAGAATAATGAATTTTTTTATATGAAAACACCAAAAACTCAAAGATGGCGACATAATATCTGTTAAGTTTCACTTAAATCAGTTAATTTAGGTATTATATTTCAAGCAATTTGTGAGGTGTGTGCAGGATAGAAATATGTACGCCACTGAGCAGTCTGTTTTTGCCTACCTCCGGAAAGAAGATGTCGGTAAAACAAAAAATAGCAGTGCCAATCGGCTCCTCGTCACGAGCCTTCCTCCTCGCATACACACTCAACTGTTTCTATTTCAACGCTATTTTTCTTGTGCATCAAGATTCGCGGCGCTTCGCCTAAATGTGTTTAGAACAATTACGTATTTAAAACTTAGTGTGGCGAGCCCTTTTTGCCGTGTGCCCAACTTCCACGGATGTCTGGATAAAGAGGGGCGCCCCAAACATCACAAAACCAACATCCAGACCAGGCTGACGATTTCCAAGGAGTAGCATTCGAATGGCTTACGTGAGATTGTTCAGTGGTTTTTGTTTCATTACTTTCATTTCTATAATAAACGCCGCCTATCACAAATTGCATTATCTACACAACCTGAGGTTCATTTATCTCACATTTTTTTGAGTTATCGAAGCTAAAAAACGCACAATATCAAACTTTACAATACACTTTTTTGATAACCTCATAAAAGTCTACAAAAAATGTGATTGAATTTTTTCCATAATATTGTCGTGCAATAATCCATTCACTCTTGTTATTTACTAATTCGATCACGATGGCAGTTCAATGTAATTATGCGGTTGACATTGAAAGTCCACAAAGTCACGTGGCTTGCTAAATCGTTGACCGAATGAAAATAAAAACATTTTTATGATTATATAACTATAAGATGATTGGAATGAGATGATATAGTTAGTAATAGACTCCTAGAGAGGAGAGAGTCCTAGCACTTATGTAGCCTTATAGGCTAGGCCCTTTTGGCCTTAGCTAAAGTCGTCCATAAAAGGACAAAGGACTTAGTTTTAGTTTAGTAATGGTTTAGATTTGTTTTGAGTATCCCATGTTCTATTACTGAGTATGCCTTTTTTTAAAATATGAATTGAACTTTTCCTCCAGTATTCCAGTTGTTATAAAATGAATGTTTATATTCTTTGTTTACCCTCGAGTTTCAATAGCTACCATGTGTAGCTACACCCCAAGTCGCATTTCGTATAAGGGATACAACCTCTTATACGACTAAGGATGCAACCCTAGCAGCCTAGTCGCGACAATATCAATATTCTGGGAAATATTTCACAAAAACGAAAAATTAGGGAAAAATGTTCACACTTTTTTCGAAAAACATTAAAAACTTGAAAATGAGCAGTTTTATTGTCCTCCAACAGGTCTACAAAAAGTTCTCGTGAAACTTTTTCATATCTTGAAAAACAAACGAAACAATCTTCCTCCACCTCCCCTCTTAATTTTTTCTGTCGCTTTGCGCCTGGATATTTGACAGCATCCCCTTCCACCCCTCCATTTTTTCCCGAGAGCTTCGCGCAAGGATTTATGACAGTTTCCTCCTCCTTTCCTTTTTTGAAAAAAGGAATTACTAGTGCCTTTTTGAACGCAGTGGGAAAATATCCTCACATGTAGTACTGGTTCATTAGGTAAGTAAGGGGATTTTTCATCAGATCTATTACATTACTGATAGTAATTATAGAAAAATCATCAGTTATTACTATTTCTGTAATAGTTCCATTCTGAAATGAGTGAATGACATCAACATTTAAACTGGTGGTACAGGGCAGAGTTAGGTTTTGACTGAAGTGATCAGCCAGTATTGAACCTGAATTAGTAATTCCAGAAAAAAATAATCTCTGAACCATGCCACAATGACGACTAGAAACTTTATGATGAAAACTGTTTTGAGTAAACACAGTTTTTGTTTATGATTCAAATAGTCTTAGAAAGAGTATAGTAGACGCTCGTAATACAAAATTTCATGCTCATTATACAATATACTCATCCAAATACACTCTGAAGATAACCACATCGAATTCAGTGAACATAAATTAAAGCAGTCGGGTTTGAATCCATCCCTTCCCCCCGAACACCCGCTCCTGGCCGACATTGCTGCGAATCGCCCGGGCGCCATAATTACCCCGTTTTAATTGCCGGCTCAGCAACTTTGGATATCCTGAGCACAAAGCCAACAAAAAACACATCATAAAACACTGCGAAAGGATTTTAGTTCAGCAAATAACTCACCAGGAGCGAGACGAGGAGCGGTTCCTGCTATTCCTGCTAACATTTTAATGCGCCTCTTACCTTTTCTGCACTGCAAGCACAAATCTTTTTGTTATATTAGGTAAACATGTTTCCGGACTATAATGCGGAGGCGGAGGCCTGATAAATCATGTGGATGTGGGAGAGGTACACTTTCGGATGAAAACTAGTTTTGCCGGTACGTGGCGACTTATATATCACGAGAAAACGGCGGGTTGTTCCGCAAGGTTCCTTTAGAAGCCGAACAATTTCCGACGTTATCAAATAACCTAATTCACTAATCCATTTCGAATCTTAAATAACAAAATTGCCAAATTGTGAAAGGCTTTCGCGGCCATCGTCACTTACATGGTGGTTCTTCGGGTTGTATGGCCGACGTATGTTTACAGAAGTTCTCGAGGTTTCGCCAACACGAATGGTTAGCATTTTCAAGAGATATTTTTTTTCAAAGTTTCTTGTTTCTTAATTCGCTGTCAAATGCATTTGTTATACGTTGTCTCAATAAATACCTGTGATTTGACGTTCTTACATCTGATTGGTCCATAGCGTTAGCTGACATCATAGAATCGTTCGTAACTGGAAGCCAAACCTTGTTCAATTGTAGTCCTTCTTCGGTTCTGTTGAAGTTGTTGTGGTGTGTCTAAATTTCAATTGCTCTCTGGAAGATGTTGAAGAGATGAATTCAGTTTCTTCAAATTTCACTCTATTATTATCGTTGTTGAGGAAATTTAGTTCCGAGAAATTTTTTCGAACGGAACTAAATACCAAGAAACAATGGAGCACATAATCCATTCGAGCACTGGGTAAGAATACCATTACATGGTACACGGACCTCGTACCAAGTACTCCGAACCCATGGGATACTTCCCCAGCATTTTTCAAGCGGAAATTCACGCCATAGCAAGATGCATTCATTTCAACCTCGACAGGAACTACCGGAACAAGGAAATTGCAATCCTCTCCGATAGTCAAGCAGCCATCAAAGCGTTGAGTTCATATAACATCAACTCGAAGATGGTCTGGGAATGCCTAGAAAAACTCAATGATCTAGGCAGGAACAACAAGGTGATCCTCCTGTGGGTGCCTGGGCACGTCGGAGTAGAGGGCAATGAACAAGCAGACACCATGGCACGAAAAGGGGCATCAACGCCACTGATCGGGCCAGAACCATTCTGCGGACTTGGAAAATCTTACTTCCAAGAAGAACTCAATAAAACTGAAGAAGCAATGAGATCAACATACTGGCAAAGACTTCCAGGGCTGAGGCAGGCCAAAGATCTCCTCGGCAATTTCAACCGAGCAAGATCGAAAACACTGATTAACCTCAGCAAAATTAGTCTAAAGACAATCACAGGATTTCTAACGGGGCATTGCAGACTCAAAGAACACCTAAGGAAGCTAGGCTTAGAGGAGGACAACACCTGCAGATTCTATGGGGAACATCCAGAAACACCTCACCACATATTAATGGAGTGTTATGCTGTACACCACAAAAGATTAAATATACTGGGATCACACCAGCTGACTGTGGAAGAAATACCACAAATGGACCCCCTCAAAATCCTAAAATTCCTGAAGGAGTTGAGGCTTGAGGGGCTGCTGTAAACGAGAACAACTTGACATAGCAGAAGAAGATGGGGCACAATAGATCTAACTAGGTCGCAGCGCATCAGTCACCATCCATACCTACCAATGCCAATCGTTGTTGAGAGTATGTTCTGCGACAGCGGATTTCTGTGTGTGCCCTAACCGACCTAAAATATGAGATTAAAACCGTTTATAAACCCTCAAAAAAACTGAAAGACCACTTTAGATCAGCGAAGGACAAACGAGACGTACTATGCTCTTCTGGGGTGTATCGCATTCCATGTTCCTGTGGCAGCGTTTATATCGGAACCACGAAACGCTCCGTGAAAACAAGAATCAAAGAGCACAAGGCTTGCTGTCGGTTAGGGCACACACAGAAATCCGCTGTCGCAGAACATACTCTCAACAACGATAACCATAGAGTGAAATATGAAGAAACTCAAGTCATCTCTTCAACATCTGCCTATTACCCAAGACTCTTCCGGGAAGCAATTGAAATTCAGAAACACCACAACAACTTCAACAGAACCGAAGAAGGACTACAATTGAACAAGGTTTGGCTTCCAGTTCTCAAAAATTCTCAATTAGCTCCCTACCCACAAAGTAACGGTACGAACGATTCTATGATGTCAGCTAACGCTATGGACCAATCAGATGTAAGAACGTCAAATCACAGGTATTTATTGAGACAACGTATAACAAATGTCAAGCATTTGACAGCGAATTAAGAAACAAGAAACTTTGAAAAAATATCTCTTGAAAATGAAACCACTCGTGTTGGCGAAACGTTGAGAACTTCTGTGAACATACGTCGGCCTTACAACCCGAAGAACCACCATGTAAACAAAATTGCCATTCCCTGAATTGTTTGATATCATTTTCGAAAGTCTTCTATCCAGTGTTCATATAGTTTATAATTTTTTAAATATTTACTACATTACTGGGTTTTTCATACAAGCGAGACGACTCATGAACGAGTTTTTCAAAGTAGAAATGTTCAAGCATCTCTCTTTCAAATGCAAGAGGCCAGCAGTGGGACTCTGTGCCATAAAGAATTCTACCCCTTGTTTTCTACAGTCGATTAATACTATTGCAAGCGACAGTCACATTATTTGAAACCCTGTGCTTTAGTCGCCTACACATCGGGTTCTTTCAGCAACGTACTATCCGATTTAAAAGCATTTGCCAAAATTTGGTGATATTGTAGTGACATTTCATATTCTTGTGTCCAAAATTACTTTCATTGTCACTCATTTTTATTTAGATAGTACGCGCAGAGGTATTTATAGGGATCAGTTTTGAACATTTCTGCGCCACTATGGATGATGGGACCAGTTTACCAGAATATATCAAATTTATGATCCATGTGTGTGCGAATATTTCAGGTATTTTTCAGTGTATAGTTGTGCATCCTCTTGTCTACCCATGACCAAGCCAGTTCTTATAATGTTTTGTTAGGGTTTACCTCCCAGTAGGTTCAGAGGGGATGTCAGTATTCATGATGGGCCCCTTCTAGTTTTCTACGAAAACTTCAATTACCTGAACGTTAATTAAACAAGTTGAAAGGGGCATAAATCAACAAGCATTCTCAGCAAAGTTACCATAATTGGCGTTTGACACTGCGAACGCGAATCACTCATTCAACAAAATATAACAACTTCCTCTCACCATTTGACAACCCCTATACCCTACCATAAAATCCAGCTCTCATCTCGAATTCTTTGTCTGGCGTATCTTCACAATCGCAGCCTCGCGCCACTCTCAAACGAGACGAAAACTCGAAAAATAATTGTTTGTACGTTTGTAAAACAAGGTGTTGAACGCATCATTCCTGAAGAGGAACGGAAATTGACAGAGCAGAAAATAATGAGCGAGCAAACTCAGCAAAAGTTACCATATAAGAGATCCATTACAAAGATGTATGCGAATGATACATCACGCTCGGGAAGCTTTGCTGGGAGGCACTTTTTCCCGTCGTTAACTTGATTCATTTCACGGCTTCTTTATACGAGGTGAGGAGACTAGGACGGAATCCGACGTGATGGTGATTTTTGTCAGGAGGGTTCTATACAAGGTGGGTTGAGTGGGAGAGCAGATGACACGGAGGTGGCTGTAGATGGCAACATTTATAGGTGCCAGAAATAGAGCGCAATAATAATTTTTCTTACGAGTTTGGCAATGCGGATCGTCTCGTCGCGCATGATGAATTCCTGTGGTAGTCGAAATTTCTAAAACACACGCGTTTTTCGCAACTGTGACCAATATAAAGCATTTAATTTTTAGAAATGGGTGTAACCAATGCTACACTCATCTACATTGCTGCAACCATACCAAATATGTTGGTTTCAGTGTTGATATATAGAGCTAGAACCGATTGAACCAATTCGAAAGTGATTTTGATGTCATCGCTCCGTCAGAAACATAAACAAAATAACAAATATAAACATGAATTTTTTCAAATTACCTGGTAACGACACTATATACAGTGAAGAACAGCACACATAAAATGATAATAATGATAATAATAACCTTTATTAACAATGAAGCAATTCACATCAAATATTTTATCTTACGATCTAGTCAACGCAGGTCAAAGCATTCAACAAAAACTTGAAGTTGTGCGTGGTAACTTATCTGCATAAGTAGGTTTTCCTTTTTTTTGCCATAGAGTTAACATCATGAACTTGCTTGAACATATAACATTATAAACTAATAATAATAATAATAACCTAGTGATAGTAATAGTGATACAATGTCTTAAAAATTATAATTTTATATTTATATATTTTAGTAGTAAAACAATAAAACAAAAAATAAATGAATGTATGAATGGGAGTATCATCAAAAAAATTGTTCGATGACCCGATGCTCCATTGAGGTGATGTATTTTTTGGACTTTCTTTTGAAAATATCTACTTGATTCAATTCTAATAATTTTTTTTAAATTTCTTCCGGCAGTATATTGAAAACTCTTGCCGCAATATAGGTGAAGCATCTTTGGCCAACCGTTTTTTTAACAATGTTTATTTTCAAGAATGTACCAAGTCTTCTTCTAGTTGAGCAGGAGTGATCCATGAAGTTGAGATTAAAGCGGTTTTTATACAGGTGAATAACAATTTTTTGTAAAAATATTTTTCTGATATTGAAAATTTTAGTTTCAGAGAATAAGAGGTCCGAAGGATATGTCCTCTGTTTGCCATACATTATTTTGAGGAATCGTGTTTGGAGGTTAGTGAGTTTCTTCAAGTGGTAGCTCGCGACTCCTCCCCATGCTACGACTGCGTATTGTATCCTGGATTCTACGAGAGAATAAATGATTTTCATGTGGCTGATATCTAAAAATTGTTTGAAAAATTTAAATTTGTGCAGAATACTCCTAAGTGTCGTTGTTATTCTGTTTATTTGTTTATCCCAACGCATATGCTGGTCAAGTTTGACACCTAAGTATATCATGCTATCTACTTTTTGAATGGTGTAAGAGTATTCATCTCTGATAATTTTCAGTTCAGTGAAGTCCGAAATTAATCTTATGTCATTGGAGAAGGTAATGAATTTTGTTTTGTCGACATTCAGGGTAAGCAATTTCTGATTAAACCACTCCACAATTTTTGCCATATCTTTTTCTACGGATTTTTTAAAATTTGCCCAGTTGTCACCTTCATAGTATCGTCTGCAAAACTAATGATATGTCCTTCAACATGAAGATTGAAAATAGTGTTCAGATATATAGAAAAAAGTATTGGCTCCAGAACTGTTCCCTGCGGTACCCCAAAGGTTACTATTCTAGAATCGCTTATTTCATCGTTTATCAAAACGTTTCTATTCCGTAGATAGCTCTGAAATAATTCGAGAGGTGTTCCTCTAATTCCCATATCCTCCAAGGCTTCTATCAACTGTTTGTGACAGACAGTGTCAAAAGCCTTGGAGAGATCCAAAAATACAGACAAGGATGATGGCTGTAATATTTTTATCAAAACTAAATTAAACTCACAAAACATTATAAATAATTTGAGTTTACTTCAATTAACATAACTATAAAACATAATTCCAAAATACTAAACCTTCATAGAGCCTTCATCTTCTGCCCTAGAATCATTCAATGAGACGTAACACAACAGTACCTACCTAAGTAAGTGTTCTGTGTGAGACTGGTTTCATATCTGCAATAAATGGGTCCATTATGGTTCAAGGAAATAAAAAAAAAGTTTTTTCCGTTAACCAGCTGTCGTCCCCTTACAAACGGCAGCCCCCAGAAGTCGAAACTTGTGCGAACTACGGATTAACGAGGTCTTACCTTTTTACGTGCGATTCCTAGCACTTTCTCGGTCCATCAGAAAAAGTTCTGCAGTCGCTAGGGTTTGAACCTTTGACTGGCAGCCGAAAGTGACTGAAACAATGTAGCTTCAACCACTCGGTTACCTGGCCCCGTTCAAACACTTGTATTGATAATTTATTTTTTGAAAACATACAGAGTCGAATACTACCTATAATTTTGAAAGAAAAACATGACTAGATTTTCATAATTGGAATGAAGGCAAAAACTGTAAATTGAAGAATTAAAAACACCATAAAACCTCACAAGAAATATAGATTCCAAAGGGACCAAATAGAAAAGGAAATGGATAACGGAACCTAGTTAAATAAACGAAACCAAATGTATAAAAAATGTATGAGGCAGAGAGACAACCATGATTTGTTAAATGAATTCAAGATCTATAATAGTCAAGACCTATGGTAGTAATAGCTCAAGACCATAACAAAAGAAGCGAAAATCAAATCAAATCAAATCAAATCAAATCAAATAATATTTATTTCTTTGGTTGAAAAGTACAGTTTGAAAAAACAGTGCACAATAAACAAAGAAAACGTCAACAATAATTGTAAATTAAGTCATATGGTATAAAAATTTAAAAAACACACATGAGCCTAAAAAATTTGATATATACATACATACTCGTATTATACACATATACACACATTCACATATAAATATACAGACTTATACAAATGTAAAAACATAAACAAGTAGAAGTATTATCATAAAAAGAAATCATCCAAGGAGTAGCAACACTTTGTGATTAAAAATTTTTTCAGTCTTGATTTGAAAATATAAACGTTGTGGGATGACTTTATATAACTATCAAGAATATTATAGATTTTACATCCAATACAATAGAAATTTTTTTGGTACAGTGATGTGCGATGATAATCAGGCTGCAAGAGATTTCTATGACGGGTATTGTAACAGTGATTATTATCTATTGCAAACTTATTCTTGTTCTTGTAGACGTAAGTGCAAGCTTCCAGTATGTACAGACTGTAGACTGTCAATATACCAAGAGATGTAAAGTATGGTCGACAGCTGGTTTTCATATCGATACTTTCAATAATGCGAATTGCATACTTTTGGATAATAAAAATTCTATTAATACCAGCACTATTTCCCCAATTCAGAATACCATACTTCATGTGGGAGTGGAAGTGTGCAAAGTACAGCGTAAGCAAGACATTTTTGCTGCAGTGATTTTTCATATATTTTATGCTGTAGCAACTACTTCTCAGCTTATTGGACAGCTGTTCTATATGATCTGTCCACTGCATGTGTTTGTCAAAAGTTACTCCTAGAAGTTTCACTTTATCGCTACATGTTATTTCTTTTTCGGTATTTTCGAATAACACGGGTGATCTTTGTTTGGAGCGCCCAAAAAATACTGTGACTGTTTTTTGGTGATTCAATAATAAACAGTTTTTATCAGACCACTGAATAATATCTTTGTAAACCCTTTCAGTTTTAATTAGTAGCAAATCTATGCTTTTTTCAAAGATCAATAAATTGGTATCGTCTGCATAACACACTACTTTTATATCTTGCTTAAGTTCCATAAGATTGATCAGATCATTGGCAAAAATGTTAAATAACAAAGGTCCCAGTACAGAGCCTTGTGGGACACCTTGATTTATTTTGCGGTAACTACTCAGAACATCATTCAGTCTAACAACCTGATTTCTACCATTTAAATAGGATTCAAACAATTTCAGCGGTATTCCCCTAACTCCATATTGTTCTAATTTGTTACATAAAAGACTATGATTGACCAAGTCGAAAGCTCTTGAAAAGTCAATGAAGAGACCGAGAGCATATTTTCCTTTGTCAAGATTGTCTACAAGACATTTTTGAAAATCACACAGAGCGGATTCAGTGCTCATGTTTTTAGAGAATCCATGTTGATTACTGGATAGCAGTCTCTGTCCCCGCAAATATGTTGCCAGTTGATTATTGATGTCCATTTCAATGAGTTTGGAGAGACTTGACAATAAACTGATGGCTCTATAATTGGAAATGTCATCAGAATCACCTTTTTTATATAATGGCAGAACCACTGCCAATTTTAAACATTCCGGGAAAGTTCCTTCAGAATAACAAAGATTGATGAGAAAAGCCAATGGTTCACATAAATCTGCAATCGATTTTTTCAGTAGGTTATTTGATATTTCATCAAGGCCACTTGAGTTGGAAGATTTCAGATTACCAATCAAGATTTTCACATCTGCAGGTGTAACTGGCATTAAAAAAAAGGAACTTTTCGATACTGGTACATTTAATTTTAGATAATCCAGATCATGTTGATTTGCAGACGATGGTTCTCTAGTGAAATGGATGTTGAACTGCTCAGCCATTTCAAAGGCAGTCATCTGGTTTCCATTCTCATCGTGAATGTGGATAGACTTATTTTTTTGACAGCCCCCTTTCAAATTATTAATAATTTTCCATACAGTTTTTGATTTATTATTAGATTCCATTATCAAATTATCATTATATCGTTTTTTAGCCTCTGATAATGCAGTGCAGTAGCGTTTCTGTAGTACTACTCTTGGTTGATGATATATCGGATTAATGGTTGCTAAATCAGATATAATTGTCAGTTGTTGCTTCAAATGCTGAAGTTCCTCGTTAAACCAAATTCTATTTTTAGATTTTTTATTGATATCTATTTTTTGTACAGGAAAACAAGAATCTATCAAACCACTGATTATATTCAAAAAGTTGTTCCAAGCATTATTAACATTATTTTCAGTGTAGATCTTCTCCCAGTGCTCATGTTCCAACTGATTTAAAAATTTTATAGTATTCTGTTCAGAGAATTTTCGCGAGTACTTGTATTGTTGAGGACTAGATTTGAGGTTATATTTGATATTGAATGCCAAGTGCTGAGAGAAATGGTCAGATAAATTCAGGTTCGTTACTTCTGATCGCCAGTCAGTTATACTGGAGCTTATGAAAATATTGTCTACACAAGTACTGGAAGTTGCAGTTACTCTAGTTGGAGATCTAATTGTTACTGCTATATCATAACATCCTAGCAAATCCTCGAAGAGTGCTCGGCTATTACTATGTTCCAAAAAATTAATATTAAAATCACCACCAATAACAATACTTCTGTAATGGGAAGCAACTTTTTCTAGCATATTTGCAAAACATTCTAAAAATAGTTTGAGATCAGAACCAGGAGGCCTATAAACTACAATCACAATAATATATTTTTCAAGTGCTACTGCACAACATTCAAATATTCCTTCTAGAGAGAGATCATTCAAATCTAATTTGTGAAGAGACAGTTGACATTTATTATTCCTATAGATTGCCACTCCGCCATGTCCCATAATTTGTCTGGAGTAGGCATTAGCCAGAGTAAAATTCTCAAGAACCACCTCTCTTATTTTCAATTCATTTTGCCAATGTTCAGATATCAGAAGAATGTCAAATATTACAAATACAGAATTCAATCAAATGAAGGAAATTTTGAACCTCTGGAAAACCGTCAAAGAGGCTTGCTCAAATAAAACAACAAAAATTGATATAAAAGAGATAGAAATAAAGGCAGAAGAACATTATACTGGAATTGGCAAAAGTTTGGCTAAAAAAATTGAGAATGTAGAAGTTGCTAAAAATAACCGAAGAATACAAAGAAACAGAAGTGAGGAATATTATAATAGGATTAAAAAATGGTAAGCCACCAGGAATCCAAATCATAACTTCTGAAATCTTGAAACATCTCGTCCAGTGTTTCTGAAAAATTCAATTGTAAGACCAATATCTGAAACGAGTTATAAGCTGGTCTGTATAGGCCCATATCACTGATTTCAAATAATGGAAAAATTCTTGAATCTATAATTAAAAACAGAATACAAAAATTTTCAAATAAATACAATATACTTTCACTATATCAATTTGGATTCAGAGAGAATAAGTCAACCGGCGACGCAGTGGAACGTTTAACATCAAAAATCTATAATTGCTTGGAAAAAGGTAACCAATAACTCTTCATTTTTGTAGACTTTGCAAATGTTTTTGACAGGGTCAGTCAAAGAACTCCTGATACCTTTGAACAAGTGGGAATGAGGGGAAGTAAATTGTCTTCAATGGAAGATAGACAGCAATGCGTGAATACAGGTGGAAATAACAGATAATTCTATATTATTCAATATGGAGTTCCCCAAGGCACAGTTCATGGACTTTTACTGTTCAATTTCTATATTAACAATTTATATAATGTAAAATCGGCTTTGCAGGTGACACTGCGATCTTTCACTCCGAAAAAGATTGGTAAGAACAGTTTGATCGAAAAAGCTGAGAAAGATTTCTTAAAAATTAAATCGCAGTTCTACTAAAGGCTTCCTACAGAACAACAAGCAAGAATAAAATACCTGAATCGACGATACTAGTGATGAGAAGAGAAAACAATATTACAGATACAGAATAAGAAAATATTTGTGTACCTATCTGAGCCACAATAGGCCATTGGCCGCAGTGGAGGGCCTGATACGGGCCCACTCACGTTCAAAACCTAAATCTAACCTATCTGGATAGTTTGATGAAATGGGATGTTCACTTAGGCAAACTTCTGCAAAAGCTGAAGAGTCTTGTCACAAAGTTGAAACATGAAAAACATGATGGAAACAGGTTGGAATGATTGCATGGGGCGGAGCGTACAATAACTAAATGAAAGGCGTGTGAACTTTACAGAAGTGGGTCCTGAGAATTATTTATTGGAGAAATATGTCTTCCCCTAGCTACACCATTTACCACTTCACGAAACAAAAATTCTTGAGTTTTCTAATCCTAAAACAGAAAAAAAATTATAAGGAATATGTTAAAGCCGTATTGCATTTGCAAGTTCACGCCATGCAAGTTCTTTGCCAAAGAGATAATTGCATGCATCTCGCCTACACCGTGTTTTACATTGATGCAAGTTGGTTGCAATTCTGTTTGAATAAATTACCGTTCATTCATTCCAGCTTTGAAAGTAGAATATGTTCAAAATCTTATTCATCTAACAAAGATATTCATTACTTGCCATATCTTTTGAACCTACACATCTTCATTGATACCGAAAAATAACGGTTTTTGTGACAAAAATACAATTACTTGATGTAAAATATGTCTCAGTTGGTAACACAAATATCCTCACAAAAAGAACCGAAATTGAATGAAAATTGTCCTCAAAATAGAATTTTTCCGAATTTTATTTATGGCATGAAACTCGTCACAAATTTGCACAGACGCATGCGCAAAGACTGAATTGGAATTACATAGAACTTGCATAGCATTAAACTTGCATGAAAGCTTGCAAATGTGATACGGCTATTACACGTAGGTATGGAACTAGACAAGGTGATACGTACCTCTCAATCCCATTCGTATCTAAATCTATTTCTCAAACACTACCAAACAAGTAGTGTTCAGTGATCGAAACTGTAAACATTTCTCTTGAAAATGCCAACCACTCGTGTTGGCGAAACGTCGAGATTTTCTTCTTTATTGTTTTTCAAAATACTCTCCTTTCAAACCTACACATTTTTGCATTCCATTAAACCAATTGGCAAAGCAGTTTTTCCACTCCGAAGTAGGTATCTCCAAAACATGGTTTTTGAATGCATAAATAGCGTCTTGTGGCCTCGAAAAGCGTTGACCACGTAATTTGTTCTTCACTAGAGGGAACAAATATAAATCATTGGGTGCTGAATCAGGGCTGTACGGCGGATGACCCATCAATTCAACGTTTTGAGTGCTCAAATAGCGGGTTGTTTGAGCCGATGTGTGTGAGATCGCATTGTCATGATGAAGAATTATCCTTCGTCGACGGCTCGTTTTCCTTATTTCATTGATGACTTCTAGCAAACAAATAGTAGTGTACCATTCAGAGTTTACCGTTCTACGTTGCTCTAAAGGCACGGTTGCCACATGACTGTTTATACCGAAGAAACAGGCCACCATTTGCTTCGAAGTGCTGCGAGCACGAACAACTTTTGTTGGATTTGGTTCATTTTGAAAGACCCATACAGTCGACTGCTGTTTAGTTTCGGGCTCATAACAATAAATCCAAGATTCGTCACCTGTGTATATGTTATAAACTGCATTTGATGCACCGCGGTCATATTTTGTAATCATTTGCGTGCACCAATTTACATGAGTCTTTTTTTGATCGATTGTCAAATTGTGCGAAATCCAACGAGAACAAATCTATCTGACTGCCAAATGCTCATGCAATATCTTATGTATAGTTGTCATACTAATGTCCAGGGATGCCTCGATCTCGCGATATGTCACATGACGATCCTGCATTATAACCGATTTTGGACGTCTATCTTTAACTTCGACCGCCAGCGAAGTATGGCTACGTTTGAATTCACTAAACCATCGATATACAGTAAGTTGATCGGCACACTGCTGTTGAGATAATCCATGTCGAAAATCGTAAAAAATCATGGCACGAAAATATTCACGATTTAGCTCCATTTTTGGGCCGAGATAAAATTTTCAAATGTCTATTAACAATACAAATAGCGTATGTATGACAAAAAGTTCTGATTACGTATACTGTCAAAAATATCAAACTTTGCGATAGCGCAGTTGGATCGCGCCTAGCAACACCAGTGTTGTCAATTCTCAACACATAAATAGCAACCCACGTATCCTAAGACAATAATGTCCTGACCAATAATAACCTTCCAACTTGCGAGCTAGGTTAGTTCGTTCAGGTTAGATCAAACTAGTGAAATACTACCCTCAAAATGAATTTTTCTTCAACTTCCAAGCTCCCAACTTGCGAGCTAGGTTAGTTCGTTCAGGTTAGATCAGACTAATAATTGGATGGGATAATTTTGAATAAGGTTATTATTGTCTGAAGATTTTATTGGACGGGAGATTATTGGCAGGATATTTAGTCGTTGACCCAACGACTGCCTTCCTTGGTCAACCTAACCTCTATTTATGTAGAAAAACAACTCTATAAAATTTTGTTAGATCAAATCATGACGTTATTATCTAACCTTTGATCGTGACCGAATCAATAGCCCAGATTTTGGATCAATATATTTTTATATTGAGTGTTCGGAATTCGGTAGTTGATGGTATAGATGAAATAATGTTGTCTACTCACGGTGTCATTGTCCGAACCTAATTCTACCTAACAGTTGCCTCTCTACAGCAAACCAGATCCAAACGAACATCAATCTTTCGTCTATGACTCGTCACTTTTCGGGGGACTGCCCCGCTTTCCTGCGATTCCAGAAACAACCCGTCCATTTCCTCGCGCCAAACTTCCGGATTTCCTGTATATCATCTCGAAGGAACAGCTTGCAAGAGACGTCATTAGAGTATTTTATTATTTCGCTGGCGTCCGCTGCGGCGGATTGGGCAGCTCAGTTCAGATTTTCCAACATGGCGAACTTGATGCATGTCGGTGTAAAATACAGAAGGCAATATCCGGTTATTCGACCCGACCCAGCCACCTACTAGGTATTATGCCCGTTACACTTTTTGATTGATCGCCGTTTTGTTATTGGAAAACAGAACCATCATGCGAGGTGAAATAACTTTTCGAGATTGCGACCGATGCGATGGATTGGAAGGGGTTTACAATAGGTGAGGCTTTTGGAGAAATTCTCAACATTATCGAATGGTTGCTTCGAAAATGAATTGGTTCAATTTATCTGTCGCTGAGGTGGAATTAACTGAAAGATACAGTGCTGTCAGTCCTAGAACCGATCCATCAATAGAGGACTTCGGATAAGGATGCAGTTATGCCACCACACAACTTTTGGCTTTAAAATTACTAGCACGTTTTTCGGCAACTTTTCGTCATGTCAGGGTTCCTGGCAGCCTACTAGGATTAAAATTGTTCATAATGGCAGAAAAATCAAGATTTTCCATAAAATACAAATCACTAGGGACTTTAATTTTGTTTAGAGTTTTTTCTTTCAAAATGGCGCTAAATTCAAAACTATAGAGCTAAAGCATTATTATTGGAAGAGGTATTGTGTAATATATGGTTGTTTCTTTGTCAGTGTAAATTTTTTCCACGAAAAAATTCAAATTTATCCATTTTAACCAACTGTTATGATTAAAATCTAACATGTACCCTACAAGGCCGTAGCCAGAAAAAAAATTCAGGGGTGTCCGTTGACTTGAGCTTAAGAATATTGCGGACCAAATTTTGTCAATTTTAGTATATTTTGTATGTTTAACACAATTTTGTAATTTACCCAGGAAAGATTACATTGTTTATTCGGTATTAACAATTTCACAATTTTGCAGATTTATTCATAAAATAATATTTGACACTGCTTTGCAATCATATTTATTGAACAACAAAACAAACAAAATTAAATTCATTAATGAGAAACATTGATCTTATCGTTGTCAATGTTTATGTCTCGGTGAATTGTCTCTCCTGACCTGTGGAATTCCTAAAATAGGTTTTGAGGCGTTTCAGAGAGAAAAATTATCTCAGAAGTACATGACATGAAAATGGTTCTTTTAGCCATATCATTTTCCAATGGTCTAATTCTCCTTTCAATGAGTCCCATTCCAAAAACTTTGTATGAAGTATGAAATCCTCTTCTTCAACACTGGGCTGTTTTTCACAACAAACTGATGGTATCAAAATATATAAAGATCATAGAGTAGATTTACGATTATGGAATCTTGAGTGGAGTTGATTACTGAAATCATCTAGAAATAGAATCATAATACGTATTCTAAAGTACTCTTCTGGATTTTCGGTTCCATAGTTTGCCCTGTGACACTGTTGCGACACTCTTAGTGGTATTTTTTTATCTTCATTTATGGATTTGAGCAAACCAAGAATACTCTTATAAATGTTGGCGAATTTTGATTTGACATTTTTTCGAATATCATTGATATTATCTATGATCAAATCAGTTTGTTGCAAAGCGGCCACCAAATCACAGAGAGGCGACTCGAGTATTTTACAAAGTGGAAATATGGATGAAAACTACATGGTCAAGCAACTCAGACTCACTACAATTTCACTAGTAATCATAGACTTTGAAAAGGAAGTTGCTCTCGATGAAGTTTCAAAATCCGTTTCTTCACTTAGTTTTTCAAGAGTTTCGAAGATAGCCTTAAACATTTCCTTGAATCTAATTAAACCATCATGATTCACAACGCAAGTTTCGCAAATTGCAGTAAGATTTTGCCATATCACTTCGGGCATTGTCTAAAGAAGAATAGTCAGACAATCTCTGTGCAAAATGCATTGGATGGCCGTCACCTGAGACATCTATACTATTTTACTGGAAACATTGAAAATGTATCCAGTAATGTGGCGCCGTTATCGGATGGCACGCAAAACTATACTTCTGTCCCTTTTTAAAATAGAACGCCAGTTTTCATTCACTTCATTCAGAAATGTGCAGAATATTGTCATTGGTGAGATGTTTAGCAGAATAAAAGACGAGTCAAAGTTTGCATTCGGATGTTTCGAATATCAGATGATGATCAGTGGTAAAATTTTATATTGCTGTAATTAAGCCTAATATAATGAAATACGTAATGTAGCAATATTCTTACTGAAAAATGATCCCTAAGTATAGGTACAAAAAAATGTTCTATTACGATATTATATCGCAGTTGATATGTTTTGAAAACACATAAAAGAATATTCATTAGTGCTTGAAGGCACCCAATAAGTAGGAAAATAATAATATATCAGTATTATTTGTACAAGCTTTTGTTTAGTTTCACTCACACGTAACAGGTATAGTATCTACTGTCTAGGTATAACGGGGTCAAAACTTCAGTGGAAATTTTGAGCCAATTCCACTGATCCAATCATCTTTAAATTTGGCAGGTGTCCATTAAATTCATTCAGGTTCGTTACGACCTTCACAAGAGAAAAAAACAAGATAGCGAACAGTTTTTGTGATTTATTGTCCAACTATTCATAATGCGAATCTCGAGTAGATTTTGTATTTTTTCAAAATTCGAAATGGCGAATACGATTTTTGATTAGATTCTTTCAAAATTGGTACCTATACAAGGGAGACCAATACGAACATTCAAGATGGAGGAGAAATTTTGTGATTCATGTCCGAATCCGTCCATGATAGATCTAGAATTATTTAGGTAGGACAGTTCAAGGACAATTCAAGGAAAATTCAAGTGTTGGTGGACAGGTGTTCTTTAATTGATGGTTCGATGTTATCAGCATTGTATATGGACATATAAGGAGAGTTTCAAAGGAGGTTGTCACCAGAAATCATTCATCTCCTACACGGGCCTAAAATAATTTTTTGTTGTACAATATAGTTATTTGTGTATTTAGAGCGCGAGGAGCGCGGTAATCTTTGGAGAGCGGCAATGGCACTTTGTTCTCGAAATAAACACATGTTTTTTTTATATATTCACACGACAAGCTTTTATATCATTTAAAATTTTATAATGTAACAAAATTATGGGTTTTTTCGCTTTAGTGCATTTAAATAAAAGCTTTTATCTGAAAAGGTGTTTTAAAGTTTATTTATTTCTTATTTTAGTTTTCTGTGAATATGTTTCTTAGTCTGTTCATTTCAATCAATGCGCCATTGTTGCACGGTCGCTTGCCTGTTAATTTACCGTTGGAAATTTTTCCTAATTTCTACGTGTTCTCTAAATAGCTTCAGAGAGGGACAGAGGGGTGAATTTTTTTAAAACCGTTTTGTTCAATGGCCAGATAATTTTCACTATTTTTACGGATTTTTTTGATTTCTATTACGCGAGTTTTCCTATTTTTTTGTGACAGGAAAGGAGGGCGAACCCCACGATCTATTTTTGTTTTCATCATTATTTTCCATGACCGAAACTGTTGAAATATTTTCCGAATTCCTTTGCGCTCTCTACCTAGCCTTTGAGGGGGGAAAGGGGAGGAGAAATTATTTAAAACATAATTTCCGACGGTCAGATATTTTTCACTATTTTTACAGATTTTTCCGATTATAATTTCGCGTTTTTTCCATTTTTTTTTTCGAGAAAACAGGGAGGCGAGTACCTCCTTAATTCATTTTTTCTTGCTGTGATTTTTGACTTCCAAATCCGTTAAAAAAACGTCCGAAAACCTTCGCGTTCTCTATCTAGCTTTCGGAGGACGGGGGGGGGGACAATTCCTTTTTATAAACCATAACATTCGACTGTCAGATATTTTTCACGATTTTTAGAGATTTTTCCGATTTTAATTTCACGAGTTAGTTTTCCAACTTTTCGAGAGAAGGGGGGCATCCCCCCTCCCTACTTATTTTTTTTTCGTTGTTATTTCTGACGTCCAAATCCGTCAATAAAACTTCCGAAACCCTACGCGTTCTCTATCTAACTTTCGGGGGGCAGGGGGGACAATTTCTTCGACATTAATGTTTTGTCATCGGAACTGAACCAACACGAAAAATTTCAATTCCATAGAATAAGAGGAAGTGGTTCTAATTCAGCTTGCAAGATTTGTACCCATCTAACACACACAGCAAGTTAAATAAAAGCTCTCAATAAAAACAGAAAATAATATGGTAACTGTCGGAAATGGCATTATCACCTTCATAACTTTAAACCAATCATCGGTTGTCATCAAGAACGTTGGACTTCTTCCCCTAAACATTAGTCAAGAGAAATCACCCTGAAAATATCTACTTATGTGAATTCGAAAACTGACTGAGACCTAACAAGACAAAAACAATGAAATGCCAAACACCACGAAAGTTCGCTACTTTGCTCTCTCGTTTACATGCAAATTGCAAGTGGCAGGTGGAACGGACACTGAGCCAATCAAAAACACGAAATAATCTCCATTCATTATTCACTTTACGCGATTACTACGACACTTTCCATCTCATTCGTTTGTCTCCTTTTTGGGGGCACTCGTGCTGGCGCCATCTACTAATAAACCCCATCGTCATCCAATAATAATCCCATAAGGTTGACTGACTATACTTCTTTAGACAATGCTTCGGGATAGGGTTTCTTTCAAGTTTTTCGTTCTATTTGCCGATGCTCTGAAGAAAGTCCCCACTGATTTTATAATACCGATTGTATTTCGGATAGGCTGAATTTGACAAGAGTGACTCGAAGCCACTAACTCAACGAATGCGAGCTGCATTGAACATATAATGCTTCTGGATAAGTTTGGCTGATACCTGCTTGGACACCATTAAAACAGCCTTTCATCGAAGGAGTGCCATGATACCCTTGTCCGATAAGGTATTCACAATCAACCCCTAAACGATTCAATGTGGAGAGAATTGTATCAGCCAAATAATTTCATGAAATACTCTGTACTGAGACAAATCTTAGGAAATCTTATATTCAATATCTGTCGAGGTATTAGCCAGAGAAGTAGTTGTTTTCTGTCGGACATATGCCATACAATCTATACAAAGGTATAGTGAGTTCCTAAAGGATTGTTATCGACTGTTTTACAGTCACTGGAACATTTATTGCTCCTTGAAACAAGTATTCAGCATATACCATTTCGCATCCGAAATGTCCTTCTGGAGCGCTCTCTAATCTGTTGCCGTGGTGGATCCTGTAAGCGATTGCAGTGTTCATCCCGGCGAACGATGACGGGCACCGGGCCCCCGCGTGTATACAACCGTGATAACCAGGACTGCACTGATGAGGGACTTCATCCCGAAACCGGTCTGCAGTTGGTTCCTTGTATGGATCAGGTGGTGTCCTGCTGTCTATCTCTGAGAGATCTTGCAAAGTTGTTCCTTCAAAGTAAGGATCTTTGCACAAAATCCATGTGCAACATGGGGTACTTAATAAAATTTATGTAAAACATTAAACAATTGAAATTAAAAAAAAAAAATTTGTCGGATGCACAACACCTGTAGGAATACCACGAGGAGCGTGGGAGAAGAGGAAATTGTTGGGTTAGAATTTATTAAAATTAATCATGTCATATGTCAAAAGTCAAAGTCAAAGTCTAATTTTTTCATAGAAGTTATAGAACAAGAGAACAATTGGCCTGAGCTGCTGGGGTTTCCAGTACAGTTGCAATTACTGCTAAAGAGGATATAGAATTATGGATTTCATGTAATTGTTGAGAAAATTATTAACAATTGTTTGAACAAGTTTTTGAATTAATGTGGAAAATTATGGGAAGTAAAAAAGTGTAAGGAATACCGAAAGAAATTAAGTAATGCCAAAGGAGCTGTTATTGAGAGCACTTGGGTTCTTGTCCAACAATAATAAATAAGAATAGATCTCACTCAAGTGGTTAAGATCTGTTCTTTTGTTTAAACAATGATCAGATTGAGAAATAAATGTCATTTCCAAGAATATTCGTTTTGAAGAATTACCTTCTTTAGTTAAAATTTTTGTGGAATTGTAGTCCATTGAGTGACCTTCTTTGAAAACATGTTCACTGAGAGCACATCTCTCAGGGTGCAATCTACTATCACTTTTGTGTGAAGTTATACGGTCTTTTAGCAACCTTAATATATATATATATATATATATATATATATATATATATATATATATATATGTATGTATATATATATATATATATATAAGTGAGGATGGATTTAGCGAGAGGCAATATATGAAAATATAAGTAGAAAAGTTATTGGGTATAACCCTCAAAATGTTCTGCAACCGTAGACACGTGTTTCGAGCTTAAGCTCTCATCAGTACGGTAAAATCAAGTGCGAAGATGTACAACACTTGGATGTAAAAATAGAAACAAAGGAAGTCAACAACAGGATGCTGAATACTTGTTTCAAGGAGCAATAAATGTTCCAGTGAGTGTAAAACAGTCCAAAATCGGAGCCGAAATGTCGAATTTCATCAAATTCCAGACGCGGTTCAACCCGAACTTCTAGTTTTCAAATATCTGACCGCGGAAACCTATCCGAACATATATATATATATATATATATATATATATATATATACAAAGCAGGAAATTTTTTGGGTATAGCAGCAAGCAAAACGTGTACTCTTTTAACACTATAGTGTTAAAAGAGTACACGTTTTGCTTGCTGCTATACCCAAAAAATTTCCTGCTTTGTATCCTAACTAGTCAGCAAAGACTACCCTTCTACTATATATATATATATATATATATATATATATATATATATATATATATATATATATATATATATATATATATATGTTCGGATAGGTTTCCGCGGTCAGATATTTGAAAACTAGAAGTTCGGGTTGAACCGCGTCTGGAATTTGTTGAAATTCGACGTTTCGGCTCCGATTATATATGCTGAATACTTGTTTCAATGAGCAATAAATGTCCCAGTGAGTGTAAAACAGTCGAAAACAATCCTTTAGGAACTCACTATACCTTTGCATAGATTGTATGGCATATGTCCGACAGAAAACAAAGTCACTTATATATATATATATATATATATATATATATATATATATATATATATATATATATATATACAAAGCAGGAAATTTTTGGGTATAGCAGCAAGCAAAACGTGTACTCTTTTAACACTATATTTCCGATATTTCAACAGTGAATACTGTCATCTTCAGGGAAGCTACAAGTAACAAGCAAAATTGTACGATTAATGGAAAGAAAACTTTGAAGAAGAACCACTTACTGTGTTGATGAGAATGATTGCTATGGATGTAATATTAAAAATTATAAACAACATGTCATGTAAGTCACATGTGACAAAGATGAACAAAACACATTAAAATACGTCAAACAATAAAAATATTAATATTAAGTCATTGTTATAAAATGTGTTTAAACATTTATTTGAATTATCTCCACACGTGGAGAGATTCAAATGTAACATAAGAAATTTGGTTAGGATTATTCGACAACAGACAGTTGACATTATTGACATTAGATGTCAGACACTTTTGAAGTGTGACACGAAACCACGAATTGGCCGCTGCTAGTGGGTGAAATTAACCAATTGTCTCAACTCAAAAGAGATGAAGTGTTCCCTAAGGGAGAATTATTTAAGCTATGTGTAATATTATTGTCGATGAGGAGTAAATATGAATAAATTTCACTTAAGTGATTAACGTCAGTTTTTTTATTTAAGCAAGAATCTGATTGAGAGATGAAAGCCATTTCCATGAAAAGTCTTTTAGTGGTATTGTTTTCTTTAGTCAAAATTTTTGTATTACTATAATTCATGTTATGACCAGTGCTATTAACATGTTCACTTAATGCACATCTTTCAGGATGGCATCTACAGTCACTTTTATGTGCAGTGATTCTATCTTTTAATGTCCTCGAAGTCTGACCTATGTAAGTTTTATCGCAATTAGAGCAAGGAATACAATACACCAACTGTGATTGTGAAGTTAAAGGTGTTTTATCTTTAACTTTGGTAAAAATGGAATTAATTGTTAATATTGTTTTATTTGCAATTTTTATGTTCTCAAAAACTTTGAAGATTCTAGCAAGCCTGGGTGAGACATCTGCGATATAAGGAAGAGAGGTGAAAAAATATTGGATTTGGATCCTATCTGCATCATTTGTAGTAGTGATATTATTTTGCGAAATGTTATTGATATTATTTAATGAATCATGTGTGTCTATGGTAGACGTACTGTATAAAATCTTTTTTAATAGTGAAGGAGGATATGAATTATCAATGAATAAATTATATAAGATTTTTAAATTTTGTTGATGAAAAGAGGAGTCAGAAATACAGAGTATTCGATGTTTCATTTGTTTAACCAAATTAACCTTCATGGATTGTTTATGGTATGAGTGATAGTTCATAAATCTTCCACTACTTATGGGTTTTCTATACCAGTCAATGACTAAGGTATTGTCCACTGTACGACGAAATTTTGTGTCCAAGAAGGGAACACTATGTTCTTCGTCTTCACGTTCTATGGTGAACTGTATATACGGGTCATAACTATTGAATACATCAACTACTTCTGTAGTTCCGTGATGTGGTAAGGCTATAATCAAGTCATCCACATATTTTTTAATGAAAAACAATTTGAAAGGTAAAACTTTTAGGACTGTATCCAGTATGTCATCCATGACATACATAGCAAGGATGGGACTAATTTTTGCCCCCATAGGGGTTCCAAAAGTCTGTTTGTAAAATTTATTATCAAATGAGAAATAAGTATTATTGAATAAGAAAGTAATAAGTTCAAAGAAAGTTTCTTTATCAACACTACAATGATTACTGATACTATCCCATCTTTTATCAATGGCTCGTATACAAGCATCCAAGTAAACATTACTAAAAAGTGAGACTACATCCAAGCTCGCTATAACATAGCCCTCGGGGAGTTTCATTTTATTGAAAATTTTTTAAACCTCAAAAGAGTCTTTAATATAATATTCATTATCAAAATCATACGAAGTGGTCAAAATATCAGTCAAAAAAGATGCCAAATATTCTGTTGGATTACCAATACTAGAAATAATTGGTCTTGCTGAAAGTGTAGGTTTGTGGATTTTAGGCAAAGCATAGAATTTTGGGCACACACCTTTATAATGTGTTTTGTTCATCTTTGTCACATGTGACTTACATGACATGTTGTTTATAATTTTTAATATTACATCCATAGCAATCATTCTCATCAACACAGTAAGTGGTTCTTCTTCAAAGTTTTCTTTCCATTAATCGTACAATTTTGCTTGTTACTTGTAGCTTCCCTGAAGATGACAGTATTCACTGTTGAAATATCGGAAATATAGTGTTAAAAGAGTACACGTTTTGCTTGCTGCTATACCCAAAAATTTCCTGCTTTGTATCCTAACTAGTCAGCAAAGACTACCCTTATACTATATATATATATATATATATATATATATATATTTCGTTTTAATTCCGAGAGTTCCAACCTTTGACAGCTGTTTCGTGCTCACGCACTCATCAGAAAGGATTTATGGAGCTCTCTGAACAACGAATTGTTGCCTTCCTGTCAATTTGTGGACAAACCTCTACTTTTGGATTCCTTGATTCGTGTCAAATTAGGTTTCAACTAATGACTGTAGATGTCATAGTAACTTCCTCTTATATATGTTATCTCTGGGCTCAATATCACACATATGAACATTTGTTCCTGTTGTGAAACATCAGTAGTTTCGTCAACTAATATCGAAAAACATTTAGAATAATTTACCCACAAAACTGATCCAAGTTCTGTGATGTAACCTCAAAGTAAAGTTATTGAATGAAATGCCGAGAGCATTTTAATAAAAAATGTACTAAGGTTTGTTTATCTATGAAATTTACCAAGCTCAGAATATTTTCTAGATTGATTAATTATTTGGCAACTAGGAAATACGCATTTTTTTTTAATTCAGAAAAATGATATATTTTGAAATTAGCGCCATTCTGTATGAAAAAATCCTAAGCAAAATTAAAGTCCCTAGTGTTTTGTATTTTGTGGAGAATCTTGATTTTTTCGCCGTTATGAACAGTTTTAATCCTAGTAGAGGATGCCAGAAGTTTTAAAGCCAAAAGTTGTGTGGTGGCATGACTGCATCCTCATCCGAAGTCCTCTATTCTTCGTAGGTACCAGGGTTCCTTGATAGGGGGTTACGAAATGTCATCGATTTTGTCTGGCATCTTGTTTCGTCATTGGAGGGAAATTGAGGTGGCTATCCTGAAATTTGAGGCGCCAAATTTGAATTACACTAAAATATCCCATTTTGTTGGATTGAATTCGAAACCATTCGGTGCTAGAAAATTAAAAAAACGTGCGAGTGATTAATACAAATTTGTTATTGAAATATTCCCTAGTTCGCACCAGTATCTCGAACAATTCTGAGAGTTTCAAAGTTGACGAAAGTAACAAATTTTTTAAAAAATTTTATAGGTCCTGAATGTTGGTCGTGGTTGATAATAATTATCAAATTGAATGAACTGATGGGAAACTAAATTCTATACAAAGGAATGAGCCATTTCAAAAAAACAGAAAAGGTGGAAGAATCATATAATCTGAAATTTGAAATATATTTCAATATCAGATAATATATCTGTTCTCAATATTTTCAAGAAATAGGGATGGCCCTCCTCATGAAAGTATTGAATCATGTGTACTTTGTGTGTGCACAAAACAGGCTTTGACGGATCATTAGTTTTGGCACAATTGCAATTTGATCTTGCAGCGTGCCTGGATGCTCTAGTGTTAGTCCGATTTCTAAATTTCTAAAACAGATTTCAAAAGTAGAAGTACAATACCACAAAACATTCATCCTCATTTTGCGCTAAAATGCTGCAAAATGGGTGAAACATGCTTGCAAACATGACTGAAAATGGCCGAGCTGGTGAAAGCGGTCGAGTGTTAGGAGAGAGCGGCAGATGAGGGAAAGCGTATTACTACATAACCCGTTCATTAGAAGAATTCCCCTCATCTCCCGGACTCTCCTACTACCAGGCAGCTAACGCGGGGTTGGCCGTTTTCAGTCATGTTTTCATGCATTTTTCACCCATTTCGCACCATTGTAGCGCAAAATGCGAATATACGTTTTGTAGTACTATACTTCTACTTTCATAATCTGTTTGAGAAATACTCCTTTTATTTTTGTTCTGTAAAATCGAACTTTCCATGTTCTTCCCAGGAGCCACTCGTAAATTTCCCTCCATTTTACTCAACATTGATGTACTTTTCAACCCTATTCGAGGCTTGTATGCGAAAATGGGGCACCTAAATCTGTCACCATCTGACGGTCTATTGGCATTTCTAGACCGATACGGGGAATATCAGTCGATAGTGAGTTTCATTTCAATACCATTGACGAAGAATCTGTTAGAAAATACTTACATTCATCTGAAAGAAAGCAAAGGTAACAATTATATCTCGCTAAGAATGCTTTTATTGAGGGAAAATCAGTCGATAAAAATTGGGGGAGAAGGAATGGGGAAGAGAGAAAGGGGGAAAAAGGGAGTGAAAAATGAAAAATTCGCCCGGGTACCCGGAAATATCTTAATGGAAACAGGGGGAGGTAGGAGCTGCTACAATAATCAAAAAATTAAAGGAGGGGGGAAAACATCTTGGAGGCAAGGGGAGGGGTAGATATAATCAAAATCCGGGAGCAAAGCGCCTGGAAAAAATTGGAGAAGAAGGAACAAATTCTTGGTGGGGGAAATGGGGTGAATAATCAGAAACCTGGGTGAGAAGCGCCCGCAAAATTTTGAGGAGGGGCGGAAGGGATACTAAATAATCAAAAATTAGGGCGCGAAGCACCAGGAAAATTTTGGATAGGAAGGGGGAAATTTCGTGGAAAGGGGGGATTTCGGGGTGGGGGGAATTTAGTGGAAGCAGGAAAATCATAGGGAATGGGGGATATTTCGGGGAAAGGGATACATTTCGGGGAAGGGGGTAAATAATAAAAAATCCGGGTGAAAAGCGCCTGGAAAATTATAGGGAGGGGGGTGAATAATCAAAAATCTGGGAGCAAAGCACCCGAAAAATTTTGGAGAGGAGAGGTAAGTGGTAAATTATCAATAATCTGGGCGAGAAGCGTCCCCGGAAAATTTTGGGGAGGGTGGCAGGGGGTGAATAATAAAAAATCAGCGCGCGAAGAACCGGAAAATTTTGGGGAGGCATGAGGGCTACAGGGCGAAAGTTTGATGAATTTTCTAGATCACCTCCTTGTGAAGTGCGATTATAACCGATATTTTAAGGAAAGACGGAAATGAACCAGTGTTGAAAGATTTATTTATTACTGCTCCCAAAGATTTCAGGGCAGTATCAGGAAGATTTTCAAATATTCTCTTTGATATTCCATCAATTCCGGAAGTCTTTTTATTTTTTACAGAACTAATTACCTTCTTCATTTCGTAGGATAGAAAACAAGTTTCTCGCGTGTACCAGGGTTCTCGAAATATACTAGTGGATAATGTGGGGTTGAAGCGAACGATGATAGCTTTAAAAATGAAACGTTGGAATCAAATTTCAAATTATTTTTTATGTATATGAGGAATTTTGTTACAGGCTTACTTTCAGTCAGCTGATCTCCGACCTTCGACCTTCAATGTAGCTTGAATGTGACCAAGTTTTTTTTCCTCCTTTCGTACTATTTTTTGTGTTGTCTTTGTCCACCATATGCATAAGTGATCAAGGGTTTCACCACAATGTTGTATATCCAGTACATCATTTTGGGATTTAGCCACCATGTTTTCCCGGATGCCCTCTGACTATCATCAACGTCGTCTAGGATTTCTTCTTTACTTTTGCCAGCTGTTGGTTCCATGTGAGCTTCGAGTCCAAAATCACTCCGAAATATTTGGCTTCCTCCGACAGCTGTATGAGGTACCTTGGAGGGTCAGAGCTCTTTAACTTCCTTCTTCGGGTAAACGCTACAATGATTGATTTAGAGGGACTGATGGTTAGGCCCTCCTTACCTAACCGTGTTGTTAAATTTACCTTGGACTGTAATGACTGAATCATATGCGTACCCAAGTGTTTTGTGTCCACTCCTCTCGAGTGTAATTAGCAGGTCCTCCACCAACAGGTGACCAAGTTAGTAACAACAAATGCGTGCACTCAGATAGTATGAAACAGGATGTTTCACCTCTTGCGGCTAGCTCAGTACCATCTATCCGAAGTACAGCATCGTCGCAAGTCTCAGCAACTCCAGAACTCTTCATTTATTTGGAAAACCAGCAGGAACGTGTCTGACATACAAATTCTTTTGGGATTGGTTGGTGTTGCCAACCAACGAGGTTCCATTAATTCGCATGCCAGGCCGTAGATACCTAAAAAGCCAGAAATACTATTTACACGGGCACTTAACTGAGCCATCTAGAAGTGAGGGCTTCACCCCTGGAAACTGTCCGAGCCCTCGGGCGACTCCTGGATGACTGCCTAAAACAGCCATTTGAGCCTTTATTTATACCATTGCCGAACATTTAAGTCGCAGAAACACCGGTAGGCGGAGCCTATTAGAGCTCTCGCCTCCAGATATACTCCAGTGAGTATTTTCAAAAACTATAGTATTTCTGGCAAAAGATAACATTAGTTTTGGCATCGCACCAAATTTTGAGATTTTTTATGAACTTTCGAATCGGTTTTTGTGAAAAAGCATAAAATTTGAGCTGTTTCTGATGTATCCCAACAATTCAAACAGCATTATTGAAATGTTTAGACTTCATGAAAAGTGGTCAGATTTCCCGCCACCAGTCACTAACAGAATCTTCTCCGGCGTATCTGATCCATCGAAATTTGCAAATATTCACATCATGCGCTCCGCAGAGCCATTGTGTGTACAGCAATATCCGTGTCCCTCTGAAGCAGAATAAATATTCATGGCAACAGCTCGTATGTCGGTCGAATGTATTGCTTTTGAATTTTAACTCGTCTCTCACGCATCATTTGGCAAACCTGTATAGCATCAAAATATAAATTTAATCGCCAAAAAGTGATCCACATTTCAATTTAATCGGCCGTTTTTGTATTCTTGATTTATGTCCGAATATAGGATGTAACGTTGTGCATCGGACCGTAGAGGGCGTTTCAATGGATCGGGATGAATTGCTGTCGAAGGGGGATTTGCGAGGCTTTTTCTACCATAAACAACAAATACTGGGTCTTTTTCAGGAAGTGCCACTATTGATTTCATCACTTACGAAACTAGGGTATCATGGCAGGAATATCTGCTGTGTTGGGAGTTGCCTGTTGCTAGAGCCAAGTGAAAATATCAATAGAGCACTGTCAGTGAGGTACGCTGCCACTTGAAAAACAGCCTATGGGGGAATAAACAAAGCCATATTCAATGAAAGAGTACGTGTATCTTATTTGTGGATTTTCGAAACACTAAAAACGATTGAAAAGGTAACCCCTTTTAGAACAAAAGGAGGTCTCTATTCATGGTAAGCGTGGATGTTCTGCAAATCACTGTTTCTGAAAAATGTGGTGTATACCCATTACAAAACTGAAGACTCCGCAAATTTTCCGAAACTTGCAGACATGATTCGGCACGGGGGTTAAGTTCGAAAAACGAGGTCTCCACCCAATACAAATCTGAGAGCGCTGCAAATTTCCTGAAATTTTCAGACAGGCACAGCAAGGAACACTGAATTCGAATAATAAAGTGTCCGAGGTCTCCGCCCAACAAAAACCAGAGGAACTACCACTCTCACCAAATTCACGGACTCAGCTGAGGCCACTGAATTCGAATAACGAGGTCACCGAGGTCTCCACCCAACAAAATTATGGAGGCACTGTGAATTACACTAAATTCACAGACAGGACTCAGCAGAGGCCACGGAATTCGAATAACGAGGTCATCGAGGTGTCCCGCCAACAAAAGATCTATAACACTACATATTCAACCAAATTCGTAGACAGGACTCAGCAGAGACCCAAAGTATTCGAAAAACGAGGTACCCGAGGTCTCCACTCAACAGATTTTTGGAGGCACTGTGAATTCCACCAGATTCACAGACAGGATTCAACTGATCTCGAAAAATTATTTCCCCAAGATTTCCACTAACAAAAAACTAGAGGCACTGTTAGTTTCACTAAATTCACTGACAAGGCTCTGTAGAGGTCACTAATCAACAGTAATGGGGCCCGCGAAGTCTACGTTCACAAAAAAGGATATACTGCAAAACTGAAATATTTTGTAGACCACTGAACAATAAGCCAATATGAAAAGCTGGAAAATAGAAGAAAATAGAAGGAAGAAAGAACCTTGAAAACGTAGCCCAAAAATATAACAATAAACCCATAATTCTGAAAAGCAATGAAATAAACCACCAAATTACAAACGGTAGAGAAGGTATGGATACAATTGTTACTAGTCCCCTTCAAAATGGAAGGAATAATAGAAGATGGCAGCTCACCTTTTCTTTCACAACCCCTTTGACAATGAAGCTACATCATGCATGGAACCACATTACCACAATTAATACCAGATAATAATTAATAATCCTGTGAGATATTTCGCAGTACTCAGAATAATGTTGAGATTTGGCAACAATGCATTAGCAGTAGGGTTGACCGTTGCATATTCGGTAAATATTCCAGCAGAAAACTGTAACTATGGTATGAAAATCATATCTTGTCAGTGCCATCTTACAGTTCTGAAATGCGAAATATTTGACTTTATATGAACCTTAATTCATTGTGTATAGCGTGATGTGAGTGCATGGATTTTTCTATTCAATTCGTTGTGAATGTTGTCAAGATGATAGCACACCTAAATAGTCTTCTCGTTTAGATTTAGTAGGATAAATCATGAAGATTTATGCTATTTTTGGTTGTAGTAACCCTCCCGATGGAGACCATTTGAAAATTTTGAATTTCCTTCCATACAAACCAGACATACAGGTAGAAGTTGCTAGAGTACAGACGTGTCATTCAGATAGAAGCTCTTCATAGGGGTAATTTCACGGATACTAAAGCAAATAATTCGTTTGTACCTCTGCTCATTGCATCATCAAAAAAATATCACCTAAATCTGTGTGGATAAATATCTTTTAAAGTAAACTATCAGATGATCCTGAATATACAGACTATTTTTATCTTCCGAAAATATGTGTTACAAAGCAAAAGCTGGGGAGTTACAGTTAACATTGAAGTCAACATTGAAGAATTTTATGTAAGAAAGGAAGTTTTTTTCAACTCCTCTATTTATGTGGGTGCATGGAACCAATCAATATTTAATTTACTACAAACACTGGCATTTTTATATTTGTATAGTTCACATTTGTCATATATAAATATAATGATAAAGTCAAGTATTGTACGTATATTATTAGTGATGAATTCAATCATTCAAAAAGTTGAATGATGTTAATTTACGAGGATATATTGAAAAATTTTTAGCCTACTATAGAACCAAACAAAATTTCAATGTCAAAATATTTTATTACTCAACATATTCTCCTCCTAATTGGATACATTTATTACAGCGAACATGCAACTTCTCTAGATCTTTAAAAAAAATGTTTCTTCTTGTTCTGCAAACCAGACCTCCACAGATTTCATTACCTGCTCGTTGGAAGAAAATGTACGACCTTTCAAACTTTTTTTCAGTTGAGGAAAGATATGATAGTCGGACGGAGCCAAATCTGGTGAATAAGGGGGGTGTTCTAGTAATTCAAAACCTAAATCATGAATTTTTGGCATGGCAACATGAGATTTGTGTGCAGGGGCGTTGTCCTGCAAAAACAAAACTCCTTTGGATAGCTTTCCGCGTCTTTTCTCTGTAATTTTTTCCCATAGTCGAATAGTAATCTCCAGTTATTGTTCTACCCTTATCCAAAATATCGATCATGATTACTCCATGGCAATCCCAAAAAACTGAAGCACGAATTTTTCCAGCAGATTTTTGAACTTCTTAGGTCTTGGAGAACTGGAGTGTCGCCATTCCATCGATTGTTGCTTTGTTTCTGGATCGTAGAAATGTACCCAATTCGACGGTCTGTTAAAATCATGTCATGAACTGCATCGATATTTTCGGGGACTGACACAGAAACTGGCCTTCCGATCGGTCATCATCTTCAATGGAAAATTTACCTCTTTTGAAGCTTGCAGTCCAATTTTTCACGGTCGCATACGAAGGACATTGATCACTAAGGGTAATGAGCATATCATCGTAAATCAGCTTACCTCTTAACCCTTTTAAATACAGGTACTTGATGATGGCTCGATACTCCAATTTTTCGTTTTTCACCATTTCGGTGAAAATATTTTTTCTTTTAATTTGTGTGCAGGGGCGTTGTCCTGCAAAAACAAAACTCCTTTGGATAGCTTTCCGCGTCTTTTCTCTTTAATTTTTTCCCATAGTCGAATAGTAATCTCCAGTTATTGTTCTACCCTTATCCAAAAAATCGATCATGATTACTCCATAGCAATCCCAAAAAACTGAAGCACGAACTTTTCCAGCAGATTTTTGGACACGAAACTTCTTAGGTCTTGGAGAACTGGAGTGTCGCCATTCCATCGATTGTTGCTTTGTTTCTGGATCGTAGAAATGTACCCAAGTCTCATCCATAGTTACAATTCGGTTTAAGAAGTCTACATAGTTTTCAAATCGAGCACAGATCGAACACGATAGCCACGTTTTATTGACCACTAGAGTTTATATCTACTAGTTGAAAAAGTAGAGTATCATAAAAACGTAATTTCAGGGTTTCCAGTAGAAGTCAAATGATTCTTAAATTCCTTAAATCTCTGAAAAACTTTGAAATTTTTATGTCTCATTATTGACAATGATGGTCATTATGAATAATTTGTTTGAATTAACAATTTCCACAGCCCAAACAGAAATTGGAAGAAGGCGCGAGCAGTATTATATCTTATTGGAAGATTATTTAGGCGGGAATATTTCAAGTGGAATAATGAAGTTATCATATATGTGAATTCCTAAAATAAGTTTGACTCAGTAAACTTTTTCAGGATGTAAAAATTATTATGAAGAAGTGATTCCAAAACCTAACACCTTCCACTTTCGAAGCAGCTCTGAGTGAACGAACTGGCTAATAAACCTGAATTTTCAAAAAAGAGCATATTTGAAGATTGGAAACAAATAGGAATTGAAAAATATTTTTTTGGTATGTCTCTGGTCAATTTTTCTCCAATCATCATACATAATTCTATTAGACACAATGTTTCTATATCATCCCACCGATGTCTTTTAATTTTCGCCACTTTCTAAAAGGATGGTTCAACAGAAATACTGAATGAATTTCAAATCAATATGAACCCACCTTCGTCATCTTCTTTTCTGGTTTCCTTTTTATAGAATGTAATTTTAAAAGGTAGCTTCAATGAATTGAGAATCAATATAAACCCACCTTCTATAGGTAAACAGGTATATAAATAAAACTCCAAAAACCTATTCGTAAACATTTCCATCTATAACTTCAATTACGTCCATAACACACATATTTATTTTAACTAGAAGCTCTTCACTACCAAAATCATTTTAATGTGACTAAATGAAGTTTTTTGAACTTTAAAATTCAACCAAACTGAATTTCAGACATGGTCCATAGTTTAATGTACTGTCAATAGTATCAATTTCTGCTATGATTTAGGGAGTTTAATTTTTCTACCAATTATCTTCTTTTGCTACCATCAAATTCGATCGTAGTAAGAGTAGAGGAAGTAGATATATTTGGTGTCAAAAAAACAGCTGAGTCAAATTTTACTTCTACGAGTAGAACATTTCTGCCTACAATAAAACGCTCCTGATGCTACTACCCTTGCACGCTTTTGGTCAACATTCAAACATTTGGGGATCCATTTTGTAGCAATTTTTCTCATGTCCAAATTGACGTGAACTATATGATGAACGCGTTCGTATGAAATATTCAGTGCTTCAGATATCCGTTTTAGCCCAATTCGACGGTCTGTTAAAATCATGTCATGAACTGCATCGATATTTTCGGGGACTGACACAGAAACTGGCCTTCCCGATCGGTCATCATCTTCAATGGAAAATTTACCTCTTTTGAAGCTTGCAGTCCAATTTTTCACGGTGCATACGTCCTTCGTATCGATCACCAACCAAGGGTAATGAGCATATCTTCGTAAATCAGCTTACCTCTCAACCCTTTTAAATACAGGTACTTGATGATGGCTCGATACTCCAATTTTTCGTTTTTCACAATTTCAGTGAAAATACTTTTTCTTTTAATTTATTGCGTAACTCTGGTTTACTTTTTTGACGTAAAGCTTAACACTGACACTTCTAATAAGTTATTGTTCGTTGCCATGGTAACGCAATATTTTGTTCATGCAGGGAACTGGTCTAGGCTAACTAGATATCAATACATCCTCGTATTATACATGATTAGCCATGAACAATACGTCATGAACGTCATCAATTTTATGACATTCAGAGACCACTTTTCCGCTTTCCCAGTCAGCAGTTATACTGAGGGACCTCAGTAGGTAAAGGTTTGCTCAAGTATGCCAATCTTGTAATAACTGAACGCTACTTTTAGAATTTTCACTATCACAAAAACTCAGTTACAGTTTAACCAGAAGTCAGAACATGTTAGCGCAGTATCAATATCATAAGATTTCAAGGTGTATGGACTCCAATAAAATCCAATATTTAGATGAAATCTGATCCATCCTGGAACACAGAAATTTTGAATAGTAAAGCTCATGTAACGTAATGTTTTTACCAACCATTTCAGTGCCAAATATAACAAAACTTGTGGGGTTAGCATAGATTTATATATTGATTGTTGTAACTATGGAAACGTATAAACAAGAAAGAGGCGAAACACCCATTTGAAAATACTACGGGCTGGAGACAGTGTTTTTGAAAAGTCTTTTTCTCATTGGTTTGATTTGAAAAAATAATGGCATTTGATTGGTTTATATAATATGAGGCAAATTGTCAACAGTAATACCACAGGTGATTGAATTTTCGCAACGAGTCTGTTGATTCATTTCTGAACGAAACTAAATTGCTTCGAGAAAACACCACGAGTCTGCATCACGAGTGGTGTTTTCTCGATACAATTCAGTTGAGTTCAGAAATAAAAGACAGACTTATGAGATAAGTTCAATCAGGAGTGGAATTTTATTAGACTGTTTTACGAAGCATTAAAAGTATTATTATAAACATGAACAATCAATTCATCATAAACATAATCAATAAACTATAATAAAAAAAAGTATTACAACTATCAATAACTTATTATATAGTTACGATGCGACTCATTTTGACGTTTTCTCCCACAATTATGATCTGTCAAAATGTCAAACTTTGCTTTGTCATCTATGGTTACATCGTTGAAAATACCAACGCTGACAGACCAATCAGAATTGAGAAACAGTTGGTGTTTTCAGTTGTAATACCACAAGAGAGTGAGAATAAAGTGAAAATAATTCGACAGATTTTTCGAAAACTTGTTGCCAGGCAATAGACACGAGAGCCCGAAGGGTTCGAGTGGCTATTGCCAAATGGCAACAAGTTTGAGAAAAAATGTGGAGAATTATTTTCTACTTTATCGAACTCTCGTGTGGCATTCGATAGATTATTTTTTGATGCCCCAATCATAGACACATTCTCTATATAACATTTTTATTCAATACGGTTATCTAAATTCATTTTTCAATCTGCATGCAAACTGATGACAGACGTCAAATCAAAAGTATCAGTTGTTGTCACACAATAAAAACAAAATACCACGAATATTCCCGAGGCAATAATATAAGTAGAAAATTCCCACTATAATAATGTGATTGGTTTGAAAGTACATCATAGCTTTAAATTGATGGTTTTTATTGGTTGCAAGATATATCGAAAAATAATCGCGATAATACAAGTTGTCTTTGATTTGTGATTTGTCAGATTACGTGAATATCTTGAGAAGAGTGGAATAGTCAAGGGTAATATAACAACACCTTGATAAATAGACTATTTTTATTGCATCTAAATTTCGACTGTATTTTATAATAATTTAACGAGACATTATTTTGGCATTAATAATCTGATGAGAGCCCGAGAGCGAAGCTCGAGGGCTTTCATCTCTGATTATTAATGCCAAAATAATGTCGAGTAAAATTAATAAATACAAGAGAAATTTAGCAGCAATAAAATAGTCGACAATTAATCTAGGTCGTGTTATATTTGTGAAGATTATTTCTTGAATCTACTTCTTTATATCAGTCATATGAATTAATGAAAATTAAACAATTTGGAATAATTTATTCAAAATATCAAGAACAAAGCACAAAATCTAAACAAAAACAGCACCATCTTTATAATTTATCAATTGAAATTAAAAACACAATTATTGTATGTGACATTTCCACCATGCGTAATTTGTGACATTTGTTCAGCTTTTGAAGAACTTGCAGTTTTAACCGTAGAAGGTCCACATTCATTCTCTTATACAGCTTCAACACGATTGATTTTATTTGACGTTTAATATGTATTTATTTAGAGTACTGTCAGATGCTCAGGCTCCTTGATATGAGTATCATGCTGAATAGTCGGTGACTATTGTGCATCATGTAAATAGTCGCTAATAGAGCGTGTTGATTGGTCCTGTCAAACAGGAAACAAACGTATGCTTGGTTGATGACTGATATTTAATAGACGAAAGAAATAATCGCTGTAATTCAGCGCGCTAGGTGACTATTCAACTGAAATGACAGGACCTCAAATCTATTGCGACCTATCTACAGATAAATGAAGAACACTATCAGGAAATCGTTAACAAAGTTCGTGGCAATGAAAATCTACTATCATGCGCGCTAAGAAGAGGTTCAAGATCAACTTCAGTTAGAGAGAAGACAAATACAAATGTTTACAATATTACTTACAATAATTGCAGTATCAACTATATCAATAAATAATAAGAATCTTTTTGTATTCTTGAAATTTTCTACCCAATACCAAATGCTTTAAAATCAACCAAATAATTCTGAAAAAAAAAAATTGTTTGAAAATTAGGTTAATTTTTTCGATATTTCAAAAAATGTATGCTTTGAAACAACGGAAATAATAAACTTTTCAGAAACACGTTTTTTTCCGAATTATCGTTAATTTTTAAAGCACTTATAGCTTTATTCCCGATAAGTCTGTCGATTCATTTCTGCAGACTCGTGGTGTTTCCAACAGTAATACCACAAGTGAACGAAACTGAATTGCTTCGAGAAAACACCACGAGTCCGCAGGACGAGTGGTGTATAGTGTGTATAGCATGATTACTTATATTTGACGTTCAACACAACACAACACAAATCTGAAAACACCAAACTTGATAGGCCATTCAAAGTCAAGACTCAAGTTTGCTATTATCGATAATCCAAACTTGACTAGAGCTCCTGATTGGTTCATTTGACAAATACGTGAAGTAGTCAACGTAATGATTATTTATTACACCTTCAAGTTCAACAATAATTGAGTCACACCCTCATACTTAAAAGAAAAAGTAAACAGTCCTCGAACGCCTTATAACAGCGAAGTATTTATTCCACTCTGGTCTTGCCATTTAGTTCGAAGGACAGTAAATGAATTTAGATGGGGACCGGAGAAAACGAAGTAGTTACCGACGAGACAAAAAGCAATAATGACAAAAGTCGTAAATATTGTTTGGAGTTGGAGTCATCAGCGGTGCCCGAGGTCTAATTTCATCAGGTTTTTCAGGGATGGCCATCTGAAAATACTTAGATAAGACGAACGGGTCGCACAAGTATGGAGTTCTAAAAACTTACCCTCTGGAGATACACACAGGATGTCCCGGCACTTTCGGTTTTCAGCTCGGGGGCGAGTTGAAGGGGTCAAAGTTGCATCGGTATTTTGTTAGAGACATGGTGAAGAGTGGAAGCAACGTCAATTGTTCTGGAAATGTTCAATATTCAGAAAACTTCTGAGAACTCCTCAGAATTGAGGTTGAGTTTTATATAGTAGACAACATACTTGTTTTCGTATTTTGACATTAAACCTTTATTGGTAATATGTGGTGATACATACAGCCGTATGCATAGTCAATTGCCAGCGACTCGCCAGAGTTTCGCCGTTCGCTACACAAGGATTATAATGCATAGTCGAGCTCCAAAAAAGTGACAACCACGCGATAAGTCACATTTTGGCGAAACGCTGGCGATGTACCACTTTTTTGGAGCTCGACTGTGCATTATAGTGCTTGTGTAGCGAGCGGCGAAACTCCGGCGAGTCGCTGGAATTGACTATGCATACGGCTGATACACTTTTTTACTCTTTCTACATATGATTTAATATAACAATTTTTTCTTCTCCCTAATTTAAATAAGCTGATGATGAACCTATTTAGGTTCGAAACATGTGCTACCTACTCTGAATGCACAACTTTTAAGGTTGAGATTAAAATTGTGGAGATGACTTTGAGTTTTTCTGCATCGTATAGATAATGACATGTCTGAAATATTCCTTTACGATATCTTTGAGTTGTAAACAATTTGGTCATGGTAAAAAATTGCAGTGTCATCCGCGAAGCTACTATAATATCTTTGATTTCGAAGAGATCATCGATATAAAGGTTGGATCACTCACGGCATTCAGCCCTATGCTGTATCACTTCCGTTATTGCCATTAAGTTGGGATAACGTCTGACCGCTAAAAATAACGGAAGTGATACAGCATAGGGCTGATTGTTGATAGTCACGCATTGTTTCCCACTGCTCAGGTTGATCTTGAAAAGATTATGACGTCCCTCTGAATCTTTTGTTTTCCAGGACTGTAACAAGTTGAAAGTGATCGAAGGTGTCAAATTTTTTTGTCAAATCAACAAAGATACATAGTGATATTTTTTTTATCATTGCGGAGTTGTTAATTCGGCAATTGCATCCGGCGTGGATCGATTTTCTCAAAAATCAAATTGATTTTCCGAAAGTAGTTTGTACCTCTTGACAAAAGTCAGGATTCTTTTCTGTAGTACTTTTTCGAAGCTATCGTGGATAATAAGGATATTGGTCTGTAGTTGTTCACGTCTAGTTAACACCGTTTTTGGAAGTTGGAGATATTACTGCTAGTTTGAGAGCGTCTGGAAATATACCTTGTTAGGGACCTGTTCACGAGATGGCATAATGGGTCAGAAACTCCATTTTTTACTCATTCCAAAATGTCTGAACGTATCTCGTCGATACCAGGAGATTTTTTATCTTCGAGGTTGTTAATGATTTCATTATCTCGTCTATAGTTGTTTCTGACATATGAAATGAATTTTTGGATATGTTCATAACGTCTCTTGTAATTTTTAGTGTGAGTTTTGATTACATTTGCCATTTTTCCCCAATTCCTGTGAAATATACACAGAAAATATTTGATATTTCCTTCAGCATTGGTAGAGCCTATGACGTGACTTGGCCAACTTGTACGATGAGGGTGAATGTTCCATCAAAGGTGTAGGTTGGAGTCTTCATGTCCGACAGCATTTCAGATGTGTCGATTCTCATGACCTCTATCATGTTGGAGAGGCCTAGGTTGTTGACAAGCGTCTAGGTTGAGTCAAAAATAAATGCTCATCGGACATTCTCGTTTATCTTCGACCACCGCCGTCGGGTTTGACAGTTTGTGTCTTGCTTATTTACGATTCTTGCCAAAATCCTAGTAAAGGAAATCACCGCTTTCGGTTTCAATGTTAATATTAACGGGTCATTTGATGGCAGGGTGTTTACGTGACAAAACAAGAAGGCAAACTGAATTGAAAATGCCTGAATTTGTTTTTTCGCTCGCAATTGACACACAATCCTAACCTGAGCAGCTTGCTAGGTTAGCTTAACCTTGCTTGCGAGACTCGAAAATGCGTGAATTAGTTTTTCGCTCGCAATTTACACACAAACCTAACCTGAGCAAGCTTACCTACTGAAACAAACGGCTGCATGAAAACCAAGCTGAAAATATGTAAATTACTAGCCAACTCTAAATATAATAACAATACAAGATTGTTACAATACAACGACTATTTATCCAAAACTAAGAGAGAGCAGCTGTGGAGCAGCCATATTTGTACATCTACGGAAAATACTGATTGTCGACGACTCGAAGATAAACGAGAGTGTCTGATAAGCATTTGTTTCTGACTCAACCTAGACGCTTCTTAGGTTGTTGCCCCTCCATTAGCCAATATTCTTAGTCTAGATGCTCATATCCTTGCCTCCGCTACGATATGCAAATCCAAAGGAGTAAGGTTCAGAAATACCTCCAGGCTAATGTGGCCAGTCTCTGTATACTAGCCAACCGCCCTCTAGTTGCCACTTGTTCTACTTTTGGCCACTACAGTAGGGCTTCATGCGTTATCAAAGGCATAGCCAAAGAGATTGTTTTGGTCCTATATTTTTCCAAAGAAACGCCTGGCTATCATTGGTGATGTCTTTGTCCTACAGGTGAGCTTTTAATCTAGGTTTAACCCCAGGTAATTCGACTCTCCTGACATCTGTAGTATTCAACCAAAGATTCGAAGATGTCTGTTGGTCACTAGGCTTCTTTTTATTGTCAGCGTAGCCCTGGACATTCAAACTTCCCCGGTTTAGGTCTGTGAGGAGGTTGTCTACCACGAGGTTCTACAATACTAGGAATAGTACGTTCCCCTGAAGGCAGCCTCTGGTATATTTTATCTCTGATGTGTTTCCTGTTTTACCCTGCAACTGCGCATGACTGATATCTACTGGTTCAGCGCTGGACCAATAGTCCAAGATCCCAGGGCCGTCAGACGTTACTTAATTTTTAAACGAACGAAATGTGTACGATTAAGTAGTGTTAGTATATACTATGTTCGCATGCCTTCCTGCTAGCTTGACTTGATGACCATTCTTCAGATATTAGGGAATCAAGGTACGTAAAAACACTTCTCACTTAGTTGAATTGCCAGTCTACAAATATTTTTCTATAACCCACGGTGGGTTAGTGGACAGAGTAACTAGCTACAACCCCAGAGCTGCGAGTTCAAATCTCGTCTCCAACATTTTTTTTAACCCAGCAGACGCATCACACTAGGGTCAGCCATCTCGGTTGGAAACGGCTTCGACGCTGGGAGGATTTTTGTTAAAAAATAAATTGAAAAGAAAACAGAATTTTGATAAATAAAAGATTTTGTTAAGATTTTCTTAAAAGTAAAATCCCAGGGCCTTCAGACATAACTTATTTTTGAAAAGATGAAGACTTAGGACCTGAGTGGTGTCTCATGTACTTTTAATACCTGCGTCCTTGTGGAGTTCGCTCTGTGACACCTGGGCAGGTACCAGGTGAGAAAGGTAACTGAAAATAAGAGTTACTTAAGTTTAATTTGTATGGCTGATTTTTATATGTATTTTGTAGAATAATTTCTCGTATGGAGAGCATCGCTTGGTGTTAGGTACGTGCCTTATGAAAGGCTCGCCCTGAACAGCCTGATTGGGTATGTAATCAGTAGGTCTGCTCTTCGTTTTAATAGAACACATTGAATTACGTCCGGCCTTGCTGATTTGAATCGACTAAAGGGTGCTATAGCGCATTATATCTTCCTGCAGGTGATGACCTCTTTAGCTATGTCTCAGATTTCTTTTAGAGACCTAGCCTCGACTATGGGGCGCGACTGGGTCATCTGTTTCCCTATAGGGTCGGAAGAGGAGTATACCTGTAGAATATTTACCCGAACATGCTTCCTTCTTGAAAAAGTACTAATTCAAAATCTTTAACATAACAATCTCCTCACTCTGCCTGATCTCAAGCTTGCTCATTTGCTTTTCTCTCTTTCTTCCTCAGAACTTTTCGTTCTTTGTCCCCCTATCTTCATTTCCAATTCTCAGGTCAAATGAAAAAACAGAAGTTTCTTCGAGAGCAACCTTCTCCTTTTGAATAATGAATTATGTTCTGGTCACAATCATTGATTTTTCTCACTCATCGTTCAATAAAGTTATTATTATTATTATTGAATCTTATCTGTTCTGACGATCTCTTCTGAACGTTGTAGGGGTTTTATTTCATATCAAAAAATATACCTTCACATGTTTCTTTTCCTGAATTACTCACTTATAAGTATTTTCCTGAATAACACCCTATATCCCCAGCGGCGAAAGGTATCAAACCTTTTGTGTTTTTTTCACGCGTAAGATTTTCATAATTCACTGCCGATAATCCTCGCTGCTCTTCCGCCTTACGCTATAGATGAAATGGCTCTTCGAGAATTTTCCCGTGACAATACTCCGAGGAACATTTTCAGATTGTGTTTGCTAGGTAAAATCGTGTTTGCAGAGCCAAAGGGTCGGGGCGCATTAAGGGGTGTGTAAACAGGATATGAGACAAGTGAAAGAGAGAAAAAATAAGTGTTAAGGACTGAGTGTTTCCTGACAGTCATTGTTGCCAAAAGATGTCGAAGTCATTTGGCTAAGTGCCGCCCTATGTGTATACATAGACGTCCGGGGTGTTTTGGTGGGGGTTTGAATGGTGGGTTTTCGTTTGATGTTCTAGTAATACGTCACCAGCTTATACTTGAATTTGGCACAAAACGAACTGACTCGTATAAAAAAATACACAATCATATATACACAATTCTGATAATTATAACTGTGGAATCAGAACGTCACTACAAGATTTTTTTATAGTAATCTGGACTTCTTAGTCCCTAACACAATTGCACAAAGTTTTTCATTTCTCTTTCTGACATAAAAAAATTTAATACGTGTCAAAAATCAACTGAAATTCTATTACGAGTTTTTGGAAGATAGGTGAATTTTCATAATCTGCGATATATTGATGTATATGTATGGGTGAGTTTATACATGTTAATGTATACCACGGAAAAAAAAGCAAAAAAATGCTTTCAACAACTAGAGGTGAATAAAAATTAGGCAAAATTCTTAAGGAACGTGGTGCAAGAACTATGTATAGGAAAACCGAAAAAAGTGGCAATGATGCCGTCGTGAATGGAAACAGTAAGGTAGTAGAAGCAGTAGAAGAAATAACAAATAATTTCAATAAAAAATTCGTCAGTTTCGGAAAAAAGGTTTGCAGAGGAAACTTTTCCAAGTCCTCGGAATATAGCATTGATTCCAACTAACAGCAAAAAAATATACATCATCAAGAGCTTCTTCAACCACTTGAAAGTGTAGGCTTTCGGGGAACGCCACTCAAGTTAATGGCAAGTTACCTTTGTGATAGAAAGCAAGTGGTCAATATCGATGGCACGATGAGTTCAGAAAAAACTCTGGAATACGGCGTACCATAAGTTACTGTGTTGGGGCCTATACTATTCAATGTATACCTCAATGAACTATTCAAAACAACAACACAGGGCAGCATTATCAGTTTTGCTGTGATTTTCTACGAAGACTCAACATGGCAAACTCTAAAAATTAAAGTTGAAAAAGACTTCACATATGTAATGAATTTCTTTCAAAGCCGACTACTAACCATAATCTTTCAAAAAACCGTTTTTCTACCATTCACTTGCTACAGCGATACCCTTCCAACATATAGCCAACTGGAATTCAATAACGGCCTCATAAAAATCCCTTCAGCTTCCCAAATTAAGTAGTTAGGAATCATCATGGACTGTCACCTCAGATGGAACTACCATTCAGACTATGTCAAAAAAAAAAAAATTAAAGAGGATGGCCAACAGATTTAAAATTTACAAAGAAGGATTTGACTTGAAATACATGACAATTTTATATGACATCGAAGACATCTACTTAAAACCGTTAGTGACATCACAAAAATGGATCTTGAAAATCATACACCGCAGAGACTAGATGTCCGATAACTATACTATCAATCCCTAGTTCTTCTCCACCATAAAAACAGACAGCGCAATCATGAAACACGCTTCAAAGCCAAAACAACAATTATTCCAAGAGTTAAACACAAAAATGTCAAAGATCATCTACTTACCTATGTCCAGTCTTATACGCTGATATACCCGGCGATGACATACGCAGAACCCAATCACAAGGCTTGCTGAAGAAGAAATTGAAGAACTGGCTGCATATGTACCCGACAGATGAAATACATCGAGCAATTGATAGGAAAAACTTGAAATATTTATATTTGTTTATATTTTATGTTTATATTTGTGTGTCTGTAAACATGAACGTGCAACTCGACTTCAATATTTGTAATTATGTATATTATTTTTTTTTTCAATATTTTATTTTGTAGAACTTATTATCGCACACTTGTTAAGGTATATGTATACCCATTATATCCCCATTGTACTCACGATCCTATAACATGTAGAATGTAAATACTTATGCCTATGCACAAGGGAAACCTTTTTTGGGCACCATGTATTTATTTACCACTATTGAATATAAATTACTATTGTGTTTTATATGATACTTTTGTGAATGGTCAATAAATTGATTGATTGATTGATCGACTAACTCAAAAACAACAAATCACCTGGTCCTGATTATAATAGAGCTGAATTTTTGAAAAATACTGCAAATTTTCTGACAGGACCACTCACTTACATTATCAATAAATGCACTGAGAGAGAGGGATTTATTCGAAATCTACCGAAGTTCCAGAAAACAGACAGTAGTGGTGGATGGTGGAAAAAGTTTTGAGAGAAAACGGCGTACCCCAAGGCACTGTCCTAGGTCCCATATTATTGAATTCATATGTCAATAATTTATTCAAATTAAACACCACAGAGGATATAATAGGATATGCTGATGACACTGCCAGATTTTATGAATCAGATTCTTGGGAAAAATTGAAAATTGGGGTAGTAAATGAGATCAGAGTAGTAAAGAATTGGTTCAATTATAAACTGTTTACTATCAACCTAACCAAAACAAAATTCTTAACATACATCAAATATGACAGATATCCCATTCTTTAATATTGATATACACAGAAATTCTTACAATATACAAGCTGAGAAAGAAATTGAGAACTTAGGAATATATCTTGACAGACATCTGAAATGGGATTTCAGCATAACTTATACAGCAAAAAAGTGACATAAAATAATTGTAATTGTAATTTTGGGGGTTCTGAATTAAAGCAATTGGTGCAGCTTTTTTTGATATTATGTTACCCAATGAGCTTTTTGTTTTCGGTCACGTGACATCAAATTCAAAATTATTAATGGGACAACAAATATATTTTGGCATTTTTATGTTCCTTCCGATAAAACAATTTCAACGGACTATTACACTTGAGGTCTAAAACGATTAGTTCAAGAACTACAGGTACTTCAATATATTTTGTCCCACGACGTACGAAACGAGCAATTGCCAAATTATTTACGTTTAGGGCCACCCTGTACATTATATATGTATAATATAGGACTGCATATTTTTTTGATGATTGAAACAAGGCAAAATTAAATTAGTCATCCATATTTTATTAAAAAACGTCGTTGGACAAAGGATACTGAAGTACATGTAGATAGTTCCTAAACTGATAGTTTCAGACCACAAATGTGATAGTTCGTTGAAATCCTTTCATCGGGAGGAACATAGAAGTGCCAAAATACGAGTTGTACCATCATTACTTTTGAATTTGATGTCACGTGACCGAAGATAAAGAGCTCATTGGGTAACATAATACCAAAAGCAGCTACACCAATTGCTCTAATTTACAACCCCAGAATCACAATTCTCTATTACTGTCGAGTTCCGAGATATACCCTGTCTTAATTTTGGTGGGACACCCTGTATACTACAGCTATATACAGGGTCATGCATCTGCGCTCCGGTGGTCCATAGCTTCCAAACGGCGCAACTTAAAAATTTCTTTCGAATGCAAGCATGTTTCGTTCTTGAGAGAGTATCTTTGGAAAATATTCCGAAGTATACAAGGTGACCCAGAACAGTTCACCAAACCAAACTTATGTTTTTTGTAATGGAACACCCTATATTTCATCACATGGTTGAATAGAGATAACGTTATTTCCGAAGATATATCTATATTACTCCAAAAAACATAAGGTATTCAACACTCTGTAACTCCTCGTGGAAAAATAATTATGAAAACTTTTGGGAGGCGAAATGACTCCAGTATGGTCTAGTTTCTGTAACACGATACAAAGTTGAAATTTCATTACTTTTTGTGTACCGGATAGATCGAAACGCAAATTGAAAGATATCTTGTTTTTTTTCAATTGGAAATTTACGTTATTTTCAAGGTGAAGTAAATACCAAGTGTGATATATCATTCGAAAGGAAATTTTATGGCCTTTCCAATACTGAAATTGGATATATGAGTTTCCATTTGAAAAAAACAAGATATATTTAAGATATATTTCAATTTGCGTTTCGATCTATTCGGTACACAAAAGTTAATGAAATTTCAACTGTGTGTCATGTTACAGAAACTAGACCATATTGGAGTAATTTTGCCTCCCATAAGTTTTTGGAATTATTTCTCCACGAAGAGTTACAGAGTGTTGAAAACCTTGTGTTTTTTGAAGTAATATTTATATATATCCGGAAATAACGTTGATGAACATGTAAGACCCTATATTTTTTGAATGGTCAAAGTAATCTCTATTCAACCATGTGATGAAATATAAGGTGTTCCATTACAAAAAACAAGAGTTTGGTTTGGTGCAATTTTCTGGGTCACCTTGTATACTTCGGAATATTTTCCAAAGATACTCTCTCAAGAAAGGAAGATGCTTGCATTCGAAAGAAATTTTTAAGTTGAGCCGTTTAGAAGCCATGGACCACCGGAGAGCAGTTGCAGGATCCTGTATACGTACTATTTTATGTTCTCAACAAATTAGAAAATAAGTCATATCAGACGGGAAAATGAAAATCAGAACTGAATTAAAAAAAAGTGTATTAACCGGGATTCGAACCCGGGTCTTATAGTGTCTGGAAATGTGCGTTAGACTACTACGCTATTGAAACTCATTCAAAAACCAGCGATTTACACTTCAAATTTAGCTCTTAGTATGAGATGATAATGAGGGTTAAATGAAAAGATGAATCATTCTGACATACACAACACACCCAGTGAAATCATATGTGAAATTCAGTTCTGATTTTCATTTTTCCGTCTGATATGCCATTAACTTATTTTCGAATTGAATTTAACTAAAGACGTATAAGTACTTTATTGTTCTCAATAAAATTTATTATATTATTATATATCAACATGTATCTATAAGTGTGGATAACGTTTATACAATCGTTTTTTGTTTTATTCATGTAACAAAATTTACTTCATTGACGTGTTCAATGTATATGGTCTTAATGGAGTAAATAAATTATTATTACATTATTATTATTTTTTATTTCTTATTACACAAACTTTATTTTATCTAAATAATAAAAACAAACAATAATAAGAATAAAATAAAATATTCAACAAATTTAATGATCAGGGAAAATAATCCTCCTGCTCATGAAAGAGAACATTAGCAACTCCGCTTACAAGATAATTTGAAGACACTATTGACACACTAGAGTCATTGAACTCATGCCAAGAGCCATTCAAAGGTTGTCTACAGAAAGCCGTGTAGTGTCCACCGAAGGTAGATCCGCTGTGATTAGACAACACGTGGAGGAAGTAACAACAAGATGAAATATTGTCAGCTGCATAGTGATTCATAAAAAGTCTAAAAGAAAATCTATAACAACATTTAAATTTCTTCTTGAATACTCTGTTGGAGAAAAATTATTTTGATGGATCATTAAAATTTTGGGAAATTTTTGAATCAATACAGATTGAATGCACTTCTTTCTATCACTGCATTTCGAACAAGTAGCTTTCTCATCTCCGTCCAAAGTTTCTTCTTTGGTAGATGCATCCACACAATGTTGAAGATTAAGTTGGTCCGAACGCAACAGAACTATTACCACAATAAGTACATTTTAATGTAGATTTGAGTTGGCCGACAAAGTTATCCACAATACTGGAGTTGCCCATCATCAAGAATCTTGACCAAGATTCTTGAGCTTTATTATTTTCTCTTACATTTTCATCAATATCTGTCAAGATGTGTTGAGGTTTCTCAGTCATTCTGTTCAAGTCCTCATGTAGACCCTCCAGCATGTAAAGTAAGAATTCCTGAGCATCTTTCTGAGAAAACCCAAAACGGGGTGAAGATCGATGAATCTTAGTTTTCAATGGAAATGTAACAACTGCTCGATGTGTTGAATTTTCTGACCACATATCCTTGATCACCTTCGCCAAGGCTGAAATGATTTGTAACAGGTGTTGACCTAACGATCCTTTCTGGTAGTGGTTGTTTTGTGCTTCGATATAATTGGACTATAGATGATCCTGCGTGATTCAAATCGAGTACCAGAAATTTGAGAAATTAACAACCAAATCGCACATAATTTAATTTAATAAACATTTAATCTGGTACACCAGTAAAAAGGACCACCTGTCCACAAGACAGGAAGGAAATCAACAAGCGGTGTCGATGACACAAAATGGTGATACGTATACAGTACGATGCATATACAGGGTGGGTCACGGTCGATGGTACCTTAGACGTTTACGAAGAACGGGAAATAGGATCATTCTGAAAATTTGGTTTCTCAAGTAGTTGCTCTTGGTCTATCGATCTAAAATATTTTCAGCAATGCAGCGTTGCCGCTGATACCAGAAAGTAGCAGCATCTTTGTTATTTCAAATGGGTCACCCTGTATATTACCGCATTTTTGAACTTGTCATTCCATTCTGATTATTTCTTCCTCATACTCCCCTATACCTATCTCTAACGGTTTTTGAGATATTGGTTATTTTCCATATTTTTCATCCAAAACAGCTCGATTTGAATGTTTATTTCTGCGGTATTTGGATTCTTAGGAAGTTGCAATTTTGTATTTAGTTCATCAAGACCATGTACATTGATTATGTATAGAAAAGTTTGTTCTGCGTTATACAGGGTCGTTCAAAATTCATGACCTTACTGCTAGATACGAAAAGGGTTGAAAGTGCGTCTTTTTAAATGGAACATCCTGTATATTATGAAATATCCTGAAAGATGACTAAAATCCCTTCGAATTTATATATCATGTTCCTATACCTAAATAGCCAGAATTCCGAGATAATAGCAATTTTCACTTGTAATCTCCCAAGTGCTTGAATTATTGCCGGAAATTTTTCGAGTACATGATTTTTTTTTGAAAATTCATGTACGAGATAAATTAACGGTAATTAATTCAAGCACGAGGGGGATTCGGTAAGAAAATTTCACACCGAGAAATGAAAATCATCCAACAATTCATAAGAAATAACTAACGATGGTTTCACCGGAACTATTTATAACCACTGAAATATTGATATGTAAAATACTTAACAAAATTTTCATGTTCATGTTCAAAGTTGTTACGTTCTTATCGTGGAATGAACCATCGACCTAGCGACTCTAGGCCGCAACACCACCGCTGAGCTACGGGACTTCTGATAAAAACTTGTTACAAATGGTGTATTGAACTTCTTCTGAAATATGATTTCAGAATTGACAATTTCTGCAATAATCGTGGAGAAAATATTTTCAGACACATTCCAAATATCTAGTAAATACATAATTATCTCCTTTCATATGAAAACTAGACCTCCATTTGTACATTAAAGCAAAATATCAACTTGTCAGATGTCAAATGTTTGACAGAAAAATTTCCATTTATTAATTTCGTCCAGGGTACCCAGGAGGATAAAAATTTCCGGAAATTTTTATGGTTGCCATGGTATCTAAACAAGAACGAATTTTTTGATTGGCTACAAAAGTGAGGTGTGAAATTTTCAAAAAAAAATTGATATATTTTTATCATATTCATCTGAGGTGGCTATTAAATGTCATGATGGTACATGACATTATGAAAATTTGACAATTAGTGCACTATTAATAATACCGTTATGTTTCTTAACGAAAGTGACTCAAAAATTATTGAAATGAAGGGAAATAACTATTTAAACGAAGTTCTGATGAAATTGTTTATTCTTCATGGAAAATGTGAGGGAATTGTAGCAAGAACGTGCAGAAAATTCAATGAAACGTACCTTGTTTTACAAAACATTTATTATGTTGTCTTCATCTGAAGTTATAGGCTTCGGCAAATGTCGTTTCGTTTTCAATTTTGATCCATAATTAATGAAATTATGTTGTAATCGTTCAAACTTCCTTTTGTTCATTGGTTGTTCATTGAATTTTCTGCACGTTCTATGCGGCATATGAGTCGCTAGGTCGATGGTTCAATCCACGATAAGAACGTAACAACTTTTTTATTTTTTTTGTTCCAAATTTAAACACATTTATTGATGAAAATTTTGTTAAGCATTTTACATATCAATATTTCAGTAGTCATAAATAGTTCAGATGAAACCATCGTTAGTTATTTCTTATGAATTGTTGGATGATTTTCATTTCTCGGTGTGAAATTTTCTTACCGAATCCCCCTCGTGCTTGAATTAATTTATCTCGTAGATGACTTTTCAAAAAAAATTCATGTTCTCGAAAAATTTCCGGCAATAATTCAAGCACTTGGGAGATTACAAGTGAAAATTGCTATTATCTCGGAATTCTGGCTATTTAGGTATAGGAACATGATATATCAATTCGAAGGGAATTTAGTCATCTTTCAGGATATTTCATAATATACAGGATGTTCCATTTAAAAAAACGCACTTTCAACCCTTTTCGTATCTAGCAGTAAGATCATGAATTTTGAACGACTCTGTATAACGCAGAACAAACTTCTCTATACAGAATCAATGTACATGATCTTTATGAACTAAACACAAAATTGCAACTTCCTAAGAATCCAAATACCGCAGAAATAAACATTCAATTCGAGCTATGTTTTGGATAAAAAATATGGAAAATAACCAATATCCCAAAAACCGTTAGAGATAGGTATGGGGAAGTATGTGGTAGAAATAATCAAAAAGGAATGACAAGTTCAAAAATGCGGTAATATACAGGGTGACCCATTTGAAATAACAAAGATGCTGCTACTTTCTGGTATAAGCGGCAACGCTGCATTGCTGAAAATATTTTAGATCGATAGACCAAGAGCAACTACTTGAGAAACCAAATTTTCAGAATGATCCTATGTCCCGTTCTCAGTAAACGTCTAAGGTACCATCGACCGTGACCCACCCTGTATATGGAATAAATTCATTATTTCTGAATATAAGCATATTTTGGAAAATTCCTCGAACACGTCGATTTTCTTTTCCGATAGGCCAATTTTTGAACCCCACCCTAAATATTTATGGTTATCAGCATTCGAGTAAAATGACTTTAGTGGTATTTTTAAATGGGACACCCAGTGTATTTTTCCACATTTGGTTAGGGATCGTCATTACAAATCCAGTGATACAGATGTGATAGGATTATGTCAAACGGCTTCGGAGATATGGGCAAAAAACTTCCTCGCCTGTCTAATGATTATGACTGAAACTCCACACGATTCGGAAGTTCAAAAGTCTCTGTCGCACTTATTGGGCATATGAAGAAGTTTTTTGCTCATATCTCCGCAGCCTTTTGACATAATCCTATCAAACCTGGTATCACTGGATTTGTAATGACGATCCCTAACCAAATATGGAAAAATATACTGGGTATCCCTTTTAAATATATCACTGAAATCAGTTTTACTCGAATGTGGATAACCCTCTATATTTTGGGCGGGGTTCAAAAATTGGCCTAACGTAAAAGAAAATCGACGTGTTCGAGGAATTTTCCAAAATATGTTTATATTCAGAAATAATGAATTGATTCCATACATTTGCATCGTACTGTATGTGTAACCTTACAGGAAAAGAAAATTCAGCTCTTGCAGGACACTGTACATTCAACTTGTCAAGTTTGACAACGGAGGATACCAAATTCAGCTTTACCGATTTTTGAAAATATATTTGCGTGGATCTTGAACGTATATTATGCTTTTCTATTGCAATTTATGAACGTTTCCTCATCAAATACAGTGCAGTTTTTCAAGTAAAAAAGAAGTGTCAGATTATTTGCATTCTATTAAGATGTCTAAAAACCATGGTGTGTCGTCTCATTCCTGCAAAACTGTGGGATAAAACGGGAGACAATTCGCCAGCTTGATTAAGAGAAAACAAATGAAATCGTGACCTGTTTCCCAAATATTCCGCATTTGCGTGTACCGCCACGGTCGATTTTCCTGTTAGGGTAAATTTACAAGCACAGAAGTTTTCAAGTATTGTCGACGATGCACTGAATAAAGAAACCTAATTATTGAAATTTAATAAATCACTATCACCAATCAGTTTCATTTGTTACATTTTCGACTTATTTTTATAATTTTTTACTGAAATGCAATTAACTACAATAATAACCACGCATTTCATTTGGAAGTATCGAAATTAAGCTTCATGAAAATTCACCATTAGAACCTGTCAATCTTGTGCTAATATAATCATGAATGGCGGGATTCCGTGAGATATATTCGAGCCATTATTTTCATTAAAATGTTTTCTAATAATACAAGATACTATGTGATAATCTTCATAATATGGTGGTACTCACTTTCGGTACTGGATATAGATGAATTATTTTTTTCGTCTCTCTGGATTGCCCACAAATGATACAAAAACGGAACATGATCAAATTATTATTGTACAGACTACACAGAAAACGATTAGATATTCACTAATTTTATTCAATGTTTCGCCAACACAGCAGCTTCTTCACTGTCTGATTGAATAAAGTTTGTGGAGATCGAATCGTTTTCTGTATATTTTATACAATTACTATGGATGGAGTAACGGCCGAGTCAATCAGACAAATTGAATTATCATTGAATGAATGATGAATTTTTAAGAAAATATGCAGCAAAATGGACAAACACATTAATAATAGTCATCAATACAGGGAAATTGCACTATGAAATTTAGATTCCGTCACAACTATTCATTTTTGAACAGTATTTGAAGTTTGTTGAAATTCCATAAAATTGATCACAGTCGTCAATCACCATATCCCTGGAATATTGACAGGACTAAAATTCTATAAAGGCGCCATCTCTGGGACCGATTGAAGAAGCAGACCACTATTTCATTTGTTTATTTGTCTTCTGAAAAATCAAAACAAAATCGAATCACTCGACACACCCGGGTTTTTATACATCTTACATTCTATCAACAAGACATAGTATTGACACACGCACACTCGATTCCGCTATACAAAACCCAGGAATGCAATTGAGCAGGATTGGCTTCAAACAATTTTATAAGACCTTTTCCAACAAAGGCATTTATCAAAGCTCCTATCATACTAGAGGTACTGGTGTTGATATCTCTCAAATATGTATCCGTTAACAAATAATCCAACAACCATCTGTAAAACTGTTCATAAAAAAAGTATTACCAACATTAATTGACGATGTTTCTACTGAATACCAGGTTCACAATAGCATTAAGAGAATCAGGGATGTTGAATTGTCTTCTCACAATGGCTCACAAGAAATACATAGTTCATTCACCCCAACCCTTCAGCTATCTGAAACAATTTGTTTTCCCCCTCAAAAACGATGACGAATGATTCCTGAAGTTTCAAACTGCGACTTATCGCCATGTTTTATATGTTTTCGTCGAATAACAGATCGCAGGTAGTTTGTTATTGATTGCTTTGTTTACCTCCGAACGGCGCCAGTGTTAGTCCACAAACGGCCCTAATTCCGAACGCTGACTAGTTCGCTCGTTGTTTTGTTATGCCTCGATAACTTCCTACCTCCTTGGCTGCAAAGAAGTTTTCAACTCCCGTCTCAACTCACCAATACGGGGCGATTTTGCAATAAACAAGATTTACTATCGACGGATGGGTCTGCTGGATGTTGCAACTTCGTAATATGGGGTTAATGTTCGACTTTTTACGAGGCGGGGTGGTATCCATTCGGTTGATCGAAACAGGGGTTGGGTTTGTGCCACAGGGGGAGATACGAATTACCATATAGTGGTTGAGATACAGATTAGGAGTACGAATTAGGTGGACAGTTCATCATTCAAATTTATCCAAGCGGATGGGCTCTTCAAACTGGTGGCAGCAGTGGGATATCAGATGAAAGTGTAGAAAACTGCAAGAGGGTTTATGTAGGACTTTTTTCTGACCGGTTTATACCCTAAGTCCAAACCATTTTTATTCGTTCATTTCTGTGAAGTTCTACCCATTCAATTTAGAACTTTTTTAGCAAAATCTGTCAAAATCAGTGAGTTGCACTTGTGTACTGAAAGTGGCTTTTCAGGAGAAACTACTTGAATTAATTTGGGCTGTTGAGTTTTTCATTTCATCTATTGTACTGTTGTTCGGTTAAATAAAAAAAAAATTGAACTAGTCGCTTATATGTAAAAAATTACAAAAAGTACAAACTTAATAATATAAAAATATATTAATTATCTTACTCGAAAATTCTGTCCTTCAATGCTCCTCAATACTTGTCTTGTACTTCAGTGTCATAAATTCCAAACAAAATTGAAAATTTCAAAGACTACTTCAAATCTACTTTATCGCCAAAAATTCAAAAAATTATTCTGCATAAAGAAATCTGGCTACGCAACAGGATTTGCAATAAATTTAAATCAGTGATACCTAATTTTCATGGAAAAATATTGAATCCTAACACAAATATATCATAGTTAAAATTACGTTATCGAAATATTTTGGACAAACGTCCTGAATATCAAATGTGTAAAATATTGTAATTTACAATGCTCCATTAGATACGAAAGCGTATGAGTGCCACAAAGGTTCTATTTAACATTTCGACTTCAATGTCGAAGTTTCGAGATTAATTTCGAAATTTCGACTTTTTTCTCGAAATTTTGACTTTTTTCGGCCACGGTCACGTTACGGCTGTTTTATTATGTCTGCACTTTTCATTTTTTACTTTTCACTTTACTATATGAGAAAGTGACTTTCTCCACGATCATCACAGAATTTGCCAATTCTGAAATCAAATTTGTTTACAGAATGCTGGAATTCTCTCTCTTGAGATTGAAGAAATATTCTGCAATACCTCTGCCCCCATGCAATTTAAATGTATTTAGATTATCTCTCTTGTGATAGACTAATATTCTCACACTGGTTAGCAATAATAACATTAGCCTTGACGCAGTTGATTGTCATCGTAGTGGCAAAATTTGAGTAAGTGTCAAAATTATTGCTGTCACGTTTCCTATCTTTGATCGTGGAGAAAGTATAGTCTGCTACTCGGTTAGAATGAAAATTCGTGATGCTCGTGGTTCCTTACGCTCGCCTTCGGCTCGCGCTCGGAACTTTCCACTCGCATCGAATTTCATTCTAACCTTGTTACAGAATACACTATTCTTAACACTTTTACGAAAAGTAGTTTGACTCGAAAAAAATCTTTATTTTAATTAGTTTGGGTAAGATGTTTTACAAAAAATAATGAAAATAACTTTCCGGGTAAGAGTACATTCTGAACAGGTAGGTGCATGTTTCATTGAAATCGGACTAGAGATGTTCGGAAAATTTGAGCAGACGTTTCAGAGAATATGGGGAACAGCCTTAAAAAAAATAAAAATTTCAATAGAAGAGTTTGAAACTGATATTGTTACAGATGATAAATCATCAAAAAAAACGGAATCTCTCAAGTTCATCGAGTCAGCAGTGAAGATTATTGCCCCGCAAGTACACTAATAGAGAAGTAAATGGCTTATAATAATATTCTATATACTGAAACTATAGTTCAAATGATTTTCACGTAAAGAGGGTTTACAAAACCACGACAATTGTTTCGCTTTACAAAAGCTTCTTCAAGTGGTGAAGATATCCTAGTATCCCTCCCAAGGAAACAATAGTGTAAGTAGAAAGATTATTAGATATTAATCATGTTATCCCTGTAATTAAACAAGAGATATTGGATTTACTCAGTGTTTGTTTGAGCCAAAATTATTTTCAGTTTAACCATAAATTTTATTCATCAAATGAAGGGTTGATTATGGGTAACCCATTAAGCCCTTTATTGGCTGAAATTTTTATGGATAATTTAAAAACAAAAATAAAAGGAAATAATATGTTCAAAAACTTCATATATTGGTATAGGTATGTTGATGATATTTTGGTAGGTTTCACTGGAACAATGAGGCAATTAGATCAATTCTTGGAATTTATTAATTCTCTTCACCCTTCTATCAACTTTACAATAGAGTCTGAAAAGGACAATTCAATTAATTTTTTGGACCTAACAATAACTAAAGTAAATGATAAACATGAATTTTCTATTTTCCACAATCCATCGCATACAGATATCACAATAGCTCATCACACCCATATCAACACAAAGTAGCAGCTTACAACAGTATGATACATAGATTACTTAGCATTCCTCTTAGTACTTCAAATTTTAATAAAGAACTCAATATTACTAAACAAATTTCAGTTAACAATGGCTATAAATCATCTTTGACCTTCTGACCAAGAAGAAATACAAAAAAGCTATTCAAGAAGTTTATCCTACTACAAAAGACCACCAAAGGTTCAAAACAATTACATATATCGGTGAACCAAGCAATAAAATAGGCAATTTCTTGAAAAAGCAAGGTTTAAATATTGCATTTAAGACAGACAATAGTTTAGGCAGACCTATTAAAAATAACAAAGGTAGGGTGGATAAACAAGAAAAATGTGGAGTCTATAAATTAAACTGTGGTAGTTGCCCCAAGTTTTATCTTGGCCAAACTGGTAGAACCTTCAAGCAACGCCTAGCCGAGCACAGAAGTAGTTTTGTAAACGGAAAATGAATTCCACGTATGCTAACCATTTATTAATTGAAAACCATACTTTCGACCATGATTTTGTAATCCTTCATGTCGAAAACAAAGGTAAGAAGCTAAATCCATTAGAAAGTATGGAGATTAATAAATGGAAAAATTCTCAGTGCTTGCTCAATACCCAACTCGAATTAAATTCGTCACCACTAATCAATTTGTTTTCCTGGAAAGATTAGATTTAATTAATAGAAATGTAAAAGTACCTATCGGGAATTTATTGGGAGTTAGGTATACAACCGAACCCTAATTAATTTTGGATAAGTATTTAAAGTAACATAGTAAATATGTAATTTAGTATATCTTCACCACAAGAAGAAGCTTTTGTAAAGCGAAACAATTGTCGTGGTTTTGTAAACCCTCTTTATGTGAAAATCATTTGAACTATAGTTTCATTATATAGAGTATAATGGATTTTTATCATGTATCGGTTATATCAATTCAAAAATTATCATAATATAAATTTTACTATTATTTTTCTATGTAACTTCTGATCCTCTGGTTTGAAATTACGTATCACAAATCCAGTGGTATAGTCAAATTTTATTTTAAAAAGAAACTGCATATATGTGTTTTCGATTATTCGCTTTGAATAAAATTTGGAAAAGGCGTTGACATATCTAATGTTATTTCAAAGTTATGTCGGCTTTTTCTTTAAAAAATAAAATCGAAAGATTACGTATCTACAGCATTTGGATTGTAAAATACGAGGGACGTTTCCATCTATCGGAGTGTTTTGTAAATTGACCACTATGACACTTTTTTCCAAAAAAACAGTTTATTGAATGCTTTTCCGCGCTGAAATTTCCACTGATACAGAGATTTTATCGTTTTTCAAACAATTTGTGAAAGTTTCAACCCAATCGCTAAGGTGACCATATACCACATAATGTTGAAGCCGACGACATACGGGAAGTTACAAAATTACTGAATGTGTCTTTATTATCGCAAAAGTCAAGATTTCGGTAAGAAAAAGATTTTTCAGCATATCACAATTTATTCATTCATCAGTATAGGTACATTACATGATATAAACATATTTCAGGTTACACAAATAGTTTACAAAATTTTATAATTCTACATACATATAAAAAATAAAATTACATATAATTGCTATGATAAATTTACTCATGAGATTTTGTACTAAGACTCCTAATCAGCAAAGACAGCTGGTATCGGAGTATGTTTATCTATGTGGTTGATGTGATTATTAGGATCGTTTTTTAGTTAATTAAAATTATATTTCATTTGTTATGTGTGCTTTAAGTTCTATATTAAATTGCCTGTAACTATTTATATTTCTTATATTGATCGGGATTGTATTAAATGCTTCCATACATCTATTTATTGGGTTATTTAAGGCTAGACTTGTTCTGACATTTGGTAAATAGAGGTTGTTACTACTCAGTTGTCTTGTTTCATGCGAGTGTATATTATTTACACAGTTGAGAGGGGTGTTACATTTTTGTTGATTTGTTATAACTTTGTATATGAACTTACATTGTACTATTTTCAAAATTCTATTTATTGGTACTATATTTGTTTCTCGATAAATTGTTTCTGTTTGTGTCCGGTACTGATAATTGAATAATATTTTTATTATTTTGTTTTGTAGTACTTGAATATGTTTAAAATTTGTTTTGCCACATATTCCCCAATTTGTGACCAAATACCGTAGATTTGAGAGAAAATACGCATTATATATTAAGTAGCGGTTCTTTGTATCCAAATATTCTCTACATCTATAGAGTGCACCAATCATAGGTACTGTTTTGGAAATCAAATGGTCAATATGTTTCTGCCAGTTAAGTTTATCATCAATGACAAGTCCCAGATATTTGATATTTTCGACTTTGTCAATCTCGCCGCCGTCAATTTTAATCGTTGTCTCCCCAATTTGTGATTTTTTTTGATGGAATGTCATACATATACTTTGTTTTTTTAACATTAATTTTGAGTTTGTTTTCTAGCAGCCAAAATGAATACGTTTTCAAGTCCTCGTTTATTGTTTCCTGTAATGTTTTTTTATCTATGCCACTATATACTAACACTGTATCATCGGCAAATGTGTAGTAGCGTCCACGCAGTTTTGTCAGCCGTAAGCTCAATACATGTAGTGCATATAATAGAGGCCCTAAAACGGAACCTTGGGGTACTCCGCAGTTATTTACAACCAGTTTACTAGATTCTGATCCAATATTAACATATTGTTTCCTATTCCATAAGTAGCTGCGTAATAGGTTATAAATTCTTCCCCTCAGCCCCATGGATTCAAGCTTATTTAGGAGTACCTTGTGGTCCACTACATCAAACGCCTTTTGGAGATCCACAAATACAGTGATAACACATTTTTTACTATCAAGTTCTGTGGTTATGTGATTGACAAGGTCTATTGAAGCACTTTGTGTATTGCTTTTGGGTTGGAATCCATATTGATATTTGTCTGGTTTCACGTATTTTTCAATAAATCATGTTATTCTTCTTTTAATGATTTTTTCAATTATTTTTGAAATGACGCTTATGACAGAGATTGGCCTATGATTTTCTGTTTTATTTTGTGGACCCGACTTATGAATTGGTACGACTCTAGATACTTTGAGGATATCTGGATATACACCACTATCGAAGACATTATTAATTAGTAACACAAGAATTGGTATGATTATATTTTTTGCCGAAGTTATATTATTAATGTTTATTCCATCGCTACCTGCTGCTGAGTTTATATTGATTTCAGTAATTACCTCTAAAACTTCCCTCTCATCTGAATATGATACGATATTCTACTAAATTGGATGAAGGACAAAAAATTTAAAAAAGTTAGTGAAGAGGTAACTTTGAAGCATTTTCTAAAACTCTCAAAGACCTTTCAACCTCCCACATTATGGTCAAAATATTCAATTTGTCGTTTTAGAATTTTAATAAATGAATAATGAGAAGAGTTAAGGGCATTTTAGAAAAAAATTTCGTTACTAATTGGTTGATTTTTTGTAGGTTACTTTTATAATTGCGATCTGTCTTGCATGCCTATTTGACGAATTATGTAATATTACCGTTGAAGATATAAAAGATAAAGGTAACATTATATACACAAAAACGAATAGGTGTTCAAAGGGAATTTAAAGTTAGAAACAATACCATTGGCAATGTCATCATCCTTGACATCATTAAAAAGTATGCAGTTCGGAGACCAGTGAAAACGGATCATCGTTGTTTTTTTTTAAATTATAAAAAATCAAAATGCTCAGTACAGGTTGTACGAAAAAATACCATGTCAAGAATACCATTCAACGTAGCCAGCCAAATATCTAAAGTTGCATAATCCAGAACAATATACCGGATATAGTTTGAGAAGAACATCTGCGCCTCTCTTATAGCAAATGCGGAAGGAGACATTTTAACACTAAAGAAAAATAGTGGTTGGCGATCGACAATGGTGGCGGAAGGACATATAGATCAGTCAACTTTCAAAAAGAGTCAAATTGCTATTCAAATTATTTTTAAAATTAAAATTATTAAAATTAAAATTATTATTAAAATTATTATTTCCGTCAACCGATTGCACCCCTACGCGCAACCCTCGGAAGTCTTCAAGAGACTTCTGTGAGCTAGGGAAGACGCAGCCCTTACCTTTTAACGTGTGATGCCATGCACGAGACCAGTGAATCGGTGGATCGAACCCACGACCCCACGCTTGCGAGGCGTACGCTTTTACCAGCCGACCACCACGGCCCATTATTCAATACAATTCATTTTATTTTCCATTTTGACATTTTACAATGTATAGGAATAGTCAAGTTTTAAATACGTACACACACACATACATAAACATATAAATAGATATAAATATACATAAGAATAAGTATGTTTAGATAGAAACTTGTTCATTTCATGTCAAGAAATTCATTTAAATTATAGAAGCAGTTGTGCAATAAGAACTGCTCTAGGCTATTTTTGAATTTCTTTAGAGACTCACTTTTTTTTATTTGAATAGGTAGTTTATTAAATAATTTGGGGCCCATGTAATCGGGAGAGCAATACGCAACTTTTTTGTTTGCTCTACACACACGAAGATTATCCTTATGGCGTGTGTTATAATCACGAATATCTTTATTGCACATAATAACAATATGAATAACACACCAATCGAATTCTCGTCTTCAATTACCTTCAGCAATGTTACAAACTGTACATTCCATTTTTTCAATAGGCCCTAAAATTTTTTAATTTTTGTCAATGTACTTTTTGAAAAATTAAATATAATAAAAATATAAACTAAAAAAATACCTGCATTTAAGTGAACATTTTTAGGAAGGAAAGGTAACTTTTCCTTGCTAGGGAGGAAAAGTGCCACTTTCAACCCTTAAACTAGGAAGGAAATAGCTATTTACATACCAAGGGAGGAAAATCATGCTTTTCGTCCCGCGGATAGTTTGATGACCGACGCGAAGCGGAGGGCAGTAAACATCCGAGGGAGGAAAAGGCACTTTACTCCCATGTAATACATATGATTTTTCCTCCTACCCACTCAATAAAACCTTTCATTTTGATACAACCGCTTATATTACCAAAATATCCTTTTTCTACAACCGCTTACCAAAGTAGCATTTGACGCTTTCAGATCTCAACGCAAAGTTAACGTTTCCCGTGAAATGTCATTTGTGACTTTGCAAATAGATCTATTCTTACTTGATGGAAACTATAGACAGTACAGTCATGTGTATCTGAGAATCTGCGGTGGTGCAATGGCTAGCGTCTTGGGCTTGTAATCCGAAGGTCCCGGGTTCATCTCCTGGCAATTACAACTTTTTTTTTTTCAAGAACGTTATTTTACTTTTTTCTTGTTAGTGATTTGAATTATTGGACATTTAGATAGCTTATACATTTCGGATTGCTATTGAGTGATTTTCTCATAAGTAATGTTATGTGCCTATTTGAATGAAGTGTCGATAATTTTTTTTCTAAGAGCTGCGCTTGTAGAAAAAGTAATGTGTGTATTTCGATTAGTCTCTTTGTCGAGCAACAATCAATCACTTTGCGCTCTAAATACACAAATAGCTATTAAAGAACTAGAGTAGAAGTAACATTTATGTTTGATTTTTACCAGAATACGGGATATATAAGATGTTCTAGAAATTACGGAAACAATTTGATTATAATAGTTTCATCGTTAACAACTTACTTGAAATGAGGGGGAAGAAAAGTATGAGTTTCCTCCCTGGTTTGAGGGAGGAAAGTGTGTACTTTCTATAGGGGTAGGAGGAAATAGCTATTTACATACCAAGGGAGGAAAATCATGCTTTTCCTCCCGCGAAGCGAAGGGCATTTTCCTCCTGAGGTATGTATACAGTTTTTTTACTACCTTTAAGGTCGTCATTTTTATAACGTCCTAAAAATTATAATGCGTGCATACTTATAAGAACAACTGCAGAAAGTTGTGGAACTATATAATGCGGCTATATGACAAAATATTAAGTAAGCGTTGCGTCGTCGTCATCGTGTTGACAAAGATTTTCCTACCGGTGGGAGGAAAAGTACCATTTCCCTCCCTTCTTTAAGGGTCGAAAATAAAGTTTTCTAGTGAGGTAGTAGAAAAAGTCAATTTTCAAAGGTGTCAGAAAATCTATTTTTACTTTTTTTGGAGGTTAATTCAAACTTTCAGAATTTAACTAAGTTGTTTCGTTTTCCATCCCTTGTGCTTATCAGTCGTATTTTTCAAATAATTTTTTTCTGTAGCCACGATTTTATTTTGTACCATTTTTATAAGTTTCATGATTTTGGCCAAAAATAAATGTTGACAAACTTTAAAAGAAATATCGGAATCTTGGGCTAAGGATTATACACAAAAGATCCAATAGGACGAAGAGGCTATAATCTAAAAGGTACCAGAAAAAACTATCTCATCATTTGGAGGTGATTGGCACTCTGTCGGTCGATCATGAAACCAAAACACAGCCATTCCATTCCTCGTTTTTCTATAGGTTTGTTCGAACTTTTTAGATAACATCTTCATTCCACTTGGCTGGAAAAGTTCCCCAGGGTGCACAAATCGAAAATATTCAAACAGTCACAAACACGACGATATAGAAAGCAGTAAAACTTTTCAAATTAGTGTAGGTAGAAATATAAAAATATCTGATCGTCAGTAAATATAACTGGAAAGTTTTCAGTCGTCGGACTTTATAGGGAACAATTCCATGGATATATTGATAGTGGATATTTCAGATTCGACATTTTTGTTTGTGTAAAACTTTGAACGATTTGTTTTGAACAGTGTTGAGCTCCCCGGGAGTTTTTCTTATGAAACTTCGTGAGTTGGGAGTTATGCGGGCGAATCTCTATCGTATACCGTTCGGGAAATCCACCGCTGACAAATATTGACTCTCAGCTCGAAAATGTCTTTTTAGGCGGAACGCGGAAATAGAATATTATTTACATGGCTAATGGCTGATCAAATATTAATTCTGTAACGAGCCTTGTTGTATGTTCTGTAATGCATAGACGTTGATGTACGGTGCGGAATATTGAAAACCAAATAGTTACTTTATCACGATAGATTCGGGGTGTTCGTGATCGGAATTGCTGAATATTTGGGTAGTTTGACGATACATTTTGATAACCTATTCTGTGTCTATTGTATTCGGAAAATGTGATCATAAAAAATGGAATATGAAAGTGTGCAAGAAATAGAAAACTTCTTTATTATCGATTTCACAAAAAAAAGTATTTGTCATAAAATTTAGTGCTTATCGAGAAACTTTTCGTGATCAGAAAGTTACGTTACTGTCAAAAACTCACCAGGAATAAAGTTATTCTTCAATATACAGAAAATATCTTTAGAAATATTTTATTTTATCTCATGAACCATTCAAATTTTGAATATCAGAGATTTATTTTTCACTATTTTTTTTTCATTTGCCTACTAATGGTCTTACGCCACTGGCTTATCTTTCATATAATACACAGTGTAGAATCACATGATGGAATAGAATCCGCATCTCCATAATAAAAATAAGTTTTGAAAAATCCTCGTACAGGCTCGTATTTTTGAAAATCTATTTTTATACCTGCATAAAATATTATTGGTGTGATGTTACCCACAGATTTCCCTTCCACACATGCTGACGTAGAGGAAATCGAACGATCTGAGGTTGCAAATGATTCAATGACGCGGAGAGCAAGCACAGAAAACATTACTACTTTTGAGACACACAAATTTGAACTAATCAAGGTTGTAACCCGATGATACATGAGAATTATACGAGATATGAGGATTCAAAGTACATTCACGTGGTGAAAACCATTTTTTTGTCACCCATACAGATTTGGAATACGTAATTTTCATTCATTGAAACTTCTGATCCGATGATGTGCGTTCATAAGAATCACATGAGATACAGAGGATTTCTCGTAGAAACACTGTGATACTGTCACCCATTCATATTTGGAGGAAATGATTTTCTTTCATTGAGAAATATCTTCTGGTCATCTCATTGTGTGAAAGTTGAAACCCGAAGATGTGCGTTCATGAAAATCACATGAGATATAGACAGTCGCATTTTCAAAATATTTCATAAAATAATTTTTTTTTAAATGGAACACCTTATATTGTGGTTCTTCGGGTTGTAAGGCCGACGTATGTTTACAGAAGTTCTCGACGTTTCGCCAACACGAGTGGTTAGCATTTTCAAGAGATTTTTTTTTCAAAGTTTCTTGTTTCTTTATTCGCTGTCAAATGCTTGACATTTGTTATACGTTGTCTCAATAAATACCTGTGATTTGACGTTCTTACATCTGATTGGTCCGTAGCGTTAGCTGACATCATAGAATCGTTCGTACCGTTATTTTGTGGGTAGGGAGCTAATTGAGAATTTTTGAGAACTGGAAGCCAAACCTTGTTCAATTGTAGTCCTTCTTCGGTTCTGTTGAAGTTGTTGTGGTGTTTCTGAATTTCAACTGCTTCCCGGAAGAGTCTTGGGTAATAGGCAGATGTTGAAGAGATGACTTGAGTTTCTTCAAATTCCACTCTATTGTTATCGTTGTTGAGATAATGTTCTGCGACAGCGGATTTCTGTGTGTGCCCTAACCGACAGCAAGCCTTGTGCTCTTTGATTCTTGTTTTAACGGAGCGTTTCGTGGTTCCGATATAAACGCTGCCACAAGAACATGGAATGCGCTGATCTAAAATGGTCTTTCAGTTATTTTTGAAGGTTTATAAACGGTTTTAATATCATATTTTCGTAGAATACGGCCAATATGATCTGTAACTCTGGGAACATATGGTAAGAATGCTTTTCTTTTTTTGGTGTTGGTTTGACTACTTTTTGGTTCACTGGATGGACAGTCATTTGGTCTACTATTGATTCTTCCATCTCTGATTTCTCTTTCATTTTTCATACACCTCTCAATATCTCTTTCTTTGTACTCATTAGAAAGAAGAGCGTTTTTTAGATGTTTCTGTTCAGCTTCCAGGTAATCAGGTTCGCAAATTCTTCTAGCTCGATCAACTAATGTCTTGATTACACCTTGTTTTTGGCACGGATGATGGTTTGAGGTATTGTGGAAATATCGATCAGTGTGTGTTGGTTTTCTATATACCGTATGCCCCAGACGTCTTTCTTTTCGAGAAATGAGAACATTAAAACAAGAATCAAAGAGCACAAGGCTTGCTGTCGGTTAGGGCACACACAGAAATCCGCTGTCGCAGAACATTCTCTCAACAACGATAACCGTAGAGTGAAATTTGAAGAAACTCAAGTCATCTCTTCAACATCTGCCTATTACCCAAGACTCTTCCGGGAAGCAATTGAAATTCAGAAACACCACAACAACTTCAACAGAACCGAAGGACTACAATTGAACAAGGTTTGGCTTCCAGTTCTCAAAAATTCTCAATTAGCTTCCTACCCACAAAATAACGGTACGAACGATTCTATGATGTCAGCTAACGCTACGGACCAATCAGATGTAAGAACGTCAAATCACAGGTATTTATTGAGACAACGTATAACAAATGTCAAGCATTTGACAGCGAATTAAGAAACAAGAAACTTTGAAAAAAAATATCTTTTGAAAATGCTAACCACTCGTTGGCGAAACGTCGAGAACTTCTGTAAACATACGTCGGCCTTACAACCCGAAGAACCACCATGACGATGGCCGCGAAAGCCTTTCACAATTTACCCTATATTGTATTATGAATTTCAGCTTATAATCAGAATCTCAACAAAAATGCTCATATGACCTTTCTTCCTAAAGTTGAAAAAGAGCGACTTAAGTTTCTTTCACTAGTACAAAAAATGTCTTTGTTTTGGCGAATAAAACCTAATTTTGGTACTTACACGAACGACAATATTTTGTTCTAACATCAAAATAAGACATTAAAAAAAAAACACTAGAATCTGGTGATCTGAGAAACGATTGGGGTTTTGTCGGTGGTTTATGAATAAATGCAGACAAGATTCAAACTTCTATAGAAATATTATATACCGGATACCCGTATTACGAGCTCCATCATGGGGATCTCAGTTATTATAAGAGATACGAGGTCGGTTAAATTAGGACAAAGTTGGGCGTTTTCATCCTGAACAATTATCTGAAAGAAATTTTGATGTGTCATTTTTAGTTTATAAATAATTGGAGAAAAACGAAAATTTGTAATTTTCGTTTTTATTTTTTCAAGCGAAAACCAAAAGAACTAGACGTTTTTAACTACAACGTTCTTGAGGCACTTTTTTACAAGGAATCTAAATCTACCAACGTATTCTCCAAGGTGTTCTTGATGCCAGAGTTCAACTCACAAGAAAAACCAAAGTTGATTGTTATAATAACTGCGATCCCCATGGTGGAGCTCAAAATACGTGCACCCTGTAGAGCAATGAGGCAAGATTTCCAAATGTACAATAAAAAGAATTTTCATTCTAGTCCATTCTCACAATCCGCAAAGACGATTTAGTATCAATGTTGGGTGTGGTCTATTCAGAGGCAGAATTATCGGTCCATTTTTCTATTATGGTTCTTTGGCCTGACCCCGTTATATTAATTTATCAACAGAAGCATTGGGAGAGTATGTTGCCCAATGAGCTTTTTGTTTTCGGTCACGTGACATCAGATTCAAAACTACTAATGGTACAACCTGTATATTTTGGCATTTTTATGTTCCTCCCGATAAAACAATTTCAACGAACTATCACACTTGTGGTCTAAAACGATAATTTTGAAAAATACAGGTACTTGAATATCCTTTGTCCTTTGGAAAACCATTGTTATATAAGCAATTCGTTTGAAATCGTTTTGAAATCATTGAGTGGTATAGTACTCAGACGGTGAAACAGTGAAAGAAAAGATGCAAATTTGTGATTGTGTGGGTGGTTAGAGTGATATTATCAGTATTGGTGGGTTTTATGTAAATGTAAAATTCTAGGGTTTTGTGGATCATTGAATCAAGAAAGGGTAATTAACTGTCAGGTTCTATTTCTATTGTGAACTGGATTCTTGGATTGAAAGAATTTGAAAGAATTAAGAAATTGTCAAGTTCGTACAAAGAACCTTTGAAAAGTGCAAATATATCATCAACATAACGGTGCTAGAATAACATTTTTGAGAAACTAGGATGTGCTGAAATGGTAGACTCAAGATTTGACATGAAAACTTCAGCCAGAAAAGGGCTAAGATTAGAGCCCATAGCTAGACCTGATTTTTGAACATAAAAAAATTATTATTAAATTGAAAACAGTCAAGTCAAGTCAAAAATAGCTTTATTGTTTAAAAATATAAATTTTTGTAACAAAGCATGTCAAAATAATATAAATAAATACATAATTAAAGCATAGAACATATAAATAAAAACCTAATTAAGACACAATACCATTTCGTATTCACTTAAACACACATATATATATATATATATATATATATATATATATATATGTATATTATATTATATAAATCTATATTTTATAAAAAAAAAACAAACAACAGAAATAAAATTTCAGAGAGAAGAAGATAAAAACTCTTCGACAGAATAAAATGGCCGTTCAACAAGTATTTCTTTTGTTGCCCTCCTGAACCTACCATAGGCTTAAGTACTTTTTATTGATTCTGGCAAGTGGTTAAACATTTTAAAACCATTTTTTAAGTTTAATTGAGAACTAGATCCACGAAGGAACATACATTTAAAAGATGGTATGTAGGTAAATTCGAATTGGAAAAAAAAGCTATCTATTTAACATCAGACACTCTTTCGGATCTATGCTGGGAAAAAGATTTGAAACATCAATAGAAACCAAAATGCAATTAGGCGAAATATTAATACTTAAAATTTTGTAAAAAGTTCTAAGGAGTTTTCAATAGAAAAACGACTGGAAAAATCCATCAAAAAATAAATGTTAGATTTGGTGGAGTTTGACTATAAGTTCTTTTACTACCCAGTTCATCTCACCTCCACTGTAAGTCATGGATCGCTTCCGTTGGATACACTTAAAACAGTTTATCTTCATATTTACAAATTGATTTTGTATTTCCCCTTCTGGAATCAACCAGTGAAATATTTGCTACTTTATAAAGTTCAAATTGAAGCCAGTCGAGTAACTCCAAGCCCTATCAACTCCGTATGATATGTTATATTTGCTCAGGATCGAAGATAAATAATAACTTCCTTGGCGCACTAGTTCAAACTTTCTCTTTGTATCTTTTGATTGAAATGGAAATTATATCGTGAATATCAGATACATCTTCGTTTGGAAATGTTTGTGTTTCTGATGATCCTGAAATGGAGAAATGGGGATTTTCGGTAGTAGAAAATATTTTGAGATAAGTGGAAGGGCTTGATCAATATCAATTTTGGAGCTGAACGATTGAAAAACAAATTTGGAGAACGAATATTTGTATTTTTCAGATTCAGTAAGACGAAATTTTACTATTCCAAGTATGTACTTGGCATCTCAGAAATGTTCATCTCGGTTCAGAGAATAAAATATATCCCTCTCGTGTTGTCGAATACTAACTTTATAGACCGGAGGATAGTGACACTTTTGGAATACGATTTTGCTCAGAATGCCTTTTGGAGGACAGTATTCTCCGTATATCCTTATGATAATAATGCATGAATCAAAGAGTCGTCGTAGAGTCTTCGATTAGAATTAAAAAGCTCCACTCTGTAGAAGTTGTTCTTACACACTTTTTTGTATACATTCGCTTGGCACTTGCTGATATGTGGCAGCCGGGATCGAGCAGTTGATATCCGGACACCAGTGGAAATAAACGAATACTTCATTTCACACTAAATGTGCCTACATAACAACTGGCGACGAGGATAAGATAAATAGTGAATTCACAGTGATCACCAAAGTGAGAAATTATTTAACAATATGGCAACGGGACTCTTAGGCACACTATTCAGTTTCGATCCGAAAAACTCTGATTTTTCCGTATTCAAGGAGCGATTGAACCAATTTTTTATCGCAAATGAAATATCAGAGGAGGCCAGACTTGTCAAAACAAAAGATCTTATTGACATTTTAACAGTGTATTTCTCACCGGTTAAATCATATTTTTCGGAACTCGTAAACTTTTATAACGCGAAGAAAAGTCCGAACGAAAGTGTTGCGGAGTGGGAGGCAAAAGTGAAGAGCCTTGCTACGAATTGCAAATTCAGTGATGTGCAGCTGAAAGTGGTATTGCGAGATGTTTTCGTCATTGGAATAAGCAACGAAAAAATTATGTCTCGCCTTTTCGAGCGATGCAGTGACGTTGGCGACAATGGTTAAACTGGCGCTAGCAAAGGAATCCGCGATAAAAAAACAAGGGGAAGTGCAAGCGACGGCGGTGGATGCAGCTAGGGCTCATGTCAAGATTGAGGAGGATTATCATTTCAGTCGGTCTCCTAGAGGCAGTACAGGACGTCCGAACCCTGCAACAGGTAGGCCATGGTATGGACATCAGCGAAGGGCGCCTTCTTCGGGAAGCGCGTCAAGGAACACAAGTAAGTGCTTTGTATGCGGTCGACAAAATCATAGGAGTGCTGAGTGTATGTTCAGAAACAATAACTGTCATAGATGCGGTAACAAAGGTCATTTAGCATCGATGTGTAATCGTTCTAATGTTAACCAAAATTTTATGGTAGAAACCACCGAATCCGAAGAAATTGCGGAGGACTACATGTTCAATTTTCAAAGTATTGAAATCGATGACAAAGGAAATGTCAAACCTACTTATATTAAATTAATTATTGACAATTTTCCATTTTTTTTTAAGCAGACTCCGGTTTTGCATTCGTCGCAATTTCTGAAAGGTTGTACCAAAAACATTTCAAAAACAAAGTTCTCCACAAAAATTATTTATTGCTGAAAGACTATATTGGTATTTCATTCGAACCATTGGGATTTATAGAAGTAAAAATTTCTTCTCTTGAAGAAGTTTTATCTCTATTTGGTTTATATCCAGCATTTTGACATTTAACAAATTCAATCAACTTTAAACTCGACATTGACCTTTATTTATATATTTGTGTGTGGCACTGAATTTTTGTATCAGAAGTGAATCAAAGTGCTTTCAATCATTTTCCTTGTAGAGGAAAATACGTCAGTGAAACATTTTCTGAACAATTATTTATCTAGTTGTCTTCAGCCCATTGCTTATATTGTGTATATTGATATTCACACCTATCTTTGGATTTTTGTGGTAGTAGGGTTAATGACGCGAAGCCGGTAAAATTCAACTTTCTCACAGTGTAAAATAAACAATTATTTTATTGAATTGAAGAACATTTATTCAAAAGAAAGGTGATGGGGTTCAAGCCAATTATCATTAATAATATTCGATACTTGCGCATGTCATTCAATCTAATTGACATTTATATTCCTATGAACCCCAACAAATCCAATTTCAAAAACCAACCCCACTCCACTATCTGAAACCACCGGCATAAACACAGACAAGAAATTCGACATAAAAATACGAATGGACGCTTCAGGTAATGATTAAATTTTGCGGAGTCTGGAGCCAATCCGGAACGTGACCAGCAACCCAGAATAGTCCTGTATTGATGGGTTATTTTTGTGTCACTTCGAACGACGTGACTTTTTCTCTCGCGGCACCATACAACAATATCATAGACATAGAAGACGCGGAGTGTCTTCGCTGATCGAAAGCCGTGACTACCTTCCGCATGAGTGAATTCAAATAGAAAGATGTTTTTTACACGGCGGCTTGAGAGCGATGTGGATACGGAATAGGTACCTTCCGGTGATTGCTGTATTATATTATGTTGTATTACACAGGGTAGAGCAGTATACGACAAGGTCTTTGGACGCCAAACGATTTTTTTTTTGGAAATCTGTCCGCTTTGGTATCTGTATATCGATTATGGCTATGGGACGAAATTATTTTGGATTATAAAGATTGAGCGAAAAGTAAGTGACGTATCAAAGTTTTTGTTAATTTCCATTAAAAAATGAAATGATATCATATAATCTACTATCTGGAAATACTGGATTTCAAATATCTCAAAATTATTTATCAAGCATTGGTTGAAACTAGATTCACCTACGGTATTCTGGCTTGGGGTACAGCAATGGATGCACACTTGCATATTCTCAATATAATACAAGATTATTCAAAATTATTTATTTATTTATTTATTAATTTATTTATTTTATATCCAAACAGAACTCAGAGGTCTCATTACATGGATAAATAATATTATATTACATATTATCACACTATATAGTTATAGTAGTTACATATCAATGTAAAAATTGAACGATTCGCAGAATCTATCATACACATATGTCTAGAATATGTTGTAGTACAATACTCCCGAAATTATTTATTGAGAGGGTCAAATCTAGGTCGATGAGTACATTGAAATTATTGACTAGTCGAAACATGGTTACAATTGGAGATTTGGTTGTGGTAGATAGCATAGGGATATTGAACATAGCAAATGTGCGGGTTCTACGAGGCGGTACATTGAACCTGATCATGGCTTAATTTTAGACTTAATTTTATAGTTGATGATTTTGAATAAAAAGAGCAACATGGACATGATATGTCTATTTCCTAACGATAACACTTTGAACTCATTTCTCAAGTATGTTGTTCTTAATGTATTATAGTCAGCTCTTCTATGAAATTTCTTAAAGTACAGGTATCTGAGAAATTTGTTTTGAATTTTCTCAATTTTCTGCAGTAACAGTTGACTCTCTCCATACCAAATTATCGATGCATACTCCAATTTAGGTCTGACTAGTGTATAGTAGAGGAGTTTTATTGATTCTATGTTATCAAAATCCCAGGTTTGTCTTATTATAAATCCCAGTAAACGGTTTGCAGAACGCACAATACCTTGGATATGATTTGAGAATGATAGCGTGTCGCTATATGTGACCCCACGTCTTTAACCTCATGGCATCTCCCAAGAACTTCTCCATTCATTTCATATTTAAATTCAATTGGTTGTTTTACGCGTGTAAATGACATAGTGCAGCATTTTTTGTTGTTAAAATATAATTTGTTATCACAGCTCCATTTATGAACATGGTCTATATCCATTTGTAATTTCACACAATCTCTCACGTTTTTAATCATTTTAAATATTTTCAGGTCATCCGCGAAGAGCAGACAATCTGAATTTTTCACTATAGAGGGCAAGTCATTAATGAACATTATGAATAAAAGGCATTGGCCGACGATTGTTCAAATTTGCACATCGGGTTATGGTTTTACCAAGATTTTAAAGTATTTGCAACTCGAATCAGTGGTCGGCCTCGACCGACTAAAAAACAATCGCGAGATTTGACATACGTTGCTACTTCACATGCTTGGACCTGGAGCTTATATTAGAGTCGAGCATAATTGATTTTTGCAACAACAATATTCCAATGTACAACTTGGAATAACTTTGAACAATTGCCTGTCGATAACGACCGAGTCACCGAATTGAAAATAATATACAAACTTTAGGGAAGAATCTTGATATTTCATATAAACTCTACTTCACAAGCTTGAAGCTGGTACTTTTTTTATTGCAGTTGGGCAAAAAGTCATTTTTGCATTATAAATTATCTGATTCAAATCTCAAAATCTTTGCAGTTCGATGCCGGCCTCTTTTCGGCATGCAAATAATCGAAAATCTTGGGAAAATTATTGCGAGATTTGACATGAACTACTATTTCACAACGAACTACTTCGAAAAATTGCCGGTCGATATTAGTCTTCGAGTTGCACATTATCGAGATTTTGATAAAATTATCACGAGATGTGAACCGCATTGCTAATTTGAATGCTTGGAATGGTTGCAAAATCTCATGAAGGCTTTGAGATCCATTCTACTTGAAATTGAGGAAAAAAAATCGCATGTCCGATCTACGCTTTCGTAGAATATATTCGTGATATCATTGATTTTTTTATGATCTTTGTATATGAGAGGTTTATTTTCAATAAAAAACATATTATATGTTTCACAGAGTTCTCAACGTGTTTAGTCGATAATAGAATAAGAAAATATCTAGGTGGTGCATCTCAAAGTGGAACAAACTATATATTCACCCCTTTTTGTCCAAAACTGATTCAATCACTGAAATAGAATTAGAAGACCAACCATTACAATGTGGTTACAAAAAATTGAATTACTGAATGGAATCAATGAAGAACTGTGACATTATAATAACTACCAGAGAATTTTTTCTTCGTTGGTGAATTTTGAATTGAGCTTCGCTACAGATAACTTCATTCTCAAAAGTTTCCATTCAGGTCATTGAATCTTGAATCCCACACCTGACACCAGATTATAAAACTGATAATACCAAGCGAATAGTACTCCAATCGTGATTAATCATTAGCCATGCATAATGCATAAAAGAAACAAAACCTTCCACACGACGAGAGATACTGCTGGGAGGTATCTCTAATTATTCCTCCGTCAAAACACACACCGGCACGCATACACACCGTCATCTAGCGCCACATGATGCAATTTTTGCGTTTGACAAGCCACCGCGTCGGTATCTACACACGTGATTGATGCGTCCCCTTAGCTCCGGCTGATATGGCAGTACATCAAGTGATAATGATATCAGTGCTAAGCATATCGGGTTACACGCTTGATGTTGTTATTTTGCATTCTGACAGTCCTGAACTTTTGCGCGAATCAATACGGGGTTGTTAAATGGGACAGATGTGATAGCGTTGACGATATGTTGTTATAAATAGACGTTGGGTGGTGGGTAGATACGGATGTTTGTTATAACGATAATGATATCGGGGAATAGTACAACGAGAGTGGATATGATGTTCATATCGAGCTGAAAGTAAACTGTATATTCACCCTTTAACACAATAATCTCAGGAAATAAATAAAACTCAAGATTCAAAATTGGTTCTCTGATAATAAATTGATAACAAACCATCAAAAATCTAAATATACAGTGCGACGTTAAATTATGGAACAAATTCATTATTTCTGAATATAAAGATATATCGGAAAAGTCCTCGGACAGGTCGATTTTCTTTTCCGATGGGCCAATTTTTGAACCTCACCCAAAATATATAGGGTTATCCGCATTTGAGGAAAAGCGACTTTGGTGATATTTTTAAATGGGACACTTAGTATATTTGTCCATATTTGGTTAGGGATCGTCATTACAAATCCGGTGATACCAAGTTTGATGGGATTATGTCAAACGGCTGCGGAGATATGGCCAAAAAACTTCTCCATATACCCAATGAGTGCGACAGAGACTTTTAACCTTCTGAATCGTGTGGAGTCTCGCAGTCATACTCATTAGACGTGCGAGGAAGTTTTTTGGCCATATCTCCGCAGCCGTTTGACATAATCCCATCAAACTTGGTATCACTGGATTCGTAATGACGATCCCTAACCAAATACGGAAAAATATACTGGGTGTCCAATTTAAAAATACCACCAAAGTAATTTTTACTCAATTGCGGATAACCCTATATATTTTGGGTGCGGTTCAAAAATTGGCCCATCGGAAAAGAAAATCGACCTGTCCGAGGATTTTTCCGAAATATCTTTATATTCAGAAATAATGAATTTGTTCCATAATTTAGCGTCGCACTGTATGATGTTGAAAAGTGAAAAACATCTGAACCAAAAAGTTATACCAAACGTTCAATATAACAGTTATGATTTTGAACAACATCCAGCATACAATATTCGGTTATGATGATAGATGATAAACTCTATTTCAGGGAACATGGGGATGATATACCCATCCAAAAAAATATCGAAGAAAATTGGATTTATGTATTGAATCTGCAAAAATGTAAGTCAATTCACGGACCACCTTATATATAATAATTGTATCTTCAAGCCACATTTCGAATAATGCTCTTCAATGGCAGGGATGTACGAAATTGATCCCGCATAGCGGCGCTGAAGTATTTGGAATCCTTTTGTTTTTGACAGCCTGTGTTATTCATATGACAATTATTGTGTTTACTAGTATTTTGATTTATTTTCGTTGGTTTTGAGAATTTTTTTTAGTGAGTGATAAATATGATGGTTCGGCTGTAAAGCAGTTGAAAAATGAGTTGAGAAATAGGAATGCGAAAATTATGGGAAAAAAGACGACTTAAGGCTCGTTCATACCCTTGCGGACCTTCGCATTTTTTTGTAATTTGACTCATGCCATGTCATTTTTGGATATGTACCCAGGATGCCAGGATACTTCACAAATATACGCTGCTGTGGGTAATAAACAACCTTGTTTGGTTGTTTTCGTAGCCTTTCGACACGGTCAGTCATGAACTTTTGTTGGTAAAGCTTGACAATCTAGGCATAAGAGAAAGTCCATTGGAACTTCTTATATAGAAACTTCCTCAAAAACCGCGTACAAATGGTAGAATTAAATGGAGTAATGAGTTATCCAAGATCGGTTTCGTGTGGTGTACCACAGGGTACAGTTCTTGGTCCTATACTATTTATAGTATATTTAAACACCTTGCTTACTTCAGATATTTTTGGGGAAATTGTCTCATTCGCTGACGATACATTTATGTTACTGATTCGTGGGATGATGTGGAGAAAAAGGCTGAAGAGGATTTGATAAAAGTAAACAATTGGTACAAACTGAATTTGATCCTCATATGATACCAATTTACCAACATACTCTATCGCTTTTGATGGACAAAATGTTGCAACGGCCCGTAGTGTACGTAACCTTGGAATATTTATCGTCTGAAATGGGACGTCCACACAAACCTCAAGAAAAAATTCTTTCTCTATTGTACAAGTTCTACCAATGTCAATATACAGTGCGGCTTTTTTTAGCCCCCCCCCCCGTTAACTTTTGAACGGTTCGACCTACAAACATGAATAAAAAACCGTTTGGAGGATTACAGCGAAACTACATTTTGAAACAAACAATATGGTGATGGCTCGACGGGGGGCGCGGTGGGGCACATCAATTCAAAATTTTCAAATAGCATGGGAGGTCGAGTGTTACATCGTTGAAAAGAGAATTCAATTCTCTTTACAACCATCTAAGTTTTTTTGAATTTCGTTAATATTGATTTTGCAATTCAAATTCGAAATATCAAATATAAATGCGGATCTGAAAACTAGTCACACCTTGATAAATTTGAACGGGTTGTTGTGGAATAATGAAACCAAAAACATTGCGAAGGGTATTATCGATACTACTTTTTGAGAGAAGAAATATTGCAATTACACTACAGATGGCGCAGGGGGCACATCAACTAGAAAATTTCGATAGGCATAAAAATCGAAATTGGGAAAAAATTCTTCAACTAAATTCAAAAATATTTAGATGGTTGTAAAGAGAATTGAATTCGGGGCCCGAAAGACCGATGGATCCCTGCTGGTACTCGACAAGATAATTCTTAAAATAATATCATTCAAACCATACCGATACCCATCCGATAAACTCTTCAACGATCTTGAAATGTTAGATATTAGACAAATATAAGTCAAGACATTGCTGATGTTTATATTCTCAAATAAGTCATCCAATCTCAATAAACCTGACCACTCTCATAATACACGGAGCATGAGAATAAATAACGCATATCCACCGAGAGCCAACAAAGCGTTAGGGCAACGATCTCCAATGATTCTGCCCCAAAATTATACAATAATATTCCGGAAAATATAAGAAATATCGAATCAAAACTGTTCTTCAAAAAAAAAAAATGGATTCTGCAATGTGGAAGAGCATACTTTCATTCAATTATTGATTGAGTAACGAATGAAGTGTTCAAAAAATCATCATAATATGCCTTAATTCTTTCATTCTTTAACTTAATTTATATTTATATATGTATATATACAGTGAGCACGTAAAAGTTGGAACAAATTCGTTAAACGCTTGATATGGCCATTAGGGAAAATAAGCTCAGACACGTCGATTTTATATGTCGGTGGAGCATTTTTTGGCCTACTTATATTTTTGATGACGTCATCCCTGTTCAAGTTATGACGTTATTATAATTTTTTTCAAATGGTAATACCCTATTTTGATAATAACTTCAAGAAGAACGCATTTTTCTGTGTTTGGATGTCATATCTTTTCTTATGTTACATAACCGCATGTTCGAGAAATAAAAGATATTTCATTATTCATAATAATGTAATATTGGGTCTGTTTACGTAAACTTTTGACTTGAAGTACTCCCACAAAAAAATTTTTAGTGGGGTTGGATCAGGAGATCTAGCTGGACGCTCTAAAAATCCTCGTCTGCGATCGAATCATCTTCATTAAGTTCATGAATTACTTTCACTTCATATGGGTGCCACTTATTCTTTTTTAGTCATTTTAAAACAGACGTTTGACACACTGATTGCTCGAATGAAACTAGACAATGACTGTAGGTAAATATGTTTCTAAAATTCGACTTAACTATAATAGTTAGCTATCAAATAATTGTGGTATAAATCGAAACCATGCGAAAAGCGAATAATGACGCAAAGATCTTTTAATGATTTGAGGTTATGGGGATAAGACTAGTACGCAAGCTGAGGTTTGTGACTTATTTAACTATAAATATCCCGATAGACCTATTACACGTTCGACAGCGAGCAAAGTCGAAGCAAAATTTAGAAATTTTGACAATGTAGTTGACAATTATACGAAAGGTCGTCCAGACGTTACGGAAGATCAACAATTGGATGTGTTACTATCATTTCAAGAAAATACTCATATGAATCATGAACTTAATAAAGACGATTTCGATCGTAGTCGATGACTTTTAGAATGGCCAGCTAGATCTCATGATCTAACCCCACTAGATTATTTTTGTGGGGATCCCTTAAGTCAAAAGTTTACGTTAACAGACCTAATATTACATTACTATGAATAATGAAATATCTTTTATTTCTCGAACATACGGTTATGTAACATAAGAAAAAATATGACATCCATACACAGAAAAATGCGTTCTTTTTGAAAGTATTATCAAAATAGGGTAATGCCATTTAAAAAAATATATAATGACGTCATAACTCGAACAGTGATTACGTCATCAAAAATATGATTAGATCAAAAAATGCGCCACCAAAAAATAAAATCGACGTGTCTGAGCTTATTTTCCCTAATGGCCATATCAAGCGTTTAACGAATTTGTTCCTACCTTTACGTGCTCACTGTATATTTTTCTTGTAAACTTAGTTTATGTTGTCTATACAGGGTGTTTCATAATAAATGCGCAGGACTTCCGGATGTGATAGCTCGTTCAAAAATATGAAAAAAAGTTTCTATTAACTTACCCTCTAAAATTCAACATTTTCGAGATACAGGGTGTTGAAATTTAAAAAAAATAATCGTGTTTTGCGAATATCTCTGGAACCGTTTATCTTACAGAAAAACAGATTTTAAATGCATTTTCTACTCATAATAAGCTATGTTTTGTGAGGATTTTTTATTTTTTCAAATTCATAATTGGTGAAGATTTTGAAGGGGTAGTGGGTGTTTTTTTCTCCAACTTCTACGCCACTGGAAAAAGTATGATTTTGAGCCGCCTACTTGAACTACCAATGTTTTCTACACAAAAAAAGTACTCTTGGTCATAAGCTCTAAAGTTGACCGTTTTCAAGAAAAATCAATTTTCATGTTGAAAAACATGGTAATTTTTTTTTAAATAATTTTTTTTCTAATTATACAAAATTTATTTAAACGTTAGAACAAGTAACAAAACCAAACGTTGACTTCTTAATTGCAAAAAAAACACAATTACAATCATACTCAGTTGAATTGTTGGAAATGTCCGCCGTTAGCTTCAATGCATGCAGCAATTTTTCGAGGAAAAAACATTATTTAAACAACATGAAAGGTGATTTTTCTTGAAAACGGTCAACTTAAGAGCTTATTACCAAGAATACCTTTTATGTTTAGAAAATATTGGCGGTTCATAAAGAAGGCTCACAATTGTACTTTTTCCAGTGGCGTAGAAGTTGGAGAAAAAAACACCCACTACCCCTTCAAAATTTTCACCAATTATGAATTTGAAAAAATGAAAAATCCACACAATACATAGCTTATTATGAGTAGAAAATACCTACGGAATCTGTTTTTTGTGCGATGAACGGTTCCAGAGATATTCGCAAAAAACGATGATTTTTTTAAAATTTCAACACCCTGTATCTCGAAAATGGTGCATTTTAGAGCGTAAGTTAATAGAAACTTTTTTTCATATTTTTGGACGAGCTATCACATCCTGAAGTCCGGCGCATTTATTATGAAACACCCTGTATATTTGACTTGTTTATTTTTTGCTATTTTAATAAGTTTTTTACACATTTAATATTTTTTTATAGTATACGCACACTTTCATGAAAGCAAATAAACATAAACCACTCCCATAGACATGGTGTTTTTGTTTATTTACTTTGTATTTATACATATTCTGTTTTATATTTTTTTTTCTGTTTGTTACCCAGTGAGTAAACATATATTCTATAGTGTTTAGATATTTCACATAGGTTTTGTGTTTTAGTTATAAAAATGAACCCACTGAGCATTCCAAGACGCCGGTGAAATTGCCCTTTCTGAGAATTTTTCTGAATAAATCACAGGCACAATCAAAAACCGAAAAAGACAATCCCCGCTATTTTCTCGCAGCAAAATTCCAAGTAGCCACTAGAGGAAACTAGTCAGAGTTTTCCTGCGCCAAGGATAAAACGGAACAAATTCTTCCTGTCCTAGTCGGATCCCGCGAGGATATGATGTGATAACGATGTAGATGTTCCATTGTCTGATTTTTATACTTATATAAGAAGGGAATTCGTAGACAATGGCGCAATGTAGCCGAGAGTTTCCATGCACTTTTCATTCCGGAGTCCGCGTTTCCCGCCGTCGTTTCCCGAATACGTTCCTGGGAATGCCGACCGCCATTAGAAGATAATAGAAAGAATTTCCCGAGTGTTTGTTGGTTTTCGCCGTTGATTCAATTTGCGCGCTTGGCTTTTACCGGATTCTACACCTTTCTCTAAATATATTAGCATTTCTTAATGAAATCCACGCGAGATTTGAAGCGATCTAGTTTGTGATAAGGCTAAATTTAAATACAGGGTTTGATCTCACTTGATGTATTGTATGGGTTGGGGTAAAACAAACTAATATTTGGAGCTTGCGGAGAGATTAATGCATGGGATGATAATATTAGTTTTACACTACATGCTACTGCCCCTTCAGTGATAAATAGATACATAGATAATATGCTTTATTGTCTGAAGAAATACCTTACTAACAGAGCTTTGTCTATAATATAAACATGAGTAAAATGTCTTCACAAAAATACATACATACATGCACGCACAATGAAATATGCTGCCAATCTGAAAGTACATCACAATTGATAAAAACGTTCGATGTGATAATAGTTATTTATGCAACAAGTGCAAAAAGTGAATGTTTATTGCACTCGACGTGAAATTGTCCGACGAGGCCGTTGGGCCGAGTTGGACAACACGTCGAGTGCAATAAACAATTTTTGCACGAGTTGCATACAACATTTTTTCTACGTTCATGCAAAAAGCAAAAAATGATTTATTGAGGTGCGGCACTAGGTGTAGGAAAATGAAAAGCGCAACTTGAATACTTTATTATTAATATCGATTTGCATTGAAACAGGAACTAATACGTTACGAACAATTTAACTCAAACTTTATTTTTACCCTCAATGTTGAAAGTAAAGGAACAATTGGTGCAATTTTCAATATGAATATTTCGTAGTGAAGTACCTATTGCCAATCTCACAGAATATCTGCTAAATATGTAGTAGGTTTAAACGTTTATGTTTGTCATGATGACAGCACGTTGAAGTAGAATGACAGATGAGTGCAATAAAAACTTTATTGCACTAGTGCAATAAAGAACTTCTTTTTCCACTGAATATAGTTCAATAAAGTTTTGCTTTTTGCATGAATGTAGAAAAAATATATCACAGACATAAAATACATGGCAATAAAACAACATCAAAATTCAATAAATCTGTTGAGATATTAAAAATTGAACTCAAGCTATCAATAGAAAAGTCTTGCAAATTTTGTCTGAAATTTGGATCACTCGATATTTCAATGTAGGGAAGTTATTATATATTTTGCAGCCATTGCATATATAATAATAATAACTTTATTCACTGCAGTGTGATACAAGAAGATAGTAAGTACACTATGTTTGTAAATTGAGTTAAATGGCAGTAAATAAATGGCATACACCCACAAAAGGATAATATCCTGAGCGTGGGAATGGTATTCATTCATTTAGTAACCACTAAATATTCACGTATAAAATAATTTTCAGTATAAAAGTTAAAATATAGTTAAAATTATAGTAATATAGAATTCTTTTGAATGCATATTCACAGTAGAACAATTTAAGAGCCACCATCACCGAAAAGTCGAATTTCTTCCTCATCCCCTCCTGCTCTGGTTTGTTGGGGTGGGGTGGGGGTGGAGATAATGAACAAATAATGTCGTTAGAGGAAATCGAGAATCTGGATAACTTTAACCTAAGACGATTCAAATTCAGAGTTAAAGGGAGGTATGGAGCCAGCAAAAGCACCGAGGAAGATGGTGCCGAACAGATTCCGGAAACCGAGGAGGTACAGGAAGTGGCTGAGGCGGCATCTTCCCTGAGCAGGGAAAGTCCTCTCAAAAGGCCAATATGGCACAAGAGAGCGCAGCACATATGGAGGAGAAGTCAGAAGAAGGGTTTAGTTCTCAGAACTGAACCCAAACCACAGGATCAGGGTGCTGCGACTGAACCTCCATCACGCTGGAGCGTCTAGCGTTATGGTATGCAGAAGGTTCGACAAAGAAGGGCTAGATCTTGCCCTCTTGCAGGAACCCTGGCTACATAGAGGGCGGGTAGCAGTTCTAAAAACCAACCAAAGTAAGGTACTATACAAAGGAGGAAACAATGAACCTCGAGCATGTATTTTATACAGCAATAAGGTTGAATGTACACCGATACCTGTGCTATGCACAGGTCTCCTAACCATACCGACGGAGGAACGAAACCGAAGCTGGTTAGTGGGCTCGGTATATTTCCCAGGCGAGGAGGCATGCCCACCACCGGTACCAGGCGAAGTCATCACCTATGCGGCAAGGATAAACCTCCAACTCATCATAGGATGCGATGCAAATGCATACCTCATTCCATGGGGGAGCATAGATGTCAACCTGAAAGGTGAGTCACTATTACAGATTATTCTTATAGAAAGATTGCTAATAGTTAAAAGCCACCATCACCGAAAAGTCGAATTTCTTCCTCATCCCCTCCTGCTCAGGTTTGTTGGCATACTTATCAAGAGTGGGGGTAGAGATAATGAACTTGATGAACATTGGCAACACAGCACCTCTCTGTTCTCGATAACAGCGCCAATCAGGTATAAATTTCCCGATCGTTGAATCCGTTTCTTGCAAAAAATATTGATTTCAAGAAAGAGATATTTTTTGTATGGGCTCAGTGGTCCCATAAGAATTCCGGAAACTCTCAATTTTTTCAATTCATCATGACATTTAAATTTTTTTTCTCAAAAATTATCATAACCAAAAATCACTGAGGTTCCAGAATTTACACAAAAACATTGAGTAATGCAAAAAAATTTAAAAAATTTCAAACGAAAACTGTGGGCTTAAAACGAATTTCCGTTTTTCCAAGGTAGTGTTTGCTCTTAAATGTACACTTACACCTGAAATTTTCGTTTTGGAGTTACAATATAGTTAAAATTATAGAAATATAAAATTCTTTTGAATGCAAATTCACAGCAGAACAATTTAAATATAAACTTACACCTAAAATTTTCGTTCTAAATATATAAAATTTGAGCTATGTACTGTTTAGACTATAACAAGTATCATTACTGAACATGAATTCATGAAGGTTAGTTAATGGAATTTCAGATATCCAATTTTTTATTTTTTTCTTGAACAGATTATATGAGTTTACATTTTTGATGAATATTGGTAATTTATTGAATAGTTTTATACTTCTTATATTCATATGAAATACTGAAATTCCACGATGCTCATTGTGTTCTTCGATGAGCTTGTTATAGTCTATGGTACCCTCTACAACATTTGTATCTATTTGCTCATATCTAAAATGAATAGTCATCCATTTGTATTGATGTTTATTTGAAAATCCTGTTTATTATATATATATATATATATATATATATATATATATATATATATATATATATATATATATATATATATATATATATATATAAGTGAAAATAGAGTATATTTCGTTTTAATTCCGAGAGTTCTAACCTTTGACAGCTGTTTCGTGCTAACGCACTCATCAGAAAGGATTTATGGAGCTCTCGAAATCAAAACGAATCCACTCAAGAATTAATACCGTGAGGCAAGACAGAATATAACAGGAAGTTATTCATGACATCTACAGTCACTAGTTGAAACTTAATTTGACACGAACCAAGGAATCCAAAAGTAGAGGTTTGTCCACAAATTGACAGGCAGCCAACAATTCGTTGTTCTGACCAACCCAAGGTTCAATCAAGTTTCTAATACGTTATGAGGAACGCAAGCAGAATCTAAGTGAAAATAGAGTATATTTCGTTTTAATTCCGAGAGTTCTAACCTTTGACAGCTGTTTCGTGCTAACGCACTCATCAGAAAGGATTTATGGAGCTCTCGAAATCAAAACGAATCCACTCAAGAATTAATACCGTGAGGCAAGACAGAATATAACAGGAAGTTATTCATGACATCTACAGTCACTAGTTGAAACTTAATTTGACACGAACCAAGGAATCCAAAAGTAGAGGTTTGTCCACAAATTAACAGGCAGCCAACAATTCGTTGTTCTGACCAACCCAAGGTTCAATCAAGTTTCTAATACGTTATGAGGAACGCAAGCAGAATCTAAGTGAAAATAGAGTATATTTCGTTTTAATTCCGAGAGTTCTAACCTTTGACAGCTGTTTCGTGCTAACGCACTCATCAGAAAGGATTTATGGAGCTCTCGAAATCAAAACGAATCCACTCAAGAATTAATACCGTGAGGCAAGACAGAATATAACAGGAAGTTATTCATGACATCTACAGTCACTATTTGAAACTTAATTTGACACGAACCAAGGAATCCAAAAGTAGAGGTTTGTCCACAAATTAACAGGCAGCCAACAATTCGTTGTTCTGACCAACCCAAGGTTCAATCAAGTTTCTAATACGTTATGAGGAACGCAAGCAGAATCTAAGTGAAAATAGAGTATATTTCGTTTTAATTCCGAGAGTTCTAACCTTTGACAGCTGTTTCGTGCTAACGCACTCATCAGAAAGGATTTATGGAGCTCTCGAAATCAAAACGAATCCACTCAAGAATTAATACCGTGAGGCAAGACAGAATATAATAGGAAGTTATTCATGACATCTACAGTCACTAGTTGAAACTTAATTTGACACGAACCAAGGAATCCAAAAGTAGAGGTTTGTCCACAAATTGACAGGCAGCCAACAATTCGTTGTTCTGACCAACCCAAGGTTCAATCAAGTTTCTAATACGTTATGAGGAACGCAAGCAGAATCTAAGTGAAAATAGAGTATATTTCGTTTTAATTCCGAGAGTTCTAACCTTTGACAGCTGGAAAAACAATAATCAAAAATATACTTTAATAAACTGTTATAGATCACCCAGCGGAGAACTCGACATTTTTTGTGACGTAATCACAGAAATATTGGAGTCCACATTCAAACCAAATACTCGATTGATACTAGTAGGAGATTTTAATTGTGAGGCCTACAGCAAATCAAAAGATTTTATTAAATTAAACAATGTGTTGTCATGTTTCAACCTTTTACACAAAGTTAATTGGCCCACTCGGGTTCAAAATAGCAGCCTTTCCACCATAGATAACATATTCATCAACTTCCATAACGAAGGAATTGCTGCTGTTTTAGATAATAATATTTCTGACCACAAATATATTTTCTATGAAATTGCGGAAGCCACTCAAATCACTCAAGGTAACTCTTTTTTTCACCATACAAGAATCTATAATGATGAATCTCACAAGATGTTCGAAACTGCGCTCAGAAATGAAATGTGGACTGAACTTTTGGAAATGAATGATATTGATTTAGCTTTTGATTTTTTTGTGCGAACATTCTTTTTTTATTTTGATACGTGTTATCCTTCACGACGGGTGTGTAGTAGACCAAATGTTAAAAAATGGGTGGACAAAGATGTCAAAATTTCTAGCAACAAGCTCAAAGATCTTTTTCTACTGAAAAATAAATACCCGGTGCTGGCTGATTTTTATAGAAAATCGAAAAAAACGACACTCTTTACTTTTAGAATCCAAAAAGAAACAATATTATCAAAATACCATCCGTAACTCTGATGATCCTGGTAAAACTGCCTGGAAAGTAATATCCGAAATGAACAATAAAAATAAAATAGGGCACAAAAATATCAGCGTGCTTCATAATGATGTAAAAGTGGACGACCCAGTAGTTGTATCAGGTCTGTTCAACGATTTTTTTAAAAGTGCCCCACTAAAACTTAAAGAAAAGATAACCCAACCAAATACTATACTGAATAATACGCAAGAAATTCTTTCATCTTCCTTATTTCTGAGACCATTCTCGCCTAACGAACTGTTAGTTTTGTTGAATAATAAAATCAAAAATAAAACCTCCGCAGGTCCAGATGAAATACCCAGTTTTGTATTGAAAAAAGTCTTGAATGTTATAATTGATCCTTTGACATTTTTATTGAATCTCTCTTTCGAAACGGGGAAATTTCCGACAACCCTAAAAAAAGGAAAAGTTATTCCAATCTATAAAAAAAATAGTCCAGATCACTTGGAGAATTATAGACCAATAACGATATCTAGTGGTCTATCGAAAGTGTTTGAATATGGATATTTGGATAGGCTGATGAATTTTCTCAATGAACACAATATTTTGACTAACAGCCAACATGGTTTTCGATGTGGTAAATCTACAACGAGTGCTATCTATGAATTCTATAACAATCTGATTAACTATTTAGAAAAGGGAGAGATCCCAATGGGCATTTTCTGTGATCTTAGTCGGGCTTTCGACTGTGTGGACCACGAGATTTTGATATCTAAGCTGTACAACTATGGAATTAGAGGTGTTTGTTTGGAATGGCTAGTATCGTTTCTCAAATATCGTTCTCAGTATGTGAGTCTGAAATATAGTGAAAATAATATAATGCGGAATGTTGCATCTAGCAATACTGATATCAATATAGGGGTTCCCCAAGGCTCTGTCTTGGGCCCTGTTCTATTTATATTATATACTAATGAAATTACGAATTCATTTCCTAATATTAAGATGACAATTTATGCAGATGACACTTCCTTACTTATATCTCACAAAAACCAAGTGAAACTAAAAGAAATCTGTGAAACCACTCTCTCTCAATTGGTTGCCTGGTTCAACCAAATCTCTCTATATTTTAATGCAGACAAAACTAATCTTATAAAATTTCATACCTATCAAAGAGAACTCGTGGATATAGATATAATTTCAAATAATACACCTTTGTCAATAAATAACAGTTGTAAATTTTTAGGAATATTCGTAGATTCGCATCTAGATTGGAAAGAACATTGCAAGTTCTTGATTTCCAAATTTTCATCTCTTCATTATATGTTCAGGAATCTCAAACTCGTTTTGACAGAAAAACAATTGTTGAATGTGTATTATGCACAAGTGGAAAGTCGACTGAGGTATGGTATTTGCCTATGGGGTGACTCTACATTGTCGAATAATATCTTCATTTCCCAAAAAAAAATTATTAGGTGTATTGCTGGTGTGAAAAGAGACTATTCATGTCGAGAAATTTTCAAAACATTTGATATTCTGACATGTACAGGTCTCTACATTTTTGAAGTTTGTGTTTTTGTGTTCAAAAACAGGGACTTGTTCTCCATTAATACCGACTTCCACGCATACAACACCCGTCGTAAGGATGATTTACATATACCACTATCTAAAGGTAAAATATGTTATAAAGCTCCAACTAGAATTGGAGCAAAGATCTTCAATAATCTACCCATCTCCATTAAAAGGTTGAAACATGAGAACAAATTCAAGAAACAGCTGAAAGAATATTTGGTTGAGAAATGTCTCTACTCTTTAAATGAATACTTTTAATTCCTCATTTTATTTATTATACATCTGTGTTCCCCATATGTACCAGTCAGTCATAAAGATAGCATTATTTCATTTTATTTCAGAATTGATGTAGGTATATATAGATATGTTTTTGTATATATATATATATATATATATGCATATGTTATATGTGTGTTTGTGTGTATACATTTCTTCTTTACACGTGTTTAGGACGTCATATAATATTAAGTGTGTCTTGTTATATTCTTATTTTTTTTTTATGTTTATTCATTTGATTAACAACCGCATTATCATGCGGAAGCATCCACAACCATCTGACCCTTTCTTATACAATGTATATTGTCTCAAGAAATAAAGTGATTTGAAATATACTCTATTTTCACTTAGATTCTGCTTGCGTTCCTCATAACGTATTAGAAACTTGATTGAACCTTGGGTTGGTCAGAACAACGAATTGTTGGCTGCCTGTCAATTTGTGGACAAACCTCTACTTTTGGATTCCTTTGTTTTTGTCAAATTAAGTTTCAACTAGTGACTGTAGATGTCATGAATAACTTCCTGTTATATATATATATATATAATATGAATTTTGACTAATTATTTTATATATATATATATATATATATATATATATATATATATATATATATATATATATATGTTCCAGTGACTGTAAAACAGTCGAAAACAATCCTTTAGGAACACACTATACCTTTGTATAGATTGTATGGCATATGTCCGACAGAAAACAACTACTTCTCTAGCTAATACCTCGACAGATATTGAATTATATCTGTCAGACATATGTGCAAAGATCCTTACTTTGAAGGAACAACTTTGCAAGAGCTCTCAGAGACAGACAGCAGGACACCGCCTGATCCAAACAAGGAACCAACTGCAGACCGGTTTCGGGATGAAGTCTCTCATCAGTGCAGTCCAGGTTATCACGGTTGTATACACGCGGGGGCCCGGTGCCCGTCATCGTTCGCCGGGATGAACACTGCAATCGCTTACAGGATCCACCACGGCAACAGATTAGAGAGCGCTCCAGAAGGACATTTCGGATGCGAATTGCTCCTTGAAACAAGTATTCAAACAAGTATTCAGCATATACCATTTCGCATCCGAAATGTCCTTCTGGAGCGCTCTCTAATCTGTTGCCGTGGTGGATCCTGTAAGCGATTGCAGTGTTCATCCCGGCGAACGATGACGGGCACCGGGCCCCCGCGTGTATACAACCGTGATAACCTGGACTGCACTGATGAGGGACTTCATCCCGAAACCGGTCTGCAGTTGGTTCCTTGTTTGGATCAGGCGGTGTCCTGCTGTCTGTCTCTGAGAGCTCTTACAAAGTTGTTCCTTCAAAGTAAGGATCTTTGCACATATGTCTGACAGATATAATTCAATATCTGTCGAGGTATTAGCAAGAGAAGTAGTTGTTTTCTGTCGGACATATGCCATACAATCTATACAAAGGTATAGTGAGTTCCTAAAGGATTGTTTTCGACTGTTTTACAGTCACTGGAACATTTATTGCTCCTTGAAACAAGTATTCAGCATATACCATTTCGCATCCGAAATGTCCTTCTGGAGCGCTCTCTAATCTGTTGCCGTGGTGGATCCTGTAAGCGATTGCAGTGTTCATCCCGGCGAACGATGACGGGCACCAGGCCCCCGCGTGTATACAACCGTGATAACCTGGACTGCACTGATGAGGGACTTCATCCCAAAACCGGTCTGCAGTTGGTTCCTTGTTTGGATCAGGCGGTGTCCTGCTGTCTGTCTCTGAGAGCTCTTGCAAAGTTGTTCCTTCAAAGTAAGGATCTTTGCACATATGTCTGACAGATATAATTCAATATCTGTCGAAGTATTAGCCAGAGAAGTAGTTGTTTTCTGTCGGACATATGACATACAATCTATACAAAGGTATAGTGAGTTCCTAAAGGATTGTTTTCGACTGTTTTACAGTCACTGGAACATTTATTGCTCCTTGAAACAAGTATTCAGAATATATATATATATATATATATATAAGTGAAAATAGTGTATATTTCGTTTTAATTCCGAGTGTTCTAACCTTTGACAGCTGTTTCGTGCTAACGCACTCATCAGAAAGGATTTATGGAGCTCTCGAAATCAAAACTTAATTTGACAAATTAAGTTTCAACTATTGACTGTAGATGTCATGAATAACTCCCTGTTATATTCTGTCTTGCCTCACGGTATTAATTCTTGAGTGGATTCGTTTTGATTTCGAGAGCTCCATAAATCCTTTCTGATGAGTGCGTTAGCACGAAACAGCTGTCAAAGGTTAGAACTCTCGGAATTAAAACGAAATATACTCTATTTTCATTTAGATTCTGCTTGCGTTCCTCATAACGTATTAGAAACTTGATTGAACCTTGGGTTGGTCAGAACAACGAATTGTTGGCTGCCTGTCAATTTGTGGACAAACCTCTACTTTTGGATTCCTTGGTTCGTGTCAAATTAAGTTTCAACTAGTGACTGTAGATGTCATGAATAACTCCCTGTTATATATATATATATATATATATATATATATATATATATGCAATGCAAGGCAAAAAAAGGGGTAAGATGGCAAGATATCAAAAAAAGTTATTTGTAAAAGTCACTTAGAATTCAATTTTATACACATAAACGAAGTTTCAAGAGATAATTAAAAAATTGAAAATAGCAATTTTTTAAAAATATTTTCCCATCTATTTAAAAATATTATTATTTTTTCTTATGAATAGCTTGACTGTACTGAAACATTTGCATTTTAATGATAATGACAAAACTTTCTCATTTTCTCCACACCAGAGGGCACTAAATTGAAAAACTGGGAATTTGTCAGAACCCTTGCTGTCACATCGGTTCGTATCTAACAGTTATATCCGAATTCCACGACCATTGTGATGACATGACACTCCAAAAACATGGTAATTTCCAGATTATAATCAAGTTCCGATGATAATCGTGGATGAGCGTTTCACTTCGCACATAAACATGTAAATTATAAGTCTCTTAAATTTGACTACATAACTATTTCATTCTGAATATTTTCACAATTTTTTTGGCAAATAAAAACATCGGAATTTGATTATAATCTGGAAATTACCATGTTTTTGGAGTGTCGATAATACGGAAAAATGGTAGTCTATTTGAACATTTTTATCCAAAAGGGTACGTTTCTGACAAATATAGTTGGTCAATTCTTTTAAGAAATCTTTGAATTTGCATTACCTAGTGAACAATTTCAATCTTTTACGTGTCAAAATGTTACTTTTACAATTATATACCTCGAGTAAAATTATTCATTACTTGTAGGGTCATTTGTCAAAGAACAATTTTGCCGGCAAATGTTGCGAAAACATCATGCAGAATCAGTCTTCCCCAATTTGCATAGCTGGCATGTCATAAATTCACACGACAAGGCAGAAGATAGATCACAATATCGATTTTAGTCAATCTATGGACGGGAATATTCGATGGTGTAATTTTGGGTCAGTTCAAACTGCAGCCCTCACTGAACGCCAACAATTATTTGGAATTTTTAACCGACCAGCTGCCCATTCTATTGGGAACTGTGCCACAGGCGCTGCGGCATACTGTGAGGTTTCAACACGAAGTATACTCAGCACATTACGGACGCCAAGTAACAGAAATGTACTGTTACTTGGCGAACTTATCCCCACCGGTGGATCAGACGAGGTGTTGAAATTTTGTGGTCCCCTCGTTCACCTGACCGAAATCATCTGGATTTTCATCAAAACCCATACACGATGAAGCCAAAATAAGGGAACGCATTCGAGTTGCTGCAGCGTAAATATCAGACATACATTTGAGGGCAGCAAAAAGATCTTTTCTTAGTCGATGCAGGGCCTGTATACGCAAAGGAGTACGCCATTTTGAACATATCACATAATGATGTAAGAGCTCTTCATGCCATTAAAAATATAAGTACCCTAAATAACAACCGCCAAATTTCCTGTCAGAAACGTACCCTCTGGATAAAAATCTTCTTTTTGTAGTAACAAATCACTTGTGTTATACCATTTTGGAATCACCATGAAATAGAAAATTCAATGACGTAATGTGCAGCAGTAGCCCAGTTCATTTTCGTTTCACTACGATGGGCTAAACTTTATGAAAAAACTTCTAACATCCCCTCTGTAAAATATTCGGAGTATGTTTTTAATGCAGACGAGACGTTAGAATAATCTTTCATCAATATATTACTGAAAAAATTAATCAGAACGTTTTAAAATTGTACCACCTGAACAGATAAAACTGCTAAGAGAGGCCAAAATTCATGTACGTTGCAATCTCCCATTATGATTACTTCAGCTTAACGATGATTTTGCTTAATAAAGTCCAACTTAAGTGACAAAAACTAGAAGAGAGAGCTATAAGATAAGGTGGTCTTTAAGGTACCTATTAGCCAGTTTGAACCACAACACGTCAAAATCTTTTGGCTCCAAACTCTCTTCGCGTTAGTCTTCCGTACATACGGATTGCAGTTCTTGACGGCTAAGTCTGATAGTAATTTTTATTATTATTACCATCATTACTATACACTGCTGCGAAAAATACAATGAAAAATTATCGTTGGTCACCGACAACAACTAAAATTCAAGTCATCCATCGAATTCCGATCACGAATCGAGGACGAAAATCCCCGTGAATGGAATCCTCAACCTCCGTAATAGATTTCCAGGGAAAATATTAAAAATATATCGCGAAGCGTGTCAGAACGGCTTATATTCTATATACAGTAATCCCATTCATTTTGTAAGGAAGTCGAGTCTGACGCTATTCTCTAGGCCCGGTCATTGTATTTTTCTTCGGCGCGATACGTCTTCTCTGCTTAGCCCCTTGTCACCGTCTAACCTAATAAATTTACGGGCTGAATGATATTCTGCAGCTCTCGCCGTGTAAGCCTTCGTAGCCCCGATGGAAATTTACAGGGATTCGTGCTGTTTCATTGGCTTTGCCGATACGGCCGTCCTTTTCATTATTAATCTGAAAAAGGATCGGTGATGGAAATATGTTAAATTAGGAGACTTCGTCAATGTTGGGACTGTCTGCGGATGAAATATTCATTCCGGGTTCTGGGCTTTCTTTGTGCGGATTTGATGTGTGGAGCGCGGAGACAAGGGAGAGGTTGGTACTGATGAATGTTGTTTGAATAGGTCTGGGAAAGTTATTTATTCAAGTGGAAATGTGATTTCAATATAGTACTATGTTCAATTGCATTTCAAAGTTGATTTTTTATGACCTTGTTCTTACGAGAAGAAAATCCTTTCACTTACGATTTTTTGTTTTTTGGAATAAAAATTTTGAGTCTTGAAAATATCATAAATAAATTTTCCTAAAATTCCTAAGATAGAAAAGTTTTTGTGACAGCCAATTTTTGTGAAATGGGTTGTGCTAAATTTAGTACCTTCACCATGAGCAAACGGTATAATATGGGAAATGATAATATGAGAGTACAAAGTTAGTGAATTAGACAAGACATTGTAGTTCCGTAAAAATATTTCATACAAATCGAGAAAACATCCAAAAACGAAAGTTGAAATGTTACAACCTACTCTATGATATTTCAAATATTTTTTTTATATGTATCTATCACAATTGATTCTGGCCAGTTTTTGTGCGAATGAAACTCCCCGTTTTCTTGTTATTTCTCTGAACCTTTGTCCAAGTAAATGAACGAGCATCCTGAGTCAATGTCGTACTCATGAAGGTTACCTCCAGAAGCCTCCAAATTAGTGCCCTAACCAGCTCCGCCAACTATTACTAGTGAGTATAATACAATTTCAAGTTAAGAGTTTATTATTCACGTCTCTCAGTGTATCATGATTTATATCACATAGATGAGAAATTTCGTTGAAGTTTTCACACATAATATCAATTCGGGATTTCATGTTTGGTTGCCAACTGTTCAATCTTGGAATGAGATGATTAATTTGGTACAAAATTACGGAGTAATCAATTTGGTTATGAATTCATTTGTCACACTCAATTTCTTCAATTTCTTTCTAAAGGACTCATTTCGAATCTAACCAGGAGTAGTTGGTCATCCATTCCTCTAGACGGGAAAGTTCCATTTTCATGCATATATGAAAATTTAAAAAAATTTCATAGCATGAAATTGGGTTGAAGGATACCATATTCATGTTTGGATATAGATACGAGGAAAGTGCGGTGTTGTTCCAGAAATTTTTACAATTCCGGTAACCGAAACCTCACATATTTGAGGCTGCAGATATAACAGTGTCGATATGATTGTTAAATGTCAATTTCACTTCATATACCGGGTGTGCGGAAAGTAGCTCGCCCCTATAACTCTTTTGTTTTTGTAGGTAATGAAATGAAAATTGAACAATGTGTATGAGACTTAAAACAGCATCTTTTGACAATTAACTAAGCTTTATGCAACTTCCGGTTTCACTAGAAGTGATATAAACTTTGGATTTTCAAATGGGACTTAGTTTTTCTGCATGTGAGTCACTGAATAAAATCATGTGATATTTGTCACTTTTTGTTACCAAATTTTATGTTTAGTTTGAAAGGACCCCGCACTTTTTATAGGTGACATGGTTCTCGGTGAAATTGTCTGAATTTTTAGTATATTGTAGTATTCGATGTACTAATTGACCGTGCAGAATCGCAAAGTTCGTTGATGGATGGATTTTGAAACACAGAGAGTTCATGTTGAAAATCAGTAATTTTTAATTAATTATTTTCTCGAGATTTGAAAGTTCCAACTGCATTTTTTTTTCGTTCTTATCATCATCGTACCATCATATTACTGAATATCATTCAGACGGTGCAGATTATATCATTACGTACAGAGTGAAAAATAAAAACATTTTGGTAATGTCTGAAAATTCGATATAATAACAAAATATTGATAACATTATTTTGGCATGCAATATACTATTCTTATTTCATCATTAATCACCATTCATACATTTCGTACAGGGTGATTTGAAAAATTGGTGAAATATATGGCTGGTTCTTTCGTACATATTCTGTATATTCAAGTGAATTATCATCCTCCGAAGATAGCTGATACCATATGAACATGATTTCCTTGGGATTTATAGGGTGATCATAAAAATTTTCGATATTAAAAATGACAAAAGGTCAACGTTTAAGAAATATCCCCGTAATTCACGATTAAGTGGATGAAATTCCTTTATTACTATTTAATATATTCATCATTCTCTCCTCAACACTGACTCAAAAATTCAGTTTCCTACTATGACTAGTTTCATAGTTATTAATTGAGAAACTTATTACCGATTGCATGAAGAGTTGAAGGAACTTGTTCACGCGTACATTCTACTAGTAGCCAAGATTTTTCACAATTCAGTCGCCTACCGGTGAATGAAAACGTTCAAAAAAGAACTGGGATTACTCAAGGTTGGAGAATGAAGCAGATAGGTCAAATTTGAGATTTGTATAATAGCAAAACGTGACTAAATTATATCGTTATAGCAAAAACTGTCAACACGATGGATACAATAAATCTAACACAGAGCATCATCCATGGCATGTGTTACCTCAATAAATCAGCATCCAGGAAACAAAAGTTCTACCTCTTTCTGTTGGTTCTCGAATTGTTTTCTGAACACTACAGGATTTTCATCAACCAGAAGTTGAAAAAATAAAAATTGCTGAGAAGAAGTATCCACAAAGCCCGCGTTTTTATGTTTTTAATTTATGAGGTATCATGTCACGATGAAGACGACCTTTCACCACAAATTTTGGATCATGAAATATTCAACCAATCATCAATCAGAATCTGAGAAATGTTCCTGTAAGAACAGCCTTGACTGCGGACATTTCAATTTTTGATATCACTTCTCAGTTACTTTGGAGAGTTTTGATGTGGACTATATTTTCCGGAATTCATTATGAATTGAACATGCGAAAAAGGAAAGTTTACATAAAATATGGGTATTCAGAATGCGATAGAAAGCAGACTATAGTTATAGGGACACGAATTGTTGTCAGCCTCTAATTTGAAGAAAGTTTCTCCTGAATTGTTGTACCGATATTCTATTTCTTTGTATACCTCTTAAATTAGGAGCTTTAAAGTGTCAATATCGAGAGAAGATTAAAGAACAACAAACTGGACAACTACTTAGCAGCTTGAAATATTTCCAGTGGTGTACCTTCACCAGGGTTCATACTTTCTTTTTTACATGAAGTTTATCATAAAATTGTCAATCGAAAAGTTACAGGTAGAAGTGCGATTTTAAAAACCACATCTCCAGCAGAGGCTACTATGAACAGCGGTTTTCCACTAGGATCCATACTGGGGCCATCATTTTTTCTGACATATATGAACGATTCTACAGCCATTGATTCAGGAAGAATATTTCCTTCATTTGCAGAAGATACAACTATATTATGGCCCAAAGAAGTACATACTTCAGCTTCAAATAGCTACAAGATGAAGAATGAAACATAGTATTATAATAATACTATTAAATATTTATTCCAGGCAATGATCATTTCACAATGACATAGGATTCGTCAGTTTGAACATGAAACATATGAAAGCATAAATACACAATAAGGTAGTGTTGGGGAATAAGGCCCGGCGATAAATAAGGCCCAATGTCATTTTCCTTGAAGACTGGAAATTATTTTCAAATCTGTCAACATGGTTAGTTTCATCATCGTAATGCTTTATTAAAAGATCGTTGACTTCATTTCGCCTTTAACAACACTAGGTGAATGTGCAGTTTGAGGCTGCATAGATTATAAGTTCGCAAGAAGGTGAGACGTCGTTTTTTATTCAACCTATTTTACTTAAAGAAACAAATAGTGCTTCATCAGTTACCATAACATAGGTACTATATTTCGCACTAAGAGAAAAATTTAAAGAATTGTTAATTTTTCTGGAAATTGCATGTTTAAGAAAAAGTGCTCGCCCGGTAATAAGGCCCTACCAACGATCGCGTACGGGGCAACATGCGAAATTGTCTAGAATGTGGAACTTGGTTACACGAAACTTGCATAGGACTGACGGCTGAAGATGTTGAGTATTTTTACGGTAGGGAATGTTCTTAGAATTCAGTTTATTAGATTTGTTTTATGATTTAATTTCCTTGTTTGAATTTTGTTAAGTTTATCACATTTTGTAGAAAATAATGTTTATCTTTGTTTCATTGAGTTTCTATCATTTCTGATTAATAAAAGTGATCTGTATATATTTATATATACAATAAATAAACGAAATTCTGCATAACTTACTATGGGCTTTATTACCCTAATAGGCGGGTAATAAGGCCCAACAGCAAGTTTTTGAAATTTGTCTTATTTTGGTTAACGAGGTATTGAAGGAGACGAATATTGATGTTAACATAGCGGTAAACATCACAAGCAATCAACTCATCAAGTTTCGGATTTTTTTGAATAAAATATAAAGGAAAAAAAATTGCAAAAGTTAAGTGGGCCTTATTACCCAACACTACCTTACATAACTTACTTACCTCTACAGAATAGGTTAAAGATACTGAGTAATAAGTACCAAGAAATGAATGAATAATCAAAATATTCGACGATGAATTTTCTTTCACCTTTCGTTTGACGGTACTTAGAAAGTAAACTAATACTCTTTTTCTACGACCATTAAGAAAAATGAACATTTCAATTGCGTCTTCGATTAATAAACCTACCACGTTGTAACACCGATTTTCATTTCCCACGGGCTAGCTGTATCGAAATATTTCATTTCCTTCGACTTTCATGAACTACTAGACAGTCATTATAGGTAGGTATTAACGAATTTTATGAACATAAATAATATCGAATCAAGTTTGTTTACATCTGTCTAATAATTTGACAATTCACATCAGTAGATAATTACAAAATTCGATTGAAAAAATAAAGTTATTAAACATGATTAGCGATAGCGAGGATGTAATAAATGTATATCAGAAGCTCCTGATAATGCCTATCTTCTCACAAAGGTATGATTTTCTTTTCATAAAACCAGAATAGTTTCTATAAAAAGGTTGATTACAGTTGGATTCTATATTTTTGAATAGTTGACAGATACTTTCTATATAGCAGATAATCTACTCGTGGAAAATGTATGTCATTTCATGCTCATTGTACAATATACTATTATATCTGGAGGCAGGCAATTGAACCTATTGAAGAGAGTAACTTTTGATACCAGGATTTACGATATTGATATAGTTTTATTTTTCATTTCTTGATGGACAGTTGCGACACAAGGAGTTGGTATCAAACTCAGACTAGCGGTTTTTAAACGAATCAAACTCATAACTACATATTGATGTAGGTAGGAGTAAAATTGAATGAGCACAGTTTTATCCGCATTTAGAATGAGTTTATTAGAGCAACACCAGATTGAGAAATTTTTACCCATCGTGTTGAGATAGGCTTGAAGTTTGGCTTTTGCTGAAATTGAGGTTAAACGAGATAATGAGGTTGTGCCTACATGTCATTGGTATGAATCAAAAAGAGTAAAGGTCCCAGAACTGAGCCCTGTGGAACACCAACCATATTGAATGAGTCTGAATTCGTATCATCCCATTTCACATAATTTTTGTTGAAATTCATATACGATAAAACCCATGCAAGAAATTTCCCTCGAACACAAAACTTCATATAATTTTTCAGTAAGTATATCGATATTTATAGAGCTGAATGTCTTGGTTGAATAGAAGAAAAAAAATTACTCCCAATTTGTTCGGAAATCTACAGAGAATGAGCTTAGGAGTAACCTTCAACGAATTAAGATCTTTAGCAAAAAAAACTGTTTTGTTTTACAGACTTGCACTTACACTATGGAAATCCATTTTGAGGGTTTGTGATTTTTTATGTTCTGATTCTCACAATAAGGAAATGATTTTGAAATTAAATTTTTGTAGATTATGCTATCTATGCCTACAAACGTTAATGACAGTATGAGTCTGAGTTCCATAAATAGGACACAATTTTTCCAGTTTCCAAATTTCTGGGAATCTTTAAAATGAAATGAAGGAAGTATGTCTGTTCTCGAAATACATTCACTTTTTGACCTTTTTCCAGGTTTTAGGATACCTTCCTTAATTATTGGTTCACAATTGATATCTATTAAATGGTTCAATTAAACTGTGAGTTTTCGAATAAAACTATGTTTCAGTTTTGTTACAATTATTGAAAATGTCCGACATAGTTTTGGTTCATGAGAATAATGCATATTCTTCCCTAATTTTTGTTCACACGTCTATGTCTTCTTCAATTATTTACAGTTGTATTTTGTCTACCACTTGGTTAGCACTTATTCGGAGGCTGCAATGGAAATATTTTCTCGCCAATTCGTTAGGCATTCAGTGAGGTTAGCACCGTGTACCGAGAATGGGAAAATTCCGTTTATGTTCGTGTTTCTTTGTGACTTTGTGTTTTGTTGGGAATATCCCTTGGGCGAGTTTCTATGAGATTATTAATAAAATTCATTTTCCTTATACGAACGTTGGTAGCCCCTACATTGGAGTGAGTTATTTTTGCTTTCCAAAATGCTGTTTTTCTATTCACAAAATTGTATCGTTATTATTTGTTCTCCATGAAGTGGATGTTTAGATTCCCTCATTTTAAAAGTTTTTTTGTTTATAAATTATCATAGGGTACTTTCACGAACGTCAATACTCAACCCTTTTAATTATATTTGAGTTTCTAAATTAAAACTATAAGGTGTTTCAAACAATAAAAACCAGCATGCAACGAAATATTTGACCTTATATTTCAAATTCCAAATAGAATCTTCAGCTTATTTTAATCAAAATTCATCACGAGAAAATTCTCCCGATGGGTTCTTCGTGTATTCAATTGTCATAAAAAACACAACAGCAGAAACTATCATTATAAAATCAACATAATATAAATATCACTTGATCTCATATTCAATAAGACTATAAATAATATTAGATGTTTTGTTTCTTCTGGTTCGGTGATATTCCTAATCTATAAAAATTACGACTCACATAAATTATAGTCCAATTTCCGTCATTACAAATTTCTCAAATAGGGTAATTCGAGGAAAGATGGCTCAGGTTTTGACATTTCATGTTAGCATATTCACACATTGAATTGGAATTGCTGTTAATTTATATAACGAATCTTTATTGAGCATAGGAAAATGTCCTGATCACTAAAATTCATAAAAAAATTAAACTTATGTTTCATAAGAAAAATTAAAATAGTTAACAAAAACCATCTCCCCCACAGTGCTGAGGTGAGATGGCGCAACTGAAAACAAAAGATATTTTGGTCAAAAATTCACTTTGTTTTACATACGACAACACCACAGTCATGGCAAAAGTTAACAAACTTAGAGGAAGACTCGTGAAACCATTTGGAGCAACGTAAGCAATTTATCCAGTCGTCAGATTTTCTGACAGCCTCGGGTTTCTCTGCAGAAATAACTTAATCCATGGAAAACCAGGTAATCGTGATTTCTTATTAACAGTTAAAACGATGTTCAATGCCCAGCTGTTCGGCCAATTTAAAAGCCATACTTCGCACGTCAGTTCGAGTAGGAGCAAAACCGTTTTATGGGAAGTTTTGGGATATGTTGGGTCAATTTTGCCTCAGCAGTTTTGCCTAATGTGGATGGTCCAAGAGGACCTTTCTTTACATTTTTTCTCAGTTTTCTTCTTCGTAGAGCGGTTGCCGGTACCCCAAAGTTTCGAGTAGCATCATTCACTCCCATTATATTTTTATTAACGGCTTCAATGGCCGCGGTTAATTGTTGTTAGGTCCAACTAGCCCTGGAACAACTTCCAGTGCGTTTGTAGGCATACTGGAAAAAAAGAACAGAAATTTTAATGAGCCATCTCACCTCAAAAATATGGGAGCCATCTATCCTCGTTGTGAGAGGAGAGATGGCGCACATCACAAACCAAACACGTTTTGAAATATGCGGAATTTTAATGTTATGCAACAAAACTTGAATGTTTTTACTTACCTGAAACGATGAAGTGAACAAAATTATTAAATAATTCAAAGTTCACTAGCGCGAAAACAAATTCGGAAAAAATATATTTGTCCCCACCGGATCACGTATAAAGAGATCTTTCAATAGGCCTTTAACAGGTATGAACTCAAACTTTACGGCAGCTTGTTTACAATAAACTGAAGTACATCAGATCGCAACCGTTCATCTTCAACACTAGCGGTGGCGCTGTAAAACCATTGCGCCATCTCACCTTCTGCGCCATCTATCCTCGACTTACCCTATTCAAAAACATATTGAAGATAAATAAAATCATCTCCATCCATCAATACCTATGGTTTCCAAGAACATATTAACCAAGATACCATCTTGAAGTTATGATCTGAATTATATTTTGCTCTGGATCGTTTCCAACTATACTTCTGTAGTAGTAGTAGTAATTATCGTTTAGCAACATCAAATGTCGAAAAGTCATTGACCGATTTCCTTCAGCAAATGTTTGTGGTTTGACAAAATCATCTGTTACTTCAAAAATCATTAGAAAATATTGAAGTGCAAGCTCTCACATTATAGTTAAAGAGCTGCCTATATGATTTACTGACAGGTGAGGAAACCGTCTGCTGAAATAGCATTCTTGGTGTTGCCCCAAGTCGCCTGGATGTATTTTTAGAATTTCTTCAGGTCAAAGTCAAGGATAGGGGGGCGTTTGAGAACAAGTCAGTTTGTGACCGTTTGCTGGTCTCACCTTTCGGTAGATATGGTGCTGAGTATACCTTCTGCCAAGTTTGACCCGCGTACGAGGTCAAGGTCAAGAGTTATTCCAAAAAACCGTTATTTCCGAAAACCGCGGTTTTTTCGGCATAACTCTGTATATTGACATCGTCCGCAGGTCAAACTTGGCAAAATATATGTACAGCACCATATCTAACAAAATGTGAAACCAGCAGACGGTCACAAAATGACTGGTGTTCAAGCGCCCCGCCCCCTCCTTGACCTGGAGAAATTATAAAAATACACCCAGGCGACTTGGAGCAACACCAAGAATGCTATTTCATGCCCAGCAGACGGTTTCCTGACCTGTCAGTAAATCATAAAGGCATCTCTTTAACTATTAATATTGTTCAGCAGTTGCCTTTCTCACAACGATAAATTGAATGAAAGAGGTTGTGTTGTACCTCAAAGAAGTGTCTCCAGCTTTGAACTGTTCAACATTCATTTGAAAGATCTGTTTTCTTCAATTTTAATCTTTCAAATCCATCTGAAACTCTGTTCGGAAGATTCCACTCTATAGACACTTACCTGCTCTATAGTTTCTTCCCTGCCATCACGGAATTGTGAGCACTTCCTTAGATAATGTTGAGTTAGCTCATGAGTTTCTCAGTACGAAGTATTCTATATGACTCCTTATGATTCCATACCTGTGGGATAGAGCTCAGTACTGAGCTAGAGCTGACTGTTATTTTTTTAAGAAAAAAATAAGTTTCGGGCTGTATTGCCTGCATGATCAGTTCTGTATCCTAAAATATAAGATGCGAACGAAAGTAGTAGCCAATTTGATGTTTGTGCCTTTCTAGTACTAGTTTATTTTCATAAGCACAAGCTCTTCTTAAACTGGTAAACTTTTCTCTCTAAAACCTTTCAAGATCCTAGTTATAACCTTTGCAAGATGACGTGTAATTACTCTGCAGACGTGTTTTTATTGCGAGATTCGACTTACGAATAACCTGCACTTCAAATAGACAAATCTTTTGTCAATCTCTGGTACATATAGGAGTCCAATACCTATGGTATCTAATATCTTAAATTAGTCTTCTCTTTCATTATTTTCACCTTCGGGGTTGTTTTAACTCATAGCAAGTTACCATTTTGTAAGCCTGGAAACACTCAAAAATCATTCCTTGAAATTTTTAGTTCAACGTTTTCCAAACCTTTTGAAGGATCTGCAAACACTTTCTCTTTTCCAGGGGATGATTCTGTATACCAGGCCAAGTCTTGAGTAATTGTACATTACTTGATTTGAGTATTCAAGTCTGCTGACTTATCTAGAATCCTTCTGAGTTATCAAGAGGACTTCTGAGTTAATTAAAAGACTGTTGGGTTTTCTAGAAGCCTGCTGAGTTATCTAAAAGCCTGTTGAGTTATCTAGAAGCCTGCTTATGGTTCGAGAAGCCTACGAAATTATGACCCAGGTCACCTGGTCTCTGTGCACTCTAGATTATTTTGCGGAGCTGACAAATTATTACAAAATTCTCTGACGGAAGATAATTTCCGGATCTAGAAGCCTGCTGAGTTAACGAGAGGCCTGCTGAATGACCTCGAAGCCTAGGGACCAACCAGCCAGGTCACCTGATCTCTGTGCACTCTTGATTATTTTGCAGAACTATGAAAAAATTACGAAAACACTTCAGAGAACATTCTGGATCTTCTTCAGATGTTCGAACTGTGATTTATTTGGAGTGGCCAGTTAGTTAGTACATCCCACTCCTGATTTGTATTCCTGAATTGAAAAAGTAAATATTTGAAAGGCGTTTGAGGACATATTATTTGATGATTTCAGATGTTTGTTGCCTTGGCAGTTCCTGTAGACCTGAGAGGACCAGCTGATTTGTTCCTTTCAATGAATTTTGAGAGTTCGTATCCACTACCCCAAAATCAGACGACTTTGACGTATCCACCAATAATAGCCAGTGCTACCAGAGAGTTCGTCTATGGTCTACTGGAGAGAAAATTAGAAGGGTAAGCAATCCTTACTAGAGAAATTGTTTAAGTACCTCTGTTGATCTTCCACATTCAAGTAAAGTAATCTTACTCTTTCATCAAGAATACTACAATGTTGCTAATAATTTCTAGATCAACGATATCAGCTCATCAATCTCAAATTTATTAATTTCTCCATTACTAAAACATGCTCTGATATGGAGGATATTTTATTCAAAAGGTAACATGTATAGGAGAATTTTCTATAAATAATTCGGACACTCCTCTTGAAGAGAGAGGGAGAGTGGCGTCAGATCTGGATAGCTTGCTGGAAAATCGATCAAAACTCATCCACCATAGGCAATATTCATTACATAATTACACGTTTATTATAATGAAGAGGAACCTAAAAACTTGTTTCCAAAAATAGTCATCCTTTCAATGAACTGACGTTGAGATCTCATCTGAAATACCAAGAAATAAAAGATAACAGATGTTACAATCTGGAAGAGCATATATTTTATGGTAAGATTGTAGAAGATATGGTACAATGATCACTCCCGTTTCGTACAATTTTAGTCTTATAATAATAATAATGAAGAATTTATTGTCTTCTTAAAAAGTATAAGGTGGAAAGCGTTTCCATAAAAACAATAACAAATAAATCGTAACGAAATACTTAGAACGTGTTTTGTAAATATTGAATATCACAATGAACAAACATATATTTGAGGGGCCTACGCGATAGGATAAGAGCAATTTGAAATTGTATGAAATGAAATGATACTTCTTGAAAAGCTCATAGTCGTCGCTGAAGAGGGGAAGTCACAACTTCTATTAAGTTATGAAACTTGTACATACGAATAGTCAAACTTTTTTTCATTCATGCAGTTATGGATACCCAGGAAAGCCATGTCTACAGAGAGCGGTTTGTGAGGCAGCAGAATATACCACTAGAAATTTTGGGGTTCTAGGAGATCTAGTACACATTATTCTCACGTGAGTGCCGAAACCTATATAGGACTAAAGATACCTACACGAATTCAATTTTTACCAAATAGTTGATGCCGACGCAACCAGATTTTGAATAAAAAACTTAATTTGGTCACTTCGAAATAGATACATTATATTATTCGTTGGACAAAAAAAAAATTATTAACGACTTTATAAGAGACAATTTATTTGTTTATTTTTTAGGCCTTCATCTTCGAAAAATGAGAGCAGCCTGGTTGCTTATGCAGAGTCAGAGGAATACGGGAGAACCAAGAGACACTGCAAGAAGTATAAGAAATCATGTAATTTCAGTGTATTGAATTTGATTAGTATGGTCAAAAGTAAATTTCACAGTACTTACAATGACTTTTAATGCAGTTATCCCAAAAGAATAAGGCAAACAGTAAGAACTTTAATGTACCATATTCAATGAAAATGAGTTCAATTTTCAAGCCGAAAGATTCAATACTTCCTTCATACAAAGTTTATTGGAAGCATATTAGAAATTCCACCTCCCCTTGCACTCCTTGGATTGACACTGATATTCCCCATATACAGGGTGTTTCATAATAAATGCGCAGGACTTCCGGATGTGATAGCCCGTTCAAAAATATGAAAAAAAGTTTCTATTAACTTACCCTGTAAAATTCAACATTTTCGAGATTCAGGGCGTTGAAATTTTAAAAAAATTATAGTTTTTTGCGAATATCTCTGGAACCGTTTATCGCACAAAAAACAGATTTTGAAAACATTTTCTACTCATAATAAGCTATGTTTTGTGCAGATTTTTTATTTTTTTAAATTTATAATTGGTGAAGATTTTGAAGGGGTAGTGGGTGTTTTTTTCTCCAACTTCTACGCCACTGGAAAAAGTATGATTATGAGCCGCTTACTTGAACCGCCAATATTTTCTACACAAAAAAGGTACTCTTGGTCATAAGCTCTAAAAGTGACCATTTTCAAGAAAAATCAATTTTCATGTTGAAAAACATTTTTTTAAATAATTTTTTTCCTAATTATACCAAATTTATTTAAACGTTAAAACAAGTAACAAAACCAAACGTTGACTTCGTAATTGCAAATTTAAAAAAAAACAATAACAATCATACTCAGTTGAATTGTTGGAAATGTCCGCCGTTAGCTTCAATGCACGCAGCAATTTTTCGAGGAAAAAAACATTATTTAAACAACATGAAAGTTGATTTTTCTTGAAAACGGTCAACTTTACAGCTTATGACCAGAAACGCCTTTTTTGTGTAGAAAACATTGGCGGTTCATATAGGAGGCTCAAAACTGTACTTTTTCCAGTGGCGTAGAAGTTGGAGAAAAAAACACCCACAACCCCTCCAAAATTTTCACCAATTATGAATTTGAAAAAATTAAAAATCAGCACAAAACATAGCTTATTATGAGTAGAAAATGCCTACGAAATCTGATTTCTGTGCGATAAACGGTTCCAGAGATATTAGCAAAAAACGATAATTTTTTTTAAATTTCAACACCCTGTATCTCGAAAATGGTGCATTTTAGAGGGTAAGTTGATGGAAACTTTTTTTCATATGTTTGGACGAGATATCACATCCTGAAGTCCTGCGCATTTATTATGAAACACCCTGTAGAATGCACCATGTCTGAATTCAAATAACTGACTTCAATCATTAATTTGGATAAAATGTATACACCTTACACCTCTTGTGTTATTATTAATAACATTTTCAAAAGTGCCGTGCAAGTTATAGAATACGTTATTCTGAATTTTAATGATTCATCATTCAAAATAGGAAAATTTCCTCAACAACTAAAAATTGGTATTGATATTCCAATACACAAATAAATGATTTAATACCATTTATTTCATCATTTATCAATTTTCATAACATCAATACTCTTCCACCTTTAGAGAAAATCTTTGAAATAGCGCTTGTAATCAAATATACAGTTGCACTGAAATTTTCACACCTATACTTTTTTACCAATAAGATGCCTTAATTTTTACTAGTTACCATGGCAACTAAAAAAATTTCCGGAAATATTTTCGTGGCGCCAAGATATTTAAGAGGAAATTTTTTGACAGCTGAAAAGGTAAACATATGTTCTACAACCCTTAAATATTGTAGATATACCTGTGAATAATGCAAAAATTTTATAAGAATTAACATTATTATTTATTATTCGCTATAAAATTTCATTAAACAGAAAACACAAATTTGTTTAATTATTAGGCATTAACAATTTATATTTCAAAAAACGTAGGATCTACAAACACAGTAAGATTTAAATGTTGCTTGAATTCTAACCCATCATCTCTTCTTAATAGTGAATAGGAAGGTGACGAATTAATTAGATGTCTGTGTTTTAAGACATATATATAATATTTTGAAATAATTTTGTTCAAATCTCTTTTACGCAAAAGGCCATATTTACTTGACATCTGCAGACTTTCTTGGATTTTCGTAAACAAACCATTCGACTCTAACGCTTCCTGGTCGCAATCTTCCATTAAATTCGTTAAATATATTAATTTTGGATGACATAATTGCACTTGACTCAACTCTTTGCAGTACTTACATAAATCGTACTTTTCAAAGCATTTCATTTTTCTCAAATTGTTTAACGCAAATGCTTACAAGAAATATCTTCGTTTGCTGGTTTACTATACAGTAACTCAATGTAATTTACCAATATAAAACTCATCTGTCAAAAGCATGGCCGCCTATATCACAGCCACCTACTGCAACAAACCATGTTAATATTATATTTTTCACATTAGAAGTGTTATGGATTACTTTAACAAAAAATACATTTCTACCACCTTTAGTAACCTAAAATTATGACTCGCTTCGCGACTCGGGATAATTATCAAAATATTCGTGCCCTTAAAAAAGTAAGGACCTTGAAGATCACAACCTATCCTAGAAGAAAACTAGTCAGAATTTTGGTGTCACAAGGCTTTACTGAAATACAATCATCTTTCGACACTATTAAATAATCCACATCCCTACTGAACTTCAAACACGAATTGGTGAAACATTTGAAATCATATTACAAAAGAAATTGAAGTAGGAAATGCATGTTATTTTTTCACTTTTCGAAATTTTAATGCATCACCTCAGGTGTTTGTATTTTTGGGATTTTGATATATATTACCTTCATTTTTTATAAAGTTGTGTTTGTGTATTAGGAAGTCTATTCGACATAAATATTATTAATATTATTGAAGATACAGACAAAACGCGTACCTCATCACAACCAACCACACTGTAACCACTGTCCTGATTTTGGAATAGGCTAATAAGCACCGGTCGAACTTCGACCCCTGCTTTATGTTGAACTAACAACATCGATCATGCTTTATTAGAGATCATATTGGTGCATCCTGGTGGCATCGAGTTCACCTCGAGAACCTAGACTGCGACTTTCCTGAAATTGATTTTATTTCATCCTGAGCTCCCAGAGGTGATAAGGCGTTATATCAAGTTGGCTTGCTAGTTGGACGGTGGTGTACGAAAAAGAAAAAATAGGTGTATCCCATTTCATCTTATAACTAGAATGAAAATTACTTTCCGATTTCTTTTCTGTTCAGTTAAATGTATTTCTTAAAGTTGATCTCAAGGAAATTGGTTGCATTAAAATAAATAAACTTAAAATACACTATTTAGAGAAAAGCTTTTATTTAAATGCACTAAAAAGAAGAAACTAAATTTTAAAGTGAATTAAACCCGTTATTTTGTTACATTAATGAATTTTAAATGTTATAAAAGCTTGTCGCGAGAAGTACGAGGATGCATTGATATCTAGTTAGCCTAGACCAGTTCCCTGCATAAACAAAATATTGCGTTACCATAGCAACGAAAAATAACTTATTAGAAGTGTCAGTGTAAAGTTTGACGTCAAAAAAGTAAACCAGAGTTACGCAATAAATTTAAAGAGAAAACATGTCCACCGAAATTGTGAAAATCGAAAAATTGGAGTATTGAGTCATCATCAAGTACCTGTATTTAAAAGGGTTAAGAGGTAAGCAGATTTACGAAGATATGTTCAATACCCTTGGTGATCAATGTCCTTCGTATGCGACCGTGAAAAATTGGACTGCAAGCTTCAAAAGAGGTAAATTTTCCATTGAAGAGGATGACCGATCGGGAAGGCCAGTTTCTGTGTCAGTCCCCGAAAATATCGATGCAGTCCATGACATGATTTTAACAGACCGTCGAATTGGGCTAAAACGGATATCTGAAGAACTGAATATTGCATACGAACGCGTTCATCATATAGTTCACGTCAATTTGGACATGAGAAAAATTGCTGCAAAATGGACCCCCAAATGTTTGAATGTTGACCAAAAGCGTGCGAGGGTAGTAGCATCGCGTTCGATCTGTGCTCGATTTGAAAACGATTTAGACTTCTTAAACCGAATTGTTACTATGGATGAGACTTGGGTACATTTCTACCATCCAGAAACAAAACAATAATCGATGGAATGGCGACACTCCGGTTCTCCAAGACCTAAGAAGTATCGTGTCCAAAAATCTGCTGGAGAAGTTCTTGCTTCAGTTTTTTGGGATTGCCATGGAGTAATCATGATTGATTTTTTGGACAAGGGGAGAAAAATAACTGGAGACTACTATTCGACATTACTGACCACTCTACATGAAAAAATTAAAGAGAAAAGACGCGGAAAGCTATCCAAAGGTGTTTTGTTTTTGCAGGACAACGCCCCTGCACACAAATAATCTTATGTTGCCATGCAAAAAATTCGTGATTTAGGGTTTGAATTACTAGAACATCCTCCCTTATTCACCAGATTTGGCTCCGTCCGACTATCATCTATTTCCTCGACTGAAAAAAAGTTTAAAAAGTCGTAAATTTTCTTCCAACGAGGAGGTAATAAAAGCTGTGGAGGTCTGGTTTGCAGATCAAGAAAATATTATTTTTTTTAAAGGTCTAGAGACATTGCAGTTTCGCTGTAATAAATGTATCCAATTAAAGGTATGGTTCCTTCCATGCGGCCGCCGCGCACGGTGGCCGCAGTGCGGCGGCCGTAACTTACTGCTACACGTGTTTTTGAATGTACATGTTTCCTTCCAAGCGGCGGCCGGACTCGTCAGCCGTGAACGACTGCGATCGTTGCGACGGTACTGCTCCAGAAGCAGTGTAGTCGCAGCCGCAAGAGAGTTTTCGTATTCCTCTGGGGTTATAACGTATCAAACTCGGTTGTATGACTCTGATTTTACATAATCTTTCATCAAGTTGAAGATGTACTCAAACTGCACCTTGTTCAAACTGAAATATTCCCTAAATTTTACTTCATTCCCGAGTAGATGTCGATTAATTAATGTAATAGAACACCCCTCTTCACGCCTTTTTTGAATATTGGATTTATATCCGCATTGCTCTTTTCCAAGTCGATTAACTGCAGGATTTCCTCATCGTCATTTACTTCCAATAACAAATAAGGTCGAAATGATCATCCATCTTCACTTCAACTACTGTGAACTAGCATTACTGGCACCATCGGCGGAAAACCGGTTCCGTCCGCCGTACACGACATCCGTATGGAAGAAACCATGAGATCGACCGGCTGACGCATCCGGTCGACGCACTGCGGCCGCCGTGTACGACGGCCGCATGGAAGGAACCGTACCTTAAGAGGAGAATATGTTGAGTAATAAAATATTTTGACATTGAAATTTTGTTTGTTTCTATAGTAGGCTAAGAATTTTTCAATATATCCTCGTATACATGTATTTCTTATTGTAAATTAAATTTAAAATTACCTCAAGATTTATTCCAGCGACAAGCTTTTATGTAGAAGACAGAAATCTTTGGGAGATCGTTTGCTAACGAACAGTCGTTACCGACCGATGATGAACCCTTTATGGGAGTAAAGGGTTCATCATCGGTCGGTAACGACTGTTCGTTAGCAAACGATCTCCCAAAGATTTCTGTCTTCTTCGATTAAATCTCTCAACCCGGAGATTCGGAGTGTCTTCCTCTGCTCGCTAGATGGAGCGGCCTAGAAACTGCTTTCATCTCGTGAACCAGAATTGACTAATCAGCGGAGTGTGTATTGGTTTGGACGGGGAACAGATGGCTTCAGTGCTGTCTGTGTTGACCTGCCCTTGCACTGATGAGAGGCAACAACCTCGAAATTAGTCTGCAGGTGGTCACCCCGTCCAAATCAAAACATAATTCTGCTGGTTGGTCATAGAGGGCACTTGCAATCGCGTCCTCTGATGTTTTGAGGAACGTTGCACAAGTAGCTGTTAGATTTAATTCAATACCCGTCGTGGTCTTAGCCAGGGGAGTAGTTGTTTTCTGACAGTTTCTTGCCATAATAAGCCTATATAGTTAGGTGTTTATGGGAGTAAAGCGTTCATCATCGGTCGGTAACGACTGTTCGTAAGCTTTTATGTCATTCAAAATTTCATGATGTAATAAAATGATGGGTTTAATACATTTTAAAATTTATATTCTTCTTATTAGTACATTGAAATAAAAGGTTTACTCTAAAAAGTTTTTTTTATGTTTATTTAAATATTTCTTTTTTGATTTTCTTTCGATATGCTCCTTTGCCCGTTCATTTCATTGTTGCACGGTTGCTTGCCTGTTAATTTACTACAATCAAGATCTCTAATGGGGAGACCTTCCAGTGATTTGACCCTACTTTCACTATTTTTACGGATTTTTCCGATTTTGTTTTCGCAAGATTTCGCATCTTTTTTGAAAAGTGGGAAGGGAGCGAGCCCTCCGGCAGCCATATTGTTTGTCGTAATTTTCCGTGTATAAAACCATTGGAAATTTTTCCGAATTTCTACGCGTTCTCTGTCTAGCTTTCGAGGGGGTAACAGAGGTAAATTTTTTTGATACCGTGTCATTCAATGATCAGATAATTTTCACTATTTTATGAATTTTTTCAATTTCTATTTCGCGAGTTTTCATATTTTTTTCGTAACAGTATCAATTTTTTCAATAGTATTTTCCTTGTCCGAAACTGTTTCCAAATTCCTTTGCGTTCACTATCTAGCTTGTGAGGGGGGACAGAAAGGGTGAACTTTTTTTAAACCATAATATTCGAATGTCAGATATTTTTCACTATTTTTACAGATTCTTCTGATTTCAATTTCGCGAGTTTTCCAACTTTTTTCAAGAAAAGGGGGGGGGGGGGCGAGCCCCTTCCTAAAATTTTTTTATGCTGTAATTTTTGACGTCCAAATCCGTCAAGAAAGCTTCCGAAACCCTCCACGTTCTCTATCTAGCTCTCGGGGGGCAATTTCTTATAATTAGTGTATTGTCATCGGAACTGAACCAACATGTGAAATTTAAATTTCATAGGATAAGAGGAAGTGGTTCTACTTCAACTTGCAAGACTTGTATCCATCTAACACACACACACACACACAGAGCAAGCTAAATGAAAGCTTTTAATTAAAATAATAATTAGAAAGAGCATTTTACCACTGACCATGATATAAATTTCTTGTCAGTACAGGTATTTCCAATATTGGTCAACCCAATGAGACCAGATGATTGGACAGTACTGTTTACTGCAGGCCAGATGGCGATTGATCTGTACCATTGGTGAAGAAGTGACGTCACCTACATTTTTTTTAAATGGAACCAAATGTCATATTTGGTATCACTGAATAGCTTGCTATTTTCTCATTTTGTTCTGCATTTATCTCAATCTGGGAATGTAGCCAGTTGGATATTCTTAGCGATATGGCATTTTGATTCAGACAGTGGCGTACGTAGGTATGTATGAGTTTTGCATATGCTTAGTTTTCGAAGAACATTTCTAGTTATTTTTCTATAGGAAAATGCCAATAAAAAATTCTGTTCCAGAATAATTGAAGTGCCCTAACCCTGAATTTTTCTAAATAGAAGGTAAGAGAAAATTAACAGAAATAATCATTTGTTTCAATAATTCGAAATATTACTATTTTTTAATTAAAAAAAGGACAACATGTGTAGAGCAGCTATTTCATTCAATCATTCATTAGCCATGAAAAACATTTTTGTATTTAAACCCGTGATCTGAGACAAAAAATGCAACGTCTCGAATGGCATGGAGGTAAATTTTGAGAATATCCTATAATCATTACTCATTTTATGAGGCGACTGTTAATTGTAAACATCGTAAGTAGAATTTTTTAATGAAACAACTGTCAATGTGGCACAAAAAGTATTTTTTTATATAAAAACGTACGTACGCCACTGTTTGAATCAAATTGCCATATCGCTCAAAATATCTACCTGGCTACATTTCAAGACTGAGAGCAATAGGTAAGTGAATTACAGAGCTGGACACAAAAATACGAAACACACTGTACCTATCGAGAGAGTTGAAATAATATCAGTACTACTGAAATGAGAAAAAAACAATCTTTCGAACGATACTAAAGATGACATATGGTTCTATTAAAAAAAAATGCCGATGACGTCACTACTCCAAGTTACTTTCGTAACTTGAACTTCATTCATTCCTACCTTGAAGTGGCGTTTATTTTGGGATTCGAGAAGGTATAAAATCTCCTCTAAAGATTGCGAGGAAGGAATGGTGCCGAAGAAAGAAGAGGCATTACCACTTTGAATTGCGATATTGATCCGTTGTATTGAGGATGAAGTTGATCTGCTTTCTTTATAGTTGCCAGGCCTAATTTCATCCCTTTGTTATGAATAAGAGACATAGATTGTGAACCAAGAACACCATAAGTTTCAACAACTATTGGGTGGAATATATAACGACTTGCAAGATTCTGGTATGTTTCGTATATTTAACTTCTCAATCGAGATAGCAGCGGCACCAGCAGACTTTGAAGTGAATGATAAATGGGAGGGAGCTAAGGTATCTGAACAAGTGAAGTCCCAAACCGAAGGTTTCCCACACTTCCCAGGTAAGGGTGACATACCATCGGGACGTTTACCATCATCTGAACTGATACCTTGATTTTCCAAAATAGTTCGTATACCTGCTGATACTAGGGCTCGCTTGATGGGATCGTTCACCTGGGAATGTCTTGGAAAACGACCTGCACTTCATTGGCAACACAATCCTTGAGTATCCTCACAGTCCAGGAAACTTCCACGAACGCAAACATGGTGAGCACAAACTGATAAACCCAATTTGAATCCAACAACAATTCGGAAGCTTTCGTTATCCAAGAGATTTCGAAGAGCAGCCACATCCGCATTGATTCGAGCCATTTCAGATTTAGACTCAGCAGTCTCAAGCAGATTACTGGAAATTTTTACAAGTGACAGACCATCCCTTGCACTCCACAACAGAGTTATTGAAAGGTGTATACCCCAATATGAAGGATCCATTAATGAATCTTGTAAATAGTTCTTTAGAGACTGGCGAATTGCCGTCCATGCTCGACTATAGTACCAGTCCTAGAAGTTGAAAAATCCAACAGAACTAGTGACTTGAGACCCATCAATACACTATTTGTAATGGAGAAATCATTGGAGAGAGTGGTTTATTTACAATTGATCGATTTCATCGATAAAAACAATCTCCTCTCTGATAGTCAGTCAGGATTTAGATCTCATAATAGTTGTGAAACTGCGTGTAATACACTAGTATTACCACATTTTAGATTCTGTGCATCAATACTATTCACAGTTTATGATAATTAGTTACACCGACTACAGAAACATTAAAAGAAAGCACTGAGAAACATATCGAAGTTGCCAAGAGATACACCGATTCGCAATATGCTCAAGGAATTAAAATGGATGTCTGTAAAAGACTATATATATTATCATACCAAAATACCAATCTACAAAATCACAATCTGTCACCGGAATATCTGAGTGAAAAAATTTAATTTAATGAAAACTCTCCCAATATAATACGAGTACTAGACGTAATATACATATTGGTGCCAAAAATATAAAAAGACTGAAGAATCTATTTATCGTGCAGGAATGTTAGCCTCCAACAGCCTGGACAGAAACCTCAAAGAGGGTACTTCTAAAAGTTCATTTAAAAAAAAATTGAAATCACGAAAAACCCACATATGAATGTGGTTTTGAAAGTGTCAAGTATTAGTGTTGTTTCATATTGAGTATGTTTTTATTGTTGTATTATATCGTGTTTTGACTGTATTGTTAATATTTAATATTTATTTTATGTTGTAAGTGTCCTGACCTTATTCATGACTTTTATTTTAATGTTTTTAGATTTTATATATTTTTGGTTATGACACATTGTTTTGTACAAATTCATGTACTATTAGCAGTTCTGCTAAATGGAGTATTTATATTGTATATAACGAAGAGGTTAAACACGACATAAAATTATTAAAAAATTAATAAATTAGTCACATCATTGAATTCTACGTAAAAAATATCTTTGGAAAGGTTTCATAGAAACAAAAAATTTTTGACAGGAAAAAGTTACAGCAACTTTTCGAAAATGAACATTTTCAAATAACAAGCTCTAACTCAGAAACGATGATAGATATAGATATGCGGTTCTCATCATCAAGTTTGTCATAAAAATTGACCCATCAGTTTTCATCTATCTAGTTTGAAAAGAGGGCATTCCCTTAAAAAGTTTCCAATTTGCCCCACTCTGAATATCGGTTTGTGCTCAATAAATATCCATCTATCAGTAACAAACTTCAGCTCCACATTCCCTACCCCATGACCCCGTCCAATTACTTCCGAAGGCAAACGTATTGTATTCGGGATAATCCTCTCCCGATCTAGTAAGCCGCCTTGTCCCCGGAGTCGTGACTTAGAACTTGGCCATTGATATCTGCGGAAAGTCAATATAACATCGCATCGACAGACACCAAATTCGGTAGCCGGAACGCTAAGTTCGTTATACTGACTGCACCGCTACGTTCGCTGCATATTTATTCGACGGCCAGCTTCATAAAGTCACTAGTTTCTAGCAGCGGTGAATCGTTTATCGGATGTTACGTTCCAGAAATAATCCGGGGAGTAATTTCAGATTTCCCGGCTATTTGGCCGTGGTCGACAGGTGATTTCAACTGAAGTTTCAGCTGTAGCTGCGGCAAACATTATCAAAGGCGATGTAAAGGAAGAAGTTTGTTGGATGATGATAGTTTCAATAATTTTGTATTGAACTTTCCCTTAAATATTCTTATTGATTAAAAAAATTAGGTAGTTATCTGGAAGAAAGGTGTCTTCGACTAAATATGTCGTCCAAAACTATCCTGTCAATGATCAGAAAATAATAACCTCATGCAAAATTATCCCGTCTAATTATAGTCTGATCTCACCTGAACGAACTAACCTAGCAAGTTAAAATGTTATTTTTTCTTTGTTTTTTTGGCATCGACAGCTGCGTGTCATTAGCCACGTGTTCTGGATAGGCCTTGTTACTGACTCCATGCGCCACCGTAGGTGCAGCACTAGTGATTGGAACTCAACAGTGAATCGTGCAGAACTCACCCCAAGTTCAGCCACGAGATTTGAATAATTCAATCGGTCAAATTGAATTGAAAAATCCCAGCCTCAACTGGGGCTCGAACTCCGGACCCTTCGACCCAGAGTCGGACGCTGGAATGTTATTATTGGGCAGGATATTATTGTCTTATATTATTAGACGGGTAATTTTCGGCAGCATATTTTTGACAGGAACTTTTTGGACGGTATATTCAGTCCTGCTACCGGAAGAAAAAACCAACTCAAAATAGTATGGGGTCATGAACACTGAGGTGAAGACTATAATATTTCCACAGAATCAATTACACTGGCGACATGTTTCGCTGATATTGTAGCTTTATCAAGCAATTAGTATACTGAAATATTAAAACCTGATATAAATACAAATCAAATATAATCTCATATTCTCAGAACCCACAAAACCATTATTAGCAATACAACGTACCTGTAAATTTGTTTATTAACAGCTCATTAAGAAAGTAAATTCAACATAGGCGAATTATTGAGATCAAATTGATCGTTAATTGAGCAATTTGAATTTTTCAGTTTATTATTTTCTGGGAATTCAAAGTAATTGAGCTTAAACCTTTATTTTAGATATGGAAGTCTTTGAAGTTTTCATCAAAGTTGTGATTTTCCTCTAGAATATGAAAAGCATATGTTGAATTTACTTTCTCTCTTACATAAATCATGCAATGTTTATATATTTGGCTTTCGAATAGTCTACCTGTCTGAACCTCAGAGTTGTTGAAGCCCCCGTCCTTGCTAGAGCATTTGTGCTCTCATTTTCTCTTTAAGCTCCTGACATACTCCCAAAGAAGTTTTACCCTGCTCTAAGCTTTTTGGTAATTGATATTTTCGTGTGTCTTTCAAACTAATTTGGGTGAAAACTTGCATAATCGCAGGACCTTTATTGCCTTCTGCCTGTGGAAGAGGATAACTATGGGTTGGTTTCTTGGACCCCTCTCGTGCAATTAGAAAGAGCCATTGGTTGGTAGGTTGGTTGAGAACTGACCAGCGAGATACCGGGTTTACCTTGAGGTTTCCCTAAAAACTGAGTCCAGCTAGTGTCTATTGTATTGTTCTGTCGTCGTAGTTCCCAGTTAAATAGGCCTGTATTTTTCACTAGGTTTAGCAGTCTATTTACTAGGTGTTTCGGATGCATGCCTGTTTCTGGGTTGATCTGTCCGATTATTCTGTTGCGCTTGCTCTATTTATTTCCTGGGTGTGTGGGTGTTTTCTAAGGCCGCAGTGACCAATCAGTGAGCCGGTGATCGTGCGTACCTCAGATCTGTTGTGGTTGAGGGTGTCAGTCGTCAGTGTTTGGCTCAGGTGCCTCACCATGGCTGTACTGTGTCGATGCCCTTCGATTTGGTCCCACTATGTTTGGTGATTTGATTTCTTCCATTTATTGATTAATTAGGTTTCCGCGTCGGATTCTGCTAATTCCACACGCTGGTTCTGGGCCTGTGAATCGTGATTGATGCTTGTTTTGCAAGTTGGTCTGCTTTTTCATTGCCTTCAATGCCCTTAAGTGTAAACTTGTTGTGTATTGACAGTTCATTGAGACTCTGAAGGCATTCCCAGACTTGCTTTGACTTCATCTGTATTGAATTCAGAGCTATTATAGTGCTATGGCTGTCAGATAAAAATAGCCATTACCTTGGAATATGAAGGCTTAAGTACTGAAATTCAGACTAATGTCCTGCCTTTGTCTCTCCATCCACTACCCCACTGTTTGTATTGAAGCAGACCGTATAACATATTTTCACTCTTATCAGCATTGGTAGAACCCTTGATGTGACTTCCCCTTCTACGGAGTTGTATATTTCATCAAAGGAGTACTTTGAAGTCGTTTTGTCTGACTGAAACTCATGTATCGATTATTATGACCTTCATTATGTTGAAATGACCTAGTGTTTTGCACCTAATTTTGGAAGTTTCCATTCTTGCCTCAGCCATAATATGCATAGGTACAGGAGAGTGGTCCAGAATCACCTGCAGGCTAATGGTGATAGATGCTAAGTGAAGGATGACTGTTGACAAGTAACAGAATGACAGATGCTGAGTGACTGATTAAGTGACGGATTATAGTGGACGGATGACAAGAAACAAGGAACGGATGACAGGTGACAGATAATAGATGACAAGTGACATATTGGTGACATGTTCTAGTGACACATGAGCTTATGACATTTAGGTGACGCTGGTTGGTGGTGGAAGGGGTCAGGACCATAAGTGGTAGTAGTGGGGGTAGTCTGCAGTGACAACATTGCTACTCAGTTATAAAGCAGGAAATGGTTTGTCGTAGAAAAAATGTCTATGGGCATTTTTGATCTGTGATGAAACACAAGAAAATAAATTTTGTAAAAAATTGAAGTGGCTTATTATTATCATAGCGAAGTGGTCGAGGTGTTTGGCTTCCACCGAGATGGTCCGGGTTCGATCCCCGGTCGTGTGTCACTGAGCTGAAGTGGTTCGGATTCCACTTTTATTTAAACTGTAGGTCCCGGATCTCCCTTGCTCGCACAAGCTCTGCTTTTGAGGGATTTTCTCCGAAAACCTGGGAGTTTCGTGAAAACAAAAAAAACAAAAAAAACAAAAAATTATTATGTAAAAAAAATATCGAACGAAATGTAAGTAGGACTCCACTAGTGGGAGTAGTAAGAGAAGGACATCTCGATGAAAATATAAAATCTTTATATTACAGTGAGATTTTTGAAAAAGAAACACCATTAAGTAGCTGATTTTGATATCAAGAATTTTTATATCGATTCATTCATGTCAGATGTTTTTTTTTCAAATTGACATTTATTTTGTTAATAGTCAATACACAAATATATCTCTCTATCATCTGAATATTTTTTGACACGTTTTTTGGGTATTCTAACCTTCCTTGATAACGAATAGATGAAAATTTCATAGAATAGAAAATGAATTAATTCGCCCTGTATAAAAGACTGTTGTTTTGAATGCAATCATTTAATTTTGTAAAGGGACGAATTTCCTCCTCAAAACCAGACTTTTAATAATTAATAGTTATCAGTAAATTGTTGTAACTCACAGTTCACGAGAAAAAACACTGGGATTATGTTCCACCAAAAACCCTTCAAGAATCACTTACCGTTGCCAAATATTTTCCTTCGTGAAGTGGAAGAGGCCTTACCATCAGCCGGCTGTAGATTATTCTCGCACTTCCTATCCTAGGGACAGCCCTTTATTAGCTTGTTCCAGTTGTTCAACACGAACGTTACAAACACACTGTCGACTTTTTGTCGACATTATAAATATGTTTCAACCCATACAATTCCCAAGTTGTTAGTCACTAGCAGACAGGCCCCTTTTTTACGGTAAACATTCTAAACTAATGAGGCTTTGTAATTTACTATCCTCTGTTGGGATCTGCTCTATCGTCGCTACTGGAGACTGAAAGAGGATTTTCATTAACTTCACCCACTGAGAAAATGATAAAGCTGAAGCCGGGAGCTTATGCAAAAAGATGCGAAAGAAACCGCCGTTGGCTCGCATTATTTTCTAATTTGAATAGTTGACTGGACAGGGGAACGAGAAGGATTTTTTCAAAATCTTTTGTTGTGCGGATGATGCACTCGTCTTTCTCTGCTCATTTATGTGGAACACTTATCGGAAAGCTTAAGATTGTACCAAATATTAATAGATTGACCTTATTTGACAACTCTACATTATTATACCAGTTGGTACTGATGAATTTTTGAGATAAATAAAATTAACAGCATGAAACCTAATGAAAGAGGAGCATAATATTGTGTGAATGACGGAAAGAATAAATTGGAGTCGACGAAATGGAGAGGGGTGGAATGGGGTGAACTTTTAGGGGTTGAAAGTGTTTTTTTACGGTGTTTCGCAAATTGCAACGAAAGTTGACCTCCTGTCGAAAAAAAGATCTACAACCTTTGCATATAACATTTTTTCACATTACCTCAAATTTCTCGGGAAAATCGGAAAAACCAATTTTTCAGTTATTAATTTTTTCTTGCTTGAAAATCAATTTTTTCACGAAATTTTGAGTAAGCTGTGATTTTTTTGTAGCGGCATACAGATTTATCCTTTTATTTTCGACTAATTCCGAAAAAACGGACTCATTGACAGTGTCTTCCAAGTTTATAACAAATAAGTTGAAAATGCTTGCTTTTCCAAATAATTTTTTGACTTGGTTGGAGTCATATATGTGTGGACGCAGTATGACCGTAAGAAATAACTTATCTATGTCAAGTGAGCGTAATGTTAAATCAGGAGTACCACAAGGGTCAGTTTTAGGACCCCTACTATTGGTGTTATTTGTCAACGACTTGCCTGAACACGTAACTGATTGCCACATTACCATGTTTGCGGATGATACAACGATTACAGTTGCTAGTTCTGATTCAGATGCGTTATTAACAAAGGTCGGTAGAATCATTGATACGTTCATCATGGTGTGACAGAAATAAACTGATTTTGAATACAACAAATTCAGTTTCAATGAAATTTTATAATAGGAAGGATAATATCCCTGGTGAAATAAATGCTAATGATGAAATAATTATGTCGCAAAATGTAAAATTCTTGGGAAAATTGCTAGATGAGAGGTTAGACTGGGATCTACATATCAATCACATATGCAAGAAACTGAATTCAGTATTCTTTGCAATTAAGCAGATGAAAACATGTGTTGCCAAGGAGAGCTTACTGACCATTTATTATGCAATGGTATACTCACACATTTCTTTCAACACAATGTCATGGGGTTGTAGTAAAGATTTTGGTAGAGTATTTGTAGGGCTGAAACGTATCGTAAGACATCTTCGATATGAACTATCGAGACAGTTGCAAACCAGTATCTATAAGAGAGAAAATGTTAACTGCTCCATCCATCTATATTTTGAAATGTTTAAAATTCATTAGAAGCAACTTGAAATCTTTCAATACCAATGCTTCTTCACATGCTTACAACACAAATCATTGTGGTCACCCAAAAATACTAAACCACAAAACTACAAAATTCAAAAATTCTCCTCTCTACAATGCATTGAGTTTCTACAACAACCTGCCAACGGCAATTAAAAATTCTGATAATGACAGAATATTTTTTAACATAATAAAATGTTTGCTTGCTGTAAAAAGTTCATTGTGATTTATTATATTTTATTCATTTTACTTTTTAATATATTACTTGTATTGTGCTGTCGTCTTACCTGCTTTGTCATATTTTTAACTCAATGATTTTAATTATACAGTGCGACGCTAAATTATGGATCAAATTCATTATTTCTGAATATAAAGATATTTCGGAAAAATCCTCGGACAAGTCGATTTTATTTTCTGATAGGCCAATTTTTGAACCCCACTGAAAATATATAGGGTTATCCGCATTCGAGTAAAAATTACTTTGGTTATATTTTTAAATGGGACACCCAGTATATTTTTCCATATTTGGTTATAGATCGTCATTACGAATCAAGTGATACCAAGTTTGGTGGGAATATGTCAAACGGCTGCGGAGATATGGGCAAAAAACTTCTCCATATGTCCAATGAGTGCGACAGAGACTTTTACCTTCTGAATCGTGTGGAATCTCGCAGTCATACTCATATCTCCGCAGCAATTTGACATAATCCTATCAAACTTAGTATCACTGGATTCGTAATGACGATCCCTAACCAAATAAGAAAAAATATACTGGGTGTCCCATTTGAAAATATCGGCAAAGTCATGTTTACTTAAATGAGGATAACCCTATATATTTTGGGTGGGGTTCAAAAATTGGCCCAACGGAAAAGAAAATCGACCTGTCCGAGGATTTTTCCGAAACATCTTTATATTCAGAAATAATGAATTTGTTCCATAATTGTATGTACAAAATGGTCGTGGTTTATTTGTACTCATATGTTATGATTTTATTTATACTGATAATTGTTTCACTTTAAATATGTATCTTGTGTTGCGCTGTCGTCTCACCTGTTATAACTTTGATTTTATTTTTACATATGATCGTGGTTTGTTTGTTTATATACTCATTTATTTTATTTATACTCATTTTATATTCTCAATGACCTCTACAATATGCTATTACTGTATTATGTACTATGTATTACTGTATCTGTATTGTATGTGACTCAGATTTGGTTTTATTCATTCATACAAGTTACTGTGGTTTATGTCCACAAATCATGTATTGGCTTTTATATGACTTACCTATGTACAACTGTACCTGAATGGCTAATGAATTTATTTTCATTATTATTATTATTTTCAACTGAAAAGTTTCACTTTTACATTGAGTAATAAAAGAGTAGCACTACTGGGGAATGTTTTTTCAGAAAACGCAAAAAAAAATAAAAATCAGATTAAAAAAAAAATAATAAATTTTTGTTCTAAACTCATACTCATTTATTGAAATTTACAGTTGAAAACTTGCAAAAATATTGATTTCATGTTACCTCAATAGGTACAAAGAAAAAACAAGGACATAAATAAGGAATTGATTATGATAGAAGGGCGGAAGAAGGTGAACTTTTGGGGGTAAAAATGGTTTTTCACGATTATTTACAACTTTTTTATTAAACATTTTCCTCTAAGAAGTCACGTGTTTTCGTGTTAAATTTTTCCCTTTCAACATTCTCCACCTGGTACTTGCCTGCTACATTTTTCTTATTTTAGACGTTTAAAATTCGTTTTGGCACCAGCCTAACTAGGAGCCGCCCTCTTTCCGAGTACTTCAAATAGGTTCAAGAAAAATTAATATTTCGCTGCAAATAAAAGTCTGATTCAGAACATAAAATGTTATATTTCCACTAAATATTGCGACAACTTTTACAAGAAACAAATCAAACCAAATTAAAATTGTTTTTCGGATTTACCCGGAAAATTTGAGGTCATGTGAAAAAATCTTGGAATTTCAATAAATAAATATGAGTTTAGAAAAGAAATTCAAAAAATTGTTTTTTAAAAATCTGTTTTTTAATTTTTTCGCTTTTCTGAAAAAAAATTCCACAGTTGTGCAACTCTTTCATTACAAAATCTAAAAGTAGACGCTTCAACGAAAAAACTGACTGCTGGCGAGCTTGAAAAGACGTATTTTAGCAGTGAAACTTTTCAGTATTGTCGAAAAAAGAAGGAAAAATCTGTATTCCGCTAGATGTCAGATGTTGAGATATGTCGTCGGTAAAGAGTACACATTTGTACGGTAACATGCATTGGCTGAAATCAATGATGTATATCAGGAATAAAACTGGCCCTATGACCGATCCCTGAGGAACGCCATGTTTAACAATCTTGTAGGGGGAAAACTTATCATTCATGATTTCTCAAATATGATCTGAATGGTTAAAGAGGTAGTTCTCGCCTCCCCATTTAAGTGGGACATTGACGAAATACAACTAAATAATGACACTCACGAAATCTGGAATTCTCAGGTTATTATGCATTGTATTGAATCATAACTTAAAGTTAAATTAACATATTGTGTCAATGATAAAGAAATTATCATCGGGGTGTTATATGCTATTAGAATTATTCGGAATGAGATTGGTCATCTTATTGCGAGAAAAGCCTACTTTGCTCTTCTGGAATCTCACATCAGATATGGTATAGCATTTTGGGGAACCTGATCGCAAGGATTGTTTTCAATGATATTTACTCTACAAAAGAGAGCACTGAGATACATGTGCCATGTTAACTATCAAACCTCATGTAATAGTATATTACGTATCAAGTGTTGTAAAAAGCATATTACGCACGAATGGAAAAATTGCGCACGAGCCGCGTAGCGGTGAGTGCGGTAATTACATGAGTGCGTAATTGCTTTACAACACGTAATACGTACTATACTTTTTCTACGACTCTTATATACTGGATGGTGCGTTTGATTAAGCTTTAAGTAATAAAAAAATGAAGGTAACTAACGCAGTTTATGGTTTAATTTCCAACAACAACAAATTAAATCTAAGAAAATACAATTTTGTACTATATAGCATAGAAATGATGAACAGAGCGAGGAGGGTTTAAATGTTTTGGTCAATATATTAAAATAGGCGAGCAATACATTTTCGGAGTACGTACTCACGTGGTTATCCATACTCCATTCCATAAATTTTTGATAGGCTTTTTCATATCTATCCTTTGATTTTTGCGGCAGAATATTCTCCATAGCAGAAGCAGCCTGAAGAACAATTTCCGGTGGCGTTGCGCTCATTTCATTATCGGAGTTGCTCATATTTGTAGATATAAAATTAAAGATCGGATTATAATTTATGAAGTATCGATTTGAACTTCAAATCTCAAAAAGTGACAATGTCACTGTCAAATATTTAAAACGCAAGACAGATAAATGTCACGATTTGAGTGGTTCAAGAGGCAACTTGATTGTTACCTATTATACTAGCCATCATATCATGACGCACAGTTGTGCGTTTTTATTCTTTACGCACAGTTGTGCGTAAGAATGGATTTACTTATAGAGTGAACTGTTTGTAAAACAATGTTTACTAACATAGGAGTAGAAAAACCCTTATTCATATCTCAGAGGATACTTACACTAACATCAATCTTTGTGATGGAATCAACTAGCTTAGTTCACTAACATAAACTACAATTATTAAAATCAGACGCTGTACACAATACTAGGGAAATGGCCAAAATATACCTTTATTAATCCCCAGGACCACCCTATGCCCAAATTCAATTGTATACAATGGTACAAAAATGTTCAACCACCTACCGAAGCAAATCAAAAATATCCATAGTACTCAGGAATTCGGAAGAGCTGTAAAAAAGTTCTTACTCACAAGGCCCTTTTACAATTTGAGGGAGTTTTTTGAAGAAAATTTTGAATAGCTGCGACAGCAGTAAAAAAATATGCTGTATCGATGCACTGATTGATACTGTTCTTTTAAACCAACACCTTTATACTATACAGTGCGACGCTAAATTATGGAACAAATTCATTATTTATGAACATAAAGATATATCGGAAAAATCTTCGGACAGGTCGATTTTCTTTTCCGATGGGCCAATTTTTGAACCTCACCCAAAATATATAGTGTTATCCGCATTTGCGGAAAAGCGACTTTGGTGATATTTTTAAATAGGACACCCAGTATATTAGTCCATATTTGGTTAGGGATCGTCATTACAAATCCAGTGATACCAAGTTTGATGGGATTATGTCAAACGGCTGCGGAGATATGGCCAAAAAACTTCTCCATATACCCAATGAGTGCGACAGAGACTTTTAACCTTCTGAATCTGACTGAGTCTCGCAGTCATACTCATTAGACATACGAGGAAGTTTTTAGGCCATATCTCCGCAGCCTTTTGACATAATCCCATCAAACTTGGTATCACTGGATTTGTAATGACGATCCCTAACCAAATATGGAAAAATATACTGGGTGTCCAATTTAAAAATATCACCAAAGTCATTTGTACTCAATTGCGGATAACCCTATATATTTTGGGTGGGGTTCAAAAATTAGCTTATCGGAAAAGAAAATCGACCTGTCCGAGGATTTTTCCGAAATATCTTTATATTCAGAAATAATGAATTTGTTCCATAATATAGCGTCGCACTGTATATGTACTTACTTAATATTAGTCGGTTTTAAAAATCAAAATAATTTATTGAAGTATTTTATGGTGGATATGTATGTGGTATGTTGATATTTTTATCATCTGACAATTATGAATTCTCTCCAGTTAATAATAATAATAATAATATTAATTATTTTCTGACGGACAAAATGTGTACGATTGAGAGCATGTCTACCTGCTAGCTTGGCTAGACGGCCATTTTCCAAGTATCAGGTGATCAAAATGCGTAAAAACATTACTAACCTCACTTAAATTCTCCCGGCTGATTTTCACGTATGTGTTAGACAATTTTAAGCAGTTATGATGAATGTACTTACTATATTTAGAGGCTTTGTCAATAAGAATTCTATTCTTTAAATAATAAAGCATGCTTTGACTTTGATAGCAGAGATAGCAGAGGGGTGAAACCACCTGCTCGCGGTTTTCAAGACATTCACTTTTCCAACGGCGTTAGCTCTTGAGGTGTTAATCCTAACCATATTGGCTTTTGTCAAAATTATCATTTTGCACGAAGATGATTTCAAGAATTCTGCCTAAAACCGTAAGTGTAGGTAGACAAAGACAGAAATTGCACAAAAAAATGAAATAATGAATACAATGTCCCCATTTCGCCCCTGTAGATTGCAAGAATCGTATCAACCATCTCTAACAAAGCCTCTCCCGGAACCTATTCAAATAGCGAATCTGGGCTCAGAACCGATAATATTGATATTCGTTGATGATAACACCTCTCACAGAAATATTCCTCTGTTGTACCACAGAATATGAACAGAATAAGGCATTGATTGATCGTGGACTATACACATAATCAAAGCAATGTGATGAACTCGATCTCTGATTGTAAGCGAGAACAACATCCGTATCCGGCCGGCTTTGGGACCTGCCATTAATTATAACATACAGGGTAGCCCAGAAAGCGTTATGGTTAGTTCCAAATAGTACAGCAAAATTATACCTGTAGAAATAGATTAGTAAAACTCGTTTGGCCGGACTTGCAGTACAAACTTGCAGTAGTTTGAATCTATTTCCCAAAAATGATTTATGTCGATCAATTTTTCATCTGACTTTGATTGTCATTCATATAGATTGTGAACACAGTATGTTCGCACTTTTGGGATATAGAGAAAACTTAAAATCGAACAATTTGCAATCATTTTTAACTATTTTAACTGTAATTAAATGAACCTAATCGAGTAGGATCACATTCTTCACAATGCCTTTCAAGCAACAAAAAAATATACGAGCAATCAGATGATGCTTCAATGGGAAGCCCACTAATATAATAGACCATCAGCTACAAAAACTTCTGACTATATAGATGACTTGGAAAACTATTTTAACACATCACACATCTAGGTGATATAAATATAAACCTGCTAGATGGAGACTCGACTGATACCAACAACTATTTGAATGTTTTACGAGCTGAAGAATTCATCTATTACATTAATGAAGCCACCAAAATTAGTGAAAATACAAGATCAGCCATTGATCATATATTTATCAGACAAGATAATCATTTATCAAAAAATTACATAAAACCGTTATTTCAAACAGAAATGACAGATCATTACAGTCCTTCTGTTTTCATTAAAATACCAGATTATGAAACTACAGAGATAAAAATAAATGGTGCATTGAAAATAACCAATTACACAAAACTTATTAAATTGAAAGAATACATTGTAGAATCAACGTATATATATATATATATATATATATATATATATAAAACCAGTTAATATTGGGGATTGCAGCAAAGTCAAAAGTGTACTCTTTTATAGAGTTTATTTCAAGCTTTCGTAAATTTTATTTACATCTTCAGGGAACTACAAAGAAGTATTCTGTTCAGCACACCATTAAATATTGAAACAGATATTATATCTAACAATCTGAACATATCCACTAATGGCAATGTTGCTAATACTAATCCTACAATTCCTACATTCACTTCACTTCCATATATAAAAGATATTACACCAAGATTGTACAAGCTCTTTCATTCAGTGTGTAATGTCAAAATAGCAAATAAAAGTATTTTACCAATTAGATCAATTTATTCAAAAGTAAAAGATAAAATTCCATTAACTTCCACTTCAAATGTAGTATATAGCATTCCTTGTCAGAACTGTGATAAAAATTATATTGGCCAGACTTCTAGATGCCTAAAAAGTAGAATTTCCTCACATAAAAGTGATTGTAGACTTCATCCTGAAAGATGTGCTCTTGCTGATCATGTAAACAAATTTGACCATCGAATAAATTATAATTCAACTAAAATATTAGCTAAAGAGACACATATGACTAAGAGAACTTTTTTGGAAATGGCCTTCATATCTCAAGACAAAAAATGTATGAATAAATGAACTGATATAAATCATTTGAGTGAGATTTATTCCTTCTTATTGTCGTTAGACCACACTCTCCCTATGAATAATAATATCTCCATAACTACTCAATTGGAAATGTAATTTTTTCCTAACTTACAAAACAACAGTCGTATATTTCAATTTTCAACAGTTGGTACAAGATTACAGTTGGTACAAGATTACAGTTGGTAACATTGACTTGAAAATTACAGATTTCTTTTCTATTGACAACTGATTTGTGTACCTTGGATACAATCAACAAGTCTTTTGTTTTTCGACTGAAATTTCAAAATTTTCTTTTATTTATATTCGTAAAGTCTTTTTTCCATATTATTTACAATTTTAAGCTGTAATGTCACTATCCTAAGAACTGAGAACACGTCAACTAACCTCACTATAGTTGTAAGTAAAATTTTAATAACATCAAAATGTATAATTGACATAATAATTCTTTGTAGTTCCCTGAAGATGTAAATAAAATTTACGAAAGCTTGGAATAAACTCTATAAAAGAGTACACTTTTGACTTTGCTGCAATCCCCAATATTAATTGGTTTTATTCTTAACTAGTCAGCAACGACTACCCTTTCTATATATATATATATATATATATATATATATATGTATATATACATATATATAAACTAATATAAATAGCAAAATTAAACCGTGGATTATACTGGGTCTCATCAACTCCATAAAACAATGATCATTATTGCACTATTCCCATGAACTACACCGAACTGAATTTGTTGATCAGGAAAACTAAAAATGACTTCTATAACAATAAAATACACCATACAAAGGGTTATTATGAAAAAAAATTGACTATAATTTATGACCTAATTGAAGGCAAATCGAAGAAAACAGAAATGGAAAACACTTCAATGATTACTGAACACAATGCAGCTATTACAAATAATACTGAAAAAGCAAATCTATTCAATGACTATTTTACCAATAGGAAAAAATATGACAAACAAAATTGAAAAGATCACTGTTCCTCAAAATTTCATCGGTGAAGAATTAGTTGAATCCACTTTATTTTTAGAACCTATAAACGCGAACGAAATGAGACAACACAATTACCGACCTATATCAGTAATAAACAACTTCGCTAAAATCCTTCAAGAATAGACTAATCTCATTCATAGAGATAAAAAAAAACAAATTCATAACAAATAGACAATTGGATCTATAAAAGAATCTAGCATTGAAATGCTGATAATGATATTCTCAATAAAATAGTAGCTAATATACAGGGTGTTTCATAATAAATGCGCAGGACTTCCGGATGTGATAGCTCGTTCAAAAATATGAAAAAAGTTTATATTAACTTACCCTCTAAAATTCAACATTTTCGAGATTCAGGGTGTTGAAATAAAAAAAAAATATAGTTGTTTGCGAATATCTCTGGAACCGTTTATGGCACAAAAAACAGATTTTGAATGCATTTTTTACTCATAATAAGCTATGTTTTGTGCAGATTTTTTAGTTTTTAAATTTCATAATTGGTGAAGATTTTAAAGGCATAGTGGGTGTTTTTTTCTCCATCTTCTACGCCACTGGAAAAATTATGATTTTGAGCCAATGTTTTTTTCACAAAAAAGGTATTCTTGGTCATAAGCTCTAAAGTTGACCGTTTTCAAGAAAAATCAACTTTCATTTTGAAAAACATGGTAAATTTTTTTAAATAATTTTTTTCCTAATTATACAAAATTTATTTAAACGTTAGAACAAGTAACAAAATCAAACGTTGACATCTTAATTGCAAAATAAAAAAAAACAATAACAATCATACTCAGTTGAATTGTTGAAAATGTCCGCCGTTAGCTTCAATGCACGCAGCAATTTCGCGAGGAAAAAACATTATTTAAACAACATGAAAGTTGATTTTTCTTGAAAACGGTCAACTTTAGAGCTTATGCCCAAGAATACCCTTTTTTTGTAGAAAACATTGGCGGTTCATATAGGAGGCTCAAAACTGTTGTTTTTCCAGTGGCGTAGAAGTTGGAGAAAAAACACCCACTACCCCTTCAAAATTTTCACCAATTATGAATTGTAAAAAATAAGAAATCCGCACAAAACATAGCTTATTATTAGTAGAAAATACCTACGAAATCTGTTCTCTGTACAATAAACGGTTCCAGAGATATTCGCAAAAAACGATAATTTTTTTAAAATTTCAACACCCTGTATCTCGAAAATGGTGGATTTTAGAGGGTAAGTTAATGGAAACTTTTTTCATATTTTTGGACGAGCTATCACATCACATCCTGAAGTCCTGCGCATTTATTATGAAACACCCTGTAAATCTCAAAAGATCTGAGGGTGTATAAATTTTTTTCCCAACTAATTGTTCCAGTAGTAAAGTTTCTAACGTACCTGTGGCTGTCCCAATCTATGATCGATTTAGTTCTTTTGAACTTTTACAAAACTTTAAATCTTAACATAATCATTTGCCTAACATTGTAGGTAAGCCATGGTGCAGGAGATTTACTCATTCTTTTGATTACAAGAAGCGCATGAATGTTAAATACTGTTAGCAAGTTATTGCTAAGAAAGTGTTGAATTTCATCGTTCAAAGAATGAATGTGATCCCATTCTACAAGTCTTGAATCTGAATCAAAATCATTCTGTTCAAAGTAAGCATTTCAGCTTTATTGTCCAAGGTATATGTTTTGATCTGGCAAGATTTTCATTTTATTCATTTATTCATTTCTTTTACATGTAATCTACACAATATATATTCCATTAATTGATTACAATTTCAGTTAGTGACATTTGTTTTGTTAGTGACATCACCTAATTATTAATGAAAGAGTATAATATTGTTTCATCCAACGGAGGCGATCCATAACATACAGTGCAGGTGAGATCTTACTGGGTAGGTGAAAAACTTACAGTCGAACTCCACCAAATAAAATCTTTATTGATAGTGTGAGTGTAGTCAGAGACACAAGACTTACATCAGCAGCAGGACATGTTTCGAAGGATTAATCTTTCATCTTCAGCGAAGAAAGGGTTACAAAGTTTAGATCTACAGAAAAGAGAAATGTTACATTATTGAAAATAATAGTATTAAAAATCGAACATACCATATGTGGTGAAAAAAAGCGCTTCTATGAAAAATGTAGAAAAACTAAATTAAACAATTGTCAACATGACGGTAGCCGCAATGCGAGCGGGTCCCTAAATTGTTAGGGGGTATGATTTGAACTCGCCAAATAAATCATATTTACAAAAAATAATTGTTAAACTGTGGCCATACACGTAGTTTTTATGCAAAACAAAAGGGTTACGTTATGAAAGAATTAAAGTGAAATTTGAGGTTAACATCTGTCATCCGCCGAGTGAGACGTCACGACTCTAAGTGACAGAGTGACTATTCTGTAGACCTGTGGACCCATGGTGATCATCAATCATACAACATCGACTGTCAGTAATATTGGAAATTTATATTAAACTAGAATAATAGAAAAAATTCTAATGTGGAACATTGGTTGTTGTTGAAGTGTGAATAAAATTGATAAAGAATAAAAAATTATTCACAATTTGATCGATCAAAATAGTAAAATTGGTTTGTTCGTTTATGCATTGAACTTCTGAATTTTTAATTGCCTTATTTATTTCTAGGGTCTGAAGTAGATTGAGCTTTTTCTCTTTTTCTCTTTATATGTAAAAAATTTAAATCTGAGTAAGGAAAAAATTTATGTTTTTCGTTGATAATATGATTGGAAAACAATTATCGAAATTGGATTCTATCAATCTAACGTTTTCTGATAATCGAGTTTTAATTTTGCGACCAGTTTGGTCAATATAACGAGCTTTACAATCTGGATTAGAGCAATTTACTTTGTAAACCCCTGAATTGTCCAGCAATGGAATTTTGTAAATTCAAAAGACAAAATTCCATTGCTGGACAAATCAGGGGTTTACAAATTGAATTGCTCTAATCCAGATTGTAAAGCTTGTTATATTGGCCAAACTGGTCGCAAAAATTAAACTCGATTGGAAGAACACGTTAGATTGATAGAATCCAATTCCTATAAGGAAGAAATCAACTCTAACTCAGTGTTTTCCAATCATATTATTAACGAAAAACATAATTTTGTTCCTAACTCAAATTTAAATTTTTCTACATATTTGTGATAAAGGAAAAAAGCTCAAACTACTTGAGACCCTGGAAATAAATGAGGCAATTAAAAGTTCAGAAGTTCAATGCATAAACGAACAAACCAATTTCGACAACTTAGAACTTTTCAATTCCTTACTATTTTGATCTATCAAATTGTGAATAATTTTTTCTTTTTTATCAATTTTCTTCACACTTTTACAAGTCACACTCGATCAGCAACCAATGTTCCACAATACAATTTTTTTCTATTATTCTAGTTTAATATAAAGGACCCCGCAACAAACCTTATGGAAAATGGCTCTCGGTGAAATTGGCTGAAAATTTGGGATTTTGTAGATATCGATGTCCTGATTGAATGTCTCAATGGGCGCAAGGTCAAAAAATGGACAGTTTTTGAAATAATCAAGGTCAAAGGCTGTCAAATTGATGTATTGAGCTATCAGTGGTAGTTACGCACGCTACGAACAGATTGCTTGTTCCGACGACTCTAGTACTGAAACTTGATGAAAACCTGGACCAGGAGGTTTTCAGGATCGCTGATAACGAATCTGGTGTTAAAATTGAAAAACTCACATGGGTGGTCTCAATATGGCAGGCACCCCAAAAAACGTAAATTTTTTTGTATTTTCGAAACTCGATGAAAACTTGACCCAAGGGATTATCAGGGTCGTTGATACCAAATCTGAGGTCAGAATTGAAAAATTCTTGTCATTGGTCCCAAAATGGAACTCCAAAAAAGGTAATTTTTTTGGAATTCTCGAATTGGATGAAAACTTGGCCCAGGGGTTTTCTGAGTCGGTTATCACTCGAACCCCCTATCCATAATGAAGTTGGTACAGCCATCGATATTAGTTTGAACAAATCTTGTTTCTGGTTTTCGAAAAGACAGAGATTTTATGATAATCGAATGAAGATATATTATTAAATTATTATCATTCTACAACTGCGGGTTCTTGCTACATATCCAAATTAAAATCGTTTATAACATCCAATAAACGTGTATCAGGGTATTTTATGTTCGTTTGATGTCAAGCGTAACCCAGGTAGTCTCAACTCCTATTAAAATATTCACCGCGCCACACGTTACCCAGATATTTCGGGTACCTAATCTCGAATCTGGGGTCAGAATTAGAAAAGTTGTTGCATGGAGCCCAGTGTATGCCCGCCCTCCATATGACCTGATTTTTTATATTACCGAAACTGTATGAAATCTTTACCCAGGAAGTTTTTGGAGTTACTGAACACGTATCTGAAGACAGCTTTTGAAAGTCGACGTCAGTGCTCCCAATATGACCCCCAAAAAAGGAATATTTTTCGATTTTTTCTGATGAATCAGGAGGTTTAAGAAGACCCCAACCACGTGCTTTTTCCAAATATGACTCAAGACTTGTTATCAGCGACCCTGTAAACCACATTGGTCAAGTTTGCATCGAGTTCGAGAAAATCGAAGAATGGGCCTATTTTGAGGGGCTACATTGAGATCATTAACGTGAATTTTCCAATTCTGACCCCAGATTTGTTATCAGCGACCCTGAAAACTACCTGGTCCAAGTTTTCATCGAGTTTCGGGAAAATCGAGTCGTTTGAACAATCGATACGTAACTACTACTAATAGCTGAAAACGTCAATTTGATAGCCTTTGACCTTGATTATCTCAAAAACTGTTCATTTTTGGACCTTGCGCCAATGGAAACATTTAATCGGTACATTGATATCTACAATATCCCAAAGTTTCAGCCAATTTTACCGAGAGCCATTTTCCATAAGGTTTGTTGCGGGGTCCTTTCCAATATTACCGACAGTCGATGTTTTATGATTGATGATTGCTCTTTACCATGGGTCCACAGGTCCACAGAACAGTCACTCTGTCACTTTGAGTCGTGACGTCTCACTCGGCGGATGACAGATGTTAACCTCAAATTTCCACTTTCATTCTTTCATAACATAACCCTGTTGTTTTGCATGAAGAACACGTGTATAGTCACAGTTTAACAAATATTTTTTGTGAAAATGATTTATTTGGCGAGGTCAAATCATACCCCCTAACAATTAGGGACCCGCTCGTATTGCGGCTATCGTCATGTTGACAACATTTGTTTAATTTAATTTTTCTACATTTTTCATAGAAGCACTTTTTTCCACCACATATGGTATGTTCGAACTTTAATATTGTTATTCTCAATAATGAAACATTTCTCTTTTCTGTAGATCTTAACTTTGTACCCTTTTTCGCTGAAGATGAAGGATTAATCCTTCGAAACATGTCCTGCTGCTGATGTAAGTCTTCTGACTACATCTCGTAATGTGCTGATGTGTGTCCTCTGACTACACTCACACTATCAATAAAGATTTTATTTGGTGGAGTTCGACTGTAAGTTTTTTACCTACCCAGTATATTGTTTCAGTAGATCCTGGATATGTGATTTGAAAATGAAAAAGTTTACATATCCATTGGTGATTCTTTTCTTATTATGTGAGAAAATTTTGTGTTTGAATGGAGATTATTGTAAAATCTAAATTATTCTTAACATGATTAGGTTCATTGAGAGGTGAGTTTTTGTCTCGATTGGCTTATTGATTTTTTTCGTTTGATTTGATTTAAATGAGAGCTACAATGTCATTGTAACATTTTTTATGTTACACATCTGTGATATCGTATAAATCTTCGTTTTTGAACGAGGAGGGTTTTTTGGATATAATGTTAAGATCCAAATCATTTCTTAAACTTTCACATTCTATACAGCCACGATACACCCTGTACTGATGAAGCATCCAAGTTCCTGAGTGTATCTGACGTTTCAACGCCAATATCCATCACCAATAAAAAAAACACCAAATTTCGTGTAGGAATATTCCGGGAGCGAAAGGGTTCTCTCCGAATCCACATCTCCGACCCAATTCCGCCGCCTGCGATGCGTATTCATCGTTAGGAGAACACAATGACGGCATAATGAGTACGTCGAAATAGGTCCTCATTAATCCATCGATTCCCGTCTGCCGCCGCTGCCGCCGCCTCACAGTTCACTCACAGTCTATGCGGAATCCGGAATCCGGGAGAGGAACAATAGAATTATGGTAACGCAACGTGCAAATATAAAGGATAACTAATTTGCCGCTCCCGTCGCTCCTTGTTATCCTTCGATCTCTTTGAGGCGGCGACGGGGCTGTTTTTCCAAGGAGCTGCCGATCTACTCGCTACCTAATCAGCCTCATCTAATGAGGGGGAGTCGATTGGAAAATAAGCGATTTTTGCTTTACAGCAAATTGTCTTCTTTCATCACTTCAACATTGATATTTCCTCGATTGACAGACGTTCTCAACACTTACGATTATTATTAGGATGAAGAACTTTCGTGATATCTGAAATTACGCCATTTTGATACATTTGGTTGACAAACGATTATCACCACAATCACACAGGGTGTCAAACATGAAGAGGCAGCGTTGTTACTTGCCTTTAGGTGGCGATTATGTTGTCACAAACATCTAAGGATAAAAATTGCAATCTTAATAATGTCGACACGAATTATAATGAAAAGTTCTAATACTCCGTATACAGGGTGATTAATAATTACATAATTTTTATGTAATTCTTTGAACAAAATCAGTCAAACGCAAAAGCTCGTATACTTGCAGAATATGTATATGTATATCATTTGATTTTGATGGTACAGAATGTCTTTGATTTATTCGAATGTACCTAGTAACACCATGCGCTTCTTATATATATATGTATATATATATATATATATATATATATATACAGTGACCGCCAAAAAATATGTACCATATGGGAAAAATTTTTATTATTGGAGTATTGGAAAAAATATTCTGGGGAAAATGCAAATGCAAAGGCAAAAAGGGGTAAGATGGCAAGATATCAAAAAAAGTTATTTGAAAAAGTCACTAAGAATTCAATTTTATACACATAAACGAAGTTTCAAGAGATAATTCAAAAAAATTGAAAATAGCAGTTTTTAAAAAATATTTTCCCATCTATTTAAAAATATTATTTTTTTTTCTCATGAATAGCTTGACTATACTGAAACATTTGCATTTTAATGATAATGACAAAACTTTCTCATTTTCTCCACACCAGAGGGCACTAAATTAAAAAAATTGGTTTTTGCCAGAACCCTCACTGTTACATTGGTTCTTATCTAACAGTTATATCAGAATTCCAAGACTATTGTGTTGATATGGCAATCTAGAAACACCATATTTCCTGATTTTAATCAAGTTTCAATAATAATGCTGTATGAGCGTTTTACTTTGCACATAAACTTTAAGAATCTTTAATTTGACGCACTATTTTCAAGTTTATGTGCGAAGTGAAACGCTCATGCACGATTATCATCGGAACTTGATTATAATCTGGAAATTACCATGTTTTTGGAGTGTCATGTCATCACAATGGTCGTGGAATTCAGATATAACTGTTAGATACGAACCGATGTAACAGCAAGGGTTCTGACAAATTCCCATTTTTTCAATTTAGTGCTCTCTGGTGTGGAGAAAATCAGAAAGTTTTGTCATTATCATTAAAATGCAAATGTTTCAGTATAGTCAAGCTATTCATAAGAAAAAAAAATAATATTTTTAAATAGATGGGAAAATATTTTTAAAAAATTGCTATTTTCAATTTTTTCGAATTATCTTTTGAAACTGTGTTCATGTGTATAAAATTGAATTCTAAGTGACTTTTTCATATAACTTTTTTTGATATCTTGCCATCTTACCCCTTTTTTTGCCTTTGCATTAAAATTTTTTTCGTTTTGCCGCCATTCTAGCGATCACGTGACATGTGTCAAAATCGATTTTTAGGTTATCGGACATGCACAAACTTTTCCCCAGAATAATTTTTCCAATACTCCAATAATAAAATTTTTTCCCATATGGTACATACTTTTTGGCGGTCACTATATATATAGAGGAAGGGTAGTCGTTGCTGACTAGTTAGGAATGGAACTAGTAAATAGTGGGGCTTTGCAGCAAAATCAAAGAGTACTCTTTAAAGTTTGTCCAAGCTTTCGGAAATTTAATAACTTATTTCCATCATCAGGGATAATCTTTGTTGAGATTGTTCGACGCGATGTTATTCAACCATAAGTGGCACATTGTGCAAGATGAAAATTGATATAAAACAAGTGAAATTGGAAAGATGTCATAAAATATTTAGATAAAAATACGTTACATTTAAAATTGTTAAAATTTATTATTATTATTAAATATAAAGTAATTTTAACAATTTTAAATGTAATGTATTTTTATCTAAATATTTTATGACATATTTCCAATTTCACTTGTTTTATATCAATTTTCATCTTGCACAATGTGCCACTTATAGTTGAATAACATCGCGTCGAACAATTTCAACAAAGATTATCCCTGATGATGGAAATAAGTTATTAAATTTCCGAAAGCTTGGACAAACTTTAAAGAGTACCCTTTGATTTTGCTGCAAAGCCCCACTATTTACTAGTTCCATATATATATATATATATATATATATATATATATATATATATACATATAGAAAGGGTAGTCGTTGCTGACTAGTTAAGAATAAAACCAGTTAATATTGGGGATTGCAGCAAAGTCAAAAGTGTACTCTTTTATAGAGATTATTCCAAGCTTTCGTAAATTTTATTTACATCTTCAGGGAACTACAAAGAATTATTATGTCAATTATACATTTTGATGTTATTAAAATTTTACTTACAACTATAGTGAGGTTAGTTGACATGTTCTTAGTTCTTTGGATAGTGACATTACAGCTTAAAATTGTAAATAATAAGGAAAAAAGACTTTACGAATATAAATAACAGAAAATTTTGAAATTTCAGTCGAGAAACAAAAGACTTGTTGATTGTATCAAGGGACACAAATCAGTTGTCAATAGAAAAGAAATCTGTAATTTTCAAGTCAATGTTACCAACTGTAATCTTGTACCAACTGTAATCTTGTACCAACTGTAAAGTAGTACCAACTGTTGAAATATACGACTGTTGTTTTGTAAGTTAGGAAAAAATTACATTTCCAATTGATATAAATCATTTGAGTGAGATTTATTCCTTCTTATTGTCGTTAGACCACACTCTCCATATGAATAATAATATCTCCATAACTACTCAATTGGAAATGTAATTTTTTCCTAACTTACAAAACAACAGTCGTATATTTCAACAGTTGGTACTACTTTACAGTTGGTACAAGATTACAGTTGGTACAAGATTACAGTTGGTAACATTGACTTGAAAATTACAGATTTCTTTTCTATTGACAACTGATTTGTGTCCCTTGGATACAATCAACAAGTCTTTTGTTTTTCGACTGAAATTTCAAAATTTTCTGTTATTTATATTCGTAAAGTCTTTTTTCCTTATTATTTACAATTTTAAGCTGTAATGTCACTATCCAAAGAACTAAGAACATGTCAACTAACCGCACTATAGTTGTAAGTAAAATTTTAATAACATCAAAATGTATAATTGACATAATAATTCTTTGTAGTTCCCTGAAGATGTAAATAAAATTTACGAAAGCTTGGAATAATCTCTATAAAAGAGTACACTTTTGACTTTGCTGCAATCCCCAATATTAACTGGTTTTATATATATATATATATATATATATATATTTATTTTCTGTAAAGAGTATTGATTCGTTGTAATATACAGGGTGATTTATTAAATGTGACGACCGGCTTTATTATCAGATATGATAAAATTTATCAAAAAATAGTTGAATCAAATAATTATAACATGTTCACCTTCAAACTGAATATATTTAATTTGAATATATGTATTCAGATTAATGACTCACACGGTATGTACCGGCGATGAAGATCTACATTATCTGTCGAATATGGGGCTATATTTTCGAAAGGATCAAATCATGTGCACATCATTTAGAGAGGCAAGGATATATTTTAGAACCGTCCATTAGGTAATAATTATTGGATAACATAACATTAACCGATCATGAGATCAGAAATCCTGTGATTCTCACAAAGATATAGCAATAAATCTCTGAATGAGTCGGCCGTTACTTGATGAAGATCCATAGTAATTGTTTAAACTAAAGACGATTTGATCTTCACAAACTTTTATTTCACCACGACATGTTTCGCTATCACAGTAGCTTCTTCAAGTGATTATACAATAAGCTACGTACATCCATTTATATACCCTGAACATTAATTACAACTGAAAACACACTTAACCAGACAGTTGATAATTCTAATTAACAATGGTATACCTGCCCTACCTGCATTAATAAAATTGTATCCGAGATGACAAAAGTAAACATTCTAGTCTTAAAATAACAATCAAGTGAAGAAATTTCTATTCAAAAACATTAATTATAACATAACTTAGCAGATTGATTATAAGACTATATGCACATTAGTTCTCTCTAAGAAAACAAATTCAACAATGGTGAATTATTCAAATCAAGTTGGTCATTGAGTAGTAGGTTTGTATTTTTAAGTTTATTTATTTCTAATGATTCTAAATGATTTAGCTTTAATCCTTTATTTTCTATGTGTGAAATCTTGAATTTGTTTTCTTAGAGAGAACTAATGTGCATATAGTCTTATAATCAATCTGCTAAGTTATGTTATAATTAATGTTTTTGAATAGAAATTCCTTCACTTGATTGTTATTTTAAGACTAGAATGTTTACTTTTGTCATCTCGGATACAATTTTATTAATGCAGGTAGGGCAAGTATACCATTGTTAATTAGAATTATCAACTGTCTGGTTAAGTGTGTTTTTAGTTGTAATTAATGTTCAGGGTATATAAATGGATGTACGTAGCTTATTGTATAATCGCTTGAAGAAGCTACTGTGATAGCGAAACATGTCGTGGTGAAATAAAAGTTTGTGAAGATCAAATCGTCTTTAGTTTATACAAGCAATAAATCTGACTAGGATATACCACGAGAGTAGTTTGAGTAACAATAGATTTGAATGTTTATACACATTTTAAATGCTAAATGAATAATAAAATGCCCTAGATCGATATTACTCCACTTGTAAATCTGGTGCTCGGAAGTGTCGATACCTTCCACATAACGATAATTTCGTATGCTTTTTCTGGTATGCATCAACATTTTTAACGCAGTAGTCTCCCATGTGAAAACGAAAGCTGCATTATCATGCCGTTGACCAGGATCCGTATAAGATGCAACAAATAGACATGAATATTGACCATTTTTATTTTATTTTCTACTTCATGACTAATTTGTATACACATGTTCCTAAAAAAATTGAAAAAATGCATCTAAAATGGAAAATTTTGGGTGACCTGTATAAAAGTAATCTGAGATCACCCAATATCAAAATCAAATAAAATTTAACTGTTCTGCAGGTCTACGAGCTTTTGCGTTTGACTGATTTTGTTCAAAAAATTACATAAACATTATGTAATTATGAATAACCCTGTATACGGATTCTTAGAACTTTTAATTATAACTCATGTCGACAATATTGGGATTGCAATTATTATCCTTAACTGTTTGTAACAAAATAATGGCCACATTATTGTGTTATAAAGGCAAGTAACAACGCTGCCTCTTCATGTTTGACACCCTGTATCTCAAAAACTGTCTATTAGATCTCGTTGTTCCCATGGAGACATTTGATCAGGACAACATTATACTGAATTTTCAGCCAATTCGACTGGGACCCATTTTCCATAAAAACCGTGCGGGGTACTTTATTCATCTACTTTTTTTTACGTTCATTGTATTGTAAGCTTTCTTGTTGGATGATTAGACTAGGTGAACATTACATAATTTCTCATTCAGCTTATTTCCTCCCCTAACCAAGGAAGATGGAACACTAGCCACGAAAGCCCAGTAAAATGTTGAAATTTTTGTCAATATGTTTGCTGTACATTCCACACTGGATTTATTGGGAAAACAACCCCAGAACATCACTCTCATTGACAGACATATTCCTGAGATTACCTTTCACCAAATGAGTATCAGACAAGCGGCTAGGTCAACCCATGCAACTTAATTGGAATCTACTGAGCATGCGCCAAACTCAAATTAAAATATTGTAATTCTTCAAGCGGGTCATTTAGTAGTGGGGTGTTTAGGTAGCAAAACAAGAAGGCAAACTGAATTGAAAATGCGTGAATTTTTTTTTCAAGCAATTCACACACAAACCTAACCTAGCTTCCGAGACTTGAAAATGCGTGAATTAGTTTTAGCTCGTGATTTATACTCAAACGTAACCTGAGCAAGCTAACCTACCCAAACAAACAGCTGCCTGCAAACCGAATTGAAAATGCTTAAATTACTAGCCAACTATATACCTGATCTGACTAACCTCACCTAGACATAATGACAATATTAGATTGTTACAATATAACGACTATCTATTCAAAATTCAGAGAGATCAGCTGTGGAGCAGCCATAATTGTCCATATTTGTCCATATTTGGAATCTACTGAGCCATGCTCACTAGATTCCAACAAAGTTGCATGAGTTTACCTAGCCGCTTCCGAGTATCAGAAGCATTTTGCTAGTTCTTAAGACTACAAGTATAGGTAATCAAATCAATTATATCTGATCATTTTGGTCAAGTATTTGATTTAGAAATTGAACAAGTACCTTATATGCCCTCGCAACATTGGGACCACTCCGCTTCGTGTCGAGTCCTCAAACTCGTTGCGAGTGCTTGTATCCTCATATACTATTATTCCATTTTTCAGAATTCATCTGTACAGACAGACACGGACTTTGAATCTGCTACTTTTCATATTGACCAAATTTTTAAGTTTCAGTGAGATATGCAACCATTTTCCATTTTTCGTATTAGATTGATACTCAAGACGCTCTTGCAAGTATCATTTATGACGTGACAAAAGTTCAAGTTGGACAAAACTAAGGTATCACAAAGTAATGACTTTATTTTTTGGAAAACACTGTTTTTTCTGAAAAATAATTTTCAAACGAAATGCTTCTGATAGGAGTATTTTAGTTTTATCCATTCAAGGCCCAGATTTTTAACTTTTTCAGAAAATGCTATATCACTTAAGTCTCCGAAGTTATGAAGAAATCTATCTCTGTTATATTTATTCGCAAATAGAATTGCTTTCATACTGTCAGAATTCAGAGAATTCAAAATAACTACGCGACAACATGTTAACTTCAACGAATGAAACGAAAGACTAACTAATTTTCGTCCCTAATTTCAAAGTTGCTTGCTTCACCCTCTCTGAGAACTTTGGGTGGTCTATGAAAATATAAGAATCTGGGCCTCTCATAAGAATATAAACATGAGGAGATTATTCGAATGTTTGTTTCTCTATTATTCTGAAATGTCCCATTTCGAAATATTCGTACACACGGAAACACTTAAAAATGATCAATAACATCGTCTTTTTTAAATGGAAGTAAGATAGTTAGTCAATGCCTGCGGAGAAAATATTGGACCCAAACGCGAGTGTCGTCTATAGCGTAATTAGTTACAAATATGAATATTGGACGTCATTTTAATGCAGGGTTCTTCAAAAAACCCTGATTTCAATTCTGTCCCATTGTTTCAATCAAGTTAGGACATGTCTTGGAGGCCAGATCACTGAAATTACGACATGACCTGGATGCGAGATCACTGTCGCCATCTACATGTCGCATCCATTTGAATCCAGTATTATTCCCAAAAGGTTGGCTAACTATCTTACTTCTATATAAACAATGATAAAAATGACGGAATGAATTCACGGGGTATTTCCATGAGTAGTGAGACACACTCTATAATCTTTGTCCGGACGACCGTCATCAAGTCCAAATGGAAAACCGCTTAGCGATTCAAGAACTCCCCACAAAAATGTCGCAGCGGAGTTGCGGAGCTGCAAACAGGCATCTGGATGGCGAGTTGTTTTTACGCGGATGTGGCATTTATCACTGTTTTATAAAGAATTACTTACCGTCAAGAAAACGAGGAAAGTGCATTTAGCAGAACGATTTCGGGAGATGGCTAACACTGTCTCTTCCTAGGTATCATTAAGAAAAATTGCCTGTTTTATATAGATTAATTCTCTTCGGCCGACTGTTCCTCCCGCCCGGGAAAAATAACATTTTCGCGCGTCAGTCGTAAGAACTTGTCGAGAAATTGAATTAAATTATTCTCCGTCAGCTTCGAGAAATGTGACCTAAATTCGCAGGTTTGTTAATCGATAATGTCGATATATTTCAATTGATAGCGGACGTGGAGTTTAAATTATAAAGGTGTTTCATTACGAGTTGAATCCATCGATATCTTTAAAAGTTCGATGAGATTGAATGAGGACGGTTTAGTCTCAAAATGATAAATTTTAATTTAGCTTGTATTTTGTGACCTAAATGAAAAGGTGTTTCATAATTGAATACTGGTCCTAAAGGGTGATGATTTAAAAAAAATTCTTTGAATGAACACGGGTCTGCAACCGCTTTATTTCTGAATTACAGGGTGTTGAAAGTTAACAAAAATATAAGTTTTTCCCAAGTATCACTTGGGTAAATGTGGATGGTAACTATCTATTGTGCCCCATCTTCTTCTGCTATCTCAGGTGTTCTCGTTTACAGCAGCCCCTCAAGCCTCTATTCCTTGAGGAATTCAAGGATTTTGAGGGGGTCTATACGTGGCATTTCTCCCACCGTCAGCTGGTGTGATCCCAGTATATTCAATCTCTTGCGATGTACAGCATAACACTCCATCAATATATGGTGGGGTGTTTATGGATGTTCCCCACATATCCTGCAGGTGCTGCACTCCTCTGAGCCTAGCATATTTAGGTGTTCTCTGAGTCTGCAGTGACCCGTCAGAAATCCCGTGATTGTCTTTAAACTAGTTTTGCTGAGTTGCTCGGTTGAAATCGCCAAGGAGACTTTGGCCTGCTTTAGCCCTGGAAGTATTTGTAAGTATGTTACTCTCATTGCTTCTTCAGTTTTATTGAGTTCTTCTTGGAAGTAAGATTTTCCAAGTCCGCAGAATGGTTCTGGCCCGATCAGTGGCGTTGATGCCCCTTTCCGTGCCAGGGTGTCTGCTTGTTCATTGCCCTCCACTCCAACGTTCCCCGGCACCCAGAGGAGGATCACCTTGTTGTTCCTGCCTAGATCATTGAGTTTGTCTAGGCATTCCCAGGCCATCTTCGAGTTGCGATTTCTTTAATAATGATAATAATAACATATGTTTATTCATCATCATCATCATACATACTTTCACAGTCTGGGTTAAAATATAAACATTTAAAAACAATAATATGTTAATGAATAAAAACACAGAAAAACCACAAGGAAATGAATCCGCGCGTGGCATGAAATCTTTGTTCAAACATTAAAAGTGAACGACAGTTAAATACAGATGTTCCCAATTCTGTTAAAATGTAAATAAATATATATATTGCCGAAACAAAATGTCCCCAAAGTGATAGTTAGGCATACATATATATATATATATATATATATATATATATATATATATATATATATATATATATATATATATATATATATATATATATATATATATATATATATATATGTATGCCTAACTATCACTTTGGGGACATTTTGTTTCGGCAAGTAGCAGTTCGAGGACTTTTGGTCTGTTTGAGGACAGACCCCAAACTTTGTATTTGCGTAACTGTTCATTTGAGGACTGGGGCAATTTGGGGACCGATAACTATTTCGTTTGGGGACAGTTATGAAGCAATTTGAGGACAGTACATAGCAACTGCAGTTTGAGGACAGCACTTTGGGGACTTCAAGAGGAATTTGATCACAATCACCTGAAATAAATGAGACATCGATATTCAAATAAACATGGTGTGGTATCTATCAGTCAGAATATTATTGTTCAATAGTTGTCGAAAATATGTTTAAATTACCTTATAGGAAAAATATATAGAGAGAGCGTCACATGAAGTTTATTGAATGAGGAAAAATTCATCAAAAATTATTTTTCACAAATCACCTTTGCATTTCTAAGTTTCAGATAAACATAATAGACCAATCTGTAGAGTTTTTTTTTGTCACAAAATGTAAATCGCCAATGGTTTATAATATTATGAAATCGTTCGTTGACGTTTTTGCCTTGGCAAAATCGGTTTGTGGAATTTTGTAAACAAGAAATAGTAAAAAATAATTACAATTGTTTTTTTTTTCATATCAAAACGTAGTGGAGAAATCGTTTTACTGTCAATAGAACTGTTGCAGAGAATTATGAAATCTTCAGAACAGTTTTTTGATGCGACCGGATCGGTGCATTTTCCACTGGGAAAACCTCGAAAAAGAGTAAATTTTTTAAGAAATCATAATTTTCTTGAAGTTGAAGCGTGACAAACAATATTGAGGGAACTGATAGATAATAACACATAGTTTAACTGTGCGCAAGATGGTTTCTATCTGACCTGTATTTTTTCTACAATCGAGTTATACAGGGTGTTTCTTAAGTACGTGTAGAAACTTTAGGAGCATGTTGCTGACGTCGAAATAAGAAAAAAGTTCCCATATACACATGTCCGCAAGTTATTCGTTTCGAAGATACAGAGTGTCAAAGTCTAATTCTTATATTTGTTTTTAGTAAATAAATTCCAACATATTTGTGATATTCGAGTAAAGTTTGGTATCTGGGGTTATTTTTCAATGACAAAATCAAATTTTATGTTGATTGCGAAAAAACTGATTTCTAATATAATTTATTTAAAATTTAAAAATCTTGTCATTAAAAATCACTTGCATCGATTATTTCAAATCTCAATAATTCGGAAACAGTTACTCTCAGTGACCTCTACCAAGAATATATTTTTTACACAAACTAAATAATGAATATTCCCAGATACCAAACTTTACCCAAATATCAAAATTATTTTGAAATTATTCACAAAAAAATAAGAATTCAACTTTGACACTCTGTATCTCAGAAACGAATAACTTTCGGACAAATGTTTATAGGAACTTTTCTTCTTATTTTGATGCCAGCAACAAGCTCCTGAATTTTCTACACGTACTTAAGAAACACCCTGTATAAACAATTTAACTGTTTATCTTGCAAGATACGCCGATTTAAGGTGAATCGTCGTATTCTGGGAAAAGCACACACATTGAAATAATTTCTCATTTTAACAATTTCAAAAGTATTGTATCAATTGTATTGAATTGATAGAATATCGTTTCTATTCAAGAAATTTTTGTTATTCTGATCAATTCGAAAGTTTTTCTTCAAAGCTCAAATTTTCTTGAGCCATTTTCTAATCCTAATAAGATAATAAGCTTGTATTGAGAGTATTGAGAATAGTCATATATTTTTTATTCATATTTATTTACATTGATTTATCTTTATCGTTGATTTTTCTACCTTTTTATTTCTACTCCTAGTTATTTAAGTTGTTTTATCTTTATCTTTCATTATTGTACTATTTGACGAGAGTAAATATTGTACAATGTAGTAGCACAATAAACTGAACTGAAGTATTCGTCAAAATATTTTATGATTTTTAGTTCAGAAAATTCAATTTTTTTCTTTAAAATTAATATTATTTTCAAACTACACTAATAGTTTCATCACATAATATTTGTAATGATTTTATTTTGAAATGTTTCAAATACATTTCCGCAGAATAGGAAAATGGGAATATTGTTCGAAGTAGTCGATTATTTGAATAATGTTATAATAAAAAATTTGATAATCTCTAAGATTATTTTCATCATTAGTCAACATTGGGGGCTATTCTTGACCAGAGCTGCATTTTTCATTTCGAAACGAAGAAATGAATTTGCGATCTTATGGAGACGGAGTAGTAGTAGTTTTCTGTTAGGTATTAGGAAAAATTACTTTATTTTTATCGTAGGTTTATTTCGATATCCAGAAGAGGCATGTTTTTTTCCCTTTACCCTTTTCGTACGTATTCAAATAATTATGACATGGATGGAACATCCAAAACGGATCTGAATAAGTATTGTCTACAGCACGTATACAAAAGCTGGTTTTAATTTAGACTTGCATAAACACAAATAAGCTTTCGAAATAATGCAGCTTTCCAAGAATATAATTCTGTTATATATAATCGATAAAATATTGTTTAAAATGGAGAAATCAATGTCCTCAATAGAATCAATTCAGGTTACGAAATTTACTTGAAACAAGTAATTTAATATTTCAGTTCAAGAATTTCAAAAATTCTACTTGAAGATTAAAATTTTCTGTTATAAGGATACTTCAAATGAAAATATTTCAAGTGGTAAACATTTCATTACATGCAGATATGTGTAATCTTTTTCGGAGAAATTACTCTCTTCAGAGGGAACAATTGACAAGATTCGATACTAGATATCTTGTTCGAATCCCAGAAACGATATTTGTAGGTACATCTGATACAGAGAATTGGGTCAAAAAAGAGGAAACTACGATGAGTACCTAATCTTGTCTGCAATGGTATTGATGGTACTTAGTTTAGTATTCAGTCGACAAATATAATGCAATAATTATATTATGTAACAGAACACAAAGTTTTTTTTTGTTGCATCTGGAAGTAGAGATAAATATTTCCAACGTGTAAATTTTGGATTTTCACCTGGGTGGTGGAAAGTGTGTTGAAAATTTCATTGAAAGCTACTCCAAATGCTTCAAAGTGCTCCCGACGTCACCCAAAGTTGCACTGGAGTTAACTCGAGTTAACTTCAGGCGACTTCGGAAGCACTTATTTGGATCAACTTTCATTGCCATTTTCAACACATTTCCCACGTGGAAATCTTAAATATACACGTTTTAGATATTGATATCTACTCCCAGAAGCTTTTACAGAATTTGATTTCCCTTAAATCGGCGTACCTTGCAAGATAAACCATTAAAACTACACATCGGACACAAACTATCTTACGTTTAGTTGAACTACATATGATTATTTATCAGTTTCCTCAATATTGTTTGTCCAGCTTCAGATATATAAAAATCATGAATTTTAAAAGATATTGTCTCTTTTCCGAGGTTTTCCCCGATTTTCTCAGTGGAAAATGCACCGATCCGGTCGCGTTTAACACTGTTTTGTAGGTTTTATAATCCTATATAAGAATTTTTTTTAACTACCGCTAACCAAAGTAGCCTTTGAGGATTTCTGATATCAACGCAAAGTTGACGTTTTCCGAGAAATGTCATTTTGTGACAGCTTTTACTCTCTAGAGCGAGAATATTGAAGAAACTCTTGATCTCCCTAGCTTTTGTTAAAAACGAACCTATTCTTGCATGATGGAAAGTGAACACAAGAAATTCAAAGCACTCTAAGGACCTGCGGTAAGGTTAGAGATGCTTCCTACTAATCTGATTTATCGATCCTGGCGTGAGTTCGAACTTGGGACTAGGTATTTTTTGTTAGGCAAGTTTTTTTATCCTTTTGTTAGAGATGTAAATTATTGGAGATTTGGATAGCTTATACATTTGGGAATACTATTGAATGTAAATTTTCTCATAGGTAATATTATGTTGAATGAAGTGTCTATCGTTTTTATGTCTGAGAGCTGCGTTTGTAGAAACAATCATGTGTGCATGTATTTCGAGCACAAAGTGTCATTGCCGCTCTCCAAATATTACCGCGCTTTGCTTCGCGTCGCGCGGTAACTCTGTCGAGCGCCAATCAATCACTTTGCGCTCTAAATACAGAAATAGCTATTGACTGAAAAACGATTATTTTTATGTTCCCGCGGTGATTTGTTTTTTACATTATTGATTTTTTATATAATTGTACAGTTTAAAGTTTTGCGTTGGTTTTGGTTTTTTTGATTTGGTTTTACACATTCGTTAGTTTTATTTCACAACGTTAACGAGCTTAATACGCATCTGATCTAGTTCCCCGTTCACGTGCATGTTGACATCGTTCGTATTTGAAATGTGAATACACTATAGGTGTAAAATGTTTAATAATGAAGTGTTCAAACAGACAGTTCCTAATTGGTTTCCAGTTTTTCTGCCAAAGTTTCCTGGAAAAAGTGTTTCTGGAAAAAGTGTACATGGACACATTTGTAGATGAATAATTCTTGTACTGCGGCAATGAATAACTTTTTATCAAAGCTATATAGTTTCTGAACTATATTTAGTTTCATAATATTTGTAATATCGGTTTTCTCAATACCCTGATTACCATTTTTAACATTTTTCTTTATTTTTATCCCTTCATCGATACGGTTCATCAATTACCTGCAAATTATTGTTATCAATCCTTTCTATCGGCATTGATGGAAAAACGAAATCGAAAATTACGTTATACATTGAAAAATCAGATTACCTACAATAATTCCGAATTCTAGGTAAAATTTCTAATCTTCGAAGTCGCACTGCTACAACCGAGAGAAATTTGCTTCAATTCATCAAGTATTCAATAATGAAACCACAAAAGAGTATTCCACCCTTTTCGTCTAGCACACACACATACGTCATACACACCTCGTTATCAGATATCAGATTCGATGCCTATCCATTATTCAATATCAGAGTTTGTTTTCATTGTTGACAGTCATTAGATGTTAATGTCCGACAATTCAAATTCGATATTCCGATTTCAAGAGTAAATGTTCGAAAAGTCGAACTTATTTAAGATAATAATCCGGTTCAATTCCGATTTTGTATGGCTTTCGAATACTCGGATGCATCCAAGTATTTCAATACACAGATTTAATTTTCATTTGAATTCTCACAACACTGACAGAAATCGCTTTGAATCATATCAACGATTTTAAGTTTTTAGATAAAGAACATTCTGACTGAATATCCATTAAAAAATTTGAAATAGCAGGAGGGAAGGTCGAGTGTCACATCGTTGAAAAAATTATTTGATATTTTTAACTATGTTTGAAAAACATCAACATTTTATGAATGCTTGTTACCTTCTTGGACCTGATTACAAGAATGCCCCCATTATTAACCCTATCTTCAAGGAAATCCCTAATAATTATTATCGACCTTTCCGACATTCCAAGAAATAGAGTGTGTTTTGTTTACCACTGCAGGTAATATGTGTAGTAAAATTCCAGAAGAATTGATTCATCTTTCTTAACTTTTCTGCGGTCTTTGAAGCGGAACATTTAGCATTAGGTCGACATGATTTTATTTACTTCGAAAAATATACAGAATTATTTCGGTTTATCCCAGGCTCTCTGCGATATAATTCAGAATAGTTGCATGATTTGAGATTAACTAACATGGTACAAAGATCATTTTCAACAAAAATAGACATAAAGTGTGATTTCACCGACTAGTAGTATAAAGTTTTCTTTCAGTGCGATTCTAATTGCATAGCAGCCAGAGGACATTATTATTGTTTTCTTATTATTATTATTATTTATATCATCCATGTCGGGGTAATTTTGATTGTTAAATCTCATTATGAAACCTATTATATAAAAATGTATATATTATACAGGGTGTAGAAACTCTAGGAGCATGTTGCTGACGCCGAAATAAGAAAAAAAGTTTCAATAAACACATGTCCTCAAGTTATTCGTTTTAAAGATAAAGAGTGTCAAAGTTTAATTCTTATATTTGTTTTTTTGTGAATAAATTCCAAAATATCTGTGGTACTCGAGTAAAGTTTGGTATCTGGGATGATTTTTCAATCACAAAATCAAATCTTAAGTTAATTGTGAAAGAACTAATTTCTAATTGAATTCATTTTAAATTTAAATATCGTGTCATTCAAAATCACTTGCATCGATTATTTCAAATCTCAATAACTCGAAAACAGTTGCTCGCAGTGACCTCTACCAAGAATATATTTTTTACACAAACTAAATAATGAATATTTCCAGATACCAAACTTTACCCAAATATCAAAATTATTTTGAAATTATTCACAAAAAAATAAAAATAAGAATTCAACTTTGACACTCTGTATCTCAGAAACGAATAAATTGCGGACATATGTTTATAGGAACTTTTCCTCTTATTTTGATGTCAGCAACACGCTCCTAAATTTTCTACACGTACTTAAGAAACACCCTGTATAACCTATTTCGAGTTATCAGAACTAATTCGTGAAGCAAAATCAGAATAAAACAACCAGGATTTGAAAAATATTATATGAAATTTCGAATATTTCCTGTTTTTAGAAAGTATAATGGAACGATTAAACGAGCAATTTTTAATCGAACCATAAATCACATTAAACAAGAATTTGTTCAAGAATAAAGTAAAATTTTGATTACGAACAAACTGTGACATTTTCGAATAGAATAGAATGGTCGATTCACATAGGCTCAGTTTCAATTCTCTGCTCAAGATTCTTTGGCTGGGATAAACATTTCTAAGAATGCCGAGAGATGTTTTTGTCATTTGGCTGACATACTTGTTGTATATCATATCTTTATCAATCCACAACCCCAAGTTTTTACATACCTCAACGATTGGAATCAGCTCTCCCAAAAAACTAATACAATCTAAGATCACAAAAATTTGAAAAAAAAATACATAGAAAAAAAATGATATTGTGGGGGTGGAGGGCCAAAAAAAATTGGATTTGAGGGGGTGAAATAATTTATTTTTAGTTTTTTAGATAGCCCTTGGCACACGCTTGGGTAATTTTAGAAATATTTGTGTTCTGCACTTTTTTTATACGACCCCCCGTTTAGACTGTGCGCGTGTCCACGGATTTTCAAAAACAAAAAAAAAAAAATTGGAAAAAAAATATTGAAAAAAAACAAAAATATAATATTGTGAGGGCCACTTTTTACTTTTTTTCGGGGTGTGGCAAACATTTTTTTTTTTTTAATAGCTTTTGGCACACCCTTGGATAATTCTAGAAAGATTTGTTTTCTTCACTTTTTTTGATAGGACCCTCCGTTTAGGATGTGCGCGTGTCCGCGGATTTTCGAAAATGATAAAAAATTTAAAAAAATTGGGAAAAAAATTTAAAAGAAACCAAAAAATCGTACAATAAAGGACCGTTTTGACTTTTTTTCGGAAAAGGAGTTGGGTGGGGCAAAAAAAATTTGGATGCAAGGGGGAGAAATATTTTTTTAAATTTTTTAGCCGGGTGCACAACCTTGGATCATTCTAGAAGCTATAAAAACCGCACTGTTAATGCAATGAGAACATTTTCTCACCTTCACTAGGTGTATAGACATTAGTTGAAATATCGTTCACCAATATTTTTGCTGAAAAAAATATAAAATATTTTGATTTGAAGAATTGCATAGTTAAAAATCAGGGTCCAGGTTCAGCAGAAATATATTTGTTCATATGTGTGTGATTGATGGTATAACATCTAATAATCATTAACAGACATTTTTTTTAAATATTCACCTAATGGTCACTGCACTGTTGTCGCTTTAAGAAACAGTCTATTTTTTATGAGATCTGCAGTACAGATTTCAAGCAAAAAATCGATCTTCTACTAGAGCCACTAGGCAAATATCTTGATTTTTTCGACTGAAACACTTTCTCGTCTTTGGTCATCCAATGGCGATTTAAGTTTTGAACCACATTTTGTCGGAAAACAAATATATTTTCATTGAACTCCGATTTGCTCAAGGATGCATATTTGATGTAGTGTATTGCCTAAACTAAGCCCCACTGGAAATAAAAATACTTGCTGCCGATCCAATCCAGCAGATAAATTGAATTTTCAGACATTTTTGAATATTTTCGATAAATGAATAATGTTTGTTAATTGTTCACAAATGTGTGAAAATTTATTTGGATCGACACGTTCGATCACATTCTGTTGGGGTTTGAGTAATTGCAACGGACTGTTCGAGGACCTGATTTTTTTTATACCAAAGTATTAGCGCGGGGACATCTGAACGTTATACGGTATAAGATATCATGGTATAAGTTTATACCGTATATACTTTATACTGTCCCCGTATGAACACTTGGCCATATTTATATATATATATATATATATATATATATATATATATATATATTTACGGTAAAATCAAGTGAAGCTCGAAACACGTGTCTACGGTTGCAGAACATTTTGAGGGTTATACCCAATAACTTTTCTACTTATATTTTCATATATTGCCCCTCGCTAAATCCATCCTTATATATATATATATATATATATATATATATATATATATATATATATATATATTTATATATATGTTCCAGTGACTGTAAAACAGTCGAAAACAATCCTTTAGGAACTCACTATACCTTTGTATAGACTGTATGGCATATGTCCGACAGAAAACAACTACTTCTCTGGCTAATACCTCAACAGATATTGAATTATATTTGTCAGACATATGTACAAAGATCCTTACTTTGAAGGAACAACTTTGCAAGAGCTCTCAGAGACAGACAGCAGGACACCGCCTGATCCAAACAAGGAACCAACTGCAGACCGGTTTCGGGATGAAGTCCCTCATCAGTTCAGTCCAGGTTATCACGGTTGTATACACGCGGGGGCCTGGTGCCTGTAATCGTTCGCCGGTATGAACACTGCAATCGCTTACAGGATCCACCACGGCAACAGATTAGATAGCGCTCCAGAAGGACATTTCGGATGCGAAATGGTATATGCTGAATACTTGTTTCAAGGAGCAATAAATGTTCCAGTGACTGTAAAACAGTCGAAAACAATCCTTTAGGAACTCACTATACCTTTGTATGGATTGTATGGCATATGTCCGACAGAAAACAACTACTTCTCTGGCTAATACCTCGACAGATATTGAATTATATTTGTCAGACATATGTGCAAAGATCCTTACATTGAACAACTTTGCAAGAGCTCTCAGAGACAGACAGCAGGATACAGCCTGATCCAAACAAGGAACCAACTGCAGACCGGTTTCGGGATGAAGTCCCTCATCAGTGCAGTCCAGGTTATCACGGTTGTATACACGCGGGGGCCTGGTGCCCGTCATCGTTCGCCGGGATGAACACTGCAATAGCTTACAGGATCCACCACGGCAACAGATTAGACAACAGATAGATATTTCTGACAAATATAATTCAATATCTGTCGAGGTATTAGCCAGAGAAGTAGTTGTTTTCTGTCGGACATATGCCATACAATCTATACAAAGCTATAGTGAGTTCCTAAAGGATTGTTTTCGACTGTTTTACAGTCACTGGAACATTTATTGCTCCTTGAAACAAGTATTCAGCATATATATATATATATATATATATATAGTTTGTAGTATTTGTGGGGTTGCAGTCAGGGTTGCGGGATATTTCAAAGAAAACTCTTTGATACTGTCAAGCTTTCGGTATAATTCGATACCTTCCTCAGGACAACTGAAAATACGCATTGTACAATAAATGTAGGAAAGAATAAATGGAGTACTTACTAACGTGAGAATGAATGATGAAATTGGCAAAAAACGAAAATAGAATATACATGAAGTGAAATGAAATGACTGATGTAGGAATGACAGTGACTTAATTTATTTCAGTAATCAAGTTGGAAGATTTTGATTAGAGGGTGATTTTATCCTATGTTTCTCAAAATTAAGTAGATACGTATAAATTTTGCTGAGATTACTCAGGTCAGCTCTTTTGTTATATATATATATATATATATATATATATAGGGTTATGATAAAGTAATGCACAAAATTCATAAAACGTACAACGATCACTTTTGAAAAAAATGCAAAAACACGTCAAACTGTTTATTTTATTCCGCATCTTTTGACATAAGTTACGAAAATAACACGTCAAAGTTGTCAAAGTTATGACGTCATCAACAAATTTTTTTAATGGGAAGCTAAGATTTTTATTACATTATGTGATAGAGCTTGTGTTTCTACACAAGGGAAAAATAGATAATTCACTTTAAAAGATACTGTTTTTATTGAATAGTTTGCACGTTCTTTGAAAGTTAGTCTATAATCAACTGTAATACCAAGATATTTAATTTTTTTTACCCTCTCCATTGCCAATTTTTATGTCCATGTTATTTATGAGAAAATTGTCATAATTTCTTTAATTAGCAATGAGCATGAATTTAGTTTTATTACCATTAATTTTTAGCAGGTTTCCACAGCACCATTTCTGTATTTGATATATCGAATTGTTAAGAGCTTGTACTAAAAGCACTGGGTCTGATGTAGAAAAATAAATTAAAGTGTCATCAGCAAATAAATGGATTTTAAGATTGGTATGGTAAATGTATGTATATACGAGGCTTGTTTGGTAAGTCCGTGACTTTTTAAATTTACCGCGCAGTAACTTTAAATGCAACACTGCTGCTGTCAACCACCATCTTTCAATAGACTACTGTCAAATTTTGAGCAAGCTGCGACATTTGGTTTGTGTTTGACAGCAATTAGAAGCAGACAACCTCGTGAATTTTAACAAAAATGGAAAAAAGTGAATTTCGTGTGTTGATTAAGCATTATTTTTTGCGTAAAAAAAACATAACTGAAACCAAGGAAAGACTTGATAAATACTATGGGAACTCTGCACCATCAATTTCAATGGTTAAGAAGTGGTTTACTGAGTTCCGTTGTGGTCGTACCAGCACAAGTGACGCCGTACGTTCAGGTCGCCCAAAAGAGGTCATCACGCCAGAAATCGTCGATAAAATCCATGGAATGATATTGGACGATCGGAGAATAAAAGTACGTGAGGTAGCTGAGGCTGTAGGCATCTCAACTGAGCGAGTACATCACATTTTACATGAATATTTGGACATGAAGAAGCTATCCGCGAGATGGGTGCCGCGATTGCTCACACTCGACCACAAGCGCAACCGTGTGACCACTTCAAAAGAGTGTTTGGCAAAGTTCAATCGCAATCCGGGCGAGTTTTTACGCCGTTATATAACCGTAGACGAAACATGGATCCATCACAATACCCCAGAGACCAAGGAACAATCAAAACAGTGGGTGTCAACTGGTGAACGTGCACCAAAGAAGGCTAAGGTGCGTCTGTCAGCCAACAAGGTTATGGCCACAGTTTTTTGGGATGCACGCGGTGTCATTCATATAGATTACTTAAAGAAGGGTAGAACGATCAACGGCGAATATTATTCAGAGCTTTTAGACAGATTCGATATTGATTTGAGGCAAAAACGACCACATTTAGCGAAAAAAAAAGTGCTGCTTCATCAAGACAATGCACGAGTGCACACGTGTGTAGTCACTATGGCAAAAATTCATAAATTGGGCTACGAACTACTACCCCATCCAGCATATTCTCCAGATTTAGCCCCTTGCGACTATTTTCTTTTCCCAAACCTGAAGAAATGGCTGGGTGGTAAGAGATTTGGGTCGAATGAAGAGGTTATAACCGAAACAAACGCCTATTTTGAGGGCCTTGAGAAAACCTATTATTTGGAAGGAATAAAAAAACTGGAAAAACGCTGGATTAAATGTATTGATCTAAAAGGAGATTATGTTGAAAAATAAAACGCTTATTTGCCAATTTTTTTTTCTTTATTCAAATAGTCACGGAGTTACCAAACAGCCCTCGTACCATGTAATTTTTTTTGTTTTTTTTTTCACTTCCATTTTTAATTTTTCATTTCATATTCGAAATGCGAGCTTAGGTGGAGAAACAGAAGAAGACACCGTAGGATATTGAACCTGAAGCCCTGTACTCGCTGTGATGAATAATGAATGATTTAATATTATTATAATTAGGCAATGCGATTATGAGAATTAAAGAAAAGTAAATTAGTCTACTCATGACCTACTCGGCAATGTGATCTGGGTTTTTGCATAAATGATGAGACCCAATTGATTCTATTGGGTTCAGATTTACTACAACATGAACTACCCCTAACAATCATCAGTGTCAAGTAAACCGATTTCTCTTCGTAACTGAATTATCTACCTCACCTTGGCACGAACCGAAAGTAAGTATATCGCGATACACCGCGAGAAAAGACGAAGGAAACGGGCATTTCGGCCACGAGCAGTTCCCACGGTAATCCCCTATTCATTTCTCGGCACTTTGTCTTATGTCTTATTCACGGTATCTATAACACGATGTTGATGAATTATTAAGACCTAAATGGAAGTCTATCATCTATTCAGTGAATCCCAGATGCCCTTATGCTCTCCCCCGTCTGCGATGACGCGCCTTTATTATAATTTCCACGGGCTTTTTTCGCCCGAGTGTTTTGCGTCTGGATTATTCATCGTCTTCGCGTGGATCATCCCCTGCTGGAAGGGTTGGAACGGGTTCCAGTGGAGACGAGCGATCGCGGAAATCAAGAACGTACTTTATTTGAAATGTTGTCTCGTTCATAATGATAGAAAGACTGTTCTCGAATCTATAAACAATACCGGCTAAACGAAACAAGGCTGAAATCTCAGCCTGTAACGTTATTTTCTAAATTTTAATCATATCTATACAAGAATTCGTTCATCATTTGCCTTCAGCACAGGATATTTGGTAATTCACAAACACTTGCAATGCCTAATGAAAATAAGACCAATGTCTTGCTATTAAAATATTGCTTTTTCGAGAGTTGTCTCAGTTGGCCATCTATCTCAACAATTTCTGAAATGCAAACAATTATTTTACCTACCTACTCCTCTGTCATTTTCCGGTGATATTATCTATGCGCTTCTTTTGAAACCAATATCATATAAATCCATTATGCATTTCCCTTCCTAATGTTTTGGTCAAGTCCCCAGTTAACAAAAAATTATCTCAAATATATTACTGGGCTTCGCTTTCATGTTTTAGATCACATCAGTGAATCAAAAAATGACTTCCATTACTATCGTGCAAACTAGCCCGATGTGAGATGTGAGAATCCATTCATACTGCGAAATCAAATGCACATTAGGATTCTGCCACTGATGATCCGAACAACCAATCTCACTACTATCAACTTTGTCCAAAATGATTGAGAAACTAGTAAATCGTCGGATAATGTGTTTCTTGGGCTGAACAGTTCGATTTCCAAAACAAAAAGAGTACGAATGATGCAATCTTTGATTTTCTTGAAAGAGAGTATAGGTATGACCCTAAACGAAAAAGAGTCGGCTGCAGCAATAGTTATATTCTTTTTATCAACTTTAACTAAGATTAACTAAAATTCTCAGCACAGCTTAATAGCTCATTTACCATAGTTTGACGAGATTTGTCTTAGAATTAATGAAGACAATTTCCTCCCCCATCGCCACAACTGAGCTTGCTATTCATCTACTGCTGTATTGAGCAAAATGTAACACATGAATAACATAAGTATTCTGCACCGATCTGATATTACAGATCGGTGGTATTCTGTGGCCCTGTATTGACATGTTTTGTTCTGAGTTTTGACCACTCCACATTCGGTCCATTTGGATGATGAACTGCTCGACCAGAAACATGAACTACTGTCATCAAAAGCATTTTCTATAGAATGAGTAGGCCTTGTAGTTTTTTAGCAATTATGACAGATAAAAACGTTTTCCTTTATGTTCACAAAAACTCGGTTTTGTCTCACCTACTTCTAAACTCAAATGGTCTCAGTGGTGAGAATGCAACAAGATAAAAAGAAAATAGCTGATATTTCTTGATCTTTCTAAGGCCTTTGACTGTGTAAGTCATGAAGTACTCTTAAAAAAAAGCTCTTACATTACGGATTTCGCGGCACATCTCTAGACTGGATCAGATCTCACCTCACTGATCGAAATCAAAGAGTACTATCAAACAATGTTAGTTCTGACAGGGAAAAAATTATACGTGGAGTTCTCCAGGGATCAGTTTTGGGCCCTATTCTATTTCTGCTCTACATTAACGATATGGCCAACCTAGATATTTCCGGACATCTTACATTGTTTGCTGATGATACCACGATTCTGTCACAATGAAGATCATGATGCTCTGGTTCGAACTATTCCTGTTGACGTAGAAAAAATCAAAAAGTGGTGTGAGGCTAACCTGCTGACATTAAATGTTACAAAAACAAATCTGGTCACTTTCAGATGGATCTAGAATAAGTACCTTCAGGTTCTCAAGTAATTAAAAGCAAGCCCGTAACAAAGTTTGTTGGTGTACAAATTGTCCACAATCTGAAGTTTGAAGCTCGTATAACGGCTCTAAAAAAAGTTGTCCTCTGGCTGTTACGTTGTCATTATTATATCTCGCGAACTCGGAATGGCACCTTCCTTAACTGCATACTACTCATTTATTGAGTCCCACCTTCGGTATGCAATTCCATTCTGGGGTTTTTGCAGTCAAGTTTTATTCCAAAGTGTTTTCGTCCTCCAGAAACGAGCTTTAAAATTTATCTTCAAAGTGAATCGTGCAGGCCAATTTTCGTCAGTGAAAAAATATTGACGCTGTATGGATTTTTCATTTTAGAGACAGCTTGCTTGATGCATTAATACAGGGGGAAATTCATTAACTCAAACACGAAGCGATTTACAGAAGCAAGCAAATTTACAATCATTTATCCAATCACGTCAGAGACATTAGCGACATGAAGTATTTCCGAAAATCAGTTAAAACACTTCTGATCGGGAAATGCTTCTATAATTTAGAGCAATATCTTGCATATGCATTCTAGTCGTTCTATACTTAATACTTAATGTTCAACATTCTGTTTTTGATAATACTGTGATATTATAATATATTTTACATGTCATTTTGTTTTATGTTGAAATTTTATATTGTTGTATCTTTATGGGAGATTTACTCCATAGGCTAATAGGTTAAGAATTAACAGTGTGATACTTTGACTTTGTCGAAAAATGTTTTGACAATAAAGTTTATTTATTTATCTATCTATCTTATAGCGTTACATTGCGAAATTGTTTGAATTGGTACTTATTAAAAAATGTGCTTCACTTTCCGATTCCTTATATGTCACAAACTCGTCAAATTAAGAAGTCTATAATGAATTCACATGTATGATTTTGTAGGTTATAATTGTGCATAACAGTGCAGCTCGCCTGTAAGTCACACATACTTGTTGAGAGTTTCATGTATTTCAAATTAATAGAAGTTTGTGTTAACTGGGTCATATTTCAAGCTCATTCGAAGGTTAGATACACTTTCATTCGTGAATCAGCAGTTCTTCTTTTATAGAGTAATCCAAGATGCTGTCAAAATGAATTCAATATGGTTGCTGGAACAAAATACATCCACAGAACACAAAAACATATGTGACAACTTCTGCCTACTGATTGATGTTTCAACTCAAATCGCGTTATATCAAAAATTTTTGATATCAGACAATTATATTATCACAACTCGTGCATCAGATACCATTCACATAGGCAACCAAGCCAGTTACCAAATCATCAATATAACACACTGTAAAAAGAACATTACGTCATTCCATATATGTCTAAAACAACTACCCAAAGATCTTAGTCTTATCTCGCTCCAAAATTGTACAACGCTATTCCTGAAAATGTGAAAATAATCATAATTATACACTCTTTCAAAACAAAATTGAAAAATTTTAACTTGAGTCGGATAGTACGGCCATTAACTTCCCTTGAATTTGAAAATACACAAATGAATTGTTTCTTTGATTTTTACATATTCTTAGATATCATTGTTTGAGTTACACTATGTTGTCGATCTTAATATTAATAAGTATTACAATAAATTTTATTATTCATGTCAACATTAATTTCACACTGTATCCATTCTGTGTACGTCCCGAAATTCATAATGTTCTATTCTATACTATTTTATATTGTCACATAGGTATGTCCTATATATTTTTTTAATACTTTTAAAATGTACTGTATTGTTGATTTTATACTACTAACCCTTTATATATATATATATATATATATATATATATAAATCTTATATTACTAACCCTTGTTATATATATATTTTTTCTTAACTATTTTCATATTTTGTATACTTAATTTCACCAATGCTGAAACAAGTGTTCTAACACTTATCTGCTACTTTGTTCACGATAATTGATATTGAAATAATTTTGTCATATCTTTTCATCCTGGGAAAAATCATTTGAAATTTTGATTCCCTTTGGAAGAGTCGATTTGGCAGCAAGGTATAATGATTTGACAGGGAAATTCGAAGATAGATGGTATGTCATTTTTCCCGGATTTCTTGTGACAAATAAAATTCTATATCTTTAACATTGTTTTGTGCTTCTTCTTGAATCTTGAATGTGTCTGGATCACTTTTACCGGAAAAAAGAAAAGGTTTGACTATAAATACAAAAATGAAAAACCTCTCAAAGATAGACGAAATGTATGAGACTTGATAATGATTTTCAAATTGATGAAGAGACTAGCGCAGTGCCCACATTAATCCTCTAAGATTGAATTCAATGCTCAACGCAGACTGCTAAAAAATCCAGAATTTTCCAAAATATCCATTAAAAAAACAACGCTGCTCAGAATTTTACGATATGCAGGATGCTTAGATCATTCAACAGAATTTGTAATGACATTGAATATTTCGAACTCAATATGAATTGTTTTTATTTAAAATTGAGAGGTATTTTATCGAACATCTGTAAGCGAAATATAGACTTAATGATTTCACACACATTGTATAACTGAATTTACTATTGCCTATTCTATAAAATACTTCCTGTTTGTTCATGTTTTTTTTTCTATTCTTATTTTCTTGTCTGTTTTTGGCCTGTTACCATTTTAGTGAATAAATAAATAAACTTTAATTGTGGCTAACTATATCAATGGGAAAACCGAGATATTATTTTGGGATGCTTAGGGAACATGTTTCGATATTAGGCTAGGGATGCAAAATCCAAAGCAAGGAAGTGTACCCATTGTAGCCGAAAAGGGCAATTGAATATGCAAAATATTGTAAAACTTCTCAACGCTTTTTTTCAGAAAACCAATTTATCCAGCCGAAAGCTTGCAGCTCTATCGTCATAGAGCTGTGGTTCACTTTGTTGAAGTTGAATGTAGGCAGCGATTTCACCGTTAAAGAAAGAATTTTTTTCAAACAATTAATTTGAAGCTTTAAAATACTGTGATTATTTATTTATTTATTTATTTATTGAGTAAATCATTCTACAGCCAGGGCCTTTTACAGAATGAGGCAAAAAATGTTAAGGGCTTTTCGCCATATTACACAATAGAAGAAAAGTAGAAAATCATTTAGTAAAAAACATAACACATGCAGAAATTCCGTGTGTGAACTGAAAAAAACTCGGTTGGTTGGCTTTCGATGAAAAATGTCCACATTACTCTGAATTGACAAGTGGTCACGACATATAGTATACAGAGGCGAGAAATGAAGTACATTCGTTAGTGGAGCGGGAAAGTAAAATGTAGAAATATTACGTTCAGGTAGCCGAGGCACATGTAAATTTATTTTTGAGAGCAAAAATGGACAGTCGATTCGTGAGACAAGGATTTTATGCAAAAATATAATTCTTAAATATTCACGACGTTTATACAGAGAGTTGACTTGATATCTTGAGAGCAGTTGATCATGTGGAACGCCACGATTTGGATAAACTCCATCACATCTGAAACTCATGTACTTCAACAATCGCCTCTGAATATTTTCTATGTTATTTATATAAGTGCTGTATCCAGGATGCCATACAACGCTGCCATATTCATCGAAGAGGAGTAAGTGAGTTTCAGTTTCAGTAAACCATTTGGAATGTCTAATAATGAAACCAAGTATTTTTAAACCGTTTTTAGAAATGGTACTTACGTGATGTGAAAATCTGAACTTTGCATCGAAGACTACTCCTAGATCTTCCATCATCTTCTGGTACAAATGCATATAATACTGAAAACTAAGAGTTCAAAGTGAAACACCAAATATCAATGAACAAATGTAGAATCCCTAAATGAGAAGGAAGTTGTGTTTGACCGTTTTCATTTGCAGTTCATTAACACTTTCCAAAGTAGGTAGTTGAAAAAAATCTCAGTGGTTAGTTCATTTGCGTTTATATTAGGTACACAATTTTCCAATGAATCCTCATGTACAAAATTGATTGATATCGAAACAGGAACACATCGACCAACAAGCACATCCCGATAAAACCAGCAGCAGAGCTTCAAAGGACATCACCACCAGACTCTAATACAGTGACGACCGTCTACTCTGGAAATATTTCAATTTAAAGTTGAACGATTAAAACAGTTGCGAGTTGCGTTCATTTTGTTAGAAAGGCTTTCACGAGCAAGCAACTTTGAGCGGGCGAATTCAAAGCGAAATTTCAATTTAAAATGGAGAGTGAACATCAGCGAGCGACCAAAGATGCTTCGAAGCGGGCTCATTTTGTTTGTAACTGATTTTCGTGTGATCAGTGCCGTAGGCAAATTCCAACCTTAACCTTCAACTGATAATGTCTGATACGAAAACGAAATTCCAAGTTCAAATTATTATTATCAAGAAACGGTTTTTTTATGAGTGGACATGAAGGAGTTTTATGGCCGTTTTCACCAACTGATTCCTAAAGTTAGGAAATACCTAAATCGAATTTAGGAACGCCCAAGTGCAATTTGCGTTTCACCAAGCGTTAAAGTAATGATTAAAAGTAATAGAAAATACCAAACGTAGGTATTTCCTATCACCCTTAAGCATTACTTAACGTGTGGTGGAACGCAAATTGCACTTGGGCGTTCCTAAATTCGATTTAGGTATTTCCAAACTTTAGGAATCAGTTGGTGAAAACGGCCATTAGTGAGCACTACCTCGCTTTATTTTTCAACGCATTGAAACGAAAGGAATGGTTCGAATTATATAAAGAAACTGGCATCAACAAAGCGTTCGACAGCTTCTACAAAAAATATCGGTTTCATTTTGAAGAATATTTTCCAGCAAGAGAATTCTATAATCAGACAAGAAATAACAAAACTTGGGTTACAAACGAAATTAAAATATCAAGCAGCAAACTGAAGAATCTTTTTATCTTGATATCTAGCTTTCCGCTTTCAACAGAGCAGTACTAAGTTAAAAAATAGCAACACGAACTCCTTATAAAAAAAAACAAGAAATCATATTTTCAGAAAAAAAATTAGCTCTCTAGTTACTTGCACAGCCACATGGGAAGTAGTAAATGAATTATCTAACAGAAAAGGACAACAAAAAAACATAAATATTCTACAGGATGGCCATATTATTGACAATCCCATTCAGGTGGCAAATGCTTCAAACAGCTTTTTCGTCAATGCGACAATTGAGCTAACGAAAAAAATATTAGATACTCACTATCAAGTTTATTAGGAAAAATAACTCAAAAAATTCAATATTCCTAAAACCATTTTCCGAATATGAGCTTCTCTTTCTTCTAAAGCACAAATAAAAAAATTAAAAATCATCAGGTTTCGATGAAATTCCTACATTTTTACTCAAAAAATCAATTGAATACATTATTGATCCCGTTACCTTTCTAGTTATTCTTTTATTTGGAGTGGGCGAGTTTCCACAATCTCTAAAGATGGGAAAGATCGTACCACTGCACAAAAAATCGGACAGACAAGACAGATAATTATAGATCTGTTAGTACCCTCTAGTCTGTCAAAAATTTTTGAGATCAGCTTCTTGAACCGCCTTATGAACCTTCTAGAATGCAAAAAAATACTGAGAAACAGTCAACATGGTTTCCGCTCGGAAAAATCTACGAATACTGCTGCTCGAAAAAAATTACATTCTGCATTCGAAACAGTTTGGGATAGAGCCAATAGAATGCAATGATGACCTCTATCTCCAAAATATAATGGTGAGTTTGCTCCAGCAGTATTTTGTGATTTGTTGAAGGCATTTCACTACGTCAACCATGACATATTGTTGCAAACACTAGAATTGTATGGATTTAGAGGGAACATGTCATTGTGGTTCAAATGCTATTCAACACAGACCGAGTGCAAATAGTAAATCCCAATGGTATCACATATAATGAATTGAAAATCATATGCGGGGAGCGGGGGGGTCTGTTCTTGGTCCACTGCTCTTTTTACGGTATATCAACGACCTGGTCAGCATAATAGGAACCCAAATACAGTGCAAAACAATATTGAAAATGATCTGAAAGAAGTTAAGGAATGGTGTGATGAAAACCTTTTCACCTTTGGTGTCTCGAAAACTAACATTATAATGTTCAAATACATTATAGAACAGATTTTTCTCAAGAACCAAGCCATTGACTCCAAACAGATAAACGAATTTTAGGTTTATTAATGATAATTTGAAATATGGAACTCACATAAACGACTTGTGCAAAAAAATATCATTAAACTGCTATGTTATTAGAATCATCACTAATTCTCTCGACCTCAGATAAGTTAGAAATGCCTATTTTGCACTTTGTAAATCCCACATTGACGTTACGGAATGAGTAACTGGGGTGCAGGCACCCAGACCTCTATCAACCCTATATTCCTCCTCCAGAAGAGGGCTCTCAGATAGTGGCGTATACAGAAATTAGTTTTTGGTGGGGGGGGGGGGGGGGGGTGGCAGATGATTACTTTGCTATAGTATAGTATACCAGTGCTTGGGATCGCACGTTTAAAGGTAAGCTCCTTGTTAACCCTAGTTCGCACAAGTCTTTTGAAGACTTCTGAGGGTTGATCCTAGGGGAGCAGCCGGATGACGATTAGAACAAAGTTTAGAAAAGAAATTTCTTTAGAAATATACGTAATATTTTGATCTTTCTAAATGAAACCTGTTGACATGTTGTGTATCCCATTAAAAAAGGGATCTACTAAAAAATATATAATGAATAACAAAATCAATAGTAAGATAGTAATTGAAACAAAATATTCATTCAAACATTCAAATTAAAACTTTAACCAACAAATCAGACTCTAAACTCTAACTGCATTGAAACATACAACAGAAGGTTGAAACAAGAAAACACTTGCTTGGTCATATAAGTATCAAGTGAATCCACGGCATCGATTCCATCATACCGGGTGTTTCACAGTGGATGGAACATTAGAAGTATCTGGAGAACAGAAAAACAGATCATTTCGAAAATTTGTGGGCGTGGATAATCAAACTTGCTCTATCCGTCTAAAATATTTTCATCAATACAGTGTTGCCGCTTGTATCAGAAAGTAGTAGCTACTTTGTTATTTCAAATGGAACACCTCGTATGTAAATATTATTTTTGGAATCCTTATAAGATTCCTCACAACTTTCCGAGATAAAAATTATTTTGTCCAATTTTTGTTCAAAACCTGACCATTGAAAAATATGAATTTTTTCCCAATGTAAATTTACAAAATATTGCAATTTGGGTTATAGCTGCATGAGACCATTAACTATTCTGTCGATGAACTGGATCTCAGTTTCAGCATACAGGGAGGCTCAGAAGTGAGTTCCTTCCGGGGACTAATGAAAATGACTGAAACTCCGTTTTTTTCAATGAAATACCTTGTATATTATTACTCTTTTGAAAAGCTGTAACATTTTTCAATTCAATTGAGTAAACTTTCCCTATACCTATCTCGTAGAGTTTTTTAGTTATGATCACTTATGTTATGAATTCGTCTTCAATAAGATAAATATTGGATAGTGACTTAGATAGTAGGCTATGGACTTCATTCTGACAGAGAACTAACATGTTATTCCTTCATTGTCATCCTGTATTCAAATTGCATGGGTGTGAAAGTACTATTGCAGAAAATAATTACTCAAATGTGGATTTGATGGATTTATTCATCATTTATGGTCAATGTAACAAGAATGTCAGCAGAACATACAGAGAGTTTAATGAAAAGTATGCTGTTTTACCTCTAATGAATTCGAGAATATTTATTAGATTGAGTAGAACACTTATTTGTCCATTCACTCATCTGAAAATGAATATGATGGAAAATATGGTCAAATACCACCGTAACTACGTAACTGGTTTGAAAAATTATGACTTTTAATTATCACATGGATAAAACTATATTAGTGTAATAAGTTGAATGTTTTTCCTTCATAAGTTTTGGAGAAAACAAAATTGAATGATAATTTTTTTCGTACTTGTGACAATCTGTATCTCAGAGGGGATGTATTTAAACTTTTCACCTCGAAATGAGGTGAGTATTCTGTATGCGGAGTTTGTCGGTCTTATTTTGACTCACCCTGTATTCAACCAAGTTATCTTCGTTATAAACTATCTATCTCAGAAAAGCGTAAAATATTGTGCTGGAGATCCTATACTGTATCAGGAAATCAATTCTCTAACTCATGAGAATTCTGGATACGATGGGGTGGACACAATAAGCTTGACTGGCCTTCTTTGATGAACCTGCCAGGGGTTGAACGACATAAGGTGTTTTAGACAAGAACAACCATGAAAATATCTATGATGGTTCAGCATTTTTCAAGCTACTCATTTGTATAAATTCATGATTGAGCAGCCATTTTGGGTGGACTAAACAACTCAAGTTTTTCCTCATTTCTATTCGTTTTTTATCGATGCAAATTCGTCAAAAGGATATTGTTGCAACAGGTCCCGAATCGCGCATATACCCATTGAGCTTTCATTCTGAAGAAGAATTCTACGACGCCCTGTATATATGCAATGCTGCAAACGCTCCCTCGACCCAGACAACGGCAATTCCAATAAGAGCCCCTCGGCCAACCCCCATGTAACGGGGGCATGAGGGTACGATGAGAATGTTTCTGTTAACAACACCGGTCATTTTCTCTGCCATTCAATAACTTGGAAACTTCTCTAGTTAGGAGTTTGGCTTGTTTACTTGGACTTCCAGCGGTCTTGAACGACCCCTCGGCAAGCACGATGTTTGTGGGAATTCAAGAACAAGTTCTCTCTGCCACTGGATATTTGTGAATCCTAGGATGGAACTGTCTAATAACGTATACCGCTGATGATGATGATTTTTGTGCGGTGATGCTATGAAATCGAAACGAACCAGAGGAGATTTCTGCTATTATAGGAGGACAGTCTGGTTGAATGAAGAGTCCTCTTAGGATAATGAGATTCCAATTGTCTCATTTACTTTTTAAGAATTTTTGGAATATTGTAATTTTGCATCTAGGGGCAAAACTCATAGACTGGTGCCTATAATTTTTGTGAAGAAGAAAAAAGTAACAGGCAAGGACCAGATGGAAAATGTTGTTTAGGTTCCAACTTTAAGAAAAAAAAATATTAAAAAACGAAAACACTCAAAATGGTGAAATGGGGATGCAGTTCAGGGGTTGAAAACGATTGTTGCGATTTGCAGCGAAACGTAACCTCTTAGCGGAAAATGTTCAATGGGAAAGTTGTAGATAGTGAAAAATCGAAAACTTTTGTTTCCTACACACTTCTACATAACCTCAAATTACATGTCAAAATGGCGAAAAACCGATTTTTCAGTATTCAATTTTTTTCTCTCGTATAAATGACTGAATTTAGATGAGAATATGTAGAATTATGTCTCCTTTGGTGTCATATTCTGCTGCAAAAGTTATTTAATTATGGCATAAGAGGTATAGCACTTTCGCTATTTGAATCTTATCTGACAAATCGGTTTCAGGCTGTCTATTTCAATAAGTGTTCATCAGATTTTGAAGAAATAAATCATGGTGTACCCCAGGGCTCTGTGTTGGAGCCAATTTTGTTCATTATATATGTGAATGAGTTGAGTAGCTTCATGACTACTTGTAAATGTGTCATGTTTGTCGATGACACATCTTTCATTTATTCAAATCCAGATATCATTTCTTTATTAGATCAGTCCATAGAAATTGAAGCAAAAGCTGAAGCATGGTTCATATCTCATAATTTGAAACTGAATAATAACAAGTCACAGAGATTATTCATCACTACTCGTCAAATTGAACAAGAAGGACAATGTGTTAAGATCTTGGACTCATTTTAGATGGCAAACTCAACTGGAGTGCTCATATAGAGACATTCAAACTCAAATTGTCAAGTATACTGTTCCTACTACGTCAGCTCAGACACATTGCAAAATTTTTATGCACTAATAACAGTGTATTATTCACTTTTTCAGTCTCTTATGGATAACGGAATTCTCCTGTGGGGAAATTGTTCTGCTGCAAGTGGCATTTTCATCAACAGAAGAAAGTGATACAGAGATTCTTGCCGAACTTTGTTTACAAAATTTAAAATTATGACTCTTCCGTCTTTATATATGTGCAATTCATTGATTGAAATCCACAAAAAATCACCCACTCTCACCATACAAGCTAACGTTCATCAATGCAACACTAGGACAGCTGACAACATCAGGATTCCTAGGCATAGGCTTTCAGTTTCTAAAAATAATTCTCTAGATTTCAGCCTCTATAATGTTCTTCCGCAACATATCAAACTGTTGCATATGAATAAGTTCAAACAAGTAATGAAATCGTTTTTCTCAGATAGTATAGTTTCTACTCTGTCAATGAATACTTTGAAAAAACTTCACGACCGTGTTCTGTGTCCGGGAACATACTGACTGAAATTTGAATCAAATTTCATTAATTTACATGTTTTATTCATTTATATGTATTATTCATTTACATGTTTTTTTTATTTACATGTTTTATTTATTCTATTTATTCACTTATTCAAGTTGTTGTCGCTCTACTTTTTTGTTTTTGCTTTACTTGTTCACGTATGTCATTATTTTAAAAAATCCACAAGTGACCTGCTATAAATATGCGATTGTATACAGGGTGATTCATTGGGAAATGCGCCTACAGTTAGGGTAGATGGAAGACACCGAGGTACTTCTAAATAACCTATATTTTATGGGTCTATCGTTCTTTACAACCAAGATACAGGGTGATTTATTGATTTTCCCCATTTTTTCAATTAATCATAACTTATGAACCACCCCATACATTTTTGTGATATTTGGTTTGTATGTTATTTGTCCACAGTAGTGTCGATTAACATAATAAGAAAAAGTCTTATTCCAGGTCCGGCCTTAAAAAAAATTAATAAGTTGGTTTCGAGTCAAAACAACATTCTGGATATCAATATTTTAAAATTTTATTTACAAATTTGGAAAAGGCAGGAAAAAATAAGTAAGACTAAAATCATTTGGTGTTTCCGCATACAACTTTTTTACTTATTAACTTGAGTCAAATCTAGATGTTTCGATAATGAGGTGCCACAAAATTTAAAAAAATTTAATTTCTTCCCCAAATGGTACTTTTCCAGCTTCAATACATGAAATCATCATCTATTTCTTATTCTCCTGATTCCTGGATCCCAACCTTATTGAAAAACGAGAGGTCCGTATTTGGGACAAATTATTATTATCAATGAAGAACTTTCAAACACCCTGTATGGTTAAAAAAATTATCATAACATTTGTTCATTGCGCTACATTTAGAAAAAAATTAAAAAAATGAGGGAAAATGCCCATTACGAAAAAAGCATAACTTTATTTTAAACAAAAGTAACGTTGCAACAAATTGTATTAAGTCAAACGAAAAGAATTAGACACAAAAAATGTAAACAACATAACTTATAACAGTTGTTCAAAGTGGCCTCCATTTTTCTCATTACATTTTCGTGCTCTTGAAGTAAGATTTGTAATTGAATTTCTAATCATAGCTTGGTCATTTCTCAGTTCGTCGCAAGCGTCCTCAATAGACGAGGAAAGTGATGACGTCACAAATGTCATTCTTGTCAAAAACTGATTCCAAACAAACATCCATCAAATTTAAATCAGCTTGTCTGATTGTTTATATGAAGATTTTTCAACTTCTTTTGCTTGAGAAAACAAAATCTAAACAACCTAAAACAAACTAATAAGCAAAGCAGCAAATTATCAACAGAGAAAGTCACCTAAAATTCTTTGTTTGGAATCAGTTTTTGACAAGAATGACATTTGTGACGACACACTTTCTTCGTCTATTATCCGTAGAAGGTCATCTCTACTGTTCACTTCTGTTGAATAAACTTTTGAATTTAAATAAACCCAAACATGGTAATCGAGTGGATTAAAATCGGGCCCCCTTGCAGGACAGTTGTGAGGTCCTCCTCTGCCTATCCAATGATTTGGGAAGTTGTCATTTAAAAACTCTCCCACCATTACTCTGAAATGAGGTGAAGCCCCATCATGTTGAAAGTACATGCCTCCAACATCAACTGCTCATCAACTGCATCATCTAGCAATATGGGTAAAATATTTTGCAGGAACTCCAAATACACTTGACCCGTTAGTAGATGTGGTAGGATATGGGGTCCAATTAATCGGTTGTTAATAACGCCACACCAAACATTAATGGGGAACCTAATTTGTGAATGTTTTTGTTTTATGGCGAACGTATTTTGTTCGGCCCACACATGAGAATTCCTGAAATTATTGATACCGTCTCTGGTAAATTGAGATTCATCTCTAAATAAACATCTGAATAAGATATTATTTTATAATACCCATCTACTAAAAGCCAATCGAGCAATTTCATCTCCTGCTTGTAGCCTCTGAACTTGCTGTAAATGGTACGGATGTAGACGATTTTTTTTATTCTTCGCCAAACAGTAGACTGAGGAACATTAGTGGCGTGACTGATTCTTCTCGAACTAATTTTTGGATAATTTTGTACAAAATTAAGAATATCTTGCTCCAAATCGATATGTCATCTTTCGCAACTTTCATTTTGTGCTACAGTTGGAAATTTACCGTGTTCTCTAAGGTAACTAAACACATTAGAAAAAGTCTTGTCACTAGGTAACCGCTGGCCAGGAAATCGCCGTGCATATTCTCTTCGGGTAGCTTTCCCATTACCATCACAAAATCCATATACATACAACATGTCTGCATATTCATTAATATCAAATTGGTGTGGCATTTTAAGTAAGAAATAACTGTTATCAACAAATAACTTAACAACACAAGTACAAAGTCATCAACTTATGTCAAAATTGTACTATGACATCAGCCAACTTGGCAATTAAAACAATTTGGGATATCAAACCTAAAGTGTATCATTTACTAAATCAAACAATACGTACAGACTGCTTGATTTTATTATTATTATCAAGAATGCATCAGAAGAGTCGAGAAATGATCATGCTCTAGCTAAAAGGTAATTAGACGCGGATAAAGAAAATTCTAGTTTTTTGATTTTCTGTTATGTTTAACCTTTGAAATGTAGATTTGTTGCAACGTTATTTTTGTTTAAAATAAAGTTATGCATTTTTCGGAGTGGGCATTTTTCCTTATTTTTATAATTTTTTCTAAATGTAGCACAATGAACAAATGTTATCATAATTTTTTCAACCATACAGGTTGTTTGAAAGTTCTTCATTGATAATAATAATTTGTCTCAAATACGGCCATGTCCTCTCGTTTTTCAATAAGGTTGGGGATCCAGGAATCAGGAGAATAAGAAATAGATGGGGAAGAATTTTTATTTTTTTTAATTTTGTGGCACCTCATTATCGAAACATCTAGATTTGACTCAAGTTAATAAGTGAAAAAGTTGTATGCGGAAACACCAAATACTTTTAGTCTTACTTATTTTTTCCTGCTCTTTCCAAATTTGTAAATAAAATTTTAAAATATTGATATACAGAATGTTGTTTCGACTCGAAACCTACTTATTAATTTTTTTAAGGCCGGACCTGGAATAAGAATTTTTCTTATTATGTTAATCGACACTACTGTGGACAAAGAACATACAAACCAAATATCACAAAAATGTATAGGGTGGTTCATAAGTTACGATTAATTGAAAAAATGGGGAAAATCAATAAATCACCCTGAATCTTGGTAATAAAGAACGATAGACCCACAAAATATAGGTTATTTAGAAGGACCTCGGTGTCTTCCATCTACCCTAACTGTATGCGCATTTCCCAAAGAATCACCCTGTATAATATAGTCAAATAAACTATCTATCTATCTATCTATGAGCATGATTTTTACGAAATTCAGAAGAAGAAGAAGAAGTTTTCGAGTTAGGTACATTTTTCGGCTGTTAATATGTTAATGTTAATATTTTATTCTAATCACTTACTTGTACTATCCGGCAAAACGTTCGAACTTGTTCGAATTTTCGCATTTACTCTACCTGAAGTCTTTTGCTGTCTCGAGGAGTGCTTATTGATTTTCCTGGCAGATGGCGCTGCTTCATCCGTAGAGAATTATTAGATAAAAAATAGTTTGTAATTCATTTGGCAGGGACAAGACAACTCAAAGTTGTCGGACCTACCCTTGCACTGATGAGAGGCAACAACCTCGAAATATGTCTGCAGGTGGTCATCCCCAGCCAAATTAAGGATAATCTTTTGTTTGTCTACAATAAGCACTTGCAACTGAGTCTTCTATGGAGAACATTGCACAAATAACTGTCAGATGTAGTTCAATATCCGTCGTGGCATTAGCCAGGGAAGTGGTTGTTTTCTGTCAGATTTTTGCCTCATAATTTCCACTTTGTGGAAATATTAGGAGAGAAGGGTACTTCGACTTTGTCGATTTCATTCTTATCACTTATTTTTTAATATTTACACAACTAATCCAAATTTATTTTCTTTTCTTTTCAATTATTTATCTATTTCCTACAACAATTATGCCTAGCGTCATTTTATGACTAGCCTCGTCAATCATTTGAACTGCATCACCACATTATAGTTTGTTTCAAATCAACCTACGGAGTGTTTTTCTATAATCAGTAAATTTTATAATATTTAGGATTTATTAACGTTAATTTTGGAAATTTTCAACTGAAGTTCGTTTGTCTCATTGTTCTAATGGACTGAATGTTAATGATTTATTTAATTCCAGCACACAGTAGCTGGTATCTGTCAGTTTCTGGTAGTGCGAAAGGTGTTGTCGTAGTACTGCTAGCATTGTTCAGAAAACTGAATAATTCGAATTCTGATGGTTTTTGAAAAAATATGTTGCTGTGGACTGAAATATAAGGTGTCATGAAACTAAGGTAAGGTATCTAGATGTTTCTAGTCTTTCTAGGAGCAATAATAATGATATGCTGATTTACTTGAAATCCTCGTTTTCATAAGTATATGTCTTCAATGAATTTACATTTTCTGACTGTGTATCAAACTATCAATCAACACTCACATTATGATTTTACTTACTAACTCACAATTGAATCAGTGGAGTAGCTGAAACAATGCTGTCCGAACAATTCCCACATAGAACGTCCCATGGACCATTTCCAATATCGGGATAAACAGCCTCCACCGCACCAAAACGCTCAATTATTCAGAAAACAAAACCGAGATTCGAAACATTACTCAATAGCGTCACAGGTTTGCGAAAAAGTCACGTTGGCGGCAGTTTTGCCGTGCAGCAGCCCGCTATGAATTTCAAATTCCCTAATTATACCAAATATTGCCCCATCCAGCCAGCCATTGTCCATACAAAGGAAATACGGCATGAGCCGATGTAGATATATGCGCGGCCCCGCGTTATAGGAGGTGTATGTTCCTGTTAATTGTCGCAACACCAATGTATTGCTACAATTGCGGGGTAATTAGATTCATAGCGCCACAATGAGCCGCCCGACCTCACCGGTGAGATATTGCCGACCGCTACATTTCTATAACCAACCCCTCTGTTGACCTTGTCTATTCACTGTGGCTTCAATAACATCATCATTCCGGATGCCAGTAATTGATGGACTGGTATATTCATTTGGTGGATTGATATTCGTCCCGTTCTACGCTGGAATTGACCTTTTCCAAATCAAGAGTGTTGACAGTTTGTCGACAATAACTCAGTCTGGCGATCGATCTAATTGTCACCCGAGTTGATCTACAATTTTCTTCAATCTCTGGTGAGGGTCTCCACGATAGAATACCGTCAAATCTCGTTCATATTGTACTTTTTTCCACACATTATCTTTTCTGGCCTAGACACGACCTCAAACACAAGCCAATATCTTCGCCGGGGTCTGAGACCAAATCAGAATATGTTGGAGCTAGAAACAAGTGCAAGTGAGAGCTTAAGCTCGAAACACGTGTCTACGGTTGCATAACAATTTGAGGGCTATACCCAATAACTTTCCTATTTATACTTTTATATATTTCCCCTCGATAAATCCATCCTGATTTATATATATATATATATATATATATATATATATATCTATATATCTATATATATATATATATATATATATTTATATATAATATATATATATATATATATATATATATATATATATATATATATATATATATATATATATATATATATATATATATAAGTGAAAATAGAGTATATTTCGTTTTAATTCCGAGAGTTCCAACCTTTGACAGCTGTTTCGTGGTCATCCACTCATCAAAAAGGATTTATGGAGCTCTCGAAATCAAAACGAATCCACTCAAGAATTAGTACCGTGAAGGCAAGACAGATATAACCGAAAGTTACTTATGACATCTACAGTCACTAGTTGAAACTTAATTTGACACGAACCAAGGAATCCTTTCCTCAATTCCTTCATTCGGGATGGTAAATGTACTGCCGTACTTTACCACACCTGCTATTTTTGAGTCTGAGAGTTTATTGTTCGAATTTTTTTTTATTCCAGTATAGTTTTCATGCTCCCGCTTTCAGCTCTATATTTTTTATCAGTCGAATTTTAGCAACTCTTCTACGATTTCCTACGAAGGTCACCTACAAATTAGTGATTAACTTTTCAACAAGGACTTTTTTATTCATTTACTTCCAAAGCGAAAAGCAAGTAAAGCTAGTGACTAATCTGTTCTAAAAATTCAGAGTTTAGCCGTCCGCAACGTCAAGCAGAATTGTTTCCTCCGTATGCCCTCAACTAAAACCAAAACCCATCAGTGTACCTTTCGTCTACAAGTTGTAAGCAATTGATTTCATTATTCAAAGCTGAGTTGGGTCAGAATGATGACACCGTTTCATTATTCATTTCCCCCGTACAACCAAATCACTGCAGTTTCCTCCCCTTTGATTATATATAATACATTGATTGATATAAGCATAGAGTTCAGCTGTCACGTAGTGAAGTAGCACAAAATCATCAATCACCACTGAGGTGAACATTACAGTATCTAATATCTAGGGATAGAGGAATATATCACTCTTGAAAAAAAGAGTCCGCTCGTGCTTTTAGTGTGAGTATATGATTTAATGCCATTCTTTTCGTTAATGAAACATCTGTGAGGTGTGGAAGCTACCTACTATACATTCATTTTGATATCGAAGTTATTTTCTTTAATATGGATTACATTATAGTACAGAAGCCGAAGAGAGATCGACCTTCACACATCTGTTAACTGAATGAAACATATTTTTTTTATGTAATTTCATAAATAGGAGAATTCGAATATGTTGATTTCTTCTCCCTGCTAACTCGATTTGCGCTAGTATTATTACAACAATAACAATTCATCATTTTGAAATACTGGTATATTTGTCAGATTAAAATTTTTTTCTTGATGTAAAACTAAGTACTTCATTTTGCTCCACCGTGGTGGAATCATTTCAGTGCCTACCATGATTAATTGTTTACTGCTGATTATATTAATTAATTTTTTTGCAAAGTAAAAAATGATCAGGATTAAAAATAATAGAAATTTTTTCAATTGGTTGAATTTCTTCTTTCAACGAAATAATTCAGCCAATTATTGATTAGAAGATAAAAACTAACACGTGAAAAAAATAATAATGATATCATGATTATTCATTATTATGACAATATAGCAAGTCACTATGGAGATTTTCTTTTCAGACTTTGTCTTAAGCGATGCTATTATCTCCAAACATAATAGATGTAGGGTTCTTAGCTAGTTTTGTGTACGGAGTACGGAGGTAGATTTAGTTTCCGAAACGTCGACATTTTTGAAAAAGAGTATTATTTTTAGTTAATTTCAGCTCAACTTTTTCAAGCAGATGACTTCAGATTACGACGCCTTACTGACAAATTCAATAATTTCATTCCATTGTAAACAAAGTAATTTATCGGATCAAATTAATTCATTTACACTTCTACACTTGTTTAGATTCTTTTCCATTTATATTTTAACTGTGGGGGGTCGAAACACTCAAAAAATCATGTAAAAGAACGAAGTTCCTCCACAAAATCAGGCTTTCAATCAGTACATATCACTCATAGTATTGTATAACAGGGTCTTATTGTCGATTTTTATCTAATAAAACATGTAAAAATAAAATAATATCCGTTTCAAGGAACTCCCCCTAGCAGATGGTTGCAAATTTTCATCGATCCTGACATCTGAGAATTGCAGAAACTTAAATTTAACCCGGGAGTGGTCGCTAATGTTAGAAAAAATCTAACAATTTTCGTTTTCCGTTCATAAAACTTGACATATTGGTTATAATTTCTTCTCCAATTAGGAATGCCTGGGGGGAGGTACTACGATAGCGTATGACAGTTCGGCATTCGACTCGATATATATGTTGAGCGTAGGAAGGAGATTTCAGTTTTATTCTAACACGCGACGGATAACGTACACGGATTTGTTAGAAAAAATCTAACGACGCGACCCATCACGTCTACAGAATTTATTTTGTTTTCTGTGTTTTCATATATGGTGTTTTAAAGTTTTGGTAAGTTATTCCTGCATGTACAATTAGGTGTTAGTGATATCTTATCTTGTTTTGATTTTTAGGGTTCAATTTTCGAAAATGGACAAGAAGGAGGAAGAAACCCTATTGAAATGGTTTGAAGAAATCCCAACTGACACAGAAGAACCCGAGGGTTCCGATCAGGATCTGAATGACTCCCCCTCTGAACATAGTTTGCATAATACGGACACTGAACAGTCAAATGAGAGTGAGACTGACGATGTTCCTATTACTCAACCTGTTGCACAACCGCGAATACGAAAGGAACCTATTTTTCAGGGTAAAAATCTTACAGAGTGGCTAAAGCACAAACCGAACAAGCCTAGGAGTAAGACACGTGCTCATAACCTTATAACACAACTACCCGGCGTGAAGGCCATTGCCAAGGGTGCTAAAACCACTTTAGATTGCTGGAAATTAATTCTTCCTGATGCAGTCATTGAACAAATTGTTACTTTTACGAATCAAAAATTAGAAATACTGAGGGAATCATATTCGCGTTCTAGAGATTGTCCACCTATCGATTTCGACGAAATGTATGCATTCTTGGGGCTTCTATACATGGCGGGTGTCAAAAAGGGACAGCATTTGAATACGTCCGAATTGTGGAGTACCGACGGTACGGCACCAGAATACTTCGTAGCTGTGATGTCAGAACGAAGATTTCATGTCATTCTACGGGCTTTACGATTTGACGATATGAACACCAGAGAAAATAGGATCAAATATGATAATTTAGCTCCAATTCGGTTCATTTTTGACAATTTCGTGAAAGCGTGCTCTTCAAATTTTACTGTTTCAGAATATGTTACAATAGATGAAATGTTGGATGCTTTTCGTGGAAGGTGTCGCTTCAGACAGTACATCGCAAATAAGCCTGCCAAATATGGCATAAAAATATATACCTTAGCTGATGCCAGGACATTTTACACCCACAACATGGAAATATATGCTGGCCAGCAACCAGAAGATCCATATTGTTTACCAAATGATGCTTCCAGTGTCGTAAAACGTCTTATATCCGCCATTGATAAGTCTGGACGAAACGTGACAATGGACAATTACTTTTCCTCCATACCACTTGCTAATGATTTGCTTGTAAATCACAAACTCACGATGGTTGGCACGCTTCGAAAAAATAAACGGGAAATACCACCAGAATTCCTTCAAGTAAAAAATCGACCTGTGTGCAGTAGTATTTTCGGTTTTGGAAAAGATGGCAATAGCTGTGTTCTCGCTTCCTATGTACCCAAGAAAAATAAAAATGTCCTAATGTTATCGACTCTACATGATGGTGATGAAATAGATGCATCTTCCAAAGAAGCTAAAAAACCCGAGATCATAACATTCTATAATTCTACAAAAGGAGGAGTGGACGTGGTAGATCGCTTGAAATCTGAATACTCGGTAGCAAGAATTAGTAATCGTTGGCCGCTAACTGTATTTTATTCGTTATTGAATATTGCTACAATAAATGCACAGATAATTCAGAAGCATAACACCGCTCAGTTGAGACCAAGGAGAACATTTATTACCGAGCTGTCAAAACAGCTTACACTACACCATTTACAGAAGCGTTCTTCTATTTCGAACTTATCCATTCCTCTTCGACAAAAAATAATCAACATTATTGGCAAACCAACTACTCCGGCTGTCGCACTATTGCAAAACCAACAGCCTCCACACAAACTGAGGTGTAAATACTGCCCAATAAGGAAGAACCGATTTACCCAACATCAGTGTGGAACTTGTGTTTCGCCAATTTGTAAGGAACACACTTCAAAAACCACATACATTTGTATTCAGTGTGAAAACTCCAGTGAAGAATCTTTGTAACTCACATTTTGATGAAGTACATGTATATGTTAAATTATGATGTGTTATTTGAAATAAAAACCTTAATAAAATGAATTTCACATAATAGTAGTAGGTTTTTCGTAATGTTATATCAAATCTAACACGCGACCGATCGCGGAATGGGAAGGGTAGCGACCGCTCCCGGGTTAAATACGACATAAAGGAATATTTTTGTGAGGCGCATCCGCCATTTTATTCGAATGGCTTCTGAGACCAAATTATGCCTACACGTTTGAGCCAATGGCTACTTTCAATCACCTATCCAATCAACATCACATACAATTTTTTTTGGAGTTCTTAGAACCCCAGATACCCAAATAATTCGTGCCATGATCATTTGGAGAACTTCTGGAATTATATTTTTCAATTCGAAAATTATTCAGTGATCAGTCTGCATTTGGACGAAAATAAACTTTCATCAAATCTACATTTCCCATGAAACCATGAAAATGTGAATGGGGAGAAATTTTTCATGCTGATAAAAGTTGTTTTTTTCCTAATGATATGAAGTCAGACACTTTCCGATTCTGGGATCAGCAATATTCATTTAGAATAAAACCCTAATAATTTCACAAATTCAATCCTATGAATTTGACAATTTCTTTAGTCATATTACTGAAGAAATAATTACCTCTGTTCCTGATACCCTGTTACGATCGTAAAAAAATCCTCAAAGAACCCTATTTCTTCACCCCACAACACACAGCGAAGTATATGATGCAATAAAACAACTGAGCCACTCTTTTTGTTACAACTTTCATGAACTAAATAGCAACATTTTGATTCAGATCAAGCTGAACATTATAATGATAATAACTCGACTTTATTAATCAGATGCAGACACAAATGTATAACAGAACATAAATCGTGAAGCTATTTGTGACAGCTTCAAAGCGCAAGTTTACTCTTATAACATTAGGTATATTTTCGATATATCGACAATGAATGTTGTCATCATCAGGAAGCTACAACATTTATTGATAAGTCAGGATGGATTTATCGAAGGGCAATATATAAGAATATAAATAGAAAAGTTATTGGGTATAGCCCTCAATTAGTGCAACCGTACTATATCAATCAATCTGTTATTTCTCAAATCTTCTCTGAGGAGAGGTAACCATGTGCTATCCATTTCTAATGAGTTGGTCGAAAAACAGTTCGTCGATAATAAAATACAGGCAGTTTCCTTCAACTTTCTCTTTTCTTGATTTCATACACCCATTAAAATTTTGGTGTCATTCCATTTCATCATATGATCGCCATCAGATGTCAGAATATGTTCGGATATTTTCGAACCAGTTATTTTCCGATTCCTCATATAACTTTTGTGTTCTTCCTTACGCACAGTTAAAGGTCTTGATGTTTCACCTATATAACTTTTACCACACGAACAAGGTATGTTGTAAACACAATTTTTGGAACACTCATCAGTGTTTTTTTGTTTTCTGTGTGTAAGTATTGATCTCAATGTATTGGTTGTCTTGAATGTTTATATCATACCTATGGCCAATCCGTTTTATCTTTTCAGACAATCCGGGGACATATGGTATTATGTTGGTTGTTTGATGTATATTGGGGCGAAGTATTTCTGGTGGTTGTGTTCTTTGGTTGTTGGGTGTATCAATGTTTTCAATTTATAAATGTGGAATGAAACAATTACTTACAATGTCACTGAGAATGTCCGCTGAGTGGTGAAATGATGAAACTGCTTAAGGTTTTCAGTTGAGGTACGGAAATATGATCACTTTTTCGCTAAGTTGCGTCACTCTGGTTGCTTCAGGTAAGAACAGTTGAGATATATGCATTTACAAGTGCACGAACTTCTGTTCACCAGAATATCTCCACTAACGACTGAAAACGTTTTCATATATCAAACAATTTTCCAATAAGTCTACTCCTGTCATTCTAAAACATATTACGTCGATATTCAACGTAATTTTTCCTACAATGCATTCAAAAGTTATAATTTACTCAATGGGGAGTATTGATCTCACACTTTCAACAATGTTCAGAAGACATTGAAGAATAACATTAGAATATTGAATGTTGCCAATAATTCTATGATAAACTTGTGGTCCCCAATATTTCCAAGCAAGTACTTATAATGATTCACTTTATAAGTTTCTGAAATTCTGACCAAATGCGGTTTTTCTTTGACATTCTGGCCTTCAATAAACCTCCACACTCAATGCTAACAAATCATCTTCCATTCTGTATTTTTTGTTTTGTTGATTATAACTGCTCCTTGAAAAAAATACACACCCGACGTCCATGGTCGCACTCCCACCCGAGTTCTTTGTATTCATCAAATAACCGAAATTTGAATAGGAAGCAACGTTGAAACAAGAGAAAGCCCTTAAACGTCAATAATTAATTTGGAACGAATCTCTAGATGGGTTAAGAGCATTTATACGTACAGATAAAAGCTAACCACATATTCAGGAATTTCTCCTTTCATTGTCTGATGGAAACAAATGGGCAATGGAATGTTAGTTGAAACATCCGAATCTGGAATTGGAGAGATACAACTTGATTTGTTCCTCGAAATGCTGAATTCGCAGAATAGTAGCATAATAGCTTCACGAATCTATCTTAATTCAGGTGTACTATGCAATTGTCTACTCTGCCATATCATTCCATATCATTCTTTGGGGAAATGCAAGCGCGGTCAACAGGATATTCGTAGCCCAGAAGCGAATCATTAGATTGATGTTTAATATGAAGCCACGTGACTCATGCAGAGATATATTTAAAACCAAGAAAATACTGACTGTTTGCCGCATTTTTATTTCAAAGTGTTGCTTATATATTAGAAAAAATTAGCAAAAATTCGAAAAAAAAAAAAAATACCTGTCATCAATACAAAACAAGAACGGAATAATTTAATGACCACTGCTCACAGAACAACCTTATTATATATATATATATATAAATATATATATATATATATAAATAAGGACGGATATAGCGAGGGGCAATATATGAAAATATAAGTAGAAAAATTATTGGGTATAACCCTCAAAATGTTCTGCAACCGTAGACACGGGTTTCGAGCTTAAGCTCTCATCAGTACGGTAAAATCAAGTGCGAAGATGTACAACACTTGGATGTAAAAATAGAAACAAAGGAAGTCAACAACAGGAAGCCAACCACACATTTGTGGCTTCGGTTAGAAGACCCTGTGTCACGCTAGATGCTATAGCTGCCTCCGTGGCGACGTTAGTTGTTGCCTTGTAAGCACAAGGTCTTCTAACCGAAGCCACAAATGTGTGGTTGGCTTCCTGTTGTTGACTTCCTTTGTGTCTATTTTTATATCCAGGTGTTGTATATATATATATATATATATATATATATATATATATATATATATATATATATATATATATATATATATATATATATATATATACCTATGGAATTGACTCCAAATTTGATAAACGTTTTTAAAGTTGACAATATTAAAATCTTCAAAAAAATATTACTACAATATTAAAATTACATAGTAAACTGAAAACACCCATTTTTTCAAAATTGCAAAAATCAAATGTTATTTATAAAATTCCTTGCATGGACTGTCCTAAGTCATATATTGGTCAGACGTCTAGAACACTAAATGGTCGTATTATTTCACATAAAAACGACTGTAGACGAAATGTTGATTCATGTGCTTTGGCAGGACATGTTATCTCTAGAGACCACAGGACGGATTATAATAATACCGAAATTTTGAATAGTGAAACTAATCTGTCTAAAAGAGTGTTTATGGAAATGGTTCAAATTAATAATGAAGAATTGTCGTTGAACAAAAGAACTCACCTGAGTAATCTCAGCAAAATGTATACGTATCTACTTAATTTTGTGAAACATAGGATAAAATCACCCTCTAATCAGAATCTTCCAACTTGATTAATAAAATAAATTAAGTCACTGTCATTCCTACATCAGTCATTTCATTTCACTTCATGTATATTCTGTTTCCGTTTTTTGCCAATTTCATCATTCATTCTCACGTTAGTAAGTACTCCTTCTATTCTTTCCTACATTTATTGTACAATGCGTAATTTCAGTTGTCCTGAGGTATTAAAATATACCGAAAGCTTGACAGTATCAAAGAGTTTTCTTTGAAATAGCCCGCAACCCTGATTGCAACCCCACAAATACTACAAACTTATATACCTATGTGTAAAACCAGTTTGCAGCAAAGTCAAAAGTGAACTCTTTTATAGAGTTTATTCCAAGCTTTCGTAAATTTTATTTACATCTTCAGGGAACTACAAAGAATTATTCATGTCAATTTTACATTTTGATGTTATTCAATTTTACTTACAACTATAGTAAGGTTGGTTGACATATTATTAATTCGTTGAATAGTGACATTACAATTTAAAATTGTAAATAATATATGAAAAAAGGCTTTACGAATATACGAAAACAGAAAATTTTAAAATTTCAGTCGAAAAAAAAGACTTGTTGATTGTATCTAAGGGATATACATCCGGTGTCAATAGAAAAGAAATCTGTGATTTTCAAGTCAGTGTTACCAACTGTAATCTTATACCAACTGTTGAAATTAATATCTTCCCTTCATTCCAATAAATTTATGACCTACCAAGATAAGGAAAACCCGGATATTTGATTATTTCCTCCCCTTTTTTTCCCTCTCAAAATTTTCGGGGCGCTTCGCGCTCGTATTTTTGATTATTTAACCCCCTGTTTACCCCCTCCACCCCAAATTTTCTCGTCGTCTTCTGGATTATGAAATTATTATGCTCATTCATCACCAAAAAAGACATATTTCTACAAATTTTCATCTGAAGAAAAAAATGTAATACTGAAAAATCATTTTTTCGCTATTTTCTGCTAAGAGGTCACATTTCACCGAAAATTGCAAAACACCATTTTTAACCCCTACTGCATTCCCATTTCACCATTTTGAGTGTTTTCGTGTTTAAATTTTTTTTTCTCAAAGTTAGAATCTCAACAACATTTTCCACTTGGTCATTGCCTGTTACTTTTTCCTTTTTCACACAATTTATAGGCACCAGTCGATATTCTGTGGTAGAATTATCTTTGGTCGATCCTTCCCTTCACTGACAACCCGTTCACACTACTATCAAAACATCGAATCAAACCAAACACAAACCGAGGAAGGCAACTGATAAAACTGACATATACGTGTATCCAAACATTAAGATCCGTATCTTCGCTACAGATTCGTCTCGACACAATGTACCCGATAATTCGTCCTGATAATGCAGAATAGGAGGCAACAGAATATAGCGGCAGATATCGGAATGCATACCGTTGATATATGGCTGCAATTGCATATAATATAATCTAAATGGATTCTAGGATACCATCTTGTAGTGTGTGATAGCTTGATTGTCAATTAAGTGCACGTAGTGTAAATTGAAAGTTATGAAGTTTGCAGCCGAGTGACGCTATGACACTTCACAGTTATGAAGTTTTGAAGGAGTCTCGGTGTTCATGGAGACGCTCCAGTAGCAATTCTGGAAGAAATGGGTATGGAAATTACGTTCATAACTTAGCAAAAGATGGCATTGATAGCACAACAAAATAGCACACAAAGTTCATATCATAATTCTCGATTAAAAACTCATATATGAACTAGTTAACAAAATAAAAAATGTCAAACTTCCACCAAACTCAAAATGAATATTCTTTGACGTAAAAAACCTGTTTACAGAAGAAACAGTCATACTTATAAACGAACTATTTACAAAAAGTCAATCTGGTAATCCACACAGAAATAATTCTGTTACTAGAAATTCGCAACGAACAGAATTATTCCACATTCAATAACGTCATTTACGATAGTAAAAACGGTCTCATGGGGAACTCATTGAGACCTCTACTATACTATCTATACTAGTATAGATAGAAGAACTTCGAAACCAAATGACTGATATCTGTTTGTGGGACTGCAGTCAAATTTGAGGATGCCAGGGATTAAGAATGAAACTCTTTGGTATTATGTCAAGCTTTTGGAAATGTTTATTTTCATCTTCAGGACTTACTGGAAAAATTGTGAAAATGAGCAATTGTACAATTTTTGTTAAGTGCTCATTTTCACAATTTTATATTTTGCGACCATGTGATGTAGGATTGAGATGCGAATGATTTTTGTATGTATACCCCTGAGGCTATTCCTAGCCGTTTTCGAGTTATTCACTTGGAAAACTTTTAGTATCTCATTTTTACTGACACCTCTTATAAGGGTTATGGAAACACATTAGTTCAATTATTTTAACGAACTCCAACTTCTTTTATTTACAATTGATTGAAACATTGAAACAAAAACATGAAAGAACGAAACGATCAAATTATAATAAGTGCTCCACATGTTGCCCATTTTGGTTAACACACATTTCTACCCGCTTACGGAATGATTTTTCCACTGCTCTCAACACTGCAGGTGTTATACTCCTGAATACATCTATTATTCTTTCCTTCATATTGTCTATACTTGTTGGTGTGTCTCTGTAGACAATTTCTTTAATATATCCCCATAAAAAAAATCCATTTTAGTAAGATCTGGGGATCTTGCAGGCTATCGAATGGGTCCATTTCTTCCAATCCATCGAAGTGGGTGAGTATTATTCAGGTGCTCCTTTACTGGATTGAAATAATGAGGCGGAGCCCCATCTTGTTGAAACCACATTCTTTGTCTGTCAGGAAGATACATTAATAAATTTGGCAGATTGTGTTCTAGAAAATTCAAATAAACAGCTCCTGTCAAGGTATCATCAATGAAATGTGGATCTATTACATGTTCTCCAATGATTCCACCCCAAACATTCAAAGACCACCTTTGCTGGTTATCAACTTGCCTGAAAAAATGTGGATTTTCTGTTGCATAATAATGAAAATTATGCCTATTAACGAATCCATTTTTATGAAACGTTGCCTCGTCAGTAAACAAGACGTTATTGAAAAAAGCAGCATCTTCTTGCATTTTTTCGCTCGCCCAATTGCAGAACTGAATACGCTTTTGGAAATCATCTTCCCTTAGTTCTTGATGCATTTGAATACGAAATGCATGAAACTTATTTCTCTACAAGATTTGACCAACGGAACGTCTACTTATTGCTACTGATGAACTTATTTCTCGCTGACTGATGTGGGGATTCTCAACAGTTGCTAACACTACAGAGAACTCATTCTCTTCGTTGCATATATTTTTTCTCCTTTCCTTCTTTTCATATTGCACATTGCCAGTTTGTACAAAACTTTCAAGCAAGTTTTGGAAGCTGTTGACTTCAGGGCACCTTATTTCAGGATATTTTTGATGGTAAATTCTAGTGGCGAGTAAACAATTTCTTTCAGACTCTCCAAGAACAAAAATCATATCTACAAGTTCTACTTTGTTGAAATTCATTTCAGCTACTTAACTTTCAAAACTTCAAAATTGACATTGAAGGTAACTGACTAGGTACTGCGAAAATTTCACACCTCACTTGTTCTTGTTTAGATGCCATGGCAACCCTATAAATTTCCGGAAACTGTTATCTTCCTGGGTACCCTGGGCGAAATTAATAGGTAAGTGGAAATTTTTCTGTCAAACATTTGTCATGTGATGGGTTGATATTTTTCTTTAATGTACGAATGGAGGTCTGTTTTTCACATGAAAGGAGATAATTATGTATTTACTAGATATTTGGAATGTGCCTGAAAATATTTTCTCCACGATCGATCATAGCAGAAATTGTCAATTCTGAAATCATATTTATGAAGAAGTTCAATACACCATTTGTCACAAGTTTTCATCACAAGTCCCGTAGCTCAGCAGTAGTGTGGCGGCCTTTGAGTCGGTAGGTCGATGGTTCTATCCACGATGAGAACACATTTTTTTTGTTTCGAATTTAAACACATTTATTGATGAAAATTTTGTTAAGTGTTTTACATATCAATATTTCAGTGGTAGTATATAAATAGTTCAGGTGAAATCATCGTTAGTTATTTCTTATGAATTGTTGGATGATGTTCATTTCTTGGTGTGAAACTTTCTTACCGAATCCCCCGCGTGCTTGAATTAATTGCCGGAAGTTTATGTCTAAACATTTCCGGCAATAATTCAAGCACTTGGGAGATTATAAGTGATTATTTCTCTCATCTGTCTGAATGTATGTATGTACCCAAGATAAATATGTTGTTCAATTAATAGCACACAATAGCAAACGAAAATAATTCCATCCATTCACTGAAAAGTTATGCAAAATCGGGAATCAAACACATGAAATAAAGTTGAAAAATAAAAGGAGTTGGGATTCGTTTAAATAATTGAAACAATGTGTTTCCATCATCCTTATAAGAAGTAGGTATCAGTAAAAGTGTGCTATTAAAAATTGTCCAAGTGGATAACTCGAAAACGGCCAGGAATATCCCCAGGGATGTACATACAAAAAATATTCGCATCTCAATCCTACATCACATGGTCGAAAAATATACGGAGTGTCCCATTTGAAGAACTCGAGAAAATTCAATTAAAAAACCTCCGAATTGAAAAATCATTTTCAGTCACCCTGTATAATTTTTGGGAATGATAATGATTCAGATATATCACTCATCTGTCTGACGAATAGGATTATAATTATGACCTCCTGCATTCCATAATCTTGAGAACGGTGATTTTTTCGGGATGCATCAGCAGACAGCATTATTTTGACAATAAAAAATGATAACTCCCAAGTGGTTGGGAGATAGTAAAGAATATTGGAGGGGTGGATGGAGACCACTAAATTGCTTGAAAAAATTGATTGAAGTACATGGCATTTCATTTGAAAAAAATACAATCGACCCTGTAGATTTTTCTTGGTTCACCCTGTATATCCGGCAATAATTTCTAGATATAGACACTGTTCTCTAGTTATCTTTGGTTTGTGAATCATCGTCCTAACTATCTTGGAACTCAAGCAATCGGACTCTGACGCACTATTGCCCCACCCGGCATAGTACATGAGTTTTATTAATTCCTTAATTTTTAATATGTTGAAATAATTTTTTTGTTTTTGTGTCAGAGTGACGCGACGTGCACGGAAGCTAGAGTACCCGTTTTTGGCTCTATTTTCAGGGCCTCGTAAAAATGATAAATATTGGAGGTACAGTTTCGGGAGTCAAAAGTTTTTTCAGCAAATTTGCTGATCTTTTCAGATCTTTTGTAATATTTTGAAAATTTTGAATGTTTTTCGAGATATTTAAAAAAAACCGAAGCCCCACTATTTTTTTACTTGAAAGTTTATAACTTTAGCAATTTTTTTCGGCTTCTTTTGGGACCTTTTCTTAAACTTTCTGCATGACATTATGCAAATTGAATGACACCATGATAATAATTTTCGTTGACTTTACAAAATTTGAAAAAAAGTACATTTTGACTAGACTAAACTGAGAAAGGTGGATTTTAATAAGTTTTTCGTTTGTACTTTTCTCCATTTCATTTTGCATTTTCAATAAACTGCTACAATAACAACTACGAAAAATGTTCGTCCAGAGTGTAATACATAATAACTCACCCGAATAAATATTTGCGTAGGTAACAAACCTCTGCTACAATATATGGAATGGCGGAAAAGAAAAATATCAAATACGCGTTCACAAAGCAAACTACATTTATTTGTTCGGTTACGTTGGTTCGCTTGTGTAGCAACGCTGTCGAAAACAGGATGTTATTTTTGAGTGAAACAATTTCTGAGAGAATTTCAGACGCTTTCAAGTTTCAAAAATGGATTCTTGTGGGGAATGAAGTCGTAGAAGGAGTATATTTCTCACTGTGGTAGGTGTTCCCAGTGTTTCTCTTTGGAAAACGTTTCAATTCTCTCAGACTGCAGAATCGCAATAGTTGTTTTTCTGCAGACATCTCATAAATAAAAATTTCGGTATGATATATTAAATCGAAAGTACCACTTCACGCACAAATGGTACCGACAGTAGCATATTTTTGGGTCGATTTTTTTCACTTTCGAAACGAATTCTTTTCTTTTGGGACGATTCTTGTTACTTTCGGGACGATTTTGAGTATCTATGTAGTCGGCTTTGACAATGACTTTGGTTCATTATGATAGACAAGTAAAATTGGTGAGTGTTTTTTCGCTTTCAAAATCTGAGATGGAAATCAGTAGTGAAAGTGAGGCTGAAATGATTCCACATCAGATTAGTGAATCTGCTAAAGCAGCCACTTATGAAATATTGCCAGTAAAGTCACTAGAGATATATGAATTGATCTACAATGACTTGCGGGTATAAGATGAATCAAGCACGCTTGTAGAAAAAATTAAGTTATTCCTTTTCAGCGATACATGAGTCGAGAACAAAATGGCTGTAATGAAATATCATAAAAATCCATTTTCGTACAAAAATCTACAAATATCCATGAGGCAATAAATATTAATTCAAAGTACAGACTTCCAAATCTGTCATTAATGGCATAATGTGTTTCTGACTGAAGATCTCCCAACAAATTTGTTTTTCCCAAAATACACCTTTAGAGAATATTCGCCTTTACCTCAGGTGCTGCCCTCAGTTTTCTTTTTTTTTAGTTTGCTTCCAATTATCTTATTATTTCAAAATTCAACTCCTTTTGTCTACTACTTCTCTCAGCTTCTTTGAACCACTTTTTTCCCGAAATGAATTGTAAATAAGGTAAATCACGCACGCTCTCAGAAAAAGGTTATTTCTCTTTAGCGATATGAGTCGAGACCAAAATGGCTATAATGAAATATCATTAAAATTTCAGAGAAAGTAGAAGAGACTGACGCCTATAATTATTATTTTTCAGCAAACTTTCGTGGAAAAAAATTTTAACAGGGAATTTTGAAAAAAAGTCACCCTTTCACAAAGCTCAAAATATAAAACCAAAATGTTCAAAGTTTCACAAAAAATGCAATCTTTTGACTCTCACAGTACAAAATTTTAAATCTGTCGATTATGGCACAATGTGTTACTGACTGGAGATCTCCCAACAAATTTGAGGAAAACTGGAGAAACCAAAAATGTTTTTCTCAAAAAATAGACCTTTAGAGATTATTCGCCTTTACGTCAGATACTGCCCTGAGTTCCTTATTTTATATGGTTTCTAAAATCAACCACCTTTGTCTGCAATTTCTCTTTTAGCTTCTTTGAACCCCACATTTCCAGCACTAGTGCTGGGAAATAACACTTTCCGAACTGAATTGCGGTATAGGGTAAATCACGCACGTTTGTAGAAAAAAAAGTTATTCTTTTTCAGCGATATGAGTCGAGACCAAAATGGTTATAATAAAATATCATCAACATTTCAAAGGAAGTAGAAAAGACTTGACGCCCATGATTATTCATTTTTAGCAAACTTTCGTACAAAAAAATTTTAATAACAGGGAATATTGAAAAAAATACTCTTTAGCAAAGCTCAAAATATGAAATCAAAATGTTCAAAGTTTAACAAAAAGTGAGATCTTTTGCCTCTCAAAGTACAAAATTTTAAATCTGTCAATTATGGCACAATGTGTTGCTGACTGAAGATCTCCCAACAAATTTGAAGAAAACCGAAAAAAACAAAAATATTTTCACCAAAAAATACACCTTTCCTCCTTCACCACAGGTGCTGCCCTCAGTTGATTTTTTTTTTGTTTTCTTCCAATTATCAAATTTTTTTCAAAAATCAACTCTGTAATTTCATTTAGCTTCTTTGAACTACCCTTTTCCTGCACTAGTCATGGAAAAAAATAACACAATACGATTATTGTTGACATGGCTCTATGAATGTTATTTTTTTTCATCGATCGGATAGTTGAGGAAGTATTTTGGAAAATTTTAGCTGACGACAATGGAGGAATCCTATCATCTGTGTGTTCACATTAGAGTGTTCTATATACTCGATTCAAAATATATAAACTTTTCTAGCCATTTTGTTGTTTTGAACATGAATTTCACTGTGCTATATTTAGTGCACTGTGAGCTAGTGGCATTGCATTTGTGGTAGACATAACCTCGCTTTATATCATTGAAAATGTATTTTCTGCTATTTTCTCAGTACCATTGATAGACATGGCTATAAATAAAAAGAGGCTCAAGTAATCAGAACCTATTATCAATAATTGAAAACAATTTATATCATAGAATGTCAGTGAAAGCGAAAGTGACTTGGGTTAAGGCACTAATTTGGAGGCTTCTGGAGGTAAACTTCATGAGTGCGAAATTGATTCAGAATGCTCGTTCATTTATTTGGACCAAGGTTCAGAGAAATAACAAGAAAATGAGGTGTTTCATTCGTACAAAAACTCACCAGAATCAATTCAATTACCTATATTATGTACCAATTTGTATGAAACATTTTTACTGATCCACAATATCTAATTCACAAAATTTGTGTACTCCCATATACCGTTTGCTCATGGTGTACTAAATTTAGCACAACCCATATCACAAAAATTGGCTGTCACAAAAAAATTCCTATAGGCTCAAAAATCTTCTTCATTGATGATGTTTGCAAAATTTAAATTTCTTCATTTTTTCTCAAAAATCAACCACTTTTGAATGCAATTTCTCTGAACCACCTTTTTCAGGTCATACAGATCCTACTGTGATCCACGTATTTTCTTACAGTACTTTGTCTTCTTCTCACTGTTCAATGGTCCACTAAAATATTCCCCTTTCTATACCTTCAATATTTTCCAAACCTCCACCTCTACTTCCACCACCTCTACTTTCCTGACAAAATTTTCTTTCATTGCTGTAATTATAGTCGCACTTTTCCGGCGTACAAAAAAATTGCAATTTTGTTTGTACAACTTCAGATTTATAAAAATTATGAATTTTTGACAATTGGTCTCTTTTTCGAGGTTTTCCCAGATATTCTCAGTGGAAAACTCACCGATCTGCTAGTATGAAATTCATTTTGTAGGTTTCATTAATCTCTACAAAAGTTCCATTGGTGGTAAAACGATTCCTTGAATAATCTTTGAGATATTTCCAAAAAACCAAAAAGATGTTTTTTTTCACTATTGCTTGTTTGAAAAATTCCACAAAGCGATTTTGCTGGTGCAAAAAGTGAGGTTTTCATTGACGAACTATCTCATTTGGGTCTTTTATTTTGTAGGAGAAAAAACCTCTATATTTGTTTCCGATACTTGTTTCCGATTTTTAGTCTTTGAGTTTTACTTTTTCTCTTTTTCAATGTTTGAGGGTCCAACAAAATATCTGTACTTTTCCTTTAATTATTTTCAACCCTCCTACTATACTTTTGAATTTTGAATCTGATAAATCTCTCAACTGCTGTCAATTTGGTTTTAGAACAAAATGCAGCACCAAACATGCTGTTTTCGAAATCGTGAGTGAGATAGTCGAAGGCTCGGAAGAAGGCAAGAACAGTTCCATTACAATTTGAAAAATCAACTCCGTGACAACACTGTACGGCCGTGTTATTCCTCTCTGTTCCTCACACATATTAATTACGGCATACTGTTATGGGGAAACTCTGTTCACTCATGTAACATCTTTGAAATGCAGAAAAGATCAATAAGACTCATTGCTGGTGCTGGTTACAGGGACCATTGTCAACAATTCTTCAAAAATCTCGCTATTGTGTCTGTTCCTCGTCATTTATTTATAATACTCTTCTAGAAATTCACAGAAATGAAAACAGTTTTTGATCCAATTCTGATTTTTACTATTATCAAACTCGTGGAGCGAACGACATAAGACCTTCCAGATATAGGTTCAACAAATCTCAGATCAATTCTCTAAGTCCCAGATAACACACGGATATACAATGGACGTCCAAAGGATGTCCACAATGGACATAACGAATATCCATTGGACGTCCGTTCATGTCCAGAAGGATATCCTATGGATGTCCACTGGATATCCATATGCCACAAAATTGGACGTCCATTGGATGTCCAGTGTGTACTAAGGATGGATTTACATTGGACCAAAATGGACATTCACTGGACATGATAAATATAGCATGGACTTCTGATGGACCTAAATTGGACTTCTGATGGACCTAAATTGGACTTGATGGACCTAAATTGGACTTCTTATGGACCTCTAATGGGTCTACATTGTACCTCTGATGGACCTGTAAAGGTATGAAATGGACATGAACTGGATATGTTATGGATATAAACGGGATATTTTATGGACATTAACTGGATATATTGAATTCGATACAAATATTTCAAGGGCGTATTCCTGGGGTCAAAATTTAGAAACTGAATTCAGTTTCTAAATTCCATCAGGAATTTGTGCAAGATATGTTGCATTGCCTGAAAAACAATCAATAATGAGTTGAGTATTTGATACAAAAATATGTTTTCAGAATTTCATGAATTAAACATCCATTTTTGTGTAATGGACAACAACAACAGGACAGTCAATCACCACTTCGAATGCATGGGGTAGCACTGAATTCCTATTTTACTCTTCTGTAATATTTCGTGGAAATTTTATTCCTCCAGTTTTATTTTGCACCTTATCTTTACTCAAACACCCTTCACCTTGAATTCAAACGACAATCAGTTTCAAAGCCTCTCAATCTCCCAGGAATTTGCAATCAGTTACTGTTACTTCAGCGATACTTTACCTGATATGAATACTGTGAGTCAAAATGAGTATTGAATAGTCAACCAAGTGAACGTGAACACTGTAATAAATAAAGCACCTCCGAGGGCTCCGAGCACTATACGACACCAATTTAATCCCAAACAATTAAAAATTGTCTGTTTGTTTCTTCCTCTTGCAACTAGCGTCAAGCGTCATTCTCATGTTCATATTTGTCATTGTCTGCATTACCGATTTCGGTAGTTGCCATCTGAGACAGGGACATTGGTACCAACATATGCGCACTTGGTCCGGGCGAAGGATGTACAATGGACGTCCAAAGGACATCCCTTTTTTAATCTGGATTTTCAGTCAATTTGGACAAGAAATGGATGTCCATTGGATGTCCCCAAACGGATATCCATTGTACTAGCAGAAATGGACATCCAATGAATATCCATTTAACGTCCATGTCCACAAGGACCAATTATGAAATGGATATCCATGTGTTTACTGTGGGTGTTTACTGGGGTGTTAGACTCTACAATTTTTTTCCTCAAGAGTTCAAGATGTTCAATTACAATTGTTTCAAATTAAAACTAAAACGACACATACTGTTCCACTATTTTTACTCTATCGACGAATATCTGAGAGCGCCCCCACTTCTCAATCTTGTGTCGTGACTCTAATTTGGACAATAAGTTATGTTCTTGTTTCGATTTTAAATATTGGTTATGTCTTACATGGTGGTTCTTCGGGTTGTAAGGCCGACGTATGTTTAGAGAAGATCTCGACGTTTCGCCAAACACGAGTGGTTAGCATTTTCAAGAGATATTTTCAAAGTTTCTGGTTTCTTAAGTCGCTGTCAAATGCTTGACATTTGTTATACGTTGTCTCAATAAATACCTGTGATTTGACGTTCTCACATCTGATTGGTCCATAGCGTTAGCTGACATCATAGAATCGTTCGTACCGTTATTCTGTGGGTAGGGAGCTAATTGAGAATTTTTGAGAACTGGAAGCCAAACCTTGTTCAATTGTAGTCCTTCTTCGGTTCTGTAGGCGAAACGTCGAGATCTTCTCTAAACATACGTCGGCCTTATAACCCGAAGAACCACCATGTAAGTGACGATGGCCGCGAAAGCCTTTTACAATTTATTGTTATGTCTGTTTGTGATATTTTAGGTGTATATTTAAATGACCTGATTGACTTGCGAAAAACATAATTGTAACTTGTTCAAATAAATTCTTTTCTATTCTATTATATTCTTCTCCTACAAAATGTTCTTCCCTTGCTGTAATTATAGTCGCACTTTTCCAGCGAACAAAGGAATTTTATCGTCTCAGAGAAACACACAAGTTTCATCCTCAGGTAACTGTCATATGATCTAGTTTCGCCGAAGAAAACTGTCCCCGAAGCAAACTTCCCTGCGCTAATCCCCATTGAAATTTCCGGAGTTTCACTACTACAATGAACAAGAAGAGACAAGAAAACAAAAAACGCGGAAATCTCCATTTATAGCATCATTAATAATCTGCCTTCCGGCAAGCTTTGGTGTCAATCGATCCCGATAAATTAGTTTGTTGTTTACAATCAAATTGCCGTCGTTGAATAATGTGCTTTCGCGAGGGGCCGTAGACAGGGGAAGGGCGAGAGGGGCTTGTTTTCACAAAGTCGGATGGGTTCACTAAACGTTTAGGGTTTAGGTGCCCAATTTTAAACTTCACCATGATTTAACTTCAAGCTGGGAATATCGGTAGATTCCGTAGGTCTCTCACCGTTTGTAACTTTTTAATATGACGGAAATAATATTTCAGGAACATATGCCTACGCTAATAAAAAAAGATATTCACAAAACAATGAATATATTGGTATGTTCTTCGATTATGGGTGTTTTCAATCTGTTTCTAATTTTCTTTTCCTACAACCACATGCGAAAGTGACAAATAGAACACTATTTAGTTAGTTTGAAAATGACAAATATCTCCCTAAGCAACTTACAACCTTGCTAAGTTTCTTTTACCGATTATCCAGCCTCTGCAAAGAAACACCCAATATACGTAAAAAACTCCAGGCATTTCGTTGAGATCCTGGAGGACATCGACGTAATGCCAATTAGTTAGCTTTGATGCGGAAAGTCTATATACCAACGTTCCGGTTGAAGTTTCTTTACAGGTTATTCGTAAGAAACTACAGGAGGACGAAGCATTGAAGAACAGGACGAGCCTACCAGTAACTGGTGTTATGGAACTACTGGAATGTTGTCTTCAGGAAAAAGACCGTTTTTTCGCTCAGGAGGATGGACTACCGATGGGATCCTCACTGTCAATTGTCATAGCAAATATAATATGGAATGGTTCGAGGCTTTTGCTATAGACAAAGCCGACAAGAAACCTAGGATGTGGTTAAGATATGTTGATGATACTTTTGTCATATGGAACCATGGAGACGAAGAACTCGAGGCCTTTCTGCGGCTCCTAAACAACATTAGACCGTCCATAAATTTCATAATGGAAGAGGAGACCCAGGAGGGGTTACCATTTCTTGATGTGAAAGTCCAAAGAACGAATGGCAAGTTTTTAACATCAGTGTACAGGAAACTAACTCACACCGGAAAATACCTGAATTTTGAGTAGAACCATCATGGAGCGACGAAGAGAGGAATTATCCGCTCGTTGGTTGACCGGGCCTACAGCCTCTGTAACCGCCGATGAGAGTCTGACCAACGAAGTGAACAATATAAAGAAAGATCTACGACGGAATGGGTACTCCGACAAACATATAACAGCGGTCCTTAACCGCAGAAGTGGCAACACCAAGAAATCAGATGAACCAACACAGCCTACCTACCCTATGTCTTTCCTATGTGAGAGGTTTATCGGATAAGATAAGGCGAATTGGATCAAGGTACAACATCCGAACATGCTTCTGATCAAGTAATAGAATTCGTAGCCAACTAACAAAAACGAGACCACCCAACGAGAATAGTGACTCCAAGAACTGCATTTACCGTGTTCCGTGTGATTATGTTGGAGAAACTAAGAGACCACTAAATGTTAGAATCGGTGAACACAGGAGAAATACTCAGCGAGGAGAAACAGCGAAGTTGGGAATAGCAGATCACGTATAAACTAATCAACACAGCATCGCATGGTCGGAAGCCGAAGTCATCCACAAAGAAAAGCATTTTATAAAGTTTATAGAGTCGGCTTATACTCAGAATAATGACGTGTTCAGTCAGCCGAGCATAGAGATTTGGAATGTGTGTAAGCCACTTATCACTAAGTTAGATCGATTGAGATTTCAATAAAAACTCTGTGTCAAGACCTATCAAAATCGATCATCAATAACAACACTCACCAAAAAGGTATTTGTATCGCATCAATAAACATCGAGGACCTGAGAGATACCCCACGAAGATCATCATTACCGTTATACCAGGTACATTAGTTGCAGGCTATATAATAAATATCAGAGATATCTTGTCGCATTGACACACTTGATAACGACAGTAGATGTTAACTGTTGAATTTATTTTCTTTGTTTCTAGACAATGGAAGTCCAGAAGAATTCTACTTATATATTGTCAACCACTTTCAAACAAATCTCCCTAGAGTTGAAAAGTAAATTATCACTCTAGAGTGAGATAGGTATAAAGATTTTTTTACAAGCGTGCGTTATTCACTCTATACTCGCATGCAGTTTGGTTTGGGAAGTGTTATTTTCCAAACTAGTGCTGGAAAAATTGTCCCCCACTAGTTAGAGAACCAATTTCCCACACTGGTGTAGGAAAAACAATAACAATTTTGTTTCAAATTATGAGTGGTTGATGACAAAATATCAAAGTTTCAACTCGTATGCTGCAGAAGTAAGAATGTTTGTTCAAAATTTTTCATCAATATGCAACATTTCTTATGAAAATTGAAGAATATCAAAAAATAAAAATTGTTTGTTATCAAAATCCTCAAGTTTACACTCAGATTGATCTGATATCCGTTACAACTTAAAACTTATTTTTGTCATGCCAATCAAAACAAATTTGGTTGCAAATATCAAAGTAACCAGACAAGCTGACAAGCGTTACTTAGCAGATTTTCGATTCATAGTGGAATTGTCACAATGGAATATTCATCTGAACTTCCACAAGAAATTGCACAAGCAGGCTCTGATGCAAACTTAGAACTATTACCAACGAAGTCCAAAGAAAGGAATGAGAAGCAATACACGCGTTTCATGGAATGGACCAAAAATAAAAAAGTGATTATACCAAATAACAAAGAAGTATTTTTGAATAATTTTATAAAAATGCATGAAACCTGGAGACTAAACACCTTGTTGGCCAAACATTCAATGTTGAAAAGTGTATTCAAAGTATTGAAAAATTTGGATGTTTACAAATTTTAAGAAGTAACTGCATTCATAAAAAGACGGAATGTCGGTTTTGCCCAAAATAGCAAAAGTTTTCACACTAGAAGACGTAAAAAAATTTATAAATGGAGCACCTTATGTAATATAACTCATGATTGAGTTGGTAGCAATTTGTGGATTAGTTGGTGCCAGCATATGAGAAGAGCTGGCAAAACTCACTGACGACGAAGACGACAAACAAAACCTGATAATTGTCAATATCAAGGAATCCAAAAATACTTTTTCTGGATCCTTCCAGATATCTAAAGAAGCAAATACTGGTTATTTTTTTTTAAACATTTACAGAAATTATGCATATTCACGTCCAAAATAAACTCCTCACCATCGATTTTTTTTGTATTACAAAAATGGAAAATGTACCAATACCATAGGAAGAAACATACCAAATATCAAACGTCTAGGAGAATGGGAATCGACTTCAGTTGCTGGAGGATGCTTAGAAAATTCCACAAATCTAAAAAAAAATTTCTAACAAAATTTTCAATTGTTTTGTTGTTTTTTTTGTTAATTCCGTCAACCGATTGCACACCTACGCGCAACCCTCGGAAGTCTTCGAGAAAATGTATACAAGTCTGGAAATGTAACAAATGTTGAAAATTACAGACCAAATAATAATAATAATAATAATAATCTTTATTTTCCGTTTGACATGTATAAATGTATAGAAATCATCAAATATAACACATAATCACAAGAAAATGAACAAGAACCCTCATATATATATATATATATATATATATATATATATATATATATATATATATATAGAAGACGGGTAGTCTCTTGACTGGACTAGTTGAAAAAAACTGAGTTTTGGAAAGTATCATAAAAAGAAACTTTTCCTTGAGGTTGCAGTCAATTGGGAACGGCCAGTGGATAGAAAAACTCTTTGTTAAATTGTCTAGCTTTCGAAAATTTTATTTTCTTTATCAAGACATTAACTCGAGGTTGCTATTAAGAAGATCACAGTGCACTTCATTATTAAAATATCTTACACAACAGTTTGTACAAACAAATTAAAATATACTATGAGCTATATTCGAAATCAATCATGATTCAAATATATTTTAGTCGGCACCATTTTGACCAAGAGCATGCAGCTCCACTCACATCATATCACACGATGCTTGACAATATAACAAAGAGTTTTCTTTGACTAAGCCCAGTGATTTGACTGCATCCTCAAGAATTTTACCAGTTTTTCTATATATATATATATATATATATATATATATACATACATACCCAGTTCCCGCAAATAGTTCACCTCACGACAAAACATTTCCCACGGTCATTACAGCCACTATAAATACAGTTCCTCAACCCACAAATCCTCAGTTCTCTCGAAGGAGTAGGCAGATTGAGACCTTAGAGAGAGCCAGTGACGAGACTTGGAGAGCAAGCAGATTGAGACCCCGACGTCAAGTCACAAAAAACCCAATTTCTTGAAAATGGCTCCAAAATCGGAGCCGAAACGTCGAATTCCAACAAATTCTTGACGCGGTTCAACCCGAACTTTTAGTTTTCATACATACATACAATTACATAAATATCAGTGTTTTCCAAAATACTTGAAATTATACTATCAGACATGATTTATAACCATGTTCGTTCCTCACTATTCAATTTTCAACATGGTTTCATCAAAACACGTAGTACTGCAACCAATCGCTGTGTCTCAGTTTGATTCTGATGTACTTGATAATAAACATCAAGTTGACGTCATCTACACAGACTTCAGCAAGTTGTTTGATCAAATATCACATTAGCAGATGCTGAATAAACTGTCAAATTTTGGAATATCATCAAATATTCAGTTGCTCCTGAAATCGTATTTATCCGACCGATGTTGTTATGTTGAATGTGATGGTATAAAATCCTCCTGCTTTGAGCTTTGAACGTTTCAACTCATCAAAAGATGTGGATCTTAGCAAGGGTGGAATAATCAGAAATTTTACTCTCATACAAAGTTAATTGGTGGGTAGCGTAACACCAAACTTCCACTCGCGGTACGCCAATGTGGCAAGATAGACCCTGCAAAAGCGAAGAGTGAGCTCTCCATTGTTGAGCCGAAGTCATTTGTCACAAGGGTAACACGGACTGCAGTTTCCTTTCACGTCACCGGCGATATCACGGCCTTCTATGCCTTATTGTGTGATCGTCATAGTTCCTCCCGGCTCTTCTTCTTCTTCTCCTCCGCGATGCCCTTTTCACCGAGTCTCGGCTCCGGCATAGTCTTTTCTAGGAAGTTCTCAATCTAAATACTGCGTTCGTCGGGTCTTCCTCCCCTTTTTGGGTTATTTCAGCCTACATAAACCAGTGGAGGGTGTTGGAGGTTGTTCGATGATTATCTAGTCTGACACTAGGAGTCACAGATTGTTAACTATGAGCTCATCAATAAATCATTGTTTGTTTACCAGAAGTGTGCTTATCGAATGAGTTCAAATCAAGTCACAAACTTTCGTCCTGTCAGCAAATTGTTTTTTCTTTTATATTTCAAATTGGATAAATCATTATTATCAGTAACGGTAGAACGAATCGTGATATTTATTATCGACCGTGGCATCGCACGTTAGAAGGAGAGGGCAACGTCTTCCCTAGCTTGAACAAGTATCTCGAAGACTTCTGAGGGTTGGAGTAGGGGTGCAACAGGTTGACGGAAATGTCACAACAAAAAAAAAATATTATGCCTATCATTTTTCAGAGACGATAGTTGCTGCCTTAATCCTTTATTTCACACATTTTAACACCTATCCACTTACAGCGTAGGCCATTATGACAAATACCTGTCAGATAACTTCTAGATTACTAAAACAACTATTCCCCTTGCTGATTCTACGACGGTTTCTGAATTATATCAAACAGGTGGTTGTGTAACGGTCCTCACTGCAGAGGACACTATTTCAAGTGCTTACTGTAACCAAATGAAAAAAAAATACTTCGAGGGTTATGCCTCTCATCAGTGCAAGGGTCTCCATTGTTTCATGTTCAACATCTCTTTTTGAAAAATTGCGTCAACATTGTCCTACATGAAGGTATTAGTATTGGTATGAGAGAATATGTCACCACAAAACGTGCAAAAATATTTTACCAAACCGAAAAAGGCTCCCCAACATTTTTTGTTAAGTTGTTGAGGTACTCATATCTTGTTTTTGGATTACACGTAGGAGAGACTTCATAATATTTTCCTTGGAAGCGGTGATATTTCTATTTGCTATTGCAGAATATATCTAGTTTGCAAAAGCGTTACATCCAAAGTGTGTCCATTGCTGTTTTTTACCAATTCACTGATTTTCTGAGGAACTGGACATGTTCTAAGAAACATCTTACATATGGTTTTTCCAGTGATAGGGATTCGCTAGAACAAGAGGTCTCGAAAAATAAATGTCTTAGTCTTGGTATTAGTCTTGATGTTTCAAGACCAAGACGAGACTGGGTCAGTCTTGGACTTGGTCTTAATAGTCTTGGTTTTGGTTTTGATAGACTTGGTCTTGGATCAAAATGCGTCCAGAAATTTGTATTATTCAATTCAACTGTCCAAAAGTTTATATGCATATAACAGGTATTTCGTATTTCTCAGTCTTTAACAATTGAAGTGACAACAACGCAGTTTCAAAAATATTTCCAAAAATTTCAAATTCAAACCAAATAACTTTTATAATATTTTTTTTCTATCTTCCATAGTAGGAGGTATGGACCACTGCGACCTTAGAACATACACCGATTTGTTGTAAACTGTGAAACTGCAATACTGAATTTGAAAAATGAAAAGACCAAGTCTTGGTCTCGAAAGTCAAGTATTGGTATTGATCTTAAGAAGATTCATTAAGTCTTGATCTTGGCATTGATCTTGTATCAAGACCAGTGATGAATATTGTTTCACGGACAGTTATAGTTTTATGAAAAATTGTACATTCTCAAGAACAATTGAAATCTTGTCATGATTTGGAGAATGAACTCATCGGTTGACCAATAATTGGCACCATGTCGCATATGATATAAACCTATCCTGATGTTCGTCGGATGAATTCCAAGAATTTATCCATTGCTGAAGCCTCATCTGAGTATGGGAATCATTGTTATGCAACAAAATTTGATTACTATACTGATGAATTCAGCAGGTTGTTTCTTTGCCGTTTACGCAACCAAACAGTATTCAGACATTACAGCTTCTTTCATTTTGAAACTGCTCAATTTCATTATTTTTCCTCCTACCCCTATAGAAAGTACACACTTTCCTCCCTCAAACCAGGGATGAAACTTGTGAATCTATTATAATCAAATTGTTTCCGTAATTTCTAGAACATCTTATATATCCTGTATTCTGGTAAAAATCAAACATGAATGTAACTTCTACTCTAGTTCTTTAATAGCTATTTGAGTATTTAGAGCGCAAAGTGATTGATTGTTGCTCGACAAAGAGATTAATCTTTGGAGAACGACAATGACACTTTGTGCTCGAAATACACACATTATTTTTTCTACAAGCGCAGCTCTTAGAAAAAAAAATTATCGACACTTCATTCAAATAGGCACATAACATTACTTATGAGAAAACCACTCAATAGCAATCCGAAATGTATAAGCTATCTAAATGTCCAATAATTCAAATCACTAACAAGAAAAAAGTAAAATAACGTTCTTGAAAAAAAAAAAGTTGTAATTACCAGGAGATGAACTCGGGACCTTCAGATTACAAGCCCAAGACGCTAGCCATTGCACCACCGCAGCTAGCGCGCCGCTGTATAGTATACAGCGGCGCGGTATTGTCTGTGTGCAGTGAGCAGCAGTCAACGTTGCTCTATGTAAACGTCAGGTAATATAAAAGTTCCTGTAAAGAAATCACTGTATACTGGGATAACATCGATAGTCGGAGACGAGGAATCATCTCTTAGTGCTTTCGCACTGTTATTAATTGAAAATGGTGAGTTTATTTTTGAAATATTTGTTTCATGTTCAACTCAGCTCTGTTTCAAAATATCCGGATTGTGAAGATGAAGACGAGGAGACTGAAGATGAAGTAGAGGATGAGTTGTATGAGTGAATAAATATATTTTCCTATACATTTCTTGATGGTGATTACTTGTGGATTCATTTCTCCATACCCTTTCTCGATATCATTAAAAACACTCTCATATTTCGTTACCTCCGGTCCGCGTTTGATTTATACAATAAGTTGATCTTCTCTCGAATTTGCGAATAATTTTCATTACAATACTTTTAAATCTCAATACGACAGTTCTCAACGATTATTTACCCACATTTATATCTAAGAGTATTATTTTGAGAGTTTTTTCAAATATTCTCCCCCTTCCCTCTTACCCCAATGTCTCCGCGATGCGGGGGATATGCCCCGAATGCGGGGGCGGGAAAATCGTTTGCAATAATTTATACCTATTATTTTTACAGATTTTCACTCAGTTTCATTACTCAGGACTGACAATTTTACATATTCATAAAAAATACACTAAAAAACACGATTTCGGGAAGGGGTTGAAAATAATTCGCCCCCATTATTATTACCGATTTTCACTCATATTTATTGCCCAGAGCTGAATGTCAAGAAAATACCTTCCAGAATTTTTTTTTATGATTTTGGGTGGGTTGCACCCCCCAGGCGGTGATAACTTTATTGCTAATTATTCAACCCTCCGTGACGACCGAATTGCAAAATAGAAATCAATTTAAGTTGAACTTTTATAAGAAAAATTGCTCTGTTTATTTGCCTACTTAACCTAATTTCGATTCATTTTTCACATTTCATGCAAACTGCGATGACAGACGTCAAATCAGAAGTCTTAGTTGTCACACAATGAAAACAAAATACAAAAAACAAAATCCTGTGGCAATTTTCTAGGTAGAAAATTCCCACCATAATAATTTTGATGTCGATGAAAATCGAACAACATAATGTTATTGTTGAAACTTTGTATAATTTTGAAGTTGTTGTCAAATATTAGCTGTCGAAATAATAGTTTATTCAGTCAGATCTTGGCGAATATTCAGTTTTTCTGTAAGATTTTCATTGGTTTCAAGAGATGTCCAAAAATTATCTCTGTGAAAAGTTGAAATATTTCAAAGCAAAATTGTTTGTGAGACGCCCTCTTTCCAATAAACTAAAATCTGGAAGAGAAAGTTTTTTGTGAATGATTCAGTACACAAATTCTTTGTGTGTAAGGAGTTTTCTATTGCCGAACGCCAGCCTATGATGGTACGTCGAGTATATATTAGTCATGTGCCGCGCATCGTCATATGCGAGAAAAATAGCATGGGAATGGGAAGTAAGTTGGTGTTGACTGGAGAGTTGGTATGGAGTTTCTGAAATCATTGTTCTTGGGGTGATTGTTTAAATATATTCATTTGTGTTGAAGTGATACCTATGGTTGGAATAAAAGGTAGGAGTTAGATTTGTTTGAAATTGCTTGGAATTATCTTCGACAAATGGCTATAATACCTGTTTGAGTGAGTAATTGTTGGAGTTTACTTTCAATAAAAGAAAGGTTGTTATTTAGAATCAGTATGTTTCATTATATTTTTCTTGGATGTACTTTCCATTGCTTGTTGATTATCAAACAAAGAAAATCATGTGGGAGTTCCGTTCGTGGCAGCATAAACATTTTGAAGAATTTGTGTTTTGCTCTTACGATCATTGGTACGGAGCTTTCCTTCAATACTGAATATTTAATACTTGTTGATATTTGTATTGATGTTTACAAAAGTAATGTTTTGAAAAGGGGTTTTATTTGGGTATTTATTGGTTGTACATGAGTCTCAGCAGATTGGAATTGAGTGAATATATTCAGTTTAGCTATCGAAACTTCAAGGACTTGTAACGTGCCTGTGTGAGAAGTTACATGTCATTCGGTGATTTGCAACGTGCCTGTATGAGAAGTTGCATATCACCGTTGTATTCATTTCAGCCTGATGGTTTGTAACGTGCCTGTGTGTGAAGTTACCTATTATTGGGCTGATTTGAGCGTTTATTGGCTTGCATCGTGCCTTTCTGAGAAGTTGCCTGCTTTTGTTGGATTTTCGAGAAACCAAGGACTTGTAACGTGCCTGTGTGTGAAGTTACATGTCTTTCGGTGATTTGGAACGTGCCTGTGTGAGAAGTTGCATATCACCGTTGTATTCATTTCAGCCTGATGATTTGTAACGTGCCTGTGTGTGAAGTTACCTATTATTGGCTTGCAACGTGGCTTGGTCAGGAGTTGCCTGCTTTTGTTGGATTTTCGAGAAGCGAAGGACTTGTAACGTGCCTGTGTGAGAAGTTACATGTCTGTGAGCTGTATTGGAAATATAATAATTACTAACGTGCCTGTGTGAGAAGTTACGTGTTATTATATGTACAGTACTGAGATGAGGTACATTGACTTGCAACGTGCCTGTGTGAGAAGTTGCAAGTCAAAGTGTTGACTCATCAGTTAATTTTTATGAGTTTATTGAAAATGAGATTTGCTTTATTTGAAAAAAAGCTCTAGCATTGTTAAAGATAATCCATTGTGTTTTGGCACATGGTATCAGCTTTTTGAAGCCTACCCAATAATTCTTTGGATTATTGATATTTGATAATTCAGCTGGAAGAAACCATTTCCTGATTTATGTATATGTGTGTAATTAAATTCGTAGCCACAATTGTTTCAATAAATAAATCCATTTTTCAGAACTAGGTGCATTATCAATATGAAGTTCCTAAACCCCACAAAAAAAAATAAAAAAAAACCTAACATGTGAGATGCCCTCTTTCCAATAAACTAAAATCTGGAAGAGAAAGTTTTTTGTGAATGATTCAGTATACACCTCTGACAAATCCATATCCAGTCGCAGCCGCCTTATCACCTCCGACAGATACGAGTTTTTCGGCGGGTACCGATCTCTGTTAACTTCGTTTGGCGAATGAGAAAAACGCCGTAAAATAATTTCATTTGCATGGAATCGCGAATTGCCCCAGGAGACGCGTTTCTGATCAATATGGCGGAAAAATGCCGCACTTTACATTCTGCTCGAGTTATGAAATTCGTTTCGACGAATTCCTTTTGTTCATTAGGTCCCTACTTAGCGCACTCAATTTCTCGAATGTTTCGCTCAAAAGAATATTATGTTTTCGGGAGTTCTCTTGTGGCCGTTTCGACGCCCGCATCTCAAAGGCGCTCGTATCGGTAATCACGGCTTATAGGCTGGAGAAATTGTGGTGAAATAAGGAAATGTCAAATATGCATTCAGAAGTTTTTGAACATTTTACTTTCTGATAGATAGATTGATAGACAATTTATTTATTTCAACAGAGTTATGGTCTGAGAAATATGCCATAGAGTACAAAGTACAAATGAATTGAAAAACACAAACACGCAAGATATAAAACCCTCAATTATCGGTGTAGGAGAAGAAATCATCGATACAATAATGCTAAAATGATCTCGCAGCGATCTCAACAATCTTCTAGAGTCATCAAGACTTGTAATTGTGTTAGGATTATTTCCTTCTTCAAACGCAGTCTTTGAATGTATTGGATAGTGTTACGTAACAAATCTTACAAAATAACAAAAATATAAAATTCAGCAAATTCATGGTCTTTAAGAAAATGAGGGCTGTACTGTGTACTGTCAATTCTAAAGAAAACGAAATATTGCTACTCAATTCACAAAAATAAAAAAATAACAGAACAAATAATAGAATCACATTCACACTCAGAGAGGGAGCACTCAGGAATTATCGAAATCAGGAACCCATACAGCAAGGTCGAACACTAGCGAGAAACTGATGTTCACTGTGAAATATCCAATTTTCTCGTAATTCTTATCACAACAACAGGTTGTAGAGCGCCTTGACTATGACTTGGTAAATACTAATCGACCAGCATGAATTCGTGATGGTTTTTATGCGTACATCAAACATTTCCTATCGAAGTCCTTTGATTTCGTTTCTACAGCTGTACCTGGAATAGAATGAAAAATTCTAATTTAGAAAAAAGAAAAATTAGAGAAATGAATGTAATGAATATACTAAATGCACTAGGTTCAATACTTACTTGATATTTGGTTGTTTAGTCGTCGTGTTGATATTTATAAAATGAGGGTAATTGTCAAGTCTTACAGAAAAAAAAGGCTCAAGGTGGTTTTAAAGGAACAAAATGATGAGGTGGAAATGAAGGCGGAGGTGGCCAGGTGAGAAGGAAGGAGGAGGCTTTTCGACAAGTGATAGACGAGAGAACAAGAGGTCTTCTCTACATTTTTGGCGATAAATTGTGTTAATTATCGTTATACAAGTTGATTTGGGTTTCAAGTGGAATAGATCCAGTGATAAGCAAGTACAGGAGGTCATCTTGCGAATACTTCGACAGGAGGTCGGATTTGGAGGTCCAGTCTAGGTTCTTGTGGCAGAGCCACCATTTTCTACCAGCTCAACAGGTTGCCGCGGAACGACAGGCAGTTATTTGATTGGATTTCATCATCCTTCAGAGACAACGCTACGTGCCAGATAAGTACAAACTATCAAATTAGGCCAGGGGTGAGTCACCGCTTTTTCAATTTCTGCTTGCTGCAACCCTGCTTTCCTCGTAGAACAAAATTATACGAGTTGGTGATAGCTCATAGATGCGTGCTCACTTTGTAGTTTCACAATAATTTTGCACATCACGAAACCTAAAAACAGTTCACTTCAAGTCACCCTTACAGATGCTTTTTTTTGCTTGCATGTTGCACACATATCTTATATTGGTGGTTGGTATTTATTTGTGTCATCAGTGACTTACACTGCTAGTGCTTCATACCGCTCATAATCACAGCTAGTGCTTTATTCTGCTAATAATTGCGCCAATAGTGCTTCACATAGGTACTGCTAATACGTAAGACCGAGGGGGAAGTAACTCTTTCATTAGGTACATCATAACATTTTCATTACTTCATTAATCATTTCATATTCAACTTAAAATCGAAATCTATGTTTCTGGGGATCCGTGATATGATTTTTTTCGGTTCCAAGTTGGCTTTATGCCGTCTGACAATCGGTAAGTGATCGCCTCGGTGATCGCTGAGCAGACGCGGATTTTAATCAGTGATTTTCCGATGAATAGTATAACATCATTAATGGTAATTATTTTTCATTAGAGTTAATTACTGCATTATTTTCATTAGGTGTACAAAAAATGGCTAGTTACTTCCCCCTCGCGTAAGACGCTGTTTCTGTTTCCACGCCGGCTTCAGAACGCTGAGGCACCCCCCGTAAACGCATTTTTTTATTGTCGGGATAGTCTATATTGTAATTATAACTTTAAGAACAATTTTGTGCAGAATAGCTTCGAATATTATCAAACAATTCGTGTGATCACACTATTATTGTCCGTAGTGAGTAGTCTGTAGGTATCATAACCGTTCCCATAAATATCACTTACTGAACCCCATGAAATTTAATGTCTTATGTATCTATGCTTTTCTTCGTATAATTTGTTGATGAAGTATTGTGAAATTTCATGAACTACACCTCAGGTGGATTCATTTTTCCATACCCACTTCCTACAAACTGTTGAGCTAGCCGAGTGGTCATTCTTATTCTCATCACCCTTATTTTCATCACAGGTCAAGAATGACCATTATAAATTAGTTTGTTACTATTAATTTTTTTTTTTAATAAATTCTGGGTGAACCATTAGACCATTTTCTATTTCATAAAAATTTAAATAAATCGATCAAGCAAAGAACAACGTAACAACATTTATAGTTATTCTTCAATCGAGTACTGTGATCTTAGGTGATTTGTAGTTGTGGAAATACTCTTTATTAATTGCATATACTTTCAGCATATAGTTTGTTCTGAAGATTCGGCTACATGACTCCTCATAAGCTAAGCCAAATATTATTCTTGTACTCGCTTCTGACATTTAATTTTAATCAATCCTGAGCAACTTCCCCATGTTTTGCATTGCCAAATTTCATTTTGAATGACAATTTGCATAAAAATGAAAAAAACAAAGGGTGTTTTTTCCATGAATTATTATTGTACATATACTGTACACAGAAGAGATCGTGATTCTGTTCGAAGTGGAAAATTGCATGGTGGTGGTGTAATGATTGGTGTAGATATTTTTCAATCTCAAACCATGTCAAACTGGTGCACGAATGGTAAATTCGAGGACCTTTGGATATCTGTGGTTTTGAACGGGGGCAAGAAGCTTTTATTATGTTGTACCTATGTCCCGCCTGACTCAAAAATTCATGACCTAGTTGTATTTTTCGGTAAAGTCGAAGATATTTTCGATGGAAAATGACACGATTCCATCATAATTACTGGAGGTTTCAACTCATCTAATGTCAATTGGCTACCTGATTTTCCTGACATAAATAGACTCATCTCGTCCAATGCCACCGATACCATGAGCATCTTATCAATTATTTCTCTCTATTACAACCGAAACAATACAACAATGTAAGAAATGTCAATAGTAGGATAGACCTGCTGATGTCTCCCAAAATTGATATGTTGGTGACACATTGTAATTATCCGTTTGTTCACATCACAAATCTTTGGAAGCTGTACTCAAACTGTCCACACAAAAATTATTATCAGACAATAACTATAGGAAATTGTTATACAGAAAAGCCAACTACGATCAAATTAACACTTCTCTCGATAACATCAATTGGAATAATATCCTCAATAATTCTGATATCGAAGTGAGCATTCTAAAGATCTACAATGTTCTGAATGCTGTTGTCGAGGAGTTCGTTCGTAATAAAATCATCACTGAAAGATCCTATCCTCATTGGTTTGCAAAGAAAACTATCAAGATAATTTGTGCAAGAAATCGGGCTCATAATAGGTGGAAAAAGCATAGGAATGAATGCAGATGATCATCAACTATTCTCAACATCAAGGAAAAATATCAAAACATGCATTAAACTAAATTTCAATAAGTAGGTACCTACGTTACTAAATCTGAAAGTAATTTAAAGTCCAACTCCAAAGAATTTTGGTGATTTGTGAAAAACAAAAGGAAATGCAGCTGTTATCTTCGACATATAAATTTCAGTGATAGGCATGGTACCAATTGTCCTACTATTTGTAAAATATTTGGTGAGTCATTTGGGAGTGTATACGAATCCAACTCAACTGCATCCCTTCTGGAACTATCACGCACATCTAACAATTTTGATATACCAAAAATAGCTAAGGAAGAAATTTTTGCTACTCTATCACAGTTAGATAATCATAAGGGTTGTGTCCATGATGGATTCCCTGCAGTATTTTTGAAATCTTGTAAGAAATGCTTAGTTGAACCTCTTCACATACTGTATAACAGATGTCTACGAGAAGGTACATATACCAAAGTTTGGAAAATCGCTCAAGTAACACCGGTACATAAATCTGGTGATATCAACGATGCTAGAAAATATAGACCGATATCATTGGTGAGTTCATTTGGTAGATTATTTTTCGACATATCTTGCAACCAATAAAAACCATCAATTTAAAGCTATGATGTACTTTCAAACCAATCACAACATTATTATAGTGGGAATTTTCTAATTAGATTATTGCCTCGGGAATACTCGTGGTATTGTTTCTATTGTGTGACAACAACTGATACTTTTGATTTGACGTCTGTAACAGTTTGCATGCAAATTGAAAAATGAATTTAGATGACCGTAATGAATACAAATGTTATATAGAGAATGTGTCTATGATTGGGGCATCAAAACGTAATCTATCGAATACCACACGAGAGTTCGATAAAGTAGAAAATAATTCTCCACATTTTTTCTCAAACTTGTTGCCATTTGGCAATAGCCACTCGAGCCCTTCGGGCTCTCGTGTCTATTGCCTGGCAACAAGTTTTCGAAAAATCTGTCGAATTATTTTCACTTTATTCTCACTCTCTTGTGGTATTACAACTGAATATTCGAATCCATAATTTGCATGAAAATATTTTTTATGGTGAAAAATTCTATCGCCACTTTTCAACACGGTTTTTACAAAAAGCGCTCTGCAGTAACAAACCTGGTACCCTTATGTTCAAAATATTTATAGTAATATGGAGAAGGGAATCTCAACGTGAGCTGTGTACAACGATTTTTCAAAGGCTTTCGATAAGGTTCATCATTCTACATTATAGTTAAGGCTCAGAAATTTCGGTGTGGTTACTTGCTAGGGCTTCTCACCTCATATGTTTAGGATAGATACCAGTACGTAGCACTGAATATTACAGAGTCTAGCATGTTGCCAGTTACCTCAGGGGTCCCCCAGGGCTCACATATGGGACCAGTACTATTCAATATTTATTTGTGTGACGTGAAGAAATGCTTCCATAACTCCAATGTCTCATTATATGCAGATGATATGAAAATTTTCGGTCCCTTAAATTCTCTTGCGGACTATAATTAAAAACAGGAGGACCTCGATCGGTTCTCTGATTACTGTAAAATACATAAATTTTTATTGAATATTAAGAAATGTAGTCAAATCATACTTACCCGTAGCCTGAATCCACATATGTCTTCGCTCAAAATTGACAATAACAAACTGTCTATCTCTGATGAGATAATTGATTTAGGCTGAGTCAAGTCTGCGGTCTGACCAATATGATTAGACCAGCGCGGTCATTTGGTTGACTTGACGACCTAATTAGAACTGCTTGTATGTGACCAATATTTTCAATTATCTGATCGGTCCGACTCATCGTCATACTTCATACTGAACGTGCGTGCCTTGTCCGACCGGTGACTTGACACAGCCTTAGGTGTAACTTTGGATACCAAATTGAACTTTGACATTCATATTATTATATATAAAATTGTTAAGAAGTCTCTGAGAACCCTCGGTTTCATATTGTGAAATACCAGGGATTTAAAAAATTCCTCCTCATTTCATTATGTTCAATACTTTGATTTAGCCTATCCTTGAAAACTGTAGTGTAGTTTGGAACCCATCGTATCAAAAATACATTAAGAGATAGGAGTTTGTGCAGAAGAAAATGATCAATTATAAATCATAGATTCTTCAGATATAGGCACTACTTTCCATATGAAAGTAACCCAATTTTCTACAATCTTTTAGGCTTGACTTCGATGACGCATATATTTCTTTTACAAAATATTCAATAATCTCATTGATTGCAATGAATGTTCGAACCTATTTTTACTGAACTGTTCCTCATTGCAATGGAACATGTCAAACGAATAGTTCAATAAGATTGTTTTCAATGATACCAGCACATTTACGTTGAATGTTTGTTGGTTTTTGGTTTAGATATCAATGAAAAATATTTTTCATTATATCTATCTGAAAACACTATATTAACATGCTCATTTAGCATACAGAAAAAGGGTTTTTTTCGTGAGCTAGTGTCATTATAGCTGCCTATTTACAGGTCACAATTAAATCATATGTTGTTGACAGTTCTCTAGAAATCGCAAGTTGTTTGAATATTTCCTTACCAACAGGGTAAATAACGCTTGTTTTGTGTCAGTTTCTGGATATTTTTGAACCATAAATATTTCCCGAGAGAAAAAGAGGAAAGTTCTGGAACACCCTGTATAGTGTTATCTAAGTTCTACAACATCCAAGGAATTCTATACTACACTGAAAAAAATTAAACAGATGATGAACAGGAGCAAGAATGAGTGTTTCCAGACTTTTCTGCGGTTCCTAAATGCTCGACGACGTTTCCAGGATGATTGATAACATCATCATAGTGTGATAAATGAGTCTGTCCATGCCACAATTATCCATTTCATTGGAACTACCAAAGGAAAATAAATGGGTTCGAAGTATTGACGCACACGGTGAAGTCAGTAATCTCGTTAGATTAAAAAAAAAAAAAAAATTCTATACGGCTCCACTCATTCGTTCTCTTAGTGTGGGATACTGTATATCTCCAGTAATCCAGACTTTCATCAAAGCAGAATAAATGAGCTTATCGATCCGCCAGAGCTTTCATCCAGGCCAGAATTTTGAATAGCTCAGCCAGATCAGCATCGCAGTGATCAGTAATGGGCTAAACGAATGTAATTATCAAACAATAGTTAATTATCCATTTAATCGCATTAGAATGAAAATTCTTACGCTCGACTTGCTAGCCCGGCCCAAGAAGTAAGAAAACTAATTTACAAACTTGGTGCTAATTTGATTCAAATTAAGTTGAGCGCGAACCGATTTCTATAATGGCGGCCGCGGAAAATAAATCACCAACTTACCACCCCGCTAATAATTGCTCTATTCGTGTGGTTAGGAGATGCGTTCAATGATTTGATTTGATATACTGGAAACGAAGTTGAATCCATTTGTATGAGAGGGGCTGTTAACAGTGTTTTCGTAATCCCTCACTGTTATTTTGATCTAACGGAATTCAGTGACAATTGAAATGTTAATGTTAACAGCCTCCGTCCGTTAAGATTTTTTGACGGCCGGCGGCCATTAAGAAATTACTTGTTCAAATGCTTTTTTTTTCAAAACTTTATTCTGCTTTCATTTACAATTATCATAATAATACTGAATATTTATAAATTTGAAAAGTAATTCGACAATTGCTATTATTTGAAATTTCTATTCCATCGATGAGAGATTTACCATATAAAGCACCAGTATTGTTGTTGTTGTTGTTGTTGTTGTTGTTGTTGTTGTTGTTGTTGTTGTTGTTGTTGTTGTTGTTGTTATTGTTGTCGGTGTGGCCTCATTAAAATGAAATAGTCGTCTCGTTATCTTCATTCTCTTTGAAACAGAACTTTCAATATACGACTCCGCGAGTTCAACCTCCAAGTTTTTTTACCGATAGTAGTTCTCCACCATTTTCTACAAATCTGCGAACCGAGTTCCTGTGTAGAGCTGAGGATTTTCCAATTCTAAGAAGGCTGCAATTTTCTTTGGAACAACTCCAATAGTATGAATGCCCACAACTTGTTTTACACATTTACCATTCCTATAACCAATGGAAAATCGCCGATTTTCCAAATTTGAAGGCAGCAAATCTACTCATTTTTGGTATAAACCATAGGCATCAAAAGGAAGTCCTTCTTTGATATTGACAAATACCCTGTTCTTTTTGATTTTAGTATACCTCAATGTAACCAAAACTCTGGTACTGGTGCTTTCAAAACCATCCACAGTCAGCCAAACACGTTCGTCACGTCTAAAGGCGCCAAAAATTATACCTTATAACAACCTTTTCAAGCAACCATGTATGATCATCTGCCTCCAACAAAAACTTGTTCTTCAGAAAAAACTTTTGCTTTCTTTGCGTCTCAAGAACAGAAATAATTTTCCCAATCTGAAATTACCATTTCTGTAGGTGATACTCTATTATGGTGTTCGCTTTAAAATAACTAACCTTGTAATGTCAAAGTTTTCATAAACTTTCAAAGCAAGTTTCAACATTGAAATCTTGGTTCACAGGGAGTTATGGACTACAAGCCCATATAACAATTTCGGGATGCTGCTATATGAAAAAAAAACTTTTAGTCACTATGCCGTCAATTCTTGGTGGTGCATATGACTGTAATAATAATAATACTAATTTTTCATCTAAAGATGTGCTATTCCGACAAAATATTCCTGTGCGGCATTCCTCACGTTGGTAGATTATGAAATAATAACCTCCTAGAACCCACTGCCGTACAAAAATAATGGGACCGGAATCCAAGATTTTTTTTTATTTTCGGAAATTGAAAACTTTTCCGGGCCCAATCCCATTATTTTTGTACGGCAGTAGGTTCCAAGAGATTATTATGTTATAATCTACCAAAGTGAGGAACGCCGTACATGAATATTTTGTCGGAAAAGCACATCTTCAGATGAAAAATTATTATTATTACAGTCATCATCCTTAGCTCGCACAAGTTTCGACTTCTGAGGGCTGCCGTTCGTAAGGGGACGACAGCTGGTTAACGGAAAAAACAATTTTAAATTTTTTTTAAACAATTTGCACCACCAAGAATTGACGGCATAGTGACTAAATCTATCAAGGTATATTTAAACAGAAAAGTAATCAATAAATATAAAAATATAAAACAACAACAACAATAATTAATTGACGCTCCGGGGCGACTTGATTGATTCCAGTGGCGCATTTGCTTTTTCAGCTGCAGAAAAAAACCGGAAAAACCTACAGCACCACATCATCTGAAGATCTTGATCTGCCAATGTCCTCTCTCTCATGAAATAAAATGTAGGGTGTCTCCAGAGGCTCCAATAAACCGAAGATATCGTCAGAGCATTTAGAAACAAAACTATCGTCAAACTTAAACCAGTCCGTTCCATCTTTCGCCAATGCGTAATAATGGCCACATTCAACGCCGGAACCACAGTGAACAATGACTGCATGAAGATTATAATTGTGGTCTGCTAGATTGAGGTGTTCATCTATTTTCAATCTTCGTATAAGTTTGGTGCATCCGCCAGAGGTTGAGTCATGTTTGAAGAGCATCAGTGTTTATCAGATTGACTGGTGCCTCTGTTATACTCGTTGTCTTATAATTATCAGTCAATTTGGCGCATATTGGGCTATACAGTTGATCATAACCAGTTAAAAGTTCTATTTTCATATGATGAAAAAGCAAGCTCCGCACGGACTGGCTATCAGACATTTCAGGAAATGCTAGTTGAAGCTCCAGAAAGTCATATACGTTTTTACCGTCTCTCAAACAAGTACCACAACATAAACTAGTGAGGATTTTTCCAGCGAAAGATCTAGAAACACAAGACGAGATAAGCTGTATGGAACCATTTGACCCAGAACGGTCGAGACTACTGATTTTGTCATTTTCCTGCTCTCGAAGAGTATTCAATAAGAATCCCAAGAATTCGGAACAATCCTCTTGTTATCCTAACGAGTATCTAGTAGACTTCAAAGACTCCAGGAAATCGATTGGTGGGAAAGATGATAAATTCTTACCAAACTGCAATTGCATAAACAGGGATTTGAGATTGGTGAATAAGTAGAAAACGTTCTCGTTCATTGTAAAAATCTCGTTCTTGAAATTCTTCGTCATGAATAATACTTGTAAAATGCTATTCATGATTTCCCAAATTATCTAATCCAATCTTATTAACAAGATCCTCAGTACAACTCTCCACTGATTCGTAGGGAAGCTGGTCAGACTCTGCATCGCATCCATTTCGTAAGCTACAATCAATCCGTCCAAGTGAAGATGGGTTTTGTAGAGGGATCGATTCGGCACTTGCTCGATGAAGCTCCTCCGCTGAAATTAATTTTTTCATATTGCAGCATCGTTCTGAATATGTTTCATGCTGTGTCAAATGACCCCCCAAATTGTTATATGGGCTTGTAGTCTATTAGGAGAATAAACCTCTGATTTTCCTTTCGTAAAGGCTAATAATACATCTTCAACCATCTATACATTCTTGCTTTTATGCCACTCTTAAAAATTTTCATATTCTTTTTGATTTCGCTCTTGGGTTATTTTTGGCAGTAAATCAACACTCGCTGCACATGATTCTTCCAATATTTCTGAAGAAATTTGATTTTGTTTCTCAATTTCTTCAATTTCATCCGTGTTCGTTGTTGAAACGAACTCGTGAACACAAAAAACTGACGTTGTTTATAATAGATTCTATTAGGCTGTTCCATGACAACACGATGTTGGGATTTTTCTGTAGAATAGGGAATATGCATAATTTTATCATAGTACATAGTAAAAAATATAAATACGGTTGAAAGTCTTGGAATTAATTTTTAAAATTATCAATAAAATACCGCTTAAATTTGACTTATTTGAACGCCTCCAATTTCGCGCGCTGTGGCTGACGTCACATGGCGCGATCAGTGTTGTTCTTCTTCAGTGTCGTTCGTTGAGACGTACTCTGATTGCTCTACTTGCTTGAAGTTGATATTTTTTAAAAGAGTAAGGCAACTGCAGTACAAGTGTTAGAGAGAGATGAACATTTGTTAAAAAAGGTTAGGGATTTGCAGTTTTAATCGCTTTTGCGATAATGGAAAGTGCTAAAAAACATTTTATAGGTATTGTATAGTAGACCGGAATGACAAAACACAATTATAAGTACACCAAGTAAAATTTTTTTTTCTGTTCCAAGAGAAGCGAAAATACGTAAACAATGGTGTAAGGTTATGAGAAGAGGCGAAATATCTCCAATGTCACATTTACATTGTTGTGAAGATCATTTCAATGTGAGTACATTGTATTTCGATAGTTAACATGAAGTGAATTGATCAGAAGTAAGTTTTGTATGCATAAATGTTTTGTATATGCCTGCCTCACCTAAGTTATAAAAGGAAAACTATAATTTGATAAACTATTACTACTTATCAGTTCAGGTATTGTCGGATTGTGCTTTGAAAAAACCACTTTCAGTCATTGCTCTTGATAATTTACAATTGCCACTAGACCAAAATCGCACTATGTAATGGAAAACATTACAAATATATAAATTTCATAACGTGCCATGTGACGTCATTCTTCGTTTCGACCAATGGTGATGCGTTTCGCAAATTTGAATTCCGCGCGCTTATTATGCACTTTTTGATTAAAGTTTTATGGAGTTAAATACAAACTAAATGATAAACTAATGGTTTAGGTGTAATTTCAAGACAATAAAAAATATGAGGTAAAAAAATCAAGTAAATTTAAATCACCTGCATATTCCCTATTACGAGGGACGTGGTTTGTTCTTTCTTTGAAATCAAAATGTAATCTTTCTGCGGGAATACGAAAAGTCTTGAACGACACACGGCCGATACGCAAATAACGGATTCAACCTCATCCGCTATTTGCTACATATCGGCCTTGTAACGTTAATAACTATAACCAGTTCCATCACAGATATACAATAAATTAATGTTGACAAGTAGGATATAAATATTATCGCGTGATATGCTATACTGTACAACTGCCTTCATTAGCTTAACTCAACTTGACAACACTGACAGTTCGATGCTCTTATTTATCATCAACTGTCAACTACTCAACTACTTACTGTCAAGTCTCACAAATGCGATGCTCATGTATCAATATATTAACATGGACTCCTTTCTTTGTTTTACATACCTATTTTTAAATGACTTGCTATACACTCATATGGAACACATGGCCAGTAATATCTATATGTAAGTTTGTTTGTTCTATTCATAATAGAATTGGGGTTTATTCATGACTAACTAAGTAGATACTGATCAATTATAGATTTGAAACACTTTAGAAAAATATAAAAACATTTATTTTACTATGTACAAATATGAGATTAAGACGATTGAAATTAATGAAGGGAATAATGAATTAAAGAATTAATGAATCTCTCCTAGACTGATTGAATACATTATTCTAAAAAGATCTATACTTACAATAAATTCGGTTATATATATTTTAGGAACATTTTCCATGAATCTAATCTTTATTCTTTCAAACTCCCCCCATAGCCCTCACTAGCTGCGGGCACGGCAGAACTCTAAACTCGACTACCAGATCGAACTATCAGTGGCTTTTTTGAAAACTCTTGTTTATGTACTATGATCAGACATGACGACAAAATTCACGAAGATCCTTCAAAAGTAGCTAGATTATTCAATGAGTATTTTATCGATGCTCCTAAGTCTCTGACTCAAAATATTGTATCACATAATACTGATCTCAATATCTTCATGAAAAATATTGCTTCTCCCTGTAATTCATTTTTTCTTGAAAATTACGATGAAATTTATATGTTCGACTTGCTGCAGGGTAATTTGAAAAATAAATACCCATCAGGACCAGACGAAGTGCCTCTGATTTTAGTAAGAAAATGTTGAGATGTGTTATCCAAGTCTCTAGCTTTTCTGGTAAAGGACCACGCACGTTTCTTATGGAAAATAGATTTCCGTGAATTTGTCCGAATTTTTGGTATGGTGTAGATCTGGATGCACTGATCAAAAGTGTTCATTGCCAAAAACTCCAAAAATGGACAGTTTTCGAGATATGGCTCTATCAATGTAATTTTTTTGCATATTTTGGATTTTGACACATAATCAGTTCACTTTCATACTTAGGAAAAACCGAGTTTCAATGATTTCACTGCAGGAATCGATCAAAAAATAATTATTTCTTCGTTTCAGATACTGCCATTTGAAGAAATTATTATACACTGCTCGTCACTGACGATGTAACTGGACTATTATTTTCAATTTCTATAGTCCAGTTTTTGTAGAAACAAAAACTTCTGAATTGCTCAAGGTATCACAGAGTCACATATATTCAATACCTTTCGATAGGGGCACTAGAAAAATAATATTCGATACACACTATAGGAACTGAATCTGAGATACTTAAAAAAAAATAGTTTCCTTGTCGTCAAAGAAATAGTGGTAAATGAAAAAGAGCATATAGAAAATCGATCATAATGTTGGCTGACGACATAAATACTCGTATCGAATGCAGTTTGTTTATACCGAGTGTTAAATATCAATAGAAACAACGGAATACATACCCAATAATCATTTCTAATCGCTAATCGAACCGTTAAGGCAAACGGATCCGTGAAAATGTCTGAATATTTGATATGATGTGGATTTAGATGCACTGATCAAGTGTCTATTGCAACAGACTACAAAAATGGACAGTTTTCAAGATATGGCCGTATCAATATCTGATCTTTTTCGTTTTCTAGATTGTGGCCCATAATCGCTTAGCTCTTATACCCAACAAAAACGGAATTCTATCGACTTCTGCACAGGAATTGACTGAAAAACAGTTTTATTTCATATCAGATACATTCATTTGGAGAAATTAGCATACACTGCTCGTCACTGACGATGTAGCTTATGGCTATTATTTTCAACTTTTGTATCTCCGTGTTCGTAGAAACAAAAACTCTTGAATTGTTCTAGTTCTAACAAACATACTTATATCCATCACTATTCAATTGTGTCATTTGAAAAAATAATATGCGATACACACTCTAAATATGATTTGAATTTTTTTTGAAATGTTCTCCTGGCCATCAGCAAAATAGTGGAAAATGCAAAATGAGAAACTAGAAAATCGTTTTTATAATGTACGCTGACGAGATGAATGCAGTTTGTTTATACCGAGTGTTAAATATCAATAGTACCAAGGAAATACATACCCAAAAATAATTACTACTGTTATTGTTGATTGAACCGTTAAGGCAAGCGGATTCGTAAAAATGTCTGAATTTTTTATTCGGCATAGGCAATAGCTTTTTCAGTTGAACAATTTATGAGTGGGAGGTCAACAATAATTGACATTTCATAAGAAAAATATTCAATTTGTTAATGGACAGATTGAACCACAGTTACTTAACCGTGTTCACTTCATCAAACATATTGATTTTTCACAAAAATTATATCGATAGGTCAGCGTACATTATAAATACGATTTTCTAGTTTCTCATTTTGCATTTTCCACTATTTTCCTGATGGCCAGGAGAATATTTCAAAAAAATTCAAATCATATTTAGAGTGTGTATAGCATATTATTTTTTCAAATGCCACAATTGAATTGTGTTGGATATAAGTATGTTTGTTAGAACTAGAACAATTCAAGAGTTTTTGTTTCTACGAACACGGAAATACAAAAGTTGAAAATAATAGCCAAGCTACATCGCCAGTGACGAGCAGTGTAGCTACTTTCTCCAAATGAATGTATCTGAAATGATATAAACTGTTTTTCAGTTGATTCCTGCAAGAAATCGATAGAATTCCCGTTTTTGTTGGGTATAAGAGCTAAGTGATTATGGGCCACAATCTAGAAAACGGAAAAAATTAGATATTGATACGGCCATATCTTGAAAACTGCCTTTTTTTGTAGTCTGTTGCAATAGACACTTGATAAGTGTATCGAAATCCATATCATATCAAATATTCAGACATTTTCACGGATCCGTTTGCCTTAACGGTTCGATTAGCGATTAGAAATGATTATTGGGTATGTAATCCGTTGTTTCTATTGATATTTAACACTCGGTATAAACTGCATTCGATACGAGTATTTATGTCGTCAGCCAACATTATGAACAATTATCTATATGCTCATTTTGCATTTACCTCTATTTCTTTGACGACTAGGAAACTATTTTTTTTTTAAAGTATCTCAGATTCAGTTCCTATAGTGTGTATCGAATATTATTTTTCTAGTGCCCCTATCGAAAGGTATTGAATATATGTGACTCTGTGATACCTTGAGCAATTCAGAAGTTTTTGTTTCTACAAAAATTGGACTATAGAAATTGAAAATAATAGTCCAGTTACATCGTCAGTGACGAGCAGTGTATAATAATTTCTTCAAATGGCAGTATCTGAAACGAAGAAAGAATTATTTTTTAATCGATTCCTGCAGTGAAATCATTTAAACTCGGTTTTTCCTAAGTATGAGAGTGAACTGATTATGTGTCAAAATCCAAAAAATGCAAAAAAATTACCTCGATAGAGCCATATCTCGAAAACTGTCCATTTTTGGAGTTTTTGGCAATGGACACTTTTGATCAGTGCATCCAGATCTACACCGTACCAAAAATTCGGACAAATTCACGGAAAGCCATTTTCCATAAAAAACGTGCGTGGTCCTTTGTCCTTCACTATGGGGACCTTCCATATCTATTGAAGAAAGGAAAAATCACTCCAATTCATAAAAAGAATAATCATCATCTTCTTGATAACTACCGTCCTGTGAATGTTCCTTGCAGTTTCTCCAAGATTTTTGAGTATTGTTATCTACATCGCCTCTTGTCGTTCATTGAAAAAAATAACTCAATATCAGAAAATCAACACGGATTTTTATCCAGGAAGTCAACAACCACTGCAATCTATTCTTACTACCACAAAATAGTAGATTGCATTGAGGCAGATGAATACACTGTTGGTATTTTCTGTTATCTCAGCAGGGCATTTGATTGTGTGAATCACACGATTCTCTTGGATAAACTCTACCATTATGGCATAAGGGGTACACCACTTGATTGGATTCGATCATACCTTAGTGACAGAATGCAATGTGTCACAGTAAAAAATGAGTCATCCGGGTACTTGAAAAAAAACATGGGTGTTCCACAAGGATCGGTACTTGGCCCGATTCTATTTATAATCTATATCAACGACATAGACAGGCTCCAGGTGCCAGCAGCCTTCACAATGTACGCAGACGATACTTCACTAATTATATCCAGTCCCCATGAGAACTCCATAAGAGAAAATTGTGAGTTATCAACTGGTTCTCGGCTAACCTTTTATTTTTGAATGTGGAAAAACACGTGCCTGCGATTTCACAACCCCCAGAAAACTTGTGAAAATATTTATTTTGGAACGCCAGTAATCTCCTCTGATGACACACGAGTGAAGTTCTTGGGATTGAATATCGATACACACCTCAATTGGAAGTCTCATTGTGAGGACTTTGTTTCCAGACTTCACTCAATTGCCTATCAGATCAGGAATATCAGGGAAATACTAAATCTAGACCAGTTGTTGCAGCACTGACATCCAAAAGTTGAAAGTAGACTGCGATATGGTGTGACCTTCTGGGGAACATCGACTTCGTCCTCTACTGTTTTTACTGCGCAAAAGCGTATCATTCGTTCAATGGTGGGAATAAGCTGTCGAACCTCATGCAGAAACTCATTCAAAGATCTGAGAATTTTTACTCTAGCGTCTCTATATATTTTAGTAATGTCTGTGTATATGTTAAAAAAAAAGATATTTTCCCTCAAAATGATTGCAATCATGATTACAATACTCGAAACAAAAAAGATTTCATAGTACCATTCACCAAACTTCGAATAACTCAAAATGCCCCAAACTTCAAGGCACCAAAAATCTACAGTTTCATTCCGGTTGTCATTAAAAAAAAGTAGTACGATATATATTTTCAAAAAGAAATGGAAATAGTTCCTTGTTCAGCATAGCTTTTATACTATCGAAGAGTTTTTAGATCATATCTGAGAGAAAGTATTTTTTTATTATATTCAATTGTTTTCAGTTGATACTTTTTAATTGTGTAAATCTTTTATTTGACTGCAGTCTTGAAACAAACTGCTTGTATTTTACTCTGTAGATATGTTTCCCAATCTTTTTATCTTTTTTTTTTTACTTTTTCCATACAGCATTTGTACTGTCTTAAGGAAATAAAACATATTCTATTCTATTCTATGTTCTATTGAGGACAAGTTGTGTTTCAAAATAAAATATCGTCGCTAACGTACTGAATTGTAAAAGGTAAAAAGGTTACCCACGTATTGAATGATAATAAAATATTTTAATGTACAGGACGTTCCATATATTTTTGACAATATTTTCATTCATTTTGTTGAATTGCATTAAACCATATTTTGTATGTATCACATAGTCAATGAGTCTATCTATCTATACCTTCAAGTGCAATTTTACTAAACAATCCTAACGCTATTGACAGGCAAATACCTGAGATCACCTTTCGACAACGAATACCAAGAAAGCAAGTGAATTAAGCCTAATGCTATCATATTTTGCTGCGCTATGGCTTCCTTTTATCATACACATACAGCTCTTCCGTCATTTTTGCAGAATTCACTCCAAATCTCGCCAAAGATTATTTTGTTTCCGGACTTCCATCGTCTCAGTGGTTGGAAGATTTCTACTTCTTTCAATTCTTTACTACGTTTCAATTGCTTGAATCTGCAATCGTCTTCAGGAGAATACTGAATTAACCACATCATATACAACCTTAAAAAAAAAACTATAATATTTTCGGTCGTTTCCGCACCCTGTATTTAAAAATTCCTTACAAGCTTTCGTCATTATTCAGCTTACTCACGAATTTTCCAGAAGGCAACATTTCTGAGCCTCATTACCAACCACCGAAGCATCATAACTTGCTTCACCGACGACGCGCATTGTTGGTCTTCTACACACGCAAAGGTTTTCGATAAATCGATAAATTCGGTAAAAATTTCGCTCCACGACCGCACATTACGTCTGACAACCGGAGATTAAGACCGCTGTCAACAGAGAAATCAGTCACGCAGACGACAGTGAAGGGGATATTCGGCGGTAGCAGGATTTTGTTTCGTAATCACCTCGGATCGTTTTAGTTTTCTATTTCGATACGGTGACATTTATTTACGCACTTTCGCCCCTCTGAGGCCGGTTTCAGAGTGTGGAAAGAGTGGGAAGTTGATGCCAGCTTCTTCTATTGATGAAAACACAATCGTAGTTATACTCAGTGTATAGTGTTTAGTTTACAAGTGGCGGATCACTGGTTTTCAAAACAACTATTTTAATCCACAGAAAAATTTGAGCCAAAAGTGGAGGATGAATAATTGTAGCAGCATGAAACTCGGCACGTGACTTCTTGACATTATGTATAGTGAGAAAAATACGGGAAGGAAATATAATGAAAAATTACTTCAAGTTAAAATTTTATTTTGGATTCTATCAGAAAGTAAAAGTGATGTCGGAAAAGGGCGATACAATTATCTGCAAAATAGTCCAAGAATACTTTGAATAGAATAGGTTAGGTTAGGTTAGGTTGGATGAGATGCTTTATATTTCGAGTAACTCCATCTATTTGGTCCCTAAAAATGGAAGAAAACTTCCTGAAAATGCGAGTAGGTGAAAAGAAGAGGTAAGAATATATTTTGTACTTATGATTCAGCCACACTTCTAATACATGATTATTATGAGGATTATGAGGATCGTCTATACCAATAGTATGATGAGTAATATTATTGTGTTAAAAGAGGGCCAATATATTCTTCTTTCCAGAGGTTAGTTGAGATTGTAATAAATATGATATATAAGAAAGAAAGTTATATTCCTGCCTAAGTTTCGGATTAATACACTCAAAAAGTAATTCGTTCCACATAACATGTTAGGTAGACTAGTCACACATATGGAACTAATTTATGAGCTCTGAGGATGAAAACTGGTGTTTTTTATACAACGCATTGATCCCAATCCCAACTAACATTCAGAGGTAAAAATTGTTGTTGGATCACTAAACCCATCTGATGTGCCAGTATTGTTAGGTAAGCATACAGATAATGCACATGACAGAAGAAATTTAACCCAAGATGTTTCAAACATACGTTACTAAGATTCATTAACAGATATACTTGCGTTTTAGAGCAAGATCCCAGGGCCGTCAGACGTTACTTATTTTTAAACGAACGAAATGTGTACGATTGAGTAGTGTTAGTATGTACTATGTTCGCATGTATACCTGCTAGCTTGACCAGATGACCATTCTTCAGATATTAGGAAATCAAGGTACGTAAAAACACTACTCACTCAGTTCAACTGCCAGTCTACAAAATTATTTCTATAACCCATGGTGGATCAGTGGACAGAGTATCTAGCTACCACTCCGGAGCTCCGAGTTCAAATCTCGTCTGCAACATTTTTTTTTTCTTTTTTTTTAAACCCAGCAGACGCATCACACTAGGGTTAGCCATCTCGGTTGGAAACGGCTTTGGCTCTGGGACCATTTTTGTTCAAAAAGAAATTTAAAAGAAAACAGAATTTTGGTAAACAAAAGATTTCGTTAAGATTTCCTTATGAGTAAATTCCCAGGGACTTCAGGCATAACTTATTTTTGAAAAGATGAAGACTTTGGTTCTGAGTGGTGTCTCATGTACTTTTAATACCTGCGTGCTTGTGGAGTTCGCTCTGTGACACCTGGGCAGGTATCTAACTTGAATTTGTATGGCTGATTTTTATATATGTTTTGTGAAATATCACTCTTAAGTAATTTCAAAAGTGTCAGACGCTTTCCATAGACCAGAACTTTTGTCAAACGCTTTAAAGCTCCACAAATTACTTCAGAGTGATTTCAACAAATTATACATGAAAATCAGCCACACAAATTTAAGTTAAGTAACTCTTATTTTTAGTTACCTTTCTCACCAGGTATTAAACGTACATGAGACACTAGTCAGAACCTAAGTCTTTATCTTTTCAAAAGTAAGTTATGTCTGAAGGCCCTGGGATTTTACTCATAAGAAAATCTTAACAAAATCTTTTATTTATCAAAATTCGGTTTTCTTTTAAATGTCTTTTTCAACAAAAATCCTCCCAGAGTCGAAGCCGTTTCCAAACGAGATTAGTTACTCTGTCCACTGATCCACCATGGGTTACAAAAATAATTCTGTAGACTGGCAATTCAACCAAGTGAGTAGTGTTTTTACGTACCTTGATTCCCTAATATCTGAAGAATGGTCATCTGGACAAGCTAGCAGGTAGGCATGCGACCATAGTGCATACTAACACTACTCAAACGTACACATTTCGTTCGTTTAGAAACAAGTAATGTCTGACGGCCCTGGGATCTTGGACTATTTTCTGCAGAGGAGATCATTCAGTGCATGATAATGTAAAAGATTCCAAATTTTGTTCCACCTTAAAGTACCTCGACGGAGGAATGTTCTTATGACTTGTTCGAATGAGCTTTTATACTTTAAAGAGAAACATTTTCAATTGAAAATTGAATCAATACATGACTCTTCTGGAAATGGAAAAAACCTACGATAAAATTGAAGTTACTTTTTTGTAATATCTAACAGAAAACAACTACTTCCCCGGCTGAAGCCACGCTGGATATTGAACTACATCTGATAGATATTGAGAAAGACCCTATATAACTTGAGAGAAAAAATCTGAAAGTGAAAATTTTCATTTTCGTTCAGATACTTGATTATTTATTAAATGTCCAGTTTCCATTGGAGATTCTTATCTATGAATGAGATAATGGAGAATGTTATTCAGAAGTATCACTCACAGAAAATCGCTCATTTCATTGACGCGTGGATTGCATCACTTTCGCTAGGCCTCCAATACATTTTGGTCGACAAAAAATCTATTTCACTCTTTTAAGATCATCACGGAGGTCGGAAGAATTGAAAAACATACTCTTCAGAAGCAATTTCACACTGTAATGAGGAATTGTTGGACTATTTCTTGTGCGGTGAAACTTTGAAAATATTTTTCTGACATAAAACCTGTCATGAGTATGGCATGTTGATTTCATTGAAAATATGAACAGTATGTTCATAAAGTCGATTGTGGAATCATCTGCGACCGAAAGTTGGAATTTAGTCGCTAATTTCCATTGTACAAGATCTCTTGGAAATGTAAAAACTCTACGATTAAATTGAAGTTACTTTTTTGTAATATCTAACAGAAAAAAAACTAAAGCCATGCTGGACATTGAACTTCATCTGATAGATATTAAGAAAGACCTTATATAACTTGAGAGAAAAAATCTGAAATTGAAAATTTGCATTTTCATTCAGATGATTCCACAACTGACTTTATGAACATCCTGTTCATATTTTCAATGAAGTCAGCTTTTATACATTATATCATTTAGGGTGGATTTAGTCAACTTTAGCACTAGCATTATCATAAATATAACGGTAACATCAAAGGTTTTTAGCATAAACTTAACATTGTTGTATAAATGGCACCATTTGATACAACAGAGTCAACTTTCGCTTTGAACATATATTTAAGCACAATTTTAAAGTGATATTGACTAAATGCACCTTAAATATAGGGAAGACGACGCCCTAACCTCGTAAGGTGTGATGCCATGGGATCTAAACCCATGCCTTTATGGTTGAGAAGCGAACGTTCTACCACCACGACAACCACGGCCCATATATCCAAATATAATTACTGCTTATATATTAGATTTTCCATAATTACATACTTCTTTAGTAGAGCGAAAGTTGAAGTATAAGCACGAGACAAAACTCTTGTTCTTCTCCAGAATATCTCAATACCTTGACACATTTCCACCTCAAATTCCGTAAAATATAAGCACTAATAATTTCTTAGAGACCACAACATTCAATACAACTCCAATTTTTGAGTTTCAGTTTTAGGAAGGCCTTTGAATTTTTGGAATTCAGACCTGATTTATGGTTGTTTTTGTATTTTTAACAACACGAATGTAAAGTGCGAACCTCAAGCTTGAAATTGCATCTATTTTTACCAAAACGAGTGAATTGAATATCACTCTAAACAAGTAAGTATTTATATTTCAAATAACCCAAAAAAAATTCAAAGAGAACGAATAATATTTTCCCTTCATCAATAGGAAAACTGATATCGGCATGCGTATCTATATAGGAGTGAAGATAGTTGTGTGGGTGAACGGAAAAATACTATTTGTTCTCACCAAATAAAACCACAGACGTCGCGTATCCCAGTTTCAAGTAGATTGAAACATTCCTTTTTTTTCGTGCCCTAGGGGTGATAGAGACCCTGCAGAAAATGAGGTGCAACGGTACATAAATTGTAGGTAAAATTTAATATTTTTTTGTTTTATTATTGTTCATGAAATGAATAAGTTTTCACGTAATTCTTGAGAGAAAAATATATTTTTGTTGAATTTTCATCGTTTTCCACTTGAATTTTCATTTTATTTATTCAATAAACGATGTAGTTTGGTTTACTTTTATTATTTCCTCACTAACGCGCCACTTTATTAAAAAAAAACACTAATATGCCAATCGGTAGATAAGAATACGAGGCTCTTTTCACACAAAATGAAAGACGCAAAAGGCATATACTACTTTTTATATGATAAAGAGGAAATTATATCGACCGTCTTATCTTAAAGAAACTTGCTTCTATCGGGGATTCGGTCTGGGAAAAGAAGTATACTATTTTTTGCTACCCGAGCATTCACAAATTTTTATTTGCCTTATCGAGGGCTACAATATAATTATATGAACAAATGTATAAAGTTAAAAAAGGTATAACATACTGTGCAATGTGAGGACTGATCATTTGTTTGTTGATGTCAAATAATGTGAGGACTATACAGAGTAATTAGTTTCAGGTATTAATATCTGATATCTGGTAAATGTGTATGTGGCTCCTGCAAAATCGCTTTGTGCAATTTTTTAGACAAGAAATAGAGAAAAAAATTACAAATTTTTTGTTTTTTTTTGCAAATATCTCAAAAAGTATTGGAGAAATCGTTTTACAGTCAATAGAACTTTTGTAGAAAATTATAAAACCTACAAAATTGTTTTTCATACTACCAGATCGGTGCATTTTTCTTTGAGAACATCAAGGAAAGTCTCGAAAAAGAGACTATTTTTCAAAAATTCATAATTTTTATAAATTTGAAGCTGGATAAGCAATATTGCGGAAACTGATAGATAATAACATGTGGTTTAACTCTGCGCAAGATGGTGTCTGTTCTATTTGTAGTTTTTGAACAATCGCGTTATAAACAATTTAAGTGCAAATCTTTCTAAATGCACCGATTCAAGGGAAAACGTCTTATTCAAATTCTGTAAACGGTATTTGGAAGTGGAGATCAATATCTACAATCTGTATATTTTAGATTTTCACCTGAGAGGTGAGAAATGTGTGGAAAATGTCACTGGAAGTTACTCTAAAAGCTTCAAAGTGCCCCTGAAGTTGCCCGAACTCAACTCAAGTTAACTTCAGTGCGACTTTCGACGCACTTTGAAGCGTTTTGATAAACTTTCAGTGACATTTTCAACACATTTTTCACCTTTCAGATGAAAATCCAAAATATAAAAATTGCAGATATTGATATCAACTTATAGTATTTGAATACGACGATTTCCTTAAATTGTTTATAACGCAATTGTGCAAGAACTACAAATCGGACAGAAAACATCTTGTGCACAGTTGAAACACTTATTATCTATCAATTTCTGCAAGATTGTTTTTCCAGCTTCAGATTTATAGCAATTAAATTAAAAAAAAAAAGGTCTATTGTTCGAGGTTTTTCTGGATTTTCTCAGTGGTGAATGCACCGACCTGCTCCTATAAAATTCCATTTTGTAGGTTTTATAAATCTCTTCAAGAGTTCCATCAACTGTGAAACGATTCCTTGAGTATTCTTTGAGATATTTCCAAAAATCCAAAAAAGTTGTAATTTTTTCACTATTGCTTGTTAAAAAAATTCCACATAGCGATTTTGCTGCAGCAAAAACTGTGGTTTTCATTAACGAACTATCTTATAAAAATTAGTATAGGCCATTTGCGTCTTTTATTTTGTGGGGAAAAAAAACCTCTATAACTTGGTCTATAATGCATTATAACGGTACCTCCAGAGTTATAATGTTACAAGGAACAGCCGGAATAAAAAATGCGATAGCGCTACAGTTCATTTGCATTCACGAGGCGCAGATAGATTCACCCTTGGTCCTAGTCGAGAATCTTCAATTCAATTCAATTTCAATTCAATTCCCAGACACTTGACTCAGACGAAGGAAAACGTCACCATAGAAATATTTGATAACTCGCAAACAAGAAACACGCGGATGAGTAGAAATCGATACCGAAAAACAGCGATTCTCCACCTGGACGAGGTGTGCGAAGGCATCGTCTCTGGTATCGCGACGTCGGCGTCGCCGTCGAGAGGCGTGTTCCAGGCCACCCGAGCGGCTCAAGTCAAGTGGAAAACGCAGATAAAGTGAACTGCGCCAGGGAAAAGTTGCCAGATAATTTAATAACAAAGACGAAATTACCGTCCGAATCCTCCACGTCACTGAATCGAAGCGATAACGGAGGAATTTGTGCTGCTGTCTTGTCTTTTATTTCCATTTCAACATTCTCAACCCGTTCTTGCGACTGTAGTTCATATTCGGTTTTGATTCGTTGAAGCGACCGATTCGAAAATTTTCAACTTGGATCCTTTCGCTTGCTGTAATTCTTGTATAGTTATGTATTCAAGTTTATCAGTTAGTAGGTTAGTAGATGTGTATATTACAGTAATACATGTACTATTTGTGAGATATTTCATAATTACTCTGTTACAGAGTGTCCTACAAGACATCATCACACTAGGCCTGAAAGCCTGTCTTGTGATTTCTATCATGTTTAACACCCCATGTTCAAAGTAAGGTATTTTTTACTTGGTTAATGCTATGTTAATGCTAATGTTAATGTTTTTTTTTCCTTCCGGATGCTGGTCCTGTGAACAGCTGCTCCTCAGCCTCTTCGGCTTTTTCTGCATTCCAAATGTTAGGAGTTTTCCATTGCCGAACGCCAGCCTATGATGGTACGTCCAGTATATATTAGTCATGTGCCGCGCATCGTCATATGCCGGTTTTTAGGAATCTTCAACAAAAACGTTTGGCTAGCGGGAGGCGAGAAAAATAGCATGGGAATGGGAAGTAAAGAGCCGTTTTACACTTCAGAAATTACTCCGAAAATTCTAAAGGAAATAATATCGAAAATTTCTCTGATAATTTCAACAATGACTAATGAAAAATTCATGTTTTATACAAAAAGGAAATTATGGCGAATTTTCTTTCATGCGCATGCGTATTATTTCGATTTTGCTGGTGGAATTTAAAATGTCACAGTTTCTCAATATTATTTATGATGAAATAACTGTCATTAGATCATTATTTATAACTAAACTTCTAAACCTACGAATTGATAATGCCGAAAACCAAAGAAATGTGTGTTGCTACAATTATTTCCTTACATGTTTTATTGATATATGTAATAAAAAAAAGGATCCAAGCAAGAAAGCGTTCGCTTTGGTGTAAAACGTGGCTGCAAAGGAGAAATGAAGGTAGAGGTATACTTTCTCTTCTCAATAACGAGTTAAAGAGTGAGGATCCTGAAGCATATAGAAATTTCCTCAGAATAAATGATTACCAGTTTGCCAATCTGTTGAATGAAATCAAGGATGGTATCACAAAGCAGGACACTTTCATGAGAGATTCTATAAGTACTAAACATAGGTGGGTGTTGAAACAAGAAGTGTTTGACAACCTATTTCTGATAATTCTGTTTTATTTCAAGACTGGACATTACTCTTCGTTTTCTGGCTACAGGTGAAACTTATCGATCTCTTATGTACAGTATGACCAAGACATTTTGTTCTTTTATTTTATGAACCATATAAACAAAAAGCAATACCCAACACACTATAACTGCCAAACGTCAATCGCACAGATCATCGAAATAAGTTTATGCGATCTATGATCAAACCATTCCTGTCTTTGCGCAAATTCTCGCGCATATTACTCCCAAACTTTATAAAAATATAGAGCATGCTCTATATTTTTCCTCGCAAAATATTCACTTGTAATCTCCCAAGTGCTTGAATTATTGCCGGAAATTTTTCGAGTACATAAATTCATGTACGAGATAAATTTCCTGCAATTAATTCAAGCACGCGGGGGATTCGGTAAGAAAATTTTACACCAAAATATATCCAACAATTCATAAGAAATAACTAACTATGGTTCACCTGAACTATTTATATTATGCATAGTACAAAAAAGATGCATGAAAATATTGATATGTAAAACACACTTAACAAAATTTCAATTTGATTTTTTTAAATTTAATCAAAAAAAAAGTAAAAATGTTCTTGCTCACTGGGAATTGAACTAGTGACCACACGACCACGAGGCGGACACTTTACCGACTCGCCACGGGGCCCTTGATTTACATGTAGACAACTGGTGTATTGAAATGTTTCTGAAATTTGATTTCAGAATTTGCAAATTCTGCGATTATCGTGAAGAAAATATTCAGACACATTCGAAATATTTAATAAATACATAAATATGAAATATCATCTCATTTCAAATGAAAAATACAATTCCATTTGTACATCAAAGCAAAATATAAACTATCACCTGTCAAATATTTGACAGAAAAATTTCCACTTATTAATTTCGGCCAGGGTACCCAGGAGGATAAAAATTTCCGGAAATTTTTTGGGTTGCCATGGCATCTAAGTAAGAACGAATGTTTTGGTTCTCTCTAAAAGTGAGGTGTGAAATTTTCACGGTAAATTTCATTATAATTTTCGCAGTATTTACACTGTTTTACACATTCCAGTTTTATAAAAATAATTTTTGGAACCAATTTTCGTTAGAATTTTCGGAGTTATTTCTGAAGTGTAAAACGGCTCTAAGTTGGTGTTGACTCGAGAGTTGGTATGGAGTTTCTGAAATCATTGTTCTTGGGGTGATTGTTTAAATATATTCATTTGTGTTGAAGTGATACCCATGGTTGGAATAAAAGGTAGGAGTTAAATTTGTTTGAAATGCTTGGAATTATCTTCGAAAAATGGCTATAATACCTGTTTGAGTGAGTAATTGTTGGAGTTTACTTTCAATAAAAGAAAAGCAGGTTGTTATTTAGAATCAGTATGTTTCATTATATTTTTCTAGGATGTACTTTCCATTGCTTGTTGATTATTAAACAAAGAAAATCATGTGGGAGTTCCGTTCGTGGCAGCACCAACATTTTGAAGAATTTGTGTTTTGCTCTTACGATCATTGGTACGGAGCTATCCTTCAATACTGAATATTTAATACTTGTTGATATTTGTATTGATGTTTACAAAAGTAATGTTTTAAAAAGGGGTTTTATTTGAGTATTTATTGGTTTTACATGATTCTCAGCACATTGGAATTGAGTGAATATATTCAGTTTAGCTATCGAAAATTCAAGGACTTGTAACATGCCTGTGTGAGAAGTTACATGTCATTCGGTGATTTGCAACGTGCCTGTGTGAGAAGTTGCATATCACCGTTGTATTCATTTCAGCCTGGTGATTGTAACGTACCTGTGTGTGAAGTTACCTATTAGGCTGATTTGAGTGTTTATTGGCTTGCAACGTGGCTTGGTCAGGAGTTGCCTGCTTTTGTTGGATTTTCGAGAAGCGAAGGACTTGTAACGTGCCTGTGTGAGAAGTTACATGTCTGTGAGCTGTATTGGAAATATAATAATTACTAACGTGCCTGTGATAGAAGCTACGTGTTATTATATGTATAGTACTGAGATGAGGTACACTGACTTGCAACGTGCCTGTGTGAGAAGTTGCAAGTCAAAGTGTTGACTCATCAGTTCATTTTTATGAGTTTATTGAAAATGAGATTTGCTTGATTTGAAAAAAAGCTCTAGCATTGTTAAAGAGAATCCATTGTGTTTTGGCTCATAATATCAGCCTTTTTGAAGCCTACCCAATAATTCTTTGGATTATTGATATTTGATAATGCCGCTGGAAGAAACCATTTCCTGATTTATGTATATGTGTGTAATTAAATTCGTAGCCACAATTGTTTCAATAAATGAATCTATTTTTCAGAACTAGGTGCATTATCAATATGAAGTTCCTAAACCCCACAAAAAAAAAACCTAACACAATTAGTTTCACAGCACCCACTCCGTAACTCTAGTCCCATGTACCAGTCTGTACAGGTTCTTCGCCGGTTGACTGTTGTATTCTTCGGGAATTAAACTGGGTTTCCCGAATATTGCCTGACTCTTGCGGTCTAATGCCTCGCATTCTGACAGTACGTGTTTGGCTGTTTCTGTCCCTTTGCCACATTGTCTGCAGGAAAGTTCTCCGTTGTACAGTCCCATTTTGTGCAGGTGTTTTCTCATTGGGCTGTGACCAGTGAGAAGGCCCGTTATCGATCTAACTTGATTCCTGCTCAGCTTGAGTAGTTGTTCAGTTGTGTGTTTTGACGGTTCTTCAATGTATGTTTGCCCGTGGTGCATCCTCGAATGTCGGATTTAGTAATCCCGAGTGCGGGTTCTGGGCCAATATATGGAGTTGAAGAACCCTTTCTGGCTAGTTCATCAGCTTTTTCATTGCTATCGATGCCACAGTGTCCTGGAACCTACATCAAAGTTGTTTTGTTGTGTTCTGAGAGGACACTGAGTTCTTCTCGGCATTCCCATACCAGTCTTGATGTCACCTCCGGGTTCATAAAAGCCTTCAGTGACGCCTGGCTGTCTGAGCATATTTTGATCCGTGCATTGCGCATTTCCTTCATGTTGATTTATCTTGCGCATTGAGACGTTTCTTCCCTCACTGTATATTCCAGCCCCAGTTCCTTCCCTGGTTCCGGATCCGTTTGCGTACCAGATCCTTTCTCCGTATTTTCCCTTGATGTTGTTATCTGACCATTCCCTTCGATCCTGTATGATAACCTCAAAGTTATTGTTGAAGAAGTATCTAGGAGTCATGTGGTCCATTGGTTCCATTTCAAGAATGCTGCCTCCCATTATTTCCTTTATCTTGTTGTGATCCGATCTATTGCTCTATTTTTGTTGCCTTAGAAGTCCCATTCTTTCCTCTTCCATAATTGTTATTTCAAAATGGTAATATTCATAGTAAGGAGGCAAGATTGAACGAAAGTTTAAAGGTAGGTTGATCATTAACTTTTTAAATGAAAATATAAAATTGTAATTATGGAGAAAATTTATCGGGGTGTCTCATTATATTTGCCTTTGTTTCTCTTTTAGAAATTAAAAATTTTTCAAGATTTTTTGGAGAGTATTATTATTATCCGGTAAACCTTGTGCAATATTTAAACTGGTGATAGACCAGGTCATGACTGTTATGACAGAATATCGGAATTTTACCTTAGTAAAAATCTCACTGTTTTCGAGATAATGAGCATTTTTTTATTTTCTGAAAAATCACTACATCACCTTGGATTTTTGGATGCCATATATACAAATTGGGACGAATATAAATATCTTTGCTGCTGAAGATTGCTGATGAGTGATGCTTTCAGATGTACGAAACAGTTTTTCAGGAAACAATACAATTTTTCAAGGAATGAGGGTAAAATGACAGATTTGAGTTTCACCAATTTTTTTAACAACAATTTGACATTATTGTTTGAAAAAACATAACCAAGTGGAATTGGATATTCATTACAAAAGAATGCACATTTTGTCCAGGCTCTACTAAGGTATAAAACATACGATCGTTATTTTTGGAAGTAGTAGAATTTCGATAATATTAGAGTGTGATGTTATTCTGAGCTAAAATCAACTCCATTAGACCTTGTCAGTAATGTCTTTTATTTTTATCCTATCAAAATGAAATTAAATTATTATGAGTAATAACGAATCAACTGCTTAGAAGCATTCAATAAGATGTAATGAAGTAAATCCTAATTCAACGATTTTTTTTTCAATCAACATACACTATAAACCACAATAACGATTATTCAACATCGCACTGAATATTATTACAAAAATGTTATTTTCCATCCACTCGTACGCAAAGACAACATATTTTCAAGAAAAATCTTTTCAAATGCGTTATAGGTTATAGCCCCCAAATCAGCGATTCTATGAGCGGCATTGTGCAATCGGATATAGTTCTGCATAAAGCGCTGCTGCAGCAGTAGCACTACCTCCACATTCACCATAAATGTAGTGCATATGCGCATATTCTCTGGGAGTATAACGTATGTACGGCATGACAAAGAAATAAATACCACTGAATGAAACAAGCGGAATAATTTCAAAAAACTACCACAGAAGTCACAAGTTGTTCAAACAAAAGTTTTTAATTTTCGACAAGGATTCATCTCTTAAAAAGTTTGCACTTATTTGGTTACACCCTGTATATCTGTCGGTCTCTGAAACTTCGTTGGAATCAGGATGTTGGACAATTGCGACATTTATCACAAGAATTCGTATTAATCGGTGCCATGTCGGGTAATCGACATTTCATTTCGATAATTTTATTAGGCCTAATTACATGAAACGTTAATTTTATTGACATACTATTATTTAATGCTACCAAGTAGTCCATTCTTTATTATTAATGATTATTTCCACATTTTATCTTGATAAAATCTAAATAAAATAATTTTTGGGCGTAAGTATAAAAGTTGATCAAGTAAATGAATATTTTGGAACCTTTGGTGTGAATACAATTCAAGAAAAAAATAAGATACCCAAACACCAAAACTACGTCACAATCTTAAAATCTTACTTTTAGCTCCTGAAGATGCTAACTTTGTTGGCGAAACGCGCGTCGAGTATGATTGTAACGTAGTTTTGCTGTTTGGGTACATTCCTTTTTTTCCTCAGCGGTGATTTGTATATTGATATAACCTCGTTGATCGCTTGGTTGGTTACTGTCTCAATTGAGTTTGTAATGTTTTTTACATAAATACAGGTATTTTTTTAGTTTATACCTGTTTTAATTGGATTCTATTATTCAGTGAGTACCTTAAAAAAGTTACAATTTTGGAAAGAAATAAATGTATATTTTGTAACATTGCTGAAGTTAATTGGAGACGAAAATTCGGTGTGTGTACATTATTCGTATTGTAGTGAAAAGAAATGGTAGAGAGATAAATTGTCGTTGAACGAGTTGCATTCGTTGTTTTCGTTGTAATTTCTGAAATATTTTATTTTTCTCTCGCTAGCTTATTTCTACGACAAGATGATAGTAGGTTGCGTGGACATCCTTTGAAGTTAAGGCAGGAATCCTATCGAACAACTGTACGTCGAAAATACTTTTCAAACAGAATCTTCACGAAGTGGAATACTCTATCTCCAGAGGTCGTGACAGCACCAAGTACGAACAGTTTCAAGAACCGTTATGACTCCTTTCTACAAACAGCGATTTAGTTTATTAATTTTTATTTACCACTTTTTTTTAATTTTTTTTCCTATTATAAAAATAATATTTGTTAATCATGAATTCTTTAGATTGGGCTCAATAGGCTATGCCTCTGCCATTGTTGTAATTATATAAATAAATAAATAAATATGTTTTTCTATGGATAAATTAAGCGAAATATGAAGAAATTTGAGTAAATTAGTGTGTTAGTCTATAATTACCCCAATTCAGCTAGAAATCTTATGTAGCGCTTTTGAAAAAAGTTGCGCATGCGGGAATTTTCGTTCCCACAGGAGTGCGGGAAACACTTATTAAATTAAAATGCGTGCGGGAAAATAGTGTTCTCCGCACCTAAAAAGGAGCCTTTATATTTAAATAGACGCTGATGTTTTCAGTCTCAGTTCATGCATCTGAAACACTCCTATTCACTGTCAAGTCCTCTTGATATCCAATTATTATCATATTTATCATCATAACATATCGGCATACTTCACCCTCATCATTTATATTCTCCTCAGTATTTTCATTAGCATCAATGAATTGAATCGCATATCCTGCCCTTTCGAAGAGAAATTAATCAAATAGAGATGGAATTCACGGAATCGAATAAGGGGATAGAATCGAATGAAAAACGCAAAAAGAACTAAGTAGGCGAAGAGGTCGACGAAAATGCAGGCAGCCAACCTTTCGAACTTGCGGTTCATTATTTCTATGGAGCCAGCAAAAGTATTCCTCATTCTTCGTTAAACTTATCGAGGAATTTGCAATGAAAAGAAAACCACTTATATCGGAGAATAGTTCGAAGAGTCGTGTGCTTTTCGAGGATGCTCGTTATGCAGTCTTATCGGGTTTTTCGAAGATGCTCGGATGGAAACAATTGTTGAGTTGAGTTTTTCATGGATATGATCATCCTATTGATATTTGAATAAGTGACTGAGAATTGAAAATGTACGAAACTGTACTGATATTTAGTTATACAGCTGTTTCACGTCGATATGAAATATTGCGATACTATTTATTATTATTAGTCATACTATTGTACTAGATTTAAACTTTAGTTGACTGACTAAAATAATTTATTTAACGAAATACAATGATTCACAGTACTCTAATTTACATAACAATCACTCTAGTATTTATATTCGACTTTCACTTCACTGACTGCCCGACTGTCCGCTGCGTAGTTCTTTTTATATCCGACGTTGACTTCTCTGAATGCTCCAGAATTTTCCTTCAAATCGCCCAGACTCACCAAACCGTCCAGATTCTTCTCGGTGCAAGCGCATCGACAGTTTCCCGCGGTTGGTCGCTAGCTATACGTGAGAGTTCAGGTCCGGCATCGCCCGCAGCCTCGCCACATTGCCCCCTTCTTAGAGATATTTCGTCCCGAAATGTCATCTTTGGAGTGTGTCGATATTTGCAGGATTCCCCATATCTGCACCGTGAAGTTCGATGGAAGTAACACTCCACAACAATTGGAAATGTAATTTTTTCCTAACTTACAAAACAACAGTCGTATATTTCAACAGTTGGTACTAGATTACAGTTGGTACAAGATTACAGTTGGTACAAGATTACAGTTGGTAACATTGACTTGAAAATTACAGATTTCTTTTCTATTGACAACTGATTTGTGTCCCTTGGATACAATCAACAAGTCTTTTATTTTTCGACTGAAATTTCAAAATTTTCTGTTATTTATATTCGTAAAGTCTTTTTTCCTTATTATTTACAATTTTAAGCTGTAATGTCACTATCCAAAGAACTAAGAACATGTCAACTAACCTCACTATAGTTGTAAGTAAAATTTTAATAACATCAAAATGTATAATTGACATAATAATTCTTTGTAGTTCCCTGAAGATGTAAATAAAATTTACGAAAGCTTGGAATAAACTCTATAAAAGAGTACACTTTTGACTTTGCTGCAATCCCCAATATTAACTGGTTTTATTCTTAACTAGTCAGCAACGACTACCCTTTCTATATATATATATATATATATAAAAGTTGTAAGTTGTAAAAATCATGAAAAATTTGAACAAAGTTGTGAGGGGTAGACCCCTAAAAATCATTAAAAATTCAAAACTGGCAGATGTTATTAAAATTCGTACTTTTTTCGTAAAATTTTACGCTGTTCTGGTATGAAATTTAGCCGGAAATTGCAATAGTAGGTCGAAAATTGGCAAGAAAAATCCCCCTTCAAATCGATTTAAACTTTTCAAGCCGAGAAGTTACAGATAGAGCAATTCCACGTTCGCCATTCGACTGAAAATGGTCGAATTATTATATTCTGAAAATTTCAAATTGACAACAAAAAATTATTCTCTCGAAAAATGTTGGAAGGGGTAGACCCCTAAAACTCATGAAAAATACAAAAACGGTAAAAGTGTTCTTAAATTTCGCACTTTATACTTAAAATTTTGCGCTGTTTTCAAAAATAATTGATTTATATATGCTCTGGTAGGAGATTTAGGCAATAATAGATCGAAAATTGGCGGGAATCTACTTTCAACTCGATTTAAACTTTTCAAACCGAGAACGGTTAAAAATAGAGCAATTCTACGTTCGCCAATCACAATCGACTCAGAATGGTCGAATTAGTATATTCTGAAAATTTCAAAGAGACAAAAAAAAGTATTCCCTCGAGTAAAGTTGTAAGGAGTACACCCCTGAAAATACATGAAAATAGAAAACCGACAGATGTACTTAAAATTCGCACTTTATACGTGAAATTCTACGCTGTTTCCACAAATAAATGATTTATACAGGGTGTTTCATAATAAATGCGCAGGACTTCAGGATGTGATAGCTCGTCCAAAAATATGAAAAAAAGTTTCTATTAACTTACCCTCTAAAATGCACCATTTTCGAGATACAGGGTGTTGAAATTAAAAAAAAATATTGTATTTTGCGAATATCTCGGGAACCGTTCATCGCACAGAAAACAGATTTCGTCGGCATTTTCTACTCATAATAAGCTATGTTTAGTGCGGATTTTTTATTTTTTCAAATTCATAATTGGTGAAAATTTTGAAGGGGTAGTGAGTGTTTTTTTCTTCAACTTCTACGCCACTGGAAAAAGTATGATTTTGAGCCACCTACTTGAATTGCCAATGTACATAAAAAGGTACTCCTGGTCATAAGCTCTGAAGTTGACCGTTTTCAAGAAAAATCAACTTTCATGTTGAAAAACATGGTACATTTTTTTAAATAATTTTTTTCCTAATTATACAAAATTTATTTAAACGTTAAAACAAGTAACAAAACCAAATGTTTACTTCTTAATTGCAGAATAAAAAAAAAACAATAACAATCATACTCAGTTGAATTGTTGGAAATGTCCGCCGTTAGCTTCAATGCACGCAGCAATTTTTCGAGGAAAAAACATTATTTAAACAACATGAAAGTTGATTTTTCTTGAAAACGGTCAAATTTTTGTGAAGAAAACATTGGCGGTTCATATAGGAGGCTCAAAACTGTACTTTTTCCATTGGCGTAGAAGTTGGAGAAAAAAACACTCGCTACCCCATCAAAATCTTCACCAATTATGAATTTTAAAAAATAAAAAATCCGCACAAAACATAGCTTATTATGAGAAGAAAATGCCTATGAAATCTCTTTTCTGTGCGAATAACGGTTCCAGAGATATTCGTAAAAAACGATAATTTTAGAGGGTGAGTTAATTGACACTTTTTTTCATATTTTTGGACTAGCTATCACATCCTGAAGTCCTGCGCATTTATTATGAAACACCCTGTAAATGAGAACGGTTGAAGGTAGAGCAATTCTGCGACCGCCAATGAATTCAGAATGGTCGAATTGGTATATTCTGAAAATTTCAAGGTGTCGAATTTCCTTGTTGGTGATTTCTATTATAGGCCATTACCACACAACAATTATTAATCCTACCTTGAATTATTCATGTTCATTATATCCAATGGCGGGCAGATGTAGGTCATTACCCCCACACACTATCTCAATACTATGTATCTTGAATATTTTATATCCAAGCTACACTTAAAAACAAAAACGCTAAATGTTAATTTTCGATCAAATTTCAGGTCTAATTTTCGATTTAAAAAAAAAAACTCTGAATAAAATGACTTATTTCAATTTGCGTACCCAATTTTTTATCTAGGCTTTAGTGAAAAAAAAGGGAATATCAAAATATATGAAAGTCAACATATACATATTTAATATTCTAGAAGTTATGTCTTGAATAATAGATTCGTTGACACCTTTTATTATAGTAAATCTCGTATACACCATCATTATTATATTGTATCACAGACCCCACAAATATTCCCACTCATATTCAATACTAATCTTTTTTTTTGTTGTTTAAATGTATAAAGTATAAAGATTTCTATAAATATAATAACAAGGAAAGCGTCATGAAATTCTGGCTATGAATTTTGTACATATAACATTTCGCAATAATAGTTATTTATGTACCAAGGACGAAAAACTGTCTATTATAGTCGAGCCTGCAAATTGATAGCCGAAGCGCAGCCGACGATAGCAAGCAGGCGAGACAGTAGACAGTTTTTCGCCGAGGTGCATATTACATTTTTTCGTCGACCTCTACATACCTTTATGAAAGTAAGTACTCGCATGTTTGCTGGCCTCAGCTACGTCCAACTCTTCGAACTGCAGACTCGATCAATTCTTGATTATTATGAACACTAATATTCACACCACGGTCTAAATTCACACGTAAAATCTAGCGGATTTCGTAAATAATTAATTTGACAACAGCAAATGACAGTTATTGTCACAGGCGCCTATGTATTAATTAAAACGTGGATTTACGAAAATGACTCAATCGCCGCTCTCGTACCGTGCCGTATCATAGTGACCACAGCGGACGAAAAGAGTTTGCGGACGAAAAGTGTTTGCGGACGAAAAGTACTTGCCTTCAAAAATAGTCGATTTTTTGTCCGGAAATTAGTACGTAACATGTCAGAAAAGAACACGAAAAACCAAGAATAAATATGAAATCTGTATGAAGATAGAAATGAATAAACACATAGATCATAAAAAAAATACAAATACGAACGATATGAAAAATACGAATTACCACGAATAAATATTAAAACTGTAAAAAGATAGAAATGACCAATTAAACAAATATCATAAAAATAAAATACCAAACACCAAAAAAATTGATAGAACTTGTGAAGATTCAGCCTGTTATTCAAAATCCAAAATTTAAAATTGTCGAGTGTGTGCAATTTCTTTCAACGATATCATTCAGTCTCAATTTAAAGCATATTGAAGAGTTTGGACCCAAGATAAGGAAGACTTTTCTGGTATAAGGTAGTTTGGTGCGTATTGGGTATCAGTAAATCTCTAGAACGGATCAAGTACTGATGCTGGTTAGTTGCGAAGTTCTGTTCATTCTTATACAGGGTGTCAATTTGAAAACTTCCCACCCTTAATATCTTCCTTCCAGTAAATAATATGAGGAATCGAAAAAACAGGTCAATTTTATTGTCAAGGGGGACACTTTCAAGGATTATTTCTAGACCTCAATTATCAGGAAAAATTCCTAGTGCTTTTCAAAGATTTCATGTTTGCAACAATAGCATATATCCTTTTCTCACTGTACTATAAAGCTCTCCAAACATCACCGGCAGTATCTCGAGTCGTTTGGCTAGCAAAATGGGAAACGCAACGAATTGCACTACCTTAAAAGTGCAGTTTCAATATGAATTATGCACTTCTGTGCCTCCGCAGTATAATGGAACGGTCTGATGTGTCCTCTGGACCGGAACATTCTACTCTTTTACGTCAATTCTGGACGAGTCAGGCGAGTCACTAATGTTCGGAAAATCGGAAAATTGATCTGCTCCGCTGTTTGTTCGCGGTATTCATGTGCATTTTCAGTTTCAATTTCACATGTCTGTGTGGCCCTGACGGTTTTTGATGGATCTCGTATAGAATTCTGATGTGGACGCGGAACAGATTTGGATGTGATAAGTTCGAACGTGGAACGAAACTATCAATTTTCCTGAGTCTATTGTCATTGCTTGTTGTATTGAAGCAGCCAGCGGAAAGTAGATTATTCAATAACTTATCATTATACAGTGCTGTACATGCTGTTTTTCCCAAAAATAATGACCAACGTTTAAGAAAGTTACAGAAAAATTCGACAATACAATGATCTGATGAGTAAACATGAACATTTTTCTGAATATTCAGGGTGTACAATAAATGATGTCATTAATTTTAGGTGGTGGTTCCTTGTCATATTCTATGAAGAAAATTTCATATAAACGTGTATCCTATCTGGCTTCGTTTCCGAGATACGTGGTGTCAAATTTTCATTTGAAAGTCGGCATTTCATCAATTACTCGGAAGTCTTTTTGACGATTTTGCTGGCATTAGCAAAGGGCTTATTTTCATGAGATTATATTGATATTTATTGTAAAATCATTGTACGCCACTGTTTTTCCGTAAGTTTAATATATTTTTAGAAAAAATATTTATATATATATACTCAAAAATGAAATCAAAATTCAGAATAATACCAAATATCTGGGAGTCTTTACAGAGGAACACTTACCAGCTATGTCAAATTCACAGCATTATAAAAAAGTTGTATTTTAAATTATTTTTTCTAAAAACATATGAAACTTACGGAAAAACAGTGGCGTACAATGATTTTACAATAAATATCAATATAATCAATATATATATATATATAAATATATATATATATATATATATATATATATATATATATATATATATATATATCTGCAGGTTTTTTATTTTTCATGTTTTTTGGGGTCTACCCCTTATAACTATTTTCGAGAAATAATTTTTTTTTGTCACTTTGAAATTATCATTACAACATACCTTGTTCGTGTGGTTATATAGGCCTTTTACTGTGCGTAAGGAAGATAACTGTTTCGAAAATATCCGAACATATTCTGACATCGGATGGCGATCATATGATGTAATGGATTTCAACTATTCAAGATACATAGTATTGAGCTAGTGTGGGGGAGGTAATGACCTACATCTGCCCGCCATTGTATATGATAAATTCGAATAATTTAAGGAGGACTAATAAATTGTTGGGTGGTAATGGCCTGTAATCGAAATCTCCCAGAAGGAAAGGGTACAAAATCCTTGAATAATCGGTATGGCGTGTTTCCAATTACAAAGAAAGGCTGTACAGAAGAGAAACCCCCGAAATACATCAAGAAAGCTCATTTTCGATTTCCCCCCTATCGAGGAACGTGAAGATCGTGATCGTTCGTCGTCGAAAGATTTTAGCAAGTTAAATATTTGCAGCGGTTGTTGTAATACCAGCTAGAACAGACTGGTAAGGAGCAGATAACTAGGCGAAATTTATTCACCACCTTGACTCGCACCTTTGCCGCGAGAGACAATACACATTTACATAACCGAGTATTATCTGTTCTTTCCACACTTTTCGGTTGAACCTTCTGATTACCTTCATTAGGGACTTTCCGGAATAATTACAACTTTTGATTTAATGGGGCGTCCGCCTATTTTTCCGGAATGATGCAATTCGGCGTCGTCTCAGCGGGACTGGAGGGCGATTTGTTTCAACTTTCCAGGGTTTCTGAGTCTTGACAATTTTCCTCATATTGTATAAACCAACCAAATGCCATAATTTTTTGAATTCAAACCAATGAGAAAAGGACTTTTTGAAAACACTATATCCAGCACGTGGTATTTTCAAATCGGTGTTTCGCTTCTTCCTTATTTATACGTTTCCATAGCTACAACAATTTCTGTGAATAGAGAAACGTCAGTTTGACGGTTCAATTTTTCAACTGACATTAATGACACATGATGAACCGTTCCTACAATATAGATAGTCTATAATAATTTAATGTATTCGTGTAATTGTCTGATCGAATATCCTTCAAAATGCAGAATTTTCAAAATACTCCCACTTTGCCAGTCGCTCAAACTGTGTTGCTGTAAGCAAAAGCGATATCCAATTGGTATCTGCTGACAATCACCATCCACCTATTGAACTGTATGTCAAAATCTCTCAAATTGATGATCTTACCAGAAATTATAGCAAATATTATAACTTCAGAAAAGTAGACTATGCTGAGATAAATACGTATTTGAACGGTATACAATGGTATGAATTGTTCGTTGGTCAAGATATCGGTAGCGCTGTAAACATTTTTTATGACACTTCAGAATTAGCTATTGATCGATTTGTACCCAAAATTTCAGTCAGAAATAATAAATATCCCATTTATTTTACTAGACATACAATCGATTGTCTGAGGCAAAAAATCAAGATTCATAAAAAATGGAAATTGTACCGGTCTATGACATATCACAATGAGTTCAAGCTACTCAGAAGTAGAAGTAAACAGCTGATAAGTCAGGATTATTTTACATACATTGAGAACGTAGAAAGTGATATACAGACAGACGTTAAAAAATTCTGGCAGTTTGCATCAAACTCAAAACAGGGTGTGGGAATCCCCTCCTTAGTGAAACTCAATAATGAACAAGCCTCAAAGGGTGAGGAGATATGCAGCCTGTTTGCTAAATACTTCCAAAGCGTCTATGAGCCATATCATCAGCCATATCATCAGAACCCTTCTATGAATTCAAACACTATGCTTATAAACAAAGTTCATCTTAGTGAAGTAGACGTATAAAATAAGCTCAGTGATCTTGATGAGAATATAGGAGCAGATTCAAATACTTTGAAAACTCCTCTATTTATCATATATATCGCTAAAGGAAGGTAATTTCCCAGACAATTGGAAAACCGCATTCTACTTCTCATATATAAAAATTCAGGTGATAAAAATTCAGTAACAAGCTACAGAGGAATTAGTAAATTATGTATATTCAGCAAAGTTCTTGAAAGTTTAATTTATGACCGGCTATTCTCTAGCGCGAAAGATGTCATTATTGAGGAACAAAATGGTTTTTATGCTAAACGAGCAATTGAAACTAACCTTGCCATATACAGCCAATTCATTTCTAAGTCTTTAGACGAGCGAATTCAGGTGGATGCAATCTACACTGATTTCAGCAAAGCGTTTGATAAAATTGACCATAATATACTCATGTCTAAACTTGCTGATATCGGTGTACATGGCGATCTACTTCGATGGTTTGCCTCTTACGTACATAACAGGTCTCAAATCATTACGGGAAATGGGTTCAAATCAGCACCAATTATTGTTACTTCAGGAGTACCATAAGGTTCTCACCTGGGTCCCATTTTATTCTTGATATTTATCAATGATATAAAAAAATGTTTTCGATTTTCCAATTTTTTATTATACGCCGATGACTTGAAAATATTCTCAAGAATACAGTCAAACACGGATTGCCTCAGTGTACAGTCAGATCTTGCGTGATTTGCTGATTATTGTAGCTACAACCGCTTGTTCCTTAATTTAAATAAATGCTCTTCTATTTCATTCTCAAGAAATTGGACTCAGTTTAGATTCAGCTATAATTTGTCTGGAAGTGACCTCGAAAGAGTGGAAAATATCAAAGATTTGGGTGTTATATTTGATGAGAAGTTGAATCTGTAACATTTCCGATCCCAAAACTCCATGAAATCTCTATATTTTGCTTATATTCATAGCAGGCTGAATTTCGCCACAGTCATATGGAATCCACAATATAATATTCATAAAGTAAGACTAGAGAGGATCCAAAATAGGTTTCTCAGGTTTTTGTTTTATAGAATCTATGAATTTGGCAAGACAAACTTTCAGAATTCTTCCACTTGAAAGCAGAAGAATCATCTCAGACTTAGTTTTCATGTTTAAGATCCTCAAGAACTTGTACGATACCTTCCAGCTTTTATCTTTGGTATCTTTCCACGTTCCGTCCAGGAACACAAGAAGTAAACTACTCCTCAGCGTCGGTTTTAAAAATACCAACTTGGGCCAGACTCAGCGACAGTTTTAATAAATATTGCTCCGGAATTGATGTCTCCTGTGTATCGCTTTCTTCCTTCAAGAACAAAGCTAGACATTTTTCTCTAAATCATTAATTTTTACTTTTAGTTTTTGTTTTTTTTTTCAGAGTATATCGTAACTATACAGGGTGGGTCACGGTCGATGGTACCTTAGACGTTTACGGAGAACGGGAAATAGGATAATTCTGAAAATTTGGTTTCTCAAGTTTGGTCTATTGATCTAAAATATTTTCAGCTATTCGTTTAATTAAGTTCAGTATTTCAAGAGTTATTTGAAAAAAACCGAAATAAAAATAAAACTTCAACACCCTGTATCTTGGAAACGAAGCGTTTCCGGACATATATTTATTTGGGCAATTCATATTAGAATATTGTGAGGAATCACCTCCTGAAGTTTGTCAAAGTACTTTTGAATCACTCTGTATAATAAATCATTGATAGTTATAATACTTTTTTTGTGATTATAGTTGATTGATTATGGTTATGATGGATTGATGGTTCATTTTTATAATGATACTTTTAATGCTTCGTGAAATAGTTTAATAAAATTCCACTCGTAATTGAATTTATCTCATAAGTCTGTCTTTTATTTCTGAACTCAACTGAGTTGCTTCGAGAAAACACCACGAGTCCGCAGGAACACCCTGTATGATGAAAACTAAGCTTGAACACTGCCTTTTCAGCAGGATTCCATCAGTGACCTCTCCCGAATCAAGTGTTTCCATCTCCGAGATCCTACATTCAAGTATTCAGTCCCCTCTTCAGCCTTTTTGTCCGCGGACCTTTCAGCTCTGTGACTGTCAGACTAGCATCTCCATTCAAATTTGACCATCAGTAAAACGTTGACAACTGGAGCGGCAAAGACACACCGGTGCGATCATCCGGAATACTTTCCAGACTAGGGCGCCACGTCGATGCATTCCATTTGTTTGCGTTCCTCCCTCTTCGAGCATCCAAGCCTGCTTGGAATACTTCTTGTTTGTCCGTTTTAGGTGGATGTTCTCTGTTTATACAGAAGTTGTAGGATTGCTTATTGAAAATCTCCCAGGTATTCATTTGTCGGGGAACGCAAACTCGTAGTACGGTGGAAATAGACTGCGGAAGTTGCCTCGAGTGACGATTTGGATGTTTCTCGATATCCTGGAACTTTCAAAGAAGTTTGAAAGTGATTTGCTAAACGATCAATATTTCCTGAATAGTTGATGCTGTTGATGAAGTGACTGATATACTCAATGAAACAGGCCAAAAATAGTTATTTGTTTTACTAGGCATAAAAGCACAAGATTTAATGCCGCGGCTGGTGTTTCATAGCCGAGCGTAGCGAGGCTATGAAACCAGCCAAGGCATTAAATCTGCTTTTCTGCCGTGTGAAACATATAATTTTTTCTTCAAATTTGTTCCAATTCCACGCAAAATCGACTTTTTCATATTTAAATTGCGTTTCATTATCAATATCCAAATAGCTAAATTATTTTATCAAAGGTAACTGGGCCCTGCGTTACTATGTTTACCGCTGATGACGTTTGTTGAATATGTTTGTTTACTGTTTACTTTGTCATTGTCAATTTTGAAAAGTTGTCATGTTAGAAATGGATTTACTGCAAAGTGAGGATGAATTGATGAAATTAACACCACCTGAGATAAGAGACCAGGCGCGAGATGTGGAATTTAACCTTTTACCGGAAAAATCAAGAACTGTAGTATCTATATGAACTCACATACAGCAGATTCATGGAATATAGACAAAAGAAAAATATAGGATCTTTCTCTGAAAATGAGCTGATTGTCTATTTTTCCGATCTTTCAAAGAAATTGAACAAACTTTTTCTGCCTAGGCATCAAAAGTACAACTTCTAAGCCTACCAAGTGTCATTAAAAGGCCGCTTTTAATGTCATTTGGAGAAAAACGCACTTTGAAGCATTTTGATCAACTTTCAGTGACATTTTCAACAAATTTCCCACCTCTCAGGTGAAAATTCAAAAATCACAAATTGTAGACATTGATCCCTACTTCCAGAAGCCGTTCACAGAATTTGAATATGACGATTTTCCTTGAATCGGCGAATCTTGTAAGATGCCCTTAAATTGTTTGTAACGCTATTGTGCAAAAACACACATCGGACAGAAAACATCTTGAGCATAGTTGAACCAAATATTATTATCTAACAGTGTCCTGAATATTGATTGTCCAGCATCAGAATTATAAAAATCATAAATATTTGAAAATTGGTATCTCTTTTGAGGTTTACTCGTATTTTCTCGGTGGAAAATGCACCGATCCGTCTTATAAAAATTCATCTTGTAGGTTTTAGAAATCTCTAAAAAATGTATCTGACTGTAAAATGATTCTTTGAATAATCTTAGATATATTTCCAAATAACCAAAACAGTTGTAATTTTTTTCACTATCAGTCTAGCCTACAAGAACTATTTTGGTGAATTATTTTCAAGGCACCAAAAATTATGATCCAGTGCTCATTCGATTCGGAATAACCTCTAGAAACTTTTTGAAAAATTTGAAGGTGCGCCGGAAAAAATTACAAAAGTTATAAATAATTTAATGAAAAAAAAAGGAGTGGGTTTGGATTTTTGCAGATATCTCGAAAACTGTTGAAGATATCCAAAAGTTGAAAAAACATCCTGAAAGAGAAAAAAATTTCCTGGAAAAAGTCCTACCTCCTGGAACTCTACTACCAATATTTAGAATTTCAATTTAGAGGCGAAGGTAGCGCTAAATGCGGGTGATGAGAGTCCCGCGTGCGCTGACTGATACGGACCCTTGAACAATAAAAATAATTTTTTCTACATTCATGCAAAAAGCAAAACTATATTGAACTATATTCTGTGGAAAAAGAAGTTCTTTATTGCACTAGTGCAATAAAGTTTTTATTGCACTCATCTGTCATTCTACTTCAACGTGCTGTCATCATGACAAACATAAACGTTTAAACCTACTACATATTTAGCAGATATTCTGTGAGATTGGCAATAGGTACTTCACTACGAAATATTCATATTGAAAATTGCACCAATTGTTCATTCACTTTCAACATTGAGGGTAAAAATAAAGTTTGAGTTAAATTGTTCGTAACTTATTAGTTCCTGTTTCAATGCAAATCGATATTAATAATAAAGTATTCAAGTTGCGCTTTTCATTTTCCTACACCTAGTGCCGCACCTCAATAAATCATTTTTTGCTTTTTGCATGAACGTAGAAAAAATGTTGTATGCAACTTCTGCAAAAATTGTTTATTGCACTCGACATGTTGTCCAACTCGGCCTAACGGCCTCGTCGGACAATTTCACGTCGAGTGCATTAAACATTCACTTTTTGCACTTGTTGCATAAATAACTATTAACCCATTAAATATCAGCAATTGCATTTTTTATAAGATATTTGAGTTTTTATTTTTGGAATTTTAGTCAGCAATAAATATTATGATCTTCAAGAACAAAATCATTACTCAAAAAAAAAATATTGTTCAAAAACGCATTTGTTGATTAACTATCTTTTTTGATATAAAATATTAATATTAATTTTTTCACACAACAAATGACACACATGTTTGTTTTTGTTATTTTTTGCAGAATTTGAAAAAAAATTGTAATGTGAAAATTCATATGTCTATAACAAATTGTTTATTAAATAAACAAAGAAAATATAAATGTTTTTTTTTAATATCGAAGAGGAATGCAAATGATAAAAAAATTGTTACTAAATAATAATATTTGGTAGCAAAAAAAAATTGTTAATCAACTAATGCGTTTTTGAACATATTTTGAAAGTGGAAGTACAATACCACAAAACGCATATTCCCATTTCGCGCTAAAATACAGCGAAATGGGTGAAAAACGCTTGCAAACATGACTGAAAACGGCCGAGCTGGAGGAAGCGGTCGTGTGGAAGGAGTGAGCGGAAGACGGGGGGAAGCGTATTACGGGGTTGTGTTGATATCAAGTTAGCCTAGACCAGTTCCCTGCATAAACAAAATATTGCGATACCATAGCAACAAACAATAACTTATTAGAAGTGTCACTGTAAAGTTTGACATCAAAAAAGTAAACCACAGTTGCGCAATAAATTAAAAGAAAAAATATGTCCACCAAAATTGTGAAAATCGAAAAATTGGAGTATCGAGCCATCATCAAGTACCTTATTTAAAAGGGTTAAGAGGTAAGCAGATTTACGAAGATATGCTTAATACTCTTAATACCGTGAAAAATTAGACTGAAAGCTTCAAAAGAGGTAAATTTTCCATTGAAGATGATGACCGATCGGGAAGGCCAGTTTCTGTGTCAGTCCCCGAAAACATCGATGCAGTTCATGACATGATTTTAACAGACCGTCGAATTGGGCTAAAACGGATATCTGAAGCACTGAATATTTCATACGAACGCGTTCATCATATAGTTCACGTCAATTTGGTCATGAGAAAAATTGCTGCAAAATGGAGCCCCAAATGTTTGAATGTCGACCAAAAGCGTGCAAGGGTAGTAGCATCGCGTTCGATCTGCGCTCGATTTGAAAACGATGTAGACTTTTCCACTCTACGGGAAAAAATTAAAGAGAAAAGACGCGGAAAGCTATCCAAAGGTGTTTTGTTCTTGCAGGACAACGCCCATGCACACAAATCTCATGTTGTCATGCAAAAAATTCGTGATTTAGAGTTTGAATACTAGAACACCCCCCTTATTCACTAGATTTGGCTCCGTCCGACTACCATCTCTTTCCTCAACTGAAAAAAAGTTTACAAGGTCGTAAATTTTCTTACAACGAGGAGGTAATAAAAGCTGTGGAGGTCTGGTTTGCAGAGCAAGAAGAAACATTTTTTTTGAAAGGTCTAGAGACGTTGCATGCTCGCTGTAATAAATGTATCCAATTAAGAGGAGAATACATTGAGTAATAAAATATTTTGACATTGAAATTTTGTTTGGTTCTATAGTAGGCTAAAAATTTTTCAATATATCCTCGTATTACGTAATCTGTTCATTAAAAAAATTCCCCTCATCTCCTGGACTCTCCTACTACTCGGCAGCTAACGCGGGCTCGGCCGTTTTCAGTCGTGTTTGCATGCATTTTTCACCCATTTCGCACCATTGTAGAACAAATTGAGAATCAATATTTTGTATTACTATACTTTTATTTTCATAATCTGTTTGAGAAATTGAGATAGTGCAAAAAAAATTTTAATTGCAATTGTGCCAAAACTAAAAATCCGACAGGGCCTATTCTGTGCATACATGAAGTACACATGATTGATTCAATACTTTCTTGAGAAAATACAATCCTACTTCTTGAAAAATAGCAGAGTAATGAATTTTTCAAAAAATTGCAAATTTTTTTGGTTTTTCCAGTTTTTCTCCGTTACTAATGATCCGACAGGGCTGTGGAAAATTTCATTTTATTCGTATTTCAGTTATCTACAATTTTTCTATTGAAACAACCATATTGCTCTATCAGTTCTCATTTATTAAGCAAAATAATTTAAAAAACACATTTTTTGTTATTTAAATGTTTAAACCAAATTAATAAATGACAGTTGCGAAAACATTGAAAAAAAAATTAAATTGTTATTTCCGTCAACCAATTGCACCCCTACGCGCAACCCTCCGAAGTCTTCAAGAGACTTGTGTGAGCTAGGGAAGACGCAGCCCTTACCTTTTAACGTGTGATGCCATGCACGAGACCGATGACCATGCGAGGCTTTGAACCCACGACCCTTCGCTCCATAGGCGAACGTTCTACCAGCACGGCCACCACGGCCACATAACATAACACAACGGACTTTCTTCTATGTTAGGGCAAAGTTTTCTACTGGTATTTTTGTTAAAAACTCACTCATTTTATGCTCTATTGCTTGGTGTAAATATGTTTTTCTACGACCATTAAGAAAAATTAACATTTCAATTGCGTCTTCGATTAAGAAACCTACCACGTTGTAACACCGATTTTCATTTCCCACGGGCTAGCTGTATCGAAATATTTCATTTTCTACGACTTTCATGAACTACTAGACTGTCGAAGAAAACACATAAACACATAAAGGGTTCATCATCGGTCGGTAACGACTGTTCGTTAGCAAACGATCTCCCAAAGATTTCTGTTTTCTTCGATTAAATCTCTTAACCCGGAGATTCGGAGTGTTCTTCCTCTGCTCACTAGGTGGCGCGGCCTAGAAACTGCTTCCATCTCGTGAACCAGAATTGACTAATAAGCGGAGTGTGTATTGGTTTGGACGGGGAACAGATGGCTTCAGTGCTGTCTGTGTTGACCTGCCCTTGCACTGATGAGAGGTAACAACCTCGAAACTAGTCTGCAGGTGGTCACCCTGTCCAAATCAAAACATAATTCTGCGGTTGGTCATAGAGGGCACTTGCAATTGCGTCCTCTGATGCTTTGAGGAACGTTGCACAAGTAGCTGTTAGATTTAATTCAATACCCGTCGTGGTCTTAGCCAGGGGAGTAGTTGTTTTCTGACAGGTACTTGCCATAATAAGCCTACGCAGTAGGTGTTTATGGGAGTAAAGGGTTCATCATCGGTCGGTAACGACTGTTCGTTTACTAGACTGTCATTATAGGTAGGTATTAACGAATTTTATGAACATAAATGATATAGAATCATGTTTGTTTACGTCTGTCTAATAATTTGACATTTCACATCAGTAGATAATTACAAAATTCGATTGAAAAAATCAAGTTATTAAAAATGATTAGCGATAGTGAGGATGATTTAACAATCAAATTAATAAATTTATATCAGAAGCTCCTGATAATGCCTATCTTCTGACAAAGGTATGATTTTCTTTTCGTAAAACCAGAATACTTTCAATAAAAAGATTGATTACAATCGGATTCTATATTTTTGAATAGTTGACAGATACTTTCTATATAGCAGTTAATTTGAACAAATTATTATGTGCTCTAGTAACGACGAGTGTTGATTCAGATGACACATGGACTTTGGATGGTGAGAGCGAGGGTTCAAATCCACGCAGCCACATTTTTTTTTCATTTTATGAAATCGATAGTGTTTGATTTTTTCTGCATAAAGTTTTTTTATTTCCAAGTTGTCAAAATTTTTTAAATTTTGAATGTTATTTGTTTCACGACGTAGGTAGGTACGTGTACAATAATTAAAATTAGATGTTTCATTTAACGGGTGAAGAAAGAAAAGATTATCTAATCCATGTAAAAATTATAGCAGGAGAGTTTATGATAAAAGGGATTATTAAAAATATTACAAATTTGTTGATGATTCAGATGATCGTAGAAAAAGTATCGTGTACAATGAGCATGAAATGACCCATTTCCCACTCGTAGGTATATAAAATTTTGTAGTACTCGCTACGCTCGTACTACAAAATTTCATATACCTACTCGTGGGAAACGTATGCCATTTCATACAATATGAGAACATCTGTTTGAGAATACTGATTTGGAATTGATTTCAACAACAATAACCAAAATGGTAGGGGTGGTTTTTGATAACAGATTGCGATAGATGCCACAAATAGTTGATTTATGCAAGACATCAATAAGCGTCTGTTATTCTCTCACGTATTTCTCTAATTATTGTAGTCAGGAAACTCTATTAACACTGTTTAATGCAAATGTCAAATCTCATCTCAAGAGTCCGGAGATCTACGCTGATATTGATTACATCATCTCGGACTCCTCCAACCGTACGTTATTTCAAAAATTCATGAGAATTAACTGATTCATTTTCGAAATACAAAGTAATAATTGAAAAAACCGCATTTTTTAAAGAAACTTGGACTGTATTTTTTCACTCACTATTTATACATGAAATGACTATGCGATGATCTCAACACTGAAAACTTCATCTGGTCTGAATTGAATATTTAATTCTCATCAGAGAACTCACACTGGTTCACAGAGAAAAAGATTTCTTTGAATTCAACAAATTTGTTAAATTCAAAGAAATCTGAAGTTTGAATAGGTCCAACAAACAAGCTTGGTTGATTTAAAGTTTCCATTCGTTTGGATTTTCAAACAATTCATTATTTCGTTTTCATATAATTTTTTCAAAATGCTATATTTTATTATTTGAAACAAAGCTTATATTTGTTTCGATCAAAAATGTTTTTTTCAATTTATGAATAAAATCATTCGTGGTGAATACATTTGAATCAAAGAAATCAACCCTTGAGACAAATAAATAATTGTTTGGAAGAAAGAAATATATTATTCTTGAGAAATGAATATATCGGTTCTTTGGAAAGAATATATATATTCAGTCTAAAAGAAGTGTTTGTTTATTTTCAATTCCGGAAAAGAATTATTCGTGACGAATAAATTTTATTTGAATCAAATTATTCAAACATTCAAAGAAAAAAGAAACTTGTTTGGAAGAAAAAAATATTAGGTTTTGAAAAATTATATATTGGTTTATTGGGAAGAATGGATAGTCGGATCAAAGAATGTGTTCATTAGTTTCAATTATAAATGTTTTCATTGTGAATAAATGTAATATCAATCAATGAAATCAAACCTTGATAAAAAAAGAAAATTGTTTGGAAGAAACAACTACTTATTTGTGAGAAACGCATTTGTTCGCGGTGTTCGCAGGTGGGTGGTGCTTTGTTTTCGCCTTTCATTATTCATTGCGATCAATGTGATTTTTAATCGTTACTGGTTTACCAGTAAGAAAAAACGATCATTGCGATTAATGCGATTTTTAATCGTTTTTTCTTACTGGTAAACCAGTAACGATTAAAAATCACATTGATCGCAATGAATAATGAAAGGCGAAAACAAAGCACCACCCACCTGCGAACACCGCGAACAAATGCGTTGTGCCTTGTGCCGTTGGGTTTAGGCGGTTGTCTGATGATGGTACCACGTGACACCTGACTTATCGACCTTCGACCAGTCTTCTGTTACTGAGGCACAGATTAGGATATATTGGGTGTTAGGAATGAAAGCTGGCAAATACTTTTGTCTCTCTCATACGCAAACAAAATCAATATCTTCGTTTCAAGAAATTTTAGTGAAAGAAGTTTTCTCAAGATTTATTTATTCGACATTCGACCCAATATGCCCTGCTCTGCATTTTTCATTACAAGCGTCAGAGGTTTATTCGGGTTCAAGCAATTACCGTCCTAGAACTATCAGGAGTATGCGCAATTCAATCGGTCGCGTTCGGGTTTTGGTGAACTGATTTAGAACCGAGCTGTTTAGTGTTCGGGTTCTGTCAGGATTATCCTCGAACTATCCCAGAACTATCAGAAACCAGTACCTAGTCCCGAGTGCGAACTGTTCTGAGATTATTTCTCACGCATGCTCGTTTCTACTTCCTGCACCTAACCCAAGATAAAGATCTAACCTCGTTTTGCTTTTTTGTATCATCATGGATTTTTTTAAACTAATCGATAGCGATAGTAGTTCTTCATCGTCATCTGAAAGCGGAAGTGAAGAGTTTTTTGGCCATATTTTTCCTAATGTAATTATACCAGAACTTTTGTTGGACAAACCGAAAAATGAAGGTTATGTTGAGGAGACTGTGCCTTTGTACTCTGAAAAACAATTTATAGAACATTTTAGGTGAGTAGCGAAACGATATTTTGATCAACCCACTAAAGGCAAATTGAAAACCTTTTGAAATAGCGTTTCATTTTCACTAAAACAATTTTAATTCAATTACAGAGTGTCAAGAGAAATTGTCAGCAGACTTGGAATTCAGTTGGAAGCTTCCGAGTATTACCCGAAAAACGATACGGGATATTTGCGAATAAATAGTGAAAAATGTATTTTGGCCTTTCTGTGGTTTGCCAGTAATGAAACAACCACATTCAGGGTTGTGGCTGATAGATTTGATTTATCTGTAAGCACTCTTCATGGAATTGTAGAGAATGTGGCAATGTTTTTATCTAACATGTATAAGGAATTCATTGTTTGGCCATCAGTTGAGGAATGTAAAGTTATTGCAAACGAATTTGAAGAGATGGGATTTCCCAATGCGATTGGCTGCATAGATGGCTCACACATAAGAATCGATGCACCTGCTGATGACACAGAATCCTATTTAAACAGGAAAAAATATTATTCAATTCAGGTAATTCATACTCTGAGGGTTATAACCATAATATTTTATAAATTATTGCACAATAACAAATAAACAATTTAATAAATTTTTCAGATGCAAGTTGTTTGCGACAGCAGCAAGAAAATACGGGATGTATTTATTGGGTATCCTGGAAGTGTTCATGATGCAAGAGTTTTCAGGACTAGTACTTTGGGAAAAAAATTAGCAGATAAATGCCGAGATTATGTTCTCCTAGGAGATAGTGCCTACCCTTGCCTGAGAAACCTTTTGACACCCTATAAAGACAATGGAAATTTGTCAAATGTGCAGAAGAAGTTCAATAAAAAATTGAGCCACTGCAGAGTATTCATCGAACACACAATAGGACTTCTTAAGCAAAGGTTTCGGCAACTATACCATATAAAGAGCAGGAAAACTGAATTCATATGCCATTTTATAAGAGCTTGCTGTGTTTTGCATAATATGTGTCAGGATAGTCAAATTTTTGAGGAGCTCTTACAGAATCAAACTGAAGAAAATATTCAAGAAGAGGGTGAGAATGATTATGAAGACGATGAAAGGAATGAAGTTGGGTTAAATTATCGAAATTATGTAGCTGCTGTGCTTGACATTTGATTGTTGTTCATTTTTGTAAATGAATATTGAATATATAGTCTTTTGAAATGTTTTCATGCATATTTACTTCAATAAAATACTTTTTAAATTCAAATTTTATTATCAGGTATCAATACACATATTTATCACAGCACTTATGCCTATGTCATCTTCAAATACAAAACAAAAGTCATCTTCAAATAAACAAAACAAAAGTCATCTTCAAATAAACAAAATGAATAAATATAACAATACAAAAAACTAATAAAACATTTTAATAAACTAAAGATATGATCACAATGAAAATATAAAAAAATAAAAATTGATCTCTAAGTACTAGTCATCACTAGTCAAATAAATAAAACAAAAGGTTATCTTCAAATAAACAAAACAAAAGTCATCTTCAAATACAAAACAAAAGTCATCTTCAAATAAAACGATTAAATGTAACAAGGAATAAATATAACAACGAATAAATATAACAATACGAATAAATATAACAATACAAATAAATATAACAATACCAAAAAATAACAAATCATTCTACTGAACTGAAGATATGATCACAATGAAAATATAAAAATTGATCTCTATGTACTGGTCATCACTTGTCATTATTTTGACTTTTCAAGACTTCTACATATTCTTTTAGGATCTCATTATGTTTCTGTTTTTCCTCCAATCTTTTTTTTGATATTTCTAATTTTTCTTGCTCTCTCTTCTCCTTCTTTTCATAAAAAGATCTCAGATCATTCCTCATGTCCACCAATATATTATTTCTCTTCCTGTAGGCTGGTGTAGGACGTTTACGTTTTGAAGAACTTTTCATATGATTTTCAGGAGCAGATGATGAGGGATTATTTTTATGACCTTCAGAGGGATTCTGGTGAGAACAGGAGGGTTGAGGATTAGTTGCTTGTTCCTGATCTTCCAAAATCGAAATGCTTGGAATACTACTTGATAGTTCTGGTGGTGTCGTCTTCCTAGAAGCATCACTAGAAAGTAGCATCACTGGATGTATATTCCTTTTTTTTTGAAAAATATCATCCATTTCTTCTTGGAATTCAAATTTTTTTATTCTTCCTCTCCCAGTTTTAGAGTCGTTATCTATAACTTTCTTATAATTCCTCTCTAAGACTTTGAACCTGTTTTCACATTTGCTGGATGCTATTGTCAATCGGTATTCATTTGATAGGTCCCTGGCAACCAACTCCCACAACTTTTTCATCGATTTAACTTCAAATGTTCCCAACTTCTTTTTATAAATTTTATATAGGTCCAGGAGTTTTAGGGTTCGTTCCCTGTTGAAATATTTATCCTCGGCCCCCTGAGAACATTCTTGTTCTCTATTGAAACAGAGAAACTGGTCCATATCAACATCTAAAAAAAATACAAATGAAGTCTGAATTTAAGGGATCATCTCACTACTTACCATCATCTGTCATCTTAACTGAACAAAGAAATAAATTGAAAAAGTAAATGGAAAAAAGTAAACACAAAAATAAAAAGTTTCAAAGAATTCGAATTAAACGGTAAGGTTACGAATCTTTCCCTCTCTCTTTAAATTAAAATTCTGACGATTCCGTCGTTCCAGCGCGTTCGGGTTTTGTGGCGTTCTCGAACGGTTCCAGAATGGTTCTAGGATCTAAACGAATACGCACAAGTTCTGCGCAATTCCGGAACTGTTTCAGAACTGTTCTGAAATTGAAACCCGAATAAACCTCTTGATTCTATTCGAATTGAGTAAAAGAAAAGAACAGAAAGAAGCGGGGAGCGGAGCGGGCTCCACACATTCGGATACCTATTTGGCAAATATACGTACCTTGGTATATTTGTCTGTATATTTGGTAATTTATGTAGGTATTGGATTATTTGATGCGGGAAGTACACATATATTCATATACAGTTGCAAGTCGTAATTGAAAAGTGAAGACTTTCCAATGGTTGCTTGTGAGCCTGTTTGCATGGTACCTAATGTAGTTTTGTTAGACCTTTTTTCGACATACTTGAAGTATTCAGAACCGATACTATAACTGATCGTACGAGTATGTGCAGTATGTGGATCAGACAGGCATTTGCTTGGTTTGCAAATATTTGTTTATGTCTTTGATTTGTTTGCAAACACGAACAGATATCAATATTTTGGGTAAAAAATTATTATATTTTCTTATAAACTCTGCTGTCGTTCAAATCAAACTTTTTTTTTTATTTCAAATATGCCTTTGTCCAAATTGAAGATTTGTTCGTGATAAATCAATCAGTCGGTCAAATTTGAATCTCAATCTCAATTTCAACCAACCATGTGATAAATTTTTCCAAACAAATATTTATTTGAATCAAATAACATTTTTTGCTTGTAAATAAATAGTATTTCAACAAATGCAGTTGTTTCGCCCAAACAAATCTAATTTAAATGAACCGATAACTTGAAACAAAGAATATGATTTGGTTCTTAGGAATAACATTTGTTTCTTAATAATGATTATTTCTTGCAAAGAAATAAAAGTCAAGTTTCTTGCAAAGAAACGCTTTTCTCTATGTTGGTTCAAAATTCATCGAATTGAATTTTTCTTTGTTCACTCTGCTGTAGAGCACAACATGTAGAAGTGTAATGAATACGAGATCAAAGTTACATTATGCCATCATTGAAACATGGTATTCCCAGAATAAATATGCGTTTTGTCAATTCTTGGAATTGTTAAAAATTCTGAGCAGTAGCTTCACTTCTCATATTTGACACCTTGTATTTCGAAAAATAATATTCCGATTTTTTTGCGCCCATGGACACTTTTGACTAAGAAGTCAAAATCTGAAGCACACCAAAAATTCAGGAAAGATAACCAGAATCGGGGTCGCTGGTTCATTCACAGAATTTTGTTTTTCCATAACAATTACCATAATGGCTTTGCAGTAATTTTGTCGTGTGGGATGATATATCCTCAATTCTACTGGAACATTTCCCCATATAAGAAATAGCCGAAACATTCACCGCAAACCCCCTGATGTATACTCAGTTTCTGCCTGAAGAGACTTCAATATGTTCATCAATTACTATTCCGGCAATACCGTATACCACTAAAGGAAACCAATTTTTGAAATGTTTGCACGAGAACTTGCTAAACATCAAACGTTTTCGTGTATGATTGAGAGTATCGGAAAGTAAATTTTCGTGAATGGAAATCTCAATATAACAGAGGAATGAGCGATGTTTGTGACGTTTCCAGGAGCTGAGGGATGGACCGGCTTCTGGGAAATTCAGTTCGGCAGAGAACACATTACTTCATTACATTTTCTTGCCTTTGTTCGGTCTACTAGTTTTCACTGGTTTTCTGTTAAAATGAGTAAAATACCCTGAAATTTCATACCAACTATTTGTGACCAATCGAATGCTCTCATTTTGACGTATTACCATGGCAACCACATCGATTTCCGGAAATGTTTTTGCTCCAGGGTACCCTGGAAGTGGTTACACTGGAAATTTTTTGACGTTAGTCACGTGATTAGACAATACCAAAACATAATTTTTATATGTACTTCCGTTGATTTTAGTAATACGAATTGAAGTAAAATTTTAAATGTTCTACTCATCGAGTGGTAAAATCACCGATATTTTCTAGCTCTCTGGCTGACAGTCGAAGGATCAAACTCTAGCGACTTTTTCCTATGGCCCGAAAAAGTGCTAAGAATCGCACGTAAAAAGGTAAGTCCTCGTTAATCCTTGACTCGCAGAAGTTTCGACTTCTGAGGTATGAAAGTATATTTTATGATGATAAAGTTCACAGAAATCAGTTTTTTTGCCATCACTCCAATAACTGCATAAAACAACTTATCTGTTATCATGACTTTCATATTTCATAGACGACTTAAAAAATATTGATATTGGATTCTTATACCGGTTTTTTGATAAATCAAGACTAGAGTTGAATCCAATATACTAGTACAATGACATATTATTAATTCTCTTTTTTTGACAACCATTTGACATCACCAAACTATTTTAACTTATCAAACTAATACAAGGTGAGTTGGGAATATTATATGAACATAAATATTCGTCCACTACAATTGACAACTGAAATTCTAAAATGTCGTTTTCAGTCAAATTGTTCAAAGTGTTTGTTGAATATTTTGGTATAAAATTTTCCGTTCAAATCTTCCTCGTTCTTGAATTGAAAACCAAAAATTTCAGTTTTGCACGATTTCTCAAGAAAATTGTAATACGATTTTAAAAAAATCGGCCACTCCGAAAATTTCTGGTAATAATTCAAGAACAATATTTTACAGGAAGATAACAATAAAGGTCTAGAAATAATGAAGAAATCAACAAGGAAAAGGGATAGGAAATCCAAACACAATTAGAGAAAATTATGAAGGTAATGACCAGCTTCAGTTCTGAAATTCAAACCCTGCTAATAAAACCTAGCATTCTGCTACATTTATTAACGATTTATTCACAATGTAGACTGAAACATAATTTAGTATCGAAAATTACTCCTTGGTGTGGTTAACGGTCACTAGAATTCTACCGATTTTTCGTGAATGAAATTGTCACAATTTGTGATCTACTGAAAACGTAGCAGATCTCCATGTATACTTACCTCAGCAAGACAGGACATTATGATCAATTTTGTTGAAAGCCTTGCCAAAATTTGTATAGATGGAGTCTACTTGTATTCTTTCGTCTTGAGAATCTGATATATATATATATATATATATATATATATATATATATATATATATATATATATATATATATATATATATATATATATATATATATATATATATTGACAGTAAATCATCGAATTGGTTTCAATAGATCTTTTATCAAAGAAATCATGCAGATTTTGACTGGAAAAAGGAGTGACAACGGCCCAAGTCTCTTTGAGGAGGAAGAGGAGATTAAGAAAGGAAAATAATATCAGAATGGGCTACAAAGATTATCTACTCTCAAAGGTATTGAATTCGAATTCAACTTACCGGTTGCCCACCACATGGTATTCAGTTGGGAGAGATTGGTAAGGTCTGGTAATATTGCAATGAAGGCAGTACCCAATGAAAAGGCTCCAACCTAAACGAAGTGCTGTGGACTTGTATGGTGGAAGCAGAAGGTTTCCAAATCATTTCCTAATTGGTTTTTCTAGCTCTGTTCTGACTCATAATAAATTCCGGTAGACGATATCAGATTCAAAATTTTTGGGAGCCTAGCCCAGTATTATGCAAATGCCTTTTGGACACTGACCAGGATAACCGAGTTTTACCGAAGATCTGAACTGCCGCATAATTTGTTATTTAGTGATGTATCTCAATTTGAGAATCTACCAGCTATATGAGAGAACCTGGCTGCATCATCTGCTTGAGATTTGTCAAGGTAGTTCATTCATACCAATCCGAAAGAGTTTTAATTTGGGATGGTATTGATTTCAATAGTTTGAAATCGGCTATATAATCTGCTAATGTGTTACTCAAACTAATTGATTTTCCGTAGTAGACAGCTGTGGAACTCAATTTTGATGATTTCGTGTCGCCGGATCCCAATCCTATTGAGCGTTTGTGGGACATATGTTCTCCGACAAAGAGTCTCAGAATGATGGACAAGATGTATTTGTGAGTCTTACAGAATGCAGAATGGCCTTCCAAGATTATATCAGGCTGTACTGAGCAAAATAAGAGGACATAACATCTAGAAAAAACAATATTTATGTTAAAAAATTTCGTTGATGACTTTGTTATATTATGTAATGATTGCTAGTTTCTTCATTAAATTATACTAAATAAACAATACTTTGCCACAAACAACAATTAAAATTTCATTTGAAACCAATTTTTACACTGCTCGTTGTTTTGCTCTTTGAGACGTTCTTCTATTCTCATACAATCTCTTCTTGTGTTGCGTTTTTTCCTAAAGTATTCCAGTCCGTCTCTGAAGAGATTTGGAATGGGAGTTTGAAGGCAAATGAACTGGATTCTGTTCAAAAGGTAGCGAATAATGTGTAGGAAAAAGGTAGGATTAGAGTGGGAGTCAAGTAATGAGACAGGAAGATTTTTGATTTATTGGAGTGTATTATTCAGATCCTTTCTACTGGATATTTATTCGAAATATGTTTGATGTCTTTTATTGCACGTATTAATTATTTTGAAATACTTATGATGTCAATACAGCTGCTGTATAGGAAATGGGTATAATCGAAATTCCAAAATCATTTGCCTCGAAATTCTGACCATTTATAGATAATATTAATAATGATAATAATAAGTTTATTTGCAATAATATATAAATAAGTACAGTATAAAATTCACAATCAATTGTCTGTTTGATACAAATGAACCGGAAAAGCTTTACGAAGTTTCATTTGTTATAAAGACAATGAAGATGAGGAAATTATTGAAATGAAGTTATTTATACAATAATATATAATAATGTCAATAACAAATATAGGCAGTTTGTGATTCATATTTTGTTACCAAAAATTGTGGAAAAATTATTTTTCTTCATTTAATATCCATTCTTTTGGCATTTTTGAAGAAAAAAAATTATTTGACGCTCTTTATTTCAATTGGCAATGAGTCGTACAAATGAGGAATGATATGACTGAAAAGTGTTCGACCTATATTTTCGTGAACTTGATTCCTCAAAGTAATTGTATTTTTGTTTCGTGTATTATAAATATTATGTGAGTTGAAATGAAAACCTTATTTTTTTTATATATACGTAAAATAATATTATAACAAATAATTCTCAATTCAAAAGGGCTATAATTAAACCAATACATAAATCTGGTTAAAAAAATTCCATAAAAAACTATAGACCGATTTCGGTTATATCAAATATCGCAAAAATTTTTGAAAAAGTGCTAAAATCGAGGATAGTGTCCTACGCTACAAAAAATAAATTGATTAACACTCGACAATACGGTTTTCAGCAGAATAAATCAACTCAAGATACCATTGCTCATCTAACATCGCGATTAACAAATAATCTGGACAGCGGGAAAAAAACAATTGGTATTTTCTTAGACCTAGCCAAGGCATTTGACACAATAAGTCACTCCCAGTTGTTAGATGTTTTGGAAGATTTAGGACTCAGAGGTGTAGTAAGGAAGTTGATGGAAAGTTACCTAACAGGACGAACACAGCAGGCAAAAGTAGATCGCTTTACTAGTACTGAGCAAATTGTATTGTATGGGGTACCTCAGGGTACTGTTCTGGGGCCATTATTGTTCATTATTCACATCAATGACCTTTTGAATTTAAAAATTTCTGGAGAGGTTATTAGTTTCGCAGATGACACTGCTATAATATTTGAATCGCATACCTGGGAAAAACTGAAAGAAATAGCACTAAAAGACATGAAGTTAATAAAAAAATGGTTTGACTATAAACTTCTTACAATTAACTTCGATAAAACATTCTATCTGCCGTTTTCATGCTATGAAAACACTAAGCCTCCCTATTCGGTCCTCAAAATTGAAGAAAACATGGAAATGAGAGAAAATGATTCGATTAAATATTTGGGCATAAAAATTGACAAACATCTCAGATGGAACGTGCACATTACATCACTATGTAACACGTTGAGAAGTATCCTCTATAGATTCAAAAAAATCTGAAGATGATCTGCTATGCTCTAGTAGAATCCAGAATTACATATGGAATCATAGGATGGGGTAGTGCACTCATAGACCATATAAAAATGTGGAAATATTACAGAAAACATTCCTAAGAATAATTTTAAAAAAACCAAATCGATACTCGTCTGATAATTTATTCTCTGAATCTGAAATTCTTGATACCCGACAAAATTATTTCCTTATGACATCGTGTTTTGAAATGAAATATAAATTGAATCTTCATATATATGAACATACTCATAATACAAGAAATAAAATAATGTATAAAACTCCTCTTGCGTCAAAATCTATAGGACAGCGAAACTACTCATACTTAGTCCCACGATTTTTCAATTTCATACCTCCTCAAATAAAAAAAATAAACAACTTGTGGTTATTAAAAAAAAACTGAAAGCACACTTACTAAATACAAATAGATGGAAAATTCATAGCTTGATTGAGATGTGAAAAAAAAAGAATAAAGAAAAAAAGAAGAAAAAAAATCCGGGTATATTGTCATGTGTACTTATGTATGTTATATTTATAGAATTACTCAATTGATCGACATCCTCCACAGACAGTCTACGACTTTGTGGAAAATGATTTGTTTTCTCGATGATGAAGGAATTCTCCGTGTAGGCGGTCGTCTTCGTCATGCACCGTTGCCGTTTGCTCGAAAATATCCGGCGTTGTTGCCAAGTCGTAGCAGATTAACCGACCGAATTATTGAATTTACACATCTGAAATACTTTCATGTTGGTGTTCAAACCGTACAGTATTTAATTTCACAGAATTTTTGGATATTGTCGTCCAAACGGTCGATTCGTCGAATTTTATCAAAATGCATCAAGTGTTCGCGAGTGAATCCTTCATCTCTACAGCCCCCCATGGGCGACTTACCCTCCGAACGGGTGTCTCAGATGAAACCGTTTCTCCGTGTCGGAGTCGATTATGCAAGCCCTTTCACCATTACCATGTCAAAATTTCGTGGTGCTAAGACCACAAAGGCTTACCTGTACCTCTTTATATGCTTCGCCACTAAAGCTGTGCATTTAGAATTGGCATCCGATTTGTCCTCGGACGCTTTTCTAGCAGCCCTCCGTCGATTCATTGCTCGTCGAGGACGATGTCAATTTATTTCCAGTGATGGAGGCACAAATTTCGTTGGGGCTTATCGCCAACTTAACAGTTATCTTTCAGGCGCCGCTTCCCACGAGGCCATTCTTTGGAAGCGAATTCCAGCTTCTGGTCCTAATTTCGGAGGTTTGTGGGAGGCGGGGATAAAATCTGTTAAAACCCACTTGGTCAGAATTGTTGGGGATCAGGTGTTGACCTACGAGGAGCTCCTCACGGTACTCGTGCAAATTGAGGCCATACTAAACTCTCGTCCACTTACTCCGTTCAGTAATGACCCAAATGACATAAGTGCCCTTACGCCTGGCCATTTTTAACACTGGAACCGCTGACCGCATCTCCCGAACCTGACTTACGGGACGTCGCGATCAATAGGCTCTCCAGATGGCAATTATTGGTTCGTATGCATCAGGACTTCTGGGACAGGTGGTCCAAAGAATATTTGCACACTCTCAATCAAAAGGTTAAGTGGACTGATAATAAATCACCACCCATAAAAAATGGTGCTTTGGTGTTGATTAAATGTGACAATGCGCCCCCCATGAAATGGCAATTGGGTCGCATTCATGAAGTCTTTCCTGGCAAAGACGGACATATTCGTGTGGCTTCGGTGAAAACGGCGAACAATATTCTCCGCAGACCTGTGTCTAAGCTTTGTCCGTTACCCCTTGAATCTTAAAATCCGTTCGCATTTTAGGTGGGCGGTATGTTGCGTCCACACGCAATTGTGTGTATTTCTTTTATGTTTTAATTTAAATAATTTCTTATTTTTTAATTTTTTCTAAATTTAGTCTCAATTTTTTTCTATACTGTAATCTTATTAATTATTAATTATCATTTTTGAATGCACTCTGATATTATTAATTATTAAGTATCATTTTTGAATGCTCAATCCAAGATTGGTTTATCGTGGTTCACCGTGTATATTTTTTATCGCGATCAGCCTTTCAGATTTCAATTTAACACCTAGCGGAGAACAAGTAAAATGTACTTCTCTGTCTGTACTGGACAAATATTCGTTGAGTGCGAGCCTTATGGTTTTTCCGTACACTTTTCGTTAAACTACAAAATTTCCGTTACTACCGTCAAATCGTCGACGTAAAACACGAATTTCGAATTTGTTGGTGCGAAACTGCGAACTTTTATTAGTGAAAAGAGGTTCCGTGGGTGCCAAGGACTTTCGATCCAGATCCCAAAGTTGCCGGCCGGCCAAACTTCAGCCCTTCAGGATCATTCCGATAAGGTAAGAAATTTGAAAGGCACGCCGACTTCAATCTCCAAATTAGTCTCAGTCCATTTTTCTCTCCTGAGTATTTTTTTTCTTTTTGGGGCATCAATTTCAGGAATTTTTAATCGTGAAATCTCCCCTAACAAATATCATACACGAATATGATTTTATCTATGAAAAATGTACTATCAAATTATGTCTAGTCTTGTTAAAGTGTTTTATATATACTACACACATATTTCATTATTTACATATTTCATAAAACTGTACTTTTGAAATCCTATTCTATCAATATTATATTCTATACTCTACATTTATACACTATATTTACTGTAAATAAAGATTATTATTATTATTAATTGACTAATATCCATTTTCATGCTTATTTTGAATGAGTCGTCAGATGAGTGTGTTTAATTTTTTTCACAGATTATTTTCAAAATCGTTTTCTGAAGAGTTTCTAAATTTTTCAAAAAGTTTTCAATAACTCCACCCCATCCGAAAATTCCATAATTTAATTGTGATTGAACAACTGAATAAAATAATATTTCTAGATAATGGTTATCCAAAACTTCTTTCAATAACTTGAATTTCGACAAAAGATCTCTCAATTTTTCATTCCATACTGAATTTATGAATCCCATCTTGAATGTCTGTCAATCATTATACCCAAATATTTGCTACAGTCCGTTTCATAAATTTTGTTTTCATCAATATTGAGAGGTCCTAAATTTGGTAATGTATTTCTGTATGAAGTAAATGGAAGGTATTTGGTGATGTCAAAATTGATTGTCAATATATCTTCAAACCAACTTTTAATTATTTTGATTTCTTTCTTAACTATTTTTTGAAGTTCATTCCAAGTTGAAGCCTCATGTATAATAACGGTGTCATGTGCAAAGCGATGAATTTTTCCTTCGCTTTCAAGATTTAATAGGTCATTAAGATAGACACTGAATGGAAGTGGACCTCATACTGTACCCTGAGGTACACCTTATTCAAATTTCCCTGGATTGATCAATTTTTCATTAATTTCTACATATTGAATTCTGTTAGAGAGATAGCTTTCTATTAGTTTGTGAGTTACTCCGCGAAACCCTATTTTCTCCAATTTATGTAGTAGTATTTCTTGACTGACAGTGTCAAATGCTTTTGCAAGATCAAGAAATATGCAAATTGTTGGAGTTTTTGTGTCCCTTTTCCAGTAGTATTTCAGAAAGCGTCATTTGAATTTCAGAATAGTCATCTATATTTCGGAAAAGATCAATTGTATTTCAGTTTAATGAGTTAATTTTCGGAAATCGTCAATTGTATTTCAGAATATAGTAAGTTGAATTTCAGATAGCATAAGTTGAATTTCAGAAAAGTCAATTTGGTTTTAGAAAGCCTCAATTGTATTTCAGAATAATCAGTTTGATTTCCGAAACCATCATTTGAATTTCAGAATAGTCAATTGTATTTCAGAAATTATCATATGGTTTTCGGAATGTGTCATTTGTATTTTAGATAACGTGAAAATAATTTCAGAAAGCAGGATTAGGTGAATATTGGAGGAGTAGTCTGGTACTACATTGTCGTTTTTGTGACAAAACAATAAATAATAATGATAAGAAATATAAGAAAAACCTACAACAGAAACACAACTCGAGATAGAGAAAGGATTGTAGCTTGTACCAACAAAGGAGAAGACTGCGGGTACAATTAGCAGCAACATGAATGTGCCATAAACCGTTAGGACACAGAATCACCGTTACAGAAAAACCATACTATGAGTGTACTAATTAATGTAGTATTTTATTGTTTTTGTCTATGTAATAAATATTAAAACTTCAGTTGATGAAAGTATCTACCAAACAGATTTTCAAGTTTAGAAAAAGTAAGAAAAATTTCAGAAAACATTATTTGAATGCCGTAAATAGTGATTGATATCGACAAATTCCGAAATACAAATTACTCTTTCCGAAATACATCTGACATTTTCTGAAATACAGTTGACTATTCTGAAATTCAAATGATGGTTTCTGAAGTCAAGTTGATTATTCCGAAATACAATTGATACTTTCTGAAATCGATTTGACTGTTCTGAAATTCATCTTACAGATTCTGAAATTCAACTCACTATCCTGAAAATCAATTGACGCTTTCTGAAAATCAACTCACTATTCTGAAATACAATTGATACTTTCCGAAATATAAGTAACTATTCTGAAATTTAATTGACGCTTTCTGAAATCAACTTGATGCTTTCTGAAATACAACTGGAAAAGGTGTATTGATTTATATATAATAGGCAAAGAATGGCTTCTTGAGTAAATACTTTTCTTTTAAAACCAAACTATGAATTTAATATAATGTCATGTTTTTTCAAATAGTTTTCAATTCTAATTTTAGGCATTTTTTCAAATATTTTGGATAAGCTGAATATTAATGAAATTGGTCTATAATTTTTAAGTAGGAAGTATTCGTGACTGATTATAATATGAAGTAGTAAATTCGTGAGGTTGCAGTCAATTGGTGAGCTAACTAGAAATACATGTAAATCAAAATGACCATAAAATGAACTATAATGATACAATTATTTTAGATATTGAAAGTAATCAAACAAAAAGGATATTTCTGGAAACGATATACATCAATGAAAATGAAAAATCGATGAACAAAAAAACAGATGTAAATAATCTCAGTCAAATTTATACCTACCTCCTGAAATTAAATAAATAATCTATTTCACCCTGTATCAGAATTTTCCTTCCTGATTAGTTATCAAATTTAAATTGTCATCATCATTGTCATTCATCTAATGTCATGTTTTCTATCCGTTTGGTCCCAATTTCATTTTAATTCTCACGTTAGTAAGTAGCCATCTATATTTATATTTATACCAACTGTAAACCATACATTTTGTAGTCGTCCTGAAGAAGACAATAAACATTGTCGAAAGCTCGACAAATTTCAAAGATTATTTCTAATTAGCTCACCAATTGACTGCAACCTCACGAATTTACTACTTCTTTATAATTTTTAACATAGGATTTATTGCCACATCAATGAATTGGTTTAATGATGCCTATTTTGAAAGTTCCATAGTTGACGATGTGTTGATTGTCACCGTTTTTATAAATGGGAAATATTATAGATTTTGTCAATACTGTTGGAAAATGACCTTGGTGCATGCATTTATTGAATAGGTCGGCAAGTGGTTCACAAATCAGACTGCAAATCTCTTTTACCGTCTTGGTTGTTATGTTATCAAATCCAGGTGATTTATTTTTCAGAGAAATGATGATATTTTTCACTTCTTTATGATCTTTATCTTCCAGAAAGTTCAGGATTCTTTGTGAGGTAAAAATTTCTGGATTGAGAGGTTTGTATAGTGTTTATTCATTGCATCAAATCAAATCAAATCAAATCAAATCACTTTATTTCTTGAGACAATATACATTGTATAAGAAAGGGTCAGATGGTTGTGGATGCTTCCGCATGATAATGCGGTTGTTAATCAAATGAATAAACATAAAAAAAAAAAATAAGAATATAACAAGACACACTTAATATTATATGACGTCCTAAACACGTGTAAAGAAGAAATGTATACACACAAACACACATATAACATATGCATATATATATATATACAAAAACATATCTATATATACCTACATCAATTCTGAAATAAAATGAAATAATGCTATCTTTATGACTGACTGGTACATATGGGGAACACAGATGTATAATAAATAAAATGAGGAATTAAAAGTATTCATTTAAAGAGTAGAGACATTTCTCAACCAAATATTCTTTCAGCTGTTTCTTGAATTTGTTCTCATGTTTCAACCTTTTAATGGAGATGGGTAGATTATTGAAGATCTTTGCTCCAATTCTAGTTGGAGCTTTATAACATATTTTACCTTTAGATAGTGGTATATGTAAATCATCCTTACGACGGGTGTTGTATGCGTGGAAGTCGGTATTAATGGAGAACAAGTCCCTGTTTTTGAACACAAAAACACAAACTTCAAAAATGTAGAGACCTGTACAGGTCAGAATATCAAATGTTTTGAAAATTTCTCGACATGAATAGTCTCTTTTCACACCAGCAATACACCTAATAATTTTTTTTTGGGAAATGAAGACATTATTCGACAATGTAGAGTCACCCCATAGGCAAATACCATACCTCAGTCGACTTTCCACTTGTGCATAATACACATTCAACAATTGTTTTTCTGTCAAAACGAGTTTGAGATTCCTGAACATATAATGAAGAGATGAAAATTTGGAAATCAAGAACTTGCAATGTTCTTTCCAATCTAGATGCGAATCTACGAATATTCCTAAAAATTTACAACTGTTATTTATTGACAAAGGTGTATTATTTGAAATTATATCTATATCCACGGCTATCGCTTGTGTATCTTCGATATAAGTACCGTCCGTATTCGTTTTTTTTATAGGTGATGATTTAGATGTTTACAAGGAGAAGAAATTTCGTTTATTATATCCCACAGGTGTTTGAATTCATTCGGGCTCTCTGATATTTTTCTTTTGAAGTATTTGAGTTTAATTGACTTCAGATTTTTCGTTACTCTGTTGCGCATGTATTTATAGTTTTTTTTCAAGTTATCATTCTGTGAATCATTACTATATGTATACTTCGACACCTGGTATAATTATGACTATGTTATTTGTCTTACTCTACCCCTTCTAGGTAGGTAAGTATGAAAATTAAGTAATTGATGAAATGATCTTATCTAATAGTGAGACAAAAGAATGGAAAATATAACTCACATCCACGCCCACTGGATAACTTCTTTGGCATTCCTGAAGCTTTGTAAAAACCCAGACCGACCGAAAGAGATTAGCCACTGCGCTTGTCTTCCGACATTAAAATCCGAGGATCCGAGGCTCATATAATTAAGTATTATAACATGGAGTACGCAGACCAGAAAGTGGAGCTGCGATAATCACATCAAACTGCCGCATCAAATATTGGATTAAAATCGCGAGCATAAGCAACCGTGGAAGACGGAAAGACAATTACAAGTTTGCTTTGCTAAGCCCTCTTCACTTGTTCGCGGAGCTGCACCCGGTTGACAGCCTTCTAGATTCAGATGTGATAGTGGAAAGGTGAGCAGCAAACTCGAAAATCCAATTATGCCGTATCGGGGAATATTTCGAAATTGAAATTTCCGCGGTATCGTAAGTGGATTGTTAAATTTCTGGTTGGAAATAAGGATGGGGATATCGAAGATATACAACATATTGTATTGGACAGAAATTGATTTTGCCACAACGCAAAATTATCCCGAATTGCTCTTTTATGGTTATGTACATTGATTTAGATATATTCTTGCAGTCTAGACTTATGTAGAGTTGAATGTTGCTTGGGATGTTAGTATGTGAACCATTGTTTTACTAACATAAAGATCCAAATCAGTCAAATGACTCAAGGCTGCCAATATCAGTAATATCACATTGCGACTTTTTTTTCGGAATTATTTCGATAAAACAGTCAATCAGGGCTGGATTTACCACATGGCAAGAGGGGGCAACTGCCTTAGGTGAATTCAAAATTGGGGCGAAAATTTTGTCAATGTATCATATTATAATAATAAAAATACTTCGAAGTAAATTACCCTACACTCGAGTAAGTGTGTCTGGTTTTATTTATTTCATATGAAGTACATTTACATTATTTTTACAGTTATTTTTCTAAAAGTATATGCTAGTTTGTATACCTAGGTCTGAAGGCCTGTATGTGTACGGAGTAACAAAAAAATAGTGAATAAAACTTGGTGAATAAAATAAATATCAGTAATTTTATAACTGAAGACTAGTTGAATAACAAACACAACTTAATATGCTTTAACGTTTGTTTGAAAGTGGTTGACAATGTTTCACTTTGAGTAAGGTTATTCTGGACTTTCATTGACTAAAGTTCCTACTGCCGATTATCCAACCACTGCAAGGCAATACCTGGACGTTCGTGAAAAACTCCAGGCACTTTGTAGAGATCCTGGAAGGGGTCAGAGTAGCACCAGGAGACCAATTCGTCAGTTTTGACGTGGAAAGTCTCTACACCAACGTCCCGTTAGAAGAGGCCTTGCAAATTATTCTGAAAAATCTGCAAGAAGACACAGAGCTGAAGAGCAGGACGAACCTACCAGTACGTGGCATTATTGACCTGCTAGAATGTTGCCTGCGAAATTGTTACTTTCAAGAAAAAGACTGCTTTTTCTCCCAGGAAGACGGACTACCGATGGGATCCCCATTATCGCCCTTGGTAGCAAACATCTATATGGATTGGTTTGAAACTTTTGCTACAGAGACAGCCCATAAGAAACCTCAGATGTGGTTGAGATATGTTGACGACACGTTTGTCATATGGAACCACGGAGACGAGGACCTTGACGTCTTTTTGGAACATGTGAATAACATCAGAAATTCCATAAACTTCACGGTGGAAAAAGAGACGCAAGACGGTTTACCTTTTCTAGACGTGAAAGTTCAAAAGAACAATGATAAGTGCCAAACATCAGTATACAGAAAGCCGACTCATACCGGACAATACCTGAACTTCGAATCGAACCATCATGGTGCTACAAAGAGAGGGGTTGTTCGATCGCTGGTGGACCGTGCCTACAACCTATGTAACACAGATAAAAGTCTTACCATCGAATTGGACAATATCAAGAAAGATCAGCGACGAAATGGGTACCCCAAAAAACATATAGAAGAGGTTCTAGCCCGCAGGGGGGATAAGAACAAGAAACCAGATGAGCCGACACAAGCCACCCTGTGCGTTCCGTATGTTAGAGGTCTATCGGAAAGAATAAAGCGAATTGGGTCGAAATACAAAATACGGACATGTTTCAAGTCAGGTAACACTATTCGCAGCCATCTCACAAAGACCAGACCACGTAACGCTGACATTGACTCCAAAAACTGCATCTACCGCATCCCTTGTGAATGCGGCGAAGCTTATCTTGGAGAAACTAAGAGACCACTTAGCGTTAGACTCGCTGAACACAAGAGAAACACTCAACGAGGAGAAACATCAAAGTCAGGAATAGCGGATCATGTCTGGACGACCCAACACAACATAAAATGGACTGAAGCCGAAGTCATCCATAAAGAAGAGGGCTGGTATAGAAAGAAGTTTAAAGAGAGTGCATATATTATGAACAACAAAGTCTTTAGTCAAGCTAGCATAGAAATCCGTAATGTGTGGAAACCCTTAATTAGTGGCATGGATCAATTGAAATTGCGATAAGAATTAACAATGCTGTACCGGAGGGACCTGGCACTGTAATTAACAAGCTTACCTGAATACCGCCAAATTACCCCTAGGCTAATGATACAAAATTGTCCACAGCATATAAAAGAAGTATCCTTGAGATTGTCGCATTATACTCTTGATATCGACAGTAGATTTTAACAGTTGAAACGTCGTGATCAAAAATTGCAGAGAATTGAATTTTTCTTTGTTCTTTTTTAGACAATGAAAGTCCAGAATAACCTTACTTAATATGCTTTACTGTCAGGTGTGCATTGATTGGGATTAATAAATACAAGTATACAATAATTAAGGGATATTTAAGTATTTAGTTTATTTATTCTAATAATATAAAACCTTTAGAAATAATTCAGAAAAAAGTCATCAAAATAATATTCAACCTTGATCAACAATTTTCATCGAACTTCCTTTTCCAAAATTCCAAATTGCTGAATATCAGACAACTATTCTACAAAACTGCCCTAATCGATATAGTAAAAAATAATCTGATAAACATGAATGAAACATACTTATCCAATAAGGTTTCGAGAAAATGCAAATGTAGTTCTTCCTAAGACTCAAAGGTCTATTGGACAGCGATGCTTCATATATGTGGGTCAAAATTTATACAATAATTTACCAATACAGTTAAAAATGGAAATATACATTAAAAATTTCAAAAACAAATTAACATATTGGCTTTTAACATCAAATATCAAAATACTTTCATGAATATATCATGGATAAGTGTGTATGGACACGTGTGTATAAATGTATGTATCACTTACTAGTGCTTGTTTTGTTGTTTTTGGTTGACTGTGTAGGTATAATCGTTGATGTTTACAATGTTTTAATCATATTTAAAAAAAATTAATGTACTTGTGTTTAATAATGTATGTATCAACTACCACTATGTTAACTTTTAATAATTTTAATAAGTAACTTCATAAAATTTTAATCCTAGTGTTTAATAGTTATTATCTCTATTTATATTTTATTCTATTTTATCCTATATTATTATGTTAAAATTTTTATTATATTATATCTATTTATATTATATTTTTAACTCTATTTATAGTTTTATAGTTCAAAATGAACTAAGTTCTCACGTTTAGAATCACAGCTATTAATTGGCTAAAGTGAACCTAAACATAACACAATTAGTATCAAGAAAAAAAATCGACCGGCCATTTTGAAATATCTGATATTTATTCACAATGTATAACTAATTGGAATTGAAATTGGAATTGAAATGAATAAATATTATTATTATTATTAGTTTGATTTTTATCAATATATTGTTTAGATCTATTTTGGTAGGTTTTAAAATTGGTATTTTTTTATGTTCGGAGGTAAAGAATTGATTAGTTCAGGAGGTATTGATGTATTAAACCTCTGGTTTGCATCTTTCTGATAAAAAGGGCTTATTATTATTAACTTTAGACCGAGTTTCGTGCTCATGTGTTGGACTAATTCTCAATTGAGGATGCTTATAGATGAATGTGCAGCATGTGTGACAATATATTGAGGGAATACTTAGAAATTCCTCATTGTGTAGTAAAATTGTATGATATAATTTTTTTTTCTAAGTATTATTTCAATATGTTATTTTAAAAAACAGTCAGAGGTTGTAAGGCATGATTATAAACACCACCCCACACAATCATATCTTAGGATAAATTTGATTAACGATTTGTAAAGAATGATTTTTATTTATGAACTTTCGTAACTCATAAAATTTATATTATATATCAAATTCGTTTCTGTACATGGGGGTCTCGTAAACGATAAGAGATAGAGAGTCGGTTGAATTGTGGCAAAGTTGCGTATTCTAGAGACCTATTCAATGATGTAAAAAAATTGGATTTATCTCTTTTGGTTCTGGAGATATACAGGAAAAACCAAAAAGTCTCAAATTATTTTTTTGCCTGTATCTTCTTTATTCATAGACATATTGAAAATTTGTCCACATTTTGCTATTGGCACTTGATGTGGGCTATCAGAATATGTTCATGCATCTTATATACAGGGTGTCATCTGACTTAGGCCACCCCCATCTTTGAATTTTTAAATACGGACCTGTATTTTTTGTTGTAGTTTTTGTATCGTCGACGTTCACTTCATACTGAGAAATTGAATTGAATTTTATATTTCGGGTTGTTTCGGTAATATTTTATTATAAATGGGTGAATTATTCCCTTTTAAATTACGGCCCTGAAAATTAGTTGACTGAGTTAAATAATAATAATTTATTCATCATTGATGTAGTACAAATTAGTACAATTAGTAGTATTGTTAACATATAACATATTATGACAAATAACACAAAACATCAATTATATAGAAAGGGTCATGAGAAAAAAAAAGTTGATTGATTTTCATCTATAGGAGATATTTGTATCAACGCGAATAAATTGAAGAATGTTCCGCTAAGGCAAGGCCAGGGCGCGGGTATTCGATAATTTATTGTGTGTATATAAACAGTTTAGTGTGCATCTTTTTTTTTCATTGGTTTGATGTTTTTTACAGAATATATAATATAATAATAAAGTATAATTAAAATTAGAAGAAACACTTTCAAACATACATTAGGAAACAATAGAAAAAGAAAAAAATTAAGATAAAAAAAATATTTTTCCAGGCGACTAATGGGTAGTAACTTTTGATTTAGGCATATAATATTATTTATTACACCTACATGTACATATATATTTTGTGGATGACACTGAGTTTTCATTGATATTTTATATTTCAATGTTAAAATAGTTCATGAATATCACTTCGAGGAATACTTAAGATAAGATTTTTTACTGATTTTCTGAAGGAATAAATTGTTTTTTGTTCTTTTATATCATACGGCAAATAGTTGTATATTGTGGAGGATATATATATATATATATAAAATTTTTTGACCAACCGTTTTTGTGCATGTTGTTATTTTCAGGTTTTTGTTTTAATCCTGGTATCATGATGGTGACTCACTAAAACGTGGAAGTTTTTACGTTTGTATTGCTCGAGAGCTGCTTTTAAGAAATATGTTTGTCTCAGATCGAATACTTCTGTTTCCCTGAATAATTGGTCTGATGAATATCGTGAAGTTTTATTGAAAATAAGTTTCAAAATCCTTTTCTGTAACACGTCAAGGTGTTTAATATGGTTGTTCGCTGCTGTTCCCCACGCTAGAATTCCATAAGTTAGGCGTGATTCTACAAGGGCGTAGTAGAGGAGTTTGAGATGAAATTCATCTAGAAAGTTTTTTAAAAATCTGAATTTGAATAATAATCCACGAATTGATCTGGTGGTTTATTTGATAAGGATATCCCATCTCAAATGATTGTCGATGTGAATTCCTAGGTATTTTACTTGATCTGTTATTTTGATTTCGATCCTTCTTCCATGGTTATCAATTTCAAGGCTTTTATATTCCGGCAGTTTATTGGAACGGCAGGAAAACGGTAAGCACCACGTTTTATCGAAGTTAACGGTGAGTAATTTTTGATTGAAGCAATCTATCATCATATTCATGTCATGTTGAACTTTTTCTTTCAGGACCATCCATGTATGTGCTTCATAGAAAATGACAGTATCATCGGCGAAACTAACAAGAGTTCCTGTGCTATTGGTGGTGAGAATATCATTTATATATATAGTGAAGAGTATTGGACCCAAGACAGTTCCTTGCGGGACCCCATAATCTACAGTTCGAGTTCCACTAACCTCTCCATCTATTTCGACAACTTGATTTCTATCCTTTAGATAACTTTTCATCAATTTGTGTGTTACACCTCTGAAGCCAAAGTCAGAAAGTACCTCCAGTAGTTGTGAATGGTCGACAGTATCGAACGCTTTTGCAAGGTCTAGGAATACTGCCATAGAAGGTTTTCCATTATCTAAGCTCTCTGATATTTTTGAAGTGAGTAGGAGAATGGCATCTTGCGTAGCTTTACCTTGCCTAAATCCATATTGTCGATTAGATATAAGATTATTTTGATTGAGGTGTTTTTCTATTCGGAGTTTCAGTATCTTTTCAAGTATCTTAGACAGAGTAGAGATTATTGTGATTGGTCGATAATTTAAGACATGTGTTTTATCCCCTTTTTTAAACATTGGTTTTATCATTCCCACCTTGAATTGTTTTGGGTAGTACCCGGTTTCTAGTATTTTATTGAATAAGATGGTGAGAGGTTCTGATATTTCTTCCTTGATTTCTTTTAATGTTTCTGAGGTAATTTTGTCGATTCCGGGGCATTTCTTATTTTTCAATTGTTTTATGATTTCTGTAATTTCGTTTTTGTTGGTTGGATTCAGAAATAAAGAATGACAAACACTAGTTTTTTTTAAAGAGTTCATTGGCGGTTTTTGTATTTTTTTGGCGTATTCTTTACCCAAAGAGGCATAATGATCATAATAATCATGATAAATAAAAACACAATAGTGTTTTTCGAGATTATTTTTTTCATTTTTAAGTGCCAATTCATATTTCTTCACATTTTCAATGCTCTTTGAATAGCATAACCTTTTATGATTATTTGAAACATATCTACAACAAAAATAGATTATATGTATTTTGATAAGCTGAAAAAGAAATGATAGCAATAATTACATCCGAAACGAACACTGTAATTGCAATGAAAATTTAAATGAAGTAATTTATATACACAAAAAAATTAATGGTGCAATATTTTAGAACTTGTTGATTTCATTGAAAATATGAACAGGATATTCATAAAGTCAGTTGTGGAATCATCTGCGACTGAAAGTTGGAATTTAGTCGCTGTTTTCCATCGTACAAGATAACCTCTCTTGGAAGGGATTCATGTTTTAAAGAGAAACATTCTCAATTGAAAATGGAAAACCCTACGATAAAACTTAAGTTACTTTTTTGTAATATCTAACAGAAAACAACTACTTCCCCGGCAAAAGCCACGCTGGACATTGAACTACATCTGATGGACTTTCAATAAATAATCAACTATCTGAATGAAAATGCAAATTTTCATTTTCAGATTTTTCCTCTCAAGTTATATAGGGTCTTTCTCAATATCTATTAGATGTAGTTCAATATCCCGCGTGGCTTTTGCCGGGGAAGTAGTTGTTTTCTGTTAGATATTACAAAAAAGTAACTTTAATTTTATCGTATGGTTTTTCCATTTCCAGAGGAGTCATATATTGATTCAATTTTCAATTGAGAATGTTTCTCTTTAAAATTTTTGAACTCGTTTTTTCATATTATTTACACTTCTTTGCTGCATTATTGCGAAAGCATTCAAAATCCTCAATCTCAAGTCTTCCACATTTTCTTGCACCATAAGTGATTCTTGGAGATGGTAAGATCACAACACCACATTTTCGCGTTACTATAATACTTACCTAGAAGTTGCTAATTTCTTTAGTTATCATTTTTAATAACGATGAAATCTCTGTAGACTATGAGAACAATTGTTATCATTATTGTTGTAATTATTGCTATAATGTCTTTTTCAGCTTATCAAAATACATTTGATCTATTTTTGTTGAAGATATCTTTCAGATAATCATGAAAGATTTTGCTATTCGAAGTTCATTGTAGAAAACGCTCAAAGAGCATTGAAAATGTGAAGAAATATGAATTGGTACCTGAAAATGAAAGAAAATACTCTCTACACTATGGTACACTATGGTACATGGGGAGAAGTGAAAGTTGCTATTGTGTTTTTATTTATCTCAGTCAACCAATTTCCAGGGCCGTAATTTAAAAGGGAATAATTCACCCAATTATAATAAAATATTACCGAAACATCCAGAAATATAAAATGAGATTTAATTTCTCAGTATGAAGTGAACGTCGACGATCCAAAAACTGCAACAAAAATACAGGTCCGTATTTAAAACTTCAAAGATGAGGGTGGCCCAAGTCAAATGACACCCTGTATAAAAGATTCATGGACATATTCTGATAGCCCACATCAAGTGCCAATAGTAAAATGTGGACAGATTTTCAATAAGTCTACGAATAAAGAAGATACAGGTAAAAAAAATATTTGGAATTTTTTGGTTTTGCCTGTATATCTCCAGAACCAAAAGAGATAAATCCAATTTTTTCACATCATTGAATAGGTCTCTGAAATACGCAACTTTGCCACAATTTAACTGACACTATATCTCTTATCGTTTACGAGATCCCCATGTACAAAAACGAATTTGAATAGCCCTGTATAAATCTTCGTAGTTTTGCTGTCAAGGCATTAATGTTATATATCCATTTGAGATGTTTATCAATAATAATACGGTATTTGGTTTTATCAGTAATGTTTATTTCAAAATTTGAGTCTGCAAATTTTAATTTAGAGAAATCAGGTCTGTTTACTTCTGTTAGAAAAAAGGCCATTGAAACATAAATTTGAATTCGACGTACGTACTAAGTATAACTGAAAAATATGATTAAAACTGGCAAATCCATCAAAAATTATATACAAACCTATCTATTTCGCAAAAAAACGATTTCAACTAACATTTGTAAACGCTCCTCGTATCAAATAAGGTAGTAACTTTCTGAGACTAATCATAGTAGGCAATTACTATAAGTCTTCCTCAAGTAGTTTTAAGTCCAAAGCGGATTTAATGACTCAAAAAGACTGTTTTATGTGGCTATTGTCAAAAACATGTAGTATAGAAAACAAACATTTCAAAATTTGTAACTGTGTTGTAAAAAAAAACGAAACTTCTAGAGAAAATCTTTTTGTCATTAGAAAAGAATCCCACTAGGGATTTTTCTGATGAAAAATTGGACCGATGATAAAGATCGGAAAAATAAGCTAAATTGTCGCTATTTTGACCCACCCTGTATAATACGTGTCTTCTTCTTTTTTGTTAACGACTGACCAACTGACATTTCATTTGATTTTCTTCAAATCAGCAATACTATTATTTTGTTACTAATCATCTAAAAAGTAATACTTTTGGGTAAGTGTTGTTTTGGTAAAACAACAATTTTTATGATTTTCTAAAATTCATATCTCCGGTACTGGAAAAAGAAACTAATTCAAAATTACATATGTAACTTTTAGTGACTTGTACTACAATGTACCAAAAAATTTTCAAAATTGGCTGAAAGCCATTTCCCCATGTTTTTGGTGCGGGGTCTTTTGAATACAAATTTTTGAAATGACAAGAACAGAAAAAATAATCCCAACGTTCCCAAATATAAATACCTGTAAGAATATATTCATGCATGACATCTACAAATACTTCTGGTGAGATGTCATTCTCAACCCTGAAGATAATAAAGAGTTATTTGAGAAACAAAAAACTAACGATGCATTAATGAAAAATTCATATCGCAATAAACCCAGAAAGAGAACCAATTAATATTTTTCATCAGTTATACATTCTTCATTTGCTCCACTCTACAAAGACGAGGATGTATTGATATCTAGTTAGCCCAGACCAGTTCCCTGCATAAACAAAATATTGCGTTACCATAGCAACGAACAATAACTTATTAGAAGTGTCAGTGTGAAGTTTGACGTCAAAAAAGTAAACAAGAGTTACGCAATAAATTAAAAGAAAAAATATGTCCACCGAAATTGTGAAAATCGAAAAATTGGAGTATCGAGCCATCATCAAGTACCTGTATTAAAAGGGTTAAGAGGTAAGCAGATTTACGAAGATATGCTTAAAACCCTTGGTGATCAATATCCTTCGTATGCGACCGCGAAAAATTGGACTGCAAGCTTCAAAAGAGGTAAATTTTCCATTGAAGATGATGACCGATCGGGAAGGCCAGTTTCTGTGTCAGTCCCCGAAAATATCGATGCAGTTCATGACATGATTTTAACAGACCGGCGAATTGGGCTAAAACGGATATCTGAAGTACTGAATATTTCATACGAACGCGTTCATCATATAGTTCACGTCAATTTGTACATGAGAAAAATTGCTGCAAAATGGATCCCCAAATGTTTGAATGTTGACCAAAAGCGTGCAAGGGTAGTAGCATCGCGTTCGATCTGTGCTCGATTTGAAAACGATGTAGACTTCTTAAAACGAATTGTTACTATGGATGAGACTTGAGTACATTTCTACGATCTAGAAACAAAGCAACAATCGATGAAATGGGGACACTCCGGTTCACCAAGACCTAAGAAGTTTCGTGTCCAATAATCTGCTGGAAAAGTTCTTGCTTCAGTTTGTTGGGATTGCCATGGAGTAATCATGATTGATTTTTTGGATAAGGGTAGAACAATAACTGGAGATTACTATTCGACATTATTGACCACTCTACGGGAAAACATTAAAGAGAAAAGATGCGGAAAGCTATCTAAAGGTGTTTTGTTTTTGCAGGACAACGCTCCTGCACGCAAATCTCATGTTGTCATGCAAAAAAATCGTGATTTAGGGTTTGAATTATTAGAACACCCCCCTCGTTCACCAGATTTGGCTCCGTCCGACTATCGTCTCTTTCCTCAACTGAAAAAAAATGTTGAAAGGTCGTAAATTTTCTTTCAACGAGGAGGTAATAAGAGCTGTGGAGGTCTGGTTTGCAGAGCAAGAAGAAACATTTTTTTTTGAAAGGTCTAGAGACGTTGCAGGTTCGCTGTAATAAATGTATCCAAGTAAGAGAATATGTTTAGTAATAAAATATTTTGAGATTGGAGTTTTGTTTGGTTCTATAGTAGGCTGAGAATTTTTCAATATATCCTCGTATATGTCTGTTGCTTGTGATTTTTTCTTCTATTGATTTTTTATTTTTTCCTGAATTAGTACCGGTTCATCATGTATTTGATTAGGTATATTAGTAGCGTTCCTACTTCTACCCTTTACTTGTGGATTTTTGTTGTGTTATTTTTATTAAGTTTTTTTGTTGAATATACTAATTGAAGATTAGGATAATCTCTTTGGATATTATAGATCTGGTGTTGTTTATTCACCTTTTTCTATCCAACTGACTATACCTTATTTCCGTATGTATTCAAATATTGTCGTTAATTTCTCAGTACCTACTTCTTCCCTGTCTGTACTGGATTTTATTTTCATTCATGATTTTCTCTAGCTGTTTACAACTTTTGAAAGAAAAACCATCATTATGAAGCTATTTCATTTTTATTTTGTTAACATTTATGTAATGTGCGAAAAAATATATTGTGCCCCAGGCTTCAAGCGGTCTTAATCCGGCCCTGCTGTCAATACACGTTTAAATAACTTGACAACGTGAAGGAGGTAGTTTCTCCAATGGATTTATTGTTTTTTTTTAGGAGACAGACCTATATGAACTAAAGTTGACAATAAAATGAGGTAAAAAACAGAAATTCCCCAGGTGAAGACAATTTATCAGCTAAGTTGTTATCACATTGATAGGATGAAGCTGTAACCATCTCAGTATTGGCTATAATAAATAATTCATTTGTGAAAGGTGTCTTTCCATCCAGGTTGAAGACTGCAGTAGTAATACCCCTGCATCAAGGGGGTGCCACCGATAATCCGGGTGATGACAGACCGGTTTTACTGTTGCTAACACTAACTGCCGACGCCATTTGTCACTTGTGATGATTTTAGATTGATTTTCATGGCCAACTTTGTTAGATTGAACAATAAACTGTTATCTCCGTAATTTTTCAATATATTTTCAATTTTCCACAAACCTTCCTTTTTTCGGTTCTTCCGAGATAAATGAATTTAAATGTGTACTAATCATTGCCAGTGAACTGGATTTAATTCTTGGACAAACTGACAATGTAACTGTACAATCAAATCCAAATTGTAACAAACACAATCATAAACGCGTGAGAATTAACAGCTATTTTAGCCGAGGGTGAATGAAAAGGCCGAAATCAGTATGTTTACCGACAGTTATAAATTTGTTTATTGAAATATCGATTTCACGCGTTCATTAGCAAGCTTTTGCCTCCCCGACCAGCTGTATTTTGATTGATTTATATACAACGGAAAAAGCCATCGACACAAACATAGTTGTTCGACAAATGTCTGATGGGATTTTTGTTTCATACAAATTCTAACATTTTTATTTTTATTTCCACCATAATCTGAGAGAAATTCTATCTTGACAATCTTAATGAACGAGTTGATGGTGAGCTGAAGGAAGAAAAAACTTCATACAGGAAGACAGTTTTGAAGAGGATAATGGACTGTTACTTATCAACAAGAATAGTTATTTACATGCCAAGCGAGGAAAGTGCTTGTTTTCCTTCCGTGGATAGTTTGAAATACAAGGGAGAGAAAACATTTTACTCTAGAAGGGTGCACATAATTTTCACTAATACCTATGCCTATTTTGATAAAATATCTTTGTATTTTTTTCATAATCAAATTATAGTTTTGAATTTTTGGATTTATCCCTGTATTTCACCATGATTGAAAACCCTGTCACAATATGATATCTGAAATCAATTGAAGGATGTAGTCGCCATTACTATGTGGTAAGAAATCACGAAAAATGATAAATAAAACTTTCCATGTTTTTATATACCACTTTTATTTGTAACCAATGTGACTGTAGTTTTGTCCTATATGGAAACGAATGAAGATGATGATAAAGATGATAAATAAGTAGGTATTAATAATTGTTTCCGACGTGAACTTTGGCAGTATCGTCCATCAACCATTTTCTACTGCGATTCAACAGCTCAAAAACTATGAATAGTGAAATGAAAATAAATGTTATAAAAAGTGTCCTATTTCTATATGATCTTCTGATGCTGCATACCAAATTATGCGGTATTAAATCTGATATCTCTGCAACTCAGGATACAGAGCGAGTTATCGATGGTTGCATAACCATAAGGTTACTACATTATCATAAGAGAGCTATAAGTTCTGTCAATTGTCAATTAGAAAGAAAATGAGTATTTTAATTTGAAATAACAAAACAATTTATTTTTATCTAATGGACCAACGAGCAACGTATTTCAAGTGGTCATTTCAAAAGTCATGGCAATTTAGGTACTAAATCTTGTATACCTATTGAACAAAAAAGTCCAGTCAGGCAGTCCACAGTGGCTGGATTCATCTCAAATAGATTATTAGAATGGTAAGAAATGAAATTTTATTAATTTGGGAGTAAAGTCTGGTGATCAAACTGGCCAGGCATTGGTACAATTGAATGATAAGAAAATATAAAATCGACAAAGTCGAAGTACCCTTCTCTCCACATATTTCCACAAAGTGGAGGCAAAAATCTGACAGAAAACAACTACTTCCCTGGCTAATGCCACGACGGATATTGAACTACATCTGACAAATATTTGTGCAACGTTCTTCAAAGAAGACTCAGTTGCAAGTGCAAGTGCAGTTGCAAGTCATCTGCTGTTGCAGAAGGCTATGTGGATAGCACAATTACCCAAAAGAATAAAATTTCTACTAAACTGTTGATGGATGACAGTATGCCATCTACTTCCAAACAGAGCGTTTCTAGAAACTACAGTTTTACTGTTGAAGACGATAATAGAGAATTTGGAGAACCGCTCGATATCAATATTACAGAAGTAAGGTCACAAAATGTTTCAAACTCTGTAATGGAAAAGGCCAAATTCATACATTTTGGAAGCTGTAATAGTTGCACCTTCAATATTAATATTTCCAACAACTAACAACCAAAAATCTAATTTATTGATCATTGTTTTGTTTGTTAATGTTATTCTGTTATGTAAGAGTGAAATATATTTTTAATCGTCAAATAAATTTATGTTCGTAAAATGTACATTCATTACCATCGTGTGTTGAGTAAATTTTGTATTTCTAATTTCAGTGAAAAATTATGTACGGTAGTAGAAAAAATATTGTATGTTATCGTGTGTAAAGGCTTTCTTTGACTCATGTGATTATATTCATATTCACATTCGTCAAAAAAAGGCACTTTACACACTTGTTACATAAATAACTATTACGCACAGTTGATGATTTTACGCACAGGTAATTTTTACACGCACTTGTGCGAAAAAGTATCACTTTACGCACTGTGACCAGTGCGTGAAATCTTAGTTTACGCATTGTCGTAGAAAAATCACTTTTTCATAGAACCAGACTGGCTTTTGGTACTTTACAAAAATAACCTGTCCGAGTTGATTTTTTGCCACAGAGCCACTGTGTAAGATCTCATAAGAGCTCTTTATCCCGGCTCTACGATACCAGTTACATCGCGACCGGGACGTAACCGCATTTCAAGTTAATCCACAACAGTGCAAATTCAGTATTCCGTCTGATGTATTTTTCCTAACTGAATTATTCAACTAATTGCGAAGTATGCAGAGCAAAACGGTTCTCGTTCCGAATGCGAATTTAGTGCAATTACATTTCTGCGATGTAAATTGTAATAGAACTTCGGGCATTTCGTGTATGATTAATTGTACATTTTAATATAGAGCCGTTGGAACGGGAATGCGGACCGGAATCTTTGGAGTACTCGTTTCGGGGTGTTCCGCAGCCGCGTCTCTTCGGGGATGATTTGCATTCGGAAGTAATGGATAACTGGAACGGGGAGATCGCCTGACATGGAAAATACGACTTCTCTCTGAAGGAAATACTGATTTCTGGAATAAAAATTTATAGGAGCATACTCATTTGTGTTTAGGATTATTTACGTTCCGCAATTCCGTAAATTATTTTACGACTTTCATGTTTGAATAATAACATGACTTACATGTCTGAATTATTTACTGACTTTTACGTCTAAATTATGACAGGACTTTTATGTGTAAATTATTGGATGACTTTCATGTGTAAATTATTCAACGACTTTTACGTGTATATTATGAGAGGACTTTCATGTGTGAATTATTAGATGACTTTCATTTGTGAATTATTTGATAACTTTCACGAGTAACGACTTTCACGTGTAAATTATGAGAAGACTCTCATGTGTAAATTATCAGATAACTTTCATGTGTAATTTTTAACAACCTTCACGTGTTAATTATAAGACGACTTTCATGTGTAAATTATCATATAACTTTCATATGTACATTATGAGACGACTTTCATGTTTAATTTTCCAATGGTTTTCACGTGTAAATTATGAGGAGACTTTCATGTGTGAATTATAAGATGGCTTTCATGTGTAATGTTTCAACGACTCTCACGTGATGATTAGGAGACTTTCATGTGTAGTTTATATAACGACTTCCACGTGTGAATTATGAGACGACTTTCATGTGTAAATCATTCAGTGACTTCCACGTGTAAATAATTAAATAACTTTCACATGTAAAATTATTTTTTCGAAATTTTCGTGCAATTTTTTTGCGATAATTATATGAAACGATACTTGGTAATTCACAAGAACCAATCTATTTCTATCGCATTCAATCAATGGTTTAACGATTTCTTTCTTGAGAGGCAACTGATTAACAGAAAGAAATCATATATGTTCGAAGGCTCTTGTAGTGTTTCGAAAAAAATTAGTTCCTTAGAAAGTTCCGAAACCTGAAGTTGCATTGTAGCGTTTCAAACCAAATAGTTGCTTCAGAGAGTTCTGAAATAAAAAGTATTTCAGGTCTTTCGCAGAAAAAACTACTATCTTATGTTTCGAAAAAATAAGTTGCACTCGAGTACTCCGAAATAGATAGTTGCAATCGAGAGTTCTGTAAAAAAATCGCATTAGTGTTTCGAAAAAAATATTTGGATTCAAGTGTTCCGAATCAAGGAGTATTTCTTTAAGAGTTTTGAAAAATTAAGTTGCATTCAAGAGTTCAACAAAAAAGGTTGCATTTGAGCGTTCAACAAATAACTAAATTGCTGTCGAGTGTTCCGTAATAAAAAGTAGCATTCGAGTATTCTGAAATAAAAAATTGAATTCAAGTGTTTTGAAAGAAAAAGTTGCATTCAAGTGCTCCGAAACTATAAATTGCATTCCATCGCGTATATGAAGTTTCATTCGAGTGTTACGAAAAAATGTCACATTCGAGAGTTTTTAAAAAAAGTTTATTTTGAGCGGTCTGAAGCAGATTCGTACTTTTTAGTATAGAGCTGTTGGAACGGGAATGCGGACCGGAATCTTTGGAGTACTCGTTTCGGGGTGTTCCGCAGCCGCGTCTCTTCGGGGATGATTTGCATTCGGAAGTAATGGATAACTGAAACGGGGAGATCGCCTGACATGGAAAATACGACTTCTCTCTAAAGGAAATACAAATTTATAGGAGCATACTCATTTGTGTTTAGGATTATTTACGTTCCACAATTCCGTAAATTATTTGACGACTTTCGTGTGTAAATCATAACATGACTTTCATGTGTAAATTATTCAACGACTTTCACGTGTAAATTATGAGAGGACTTTCATGTGTAAATTATTAAATGACTTTCATGTGTAAATTATTAGATGATTTTCATGTGTAATTTATTCAATGACTTTCAAGTGTAAATTATGAGATGACTTTTATGTATAAATTATTTAATGACTTTCACGTGTTAATGTATGAATGATTGATTTTTCCGAATTGCAATTATTTTTACGATAATTACATGAAACTAATATCTACTTGATAATTCACATGAACCAAACTATTTCTATGGCATTCAATCAGTGGTTTATTGATCTTTTGAGAGAGATTACCAGAAAGAAAACAGATTTGATAGACGCTCGAAGACTGTCGTAGTGTTTCTGAAAAACTGAGTTTCATTCGAAAGTTCCGAAACCAAAAGTTGCATTCGAGCGTCCTGAACCAAATAGTTGCTTTAGAAAGTTCTGAAATAAAAAGTTGCTCAGGTCTTTCTCAAAAAAAGTTGCATTAGTACGTTGCGAGAAAATAATTTGCATTCGAGTGTTCCGAAATAGATAGTTGCATTCGAGAGTTCTGTGAAAAAAATAGCATTAGGAGTTTCTAAAAAATTATTTGCATCCAAGAGTTCCGAATCAACAAGTATTTCTTTGGGTGTTTTGAAAAAACATTCGAGTGTTCTACAAAAAAATAAATAAATTGCAGTTGAGTATTCCGAAAGAAAAAGTTGCATTAGAGTGTTCTGAAACTGAAAATTGTATTCCAGCGTGAGTATAAAGTTTCATTCGAGTGTTGCAAGAAACAAAGTTATATTCAAGGTTTTGGAATAAAATTGAATTTGAGAGATCTCAAACAGAAAGTTGAATTCGGGTGCTTTGAAACAAAAAGGTGCATTCCATGTTCTGAAACAAAACGGTGCATTCGAACTTTTCGAAATAATAAGTTTCAATTGGGAGTTCTGTAACAAAAAAAATTTATTCAAGACATCTGAAAAAAAATTGCATTCGAATGTTTTGAGAAAATCGAGGATTCGAGGAAAAAATAAGTTGCGTTCGAATGTTCCAAAACCAAAACTTGCATTCGAGCGATCCGAACCAAATAGTTTCATTCGTATGTTTCGAGAAAATAAATTGCATTCGAATGTTTCAAAATAGATAATTGCATTAGAGAGTTCTAGAGAAAAAAATTGCCTTTGAGTTTTTCGAAAAAATCATTTGCATTCAAGTGTTCCGAATCGAGAAGTATTTCTTCGGGTGTTTTAAAAATTGAGTTGTCTTCGAGAGTTCTACAATGAAGGTTGCATTTGAATGTTCCAAAAAAAAATTGCAGTTGAATGTTTCGATTTGAAAAGTTGCATTCGAGTGTTCTGAAATAAAAAGTGCATTCGAGTGTTCCGAAAAAAAAAGTTACATTCGGAAGTTGAAAAAAAAATAGTTTCGAAACAAAAGTTGCATTCCATAGTTCTGAAACAAAATGGTGCATTCGAACGTTTCGAAAAAATAAGTTTCAATCGACAGTTCTGTGAAAATATGCATCTGGGAGATCTGAAACAAAAAGTTACATTCGAAAGTTTTGAGAAAATGGAGCACATTCCTGGATTCCGAATAAAAATGCATTCTAGCGTTCCGCAAAAAAAATTACATTCGAGCTTACTGCAACAAAAAGTTGCACTCGAGAATTCTGAAAAAAGATGTTTCGAGTGCTCTGAATGAAAAAAGTGCAATTAAGATTTCTGAAAAAAAAATTACATTGGACTTCCGATACAAAAAGTTGCATTCATTAGTTCTGAAAAAGATGTATTCGAACGATTCAAAACAATAAGTTGCATTAGAGCGCCTCGAAAAAATTAACTGCATTCAAGAGTTTCGAAAAATATTAGTGCAACTCCAGGGGTAACAAGCACTGAACCTTAACTGAACTGAATGCATGGTATTTAATTGAAACATATTAGGTCTGAATTAAAAAATTAGGAGATACAAAAGCAAAATTCGAGATACTGAGAAAAACGAGGTTGCAAAATCTAAAACGATGTCGGAATTTTGAAATTCTGAGTCGACAAGTCAGAAATCCGAGATTTTGAGTCGGATTTAGAAAAGCCCGAGTTGCGGCGGCGGAATTTCAAGATACGAAGTCGGAATTATAAAATTCCGAGAAGTAAGTAGAAATTTGAAAAATAAATTCGGTGGGGCCCTCCTACGCCTTCGTAGAATATGTATATCGTTAAGAAAATAATTGCGGATGAATAATTCACGGCACACGTACGCGAAATATAAATCCGATTAGTGGAGTGGTAAACAGCAAACATGGCGTTATATGGAGAGTGTAAGCCAGTGCAAACATGCAGGGCTGCGGTGAACCGCATTCGGGCCACATTGCGTGACTATTGGACTGGCGACGACAGATGCGGATGCCTTTATAAACACATATTCAATCGCCGATATAGGTATCTAATCCGGGACACGTGCGAAATTGCCGCCCGTTCGCCGAACACAGACAGACGTGAGCCCCGATAATCCTCGGATGTGTCAAGAAAGGATTCAGACTCACGAATATTTTCCGCCACCGGTATTGATTCGGTCTGAAGGAATGTCTGATGTTGCTTACGTTTCAGCTTTGCTTTTGGAAAATATTCTTCCGGTTCATCAGATGAACGTTGCATATGGTTGAATTATCACCAATATCATAAGGTGAAGTATAACAATGAATTATCTCATGAATTAGAAACACAATATGGAGTTCCTCAAGGTTCCATTTTGGGGCCAATATTATTTATTTTGTTTATTAATGATATTATTAGTCAAGTGAAAAAATGCCAACTGAAATTATTCGCTGATGATACATTGATTTACCTTGCTGGTGAACCAGATGAAATAGAATCCTCTATAAATGAAGACTTAAATCGGGTTTCCACATGGTTGTGTGATAATGGGTTAATGTTGAATCTTGAAAAGACCAAGTATATGTTGATAGGGAGCAGAAATAAGCTTAAAAAAGTAAAAGATGAGGATTTTCAAATGACCTTGATGATCAATGACTGTAAAATTGAAAAGGTAAAAACAATCAAGTACTTAGGAGTAATGATAGGTGAAGAATTTAATATGAATGCACACTGTGATTATATAAAAAGGAAGGTTGCAAAAAAAGTTCATTTTTTATACAGACTTAACGGTAAAGTTTCTATTTTTTCAAAATTGACAATTTACAAATCAATAATAGCACCTCATTTTGATAACTGTGGAACCCTTTTATTTTTCCTTAAGAATGACCAGTTGAGTACTATTCAGAAAATACAAAATCGAGCCATGAGAGCTATACTCATGTTTAACAGACGTACTTCAATTAAGAACATGCTAGAGATATTATCACTAATGTCGGTAAAACAAAGAATACACTATAATATGTTGGTCTTTGTATTCAAGCTTAGACATAATATGTTACCGACCTACCTCTGTGATGAATTAAATTATATAGGTAATGTACACACTCATAACACTAGAGCTCGTGCTGTGAATGATTTTTATATAAAAACTGAAGACATATTGTGTAACACAATATTCAATAAGGGTCTAACACTTTTTAATGGTTTACCACCAGAGACCAAAAACATCACTTTTTTGAGCCATTTCAAAAAACAATGTAGAGAATATGTATTAAACCAATTCTGAATTTGAATTTCTTGTGGTAGTTTTTGATATGTTCCTTCTGTAAAGAGCAAATTGTGCTAATAAAGAGTTATATATATGAGATATTTATTGCATCTTACAAAGAAAGGTGAAGTGAACTTCGAAAAGTGTTATAAGAGTATATTTTGTAACAAAGAAAGAAGGGAATATAAAATACTGCCTAGAAAAGCCAGGTGATAATTTTAAAGTCACTAACAATCATGTGGAATTCCATTATGGGGAGTATGTAGCATATCCCAACTCCAGACAGATTTTGTTCTGCGAAAGAGAGCAATTCCTTACCTATATGAAGCAAAACTACTACAGGGCGCTATTTGCAGAACACATAATACTCAAAATAATAAAAACACAAATTCATTAAATACTCCTCAAAATATACAACTCGTTAGTGTAATGAACTCATTTCCACCTCCACACTTGTCAAAGACTCTTTTATATACAATGGCTTCGAAATACAGGGTGGGGCACCGAAAACGAAACAGATCTCATATCTTCAAAACGCATGTGTTGTGAATAAAATGCAAAAACACGTCGATTTTTAATCCAAGGGGGACATCTTCCTATCATAACTTCAACTGTCATACCTCTACCCCCACCCCTTGAGCATTATCACCCAAACAATTTGAATAGGGAAAGTAGTAAGTGTGACACATCATTGAAAGGGTAATTTCATATGGAATTTAGCCATGTCAATTTTTGAGATCTAACTTTTTATTCTGGCGCCCTCTTGCGGGAAAAATAACTGTTCCGTATTCCAAATTATACCTAATACTGCATTTGCAAGCTATTTTGACATAAATTCGGTGACAATGCATTATGGAATTTTTCTATGAGAAAGAACAAAATGGCGGCTCAAAAATGGCGGACATGATTTGCAATTATGGTCCGATTCGATTCAAAATTGATATGTGGTGGTTTTCAAGATCGGAAATTATGATTTGTTCATCAATGCAAAAAAACAAGATGGTGGCTCCAAGATGGCAGATGAAATTTGTAATTCTGGTCCGATTCGAATCAAAATTAGTGTGTGTGGATTTTCAGGGTGAAAAATTATGATATTTTTGTCAACGCAAAACACCAAGATGGTGGACGAAATTTGTAATTGTGGTTTGACTCGATTCAAAATTGGCATATATGGGTTTTACAAGTTTTCGGTAGGACTAAAATGAATGAATTAAATTGATAAAATGAAGCTTCTATACAAATGCACTAGAAAGGAAATAATATATTTTTTTAATATGTGAGACTTTTTCGTAGGACTAAAATGAATGAATTAAATTGATAAAATGAAGCTTTTATACAAATGCACTAAAAAGGAAATAATATATTTTTTTAATATGTGAGACTTAGGTTATTCTGTGCGAAACAGATTCGAAAGCTTGCCGCGAGTACAAATAGGTACTTTTGCGAGATAAAATTTGTGTTACGCATCTGAAAAAAATATTATTTCTTTTTTAGTGCATTTGTATAGATGTTTTTTTATCAATTTAATTAATTCATTTTAGTCATCCTGAAAACTTGTAAAACCCATATATGCCAATTTTGAATCGAATCGAACTACAATTACAAATTTCGTCCACCAATTTGGTTTTTTGCGTTGACAAAAGTATCATAGTTTTTCACTCTGAAAATCCCCACATACTAATTTTGATTCGAATCAGATCAGAATTACAAATTTCGTCCGCCATCTTGGAGCCACCATCTTGTTTTTTTACATTGACTAACAAATCATAATTTCCGACCTTGAAAACCACCACTTATCAATTTTGAATCGAATCGGACCATAATTGCAAATCATGTCCGCCATTTTAGAGCCGCCATTTTGTTTTTTCTCATAGAAAAATTCCATAATGCATTGTCACCGAATTTATGTCAAAATAGCTTGCAAATGCAGTATCATAATTTGGAATACGGAACAGTTATTTTTCCCGCAAGAGGGCGCCAAAATTATAAGTTAGATGGCAAAAATTGACATGGTTGAATTCCTTATGAAATTACCTTTTTAATGATGTGTCACACTTACTACTTTCCCTATTTAAATTGTTTGGGTGATAGTGCCCAATGGGTGGGGGGAGAGGTTTGACAGTTGAGGTCATGATAAGCAGTGGATGTCATTGTTAAGAAGTCCCGATTTCTCATTTTCACCACTTTCATTCTCAATGGTTTCATTCATAGGAAGTTCCTTCATATTGAACACTTCTGGCATGTTTTCTTTCAATGAAAAAGACACACATGACAGATGTATAGCTAATTAACACCATGTGAGGAACATCAGCATTTAAATAAGCTGACATTTATAGTTGGAAGACCTCCAGCCTAACGAGCACCGCATCTTCTCCATTTTTTTCAGTTAATCTGCTGATGAATGATGTTTTGACGAAATTTCATTTAGTTATTCTCCTAGTCTGATGATCTCATGTTATGAAAAGATTAGATTATTGAGATTTACGATTATTTTGTTTTCATATTTCTGTCAACAACTAATTCAGATCTATAAAATGCGTTTCTACGTTTTTCGCGTGTGATGCTTTATTGGTTCCTATAAATACACATTTGATGAATTTCTATTCGATACATTTCATTCTACCTTTTGTTAATTATTTCAAAATACTATTCTGATAAATTGTTGAATCTTCATTTTATTGGTTTTATGCATTACCGGTTGTCTCATTTATCGTTATGATGAAAATGATTATGCTATTCTTTGATAAATGTCCATTAACCTAGGTGGATCATGCTTTGATTGTGTTCAGAATCACGGTTCTCTCACAACAAGAATACAAATAAGAATCGACCAAAAATATTACCTCGAAACATGTCACCAGCTAAACCCAAAAGCCACGTTCCACCCTCATCAAACGTGCAAAAATCACTTCTGCGAGTACATTCCAATCAATTACTGTGGAATCCAACACAAGCGACTCAGACGAGAGACGTACACTCGCAGAAAGCTTGCTTTCTCCTCCTTCTCCTAAGTGAATTACGGGGATTGCGTCGACGGGGCTCGAAAAGCAACGTGTCGTCCCTAATTGATGTATTCAAATGGATGTTGCAATACGTCTCGTGCATGGTAATATCGACACCGATTCGCAGGATTCGCAGGATTCGCAGGAGCGACATCTATGAGTGATGTGTAAACACGTTTCATTAAGGATGCTGCCTAACATTTTTTAAAGAGGCGACGTATACAGTAAATAAATAGGTTGAAAGTTTACTCTAAACATGTTCCCAGAAGGTCCAATATTTTTAGAGTAGGTACAGTGCACTTACCAAGTCCTTAAAGTATTTTCTAGTGTCTTTATACTCTGACAAAGTATTGATCTGATCAATAAATATAGAGTTATGTGACTTAATATAGTGTTGATTTGAAATATATTAGATTGAATATCGGAAATATGAACAGGATGTTCATGAAGTCAGTTGTGGAATCATCTGCGACTGAACGTTAAGCTTTAGTCGCCATTTTCCATCCTAAAAGATAACCTCTCTTGGAAGGGATTCATGTTGTAGAGAGAAACATTCTCAATTGAAAATTGAACCAAAACATGACTCCTCTGGAAATGGAAAAAACATACGATAAATTGAAGTAGCTTTTTTGTAATATCTAACAGAAAACAACTACTTCCCCGGCTGAAGCCACGCTTTACACTGAACTACATCTGATAGATATTGTGAAAGACCCTATACAGGGTGGTCCTTAAAGACATGCTAATATTTGAGGAGGTGATTCTTTGACTTATTTTAAGGAAAAAACTTTCTATAAACGAATGTCCTAAAAGTCCTAACTTTTGAGATACAGGGTAATAAAGTTTTGAAAAAAAATCAGTTTTTTAATAATAACTGAGATAGTATTGTAGACGATTTTATAATATTTGGTACATGTCTTCTATGCATCAAGGTGCATTGTGCACAAATATTTTCATTTTCTCAACCAGTGGCGTCCGTACGGGTTTTGCATTGAATATTTTTGGAGAAAAAAATACTACGCCACTGCTTTCTCCCAAAAAAAAAATACTTTTGAAGCTCCTCATTCATTTTGAAGCAAATTTGATTCCTTGAGTTTTCTTTGTTCGACGCATGGTTTTCGCTTAAAAAAATAAAAAATCGTTTCATTTCAGGATCAATTCTTCAAAACTCTGATGCGGTGTGGAAATGTTCGTGCATCGACTGAAAGCAAATCGAGGAAACAGATTTGCTCCAAAATGAATGAGAATCCAAAAAAATGTGTAATTCTTTTAAGATCCTCGGTTCTTGATTGAAATAATTAAATTGAAATTGCTTCATATCGCAGTACCTAACATTTTGTTGACAATAAATGGTCGGATAGTAATTTAGCTACCTGTTTATAATTTATATTTCTTTTCACCACTTCTCAATCTTTTCATAATAAATGCATCTATGTCGACAATACCTAAATGTATTTCCGAAATTAATTCAGCTACCTGTCTGTAATTAATAGTATATTTTGTTCTTCAAATCACTATAAATATTGATGTGTTTTCACTGGTTATAAATACCATTTTGTATTTGAGAAAGCTATAGGAATAGCGAAGCGCACTATTATTTACTTGATTTTTAAGTGTGTTATTGAAGTTATTTTGGTTGTCCGCTTTTTTCTGAATATCGGTAAATATGGTGAATTACACGAATGCAGAAATGGCGGCAATGCTTTACGTATATGGCCTCGCTGATAGTAATGCAACAGAAGCCAGACGCATTTATCAGGATAGATATCCTAATCGTACCTTACCAGATAGCCGTACCTTTTCAAATATTCATCGCCGACTTAGGGAAACTGGTGGTTTCAAGAAAAGTATACTTCGGAAGAAAGACCTCTAAGCGTCAGAACTCTTGAAATTGAGGACGCGGTTCTGCAAGAAATCGAAGAACATCCTGGGACGAGTACGAGGAAGATCGCTAGAACTCTGAATATTTGTCATCAAATTGTTTGGCGTATTTGGGTTGATTCTTTGTTATACCCATACCATATTTTACGAGTACAGGCATTACTCCCTAGAGAGTTTCCACAGCGTGTGAACTTCTGTCAGTGGTATCTTCAGAGTATTGCACTAAATCCGCAGTTTGAGTCACAAATTTTGTTCACAGACGAAGCAAATTTTTCTCGGAATGCTATTAAAAATTTCCATAACAATCATATGTGATGTGTGCGGAAAAAAACCCCCATACTACTTCCGAAACCCATCTTCAACCCCAATTTTCGGTTAATGTATGGGCAGGAATTATTGGTGATTATCAAATAGGCCCATTTTTTCTACCAGGACGCCTTGATGGTTGGTCTTATTTACACTTCTTTGGAGAATAACTAAATGGGTTGCTTAAATATGTGCCAATTGCGTTAAGGAATCGAATATGGTACATGCACAATGGAGCCCTTGCTCATTTCAGTGTAATTGTCCTAAACCATTCAAATACAGTTTATCATAATCGTTGGATAGGTCGCGGAGGACCTCAGCAATGGCCAGCAAGATCCCCTGATCTCAACAGTTTAGATTTTTTTTATGGGTGCACCTTAAAACTCTAGTGTATAAAACTCCCGTTAATACTTTAGAAGACTTAGGAGAGCGAATAATTGCCTCGAGTGAAACTATTCGAAATACGCCGGGAATATTTGAACCTGTGCGTAATTCCATGCGTAGACGGGCGGAAGCATGCCTATTAAGTGAAGGTGGCCATTTCCAACAATTTTTATAATCATTGTTAGTATTGTCAATAATAAATGATTTTGATCCGTTCTTTTAAAATTACTTTTATAAAATAAAATAAAATTCGTTTTTGTACATGCTGAAATCCATAATTTTTGGATTCTCATTCATTTTGAAACAAATCTGATCCCTTAATTTGCTTTAAGTCGATGCACAATCATTTCCACACCACATCAGATTATTGAGGAATTGATCCTGAAGTAAAACGATTTTTATTTTTTTATAGCATTTTTTCTTCAAAAATATTCAATGCAAAACCCGCGCGCACGCCATTGGCAGAGAAAACAAAAATTTTTGTACATTACAAAATGCACCTTGATGCACAGAAGACATGTATCTAATTTTATGAAGATGCGTACAATATTATCCCAGTTGTTATTAAAAAACTGTTTTATTTTTCAAAACTTTATCACCCTGTATCTCGAAAGTTAGGACTTTTAGGACATACATTTATGGAAAGTTTTTTCCTTAAAGTAAGTCAGAGAATTACCCCCTCAAATATTAGCATGTCTTTAAGGAACTTGAAAGAAGAAAAAAATCTGAAAGTGAAAATTAGAATTTTCATTCAGATAGTTGATTGTACCATTGGAGATTCTTATCTATAAATAAGATAAGGGAGAATTTTATTCAGAAGTATCACTCACAGAAAATCGCTCATTCCATTGATGCGTGAATTGCATCCCTTTGGCTAGGCCTCCAATACATTTTGGTCGACTAAAATCTATTTCACTCTTCTAAGATCATCAGGGAGGTCGGATGAATAAGAAAACATACTCTTCAGAAGCAACCTCACACTGTAATAATAGAATTGTTGGACTATTTCTGGGACGGTTACACTTTGAAAATATTTTTCTGACTAAAACCTGCAAAAAGCTCCGAAAAGTTCAATTATTTTTAATGCAGTTCCTCACATGACCAAAGTTTAGGGTGTTAATTTGAAAACTTTCCAATTAGAAATAAAAAATTAACTTTTATTGAAGGGATTTAAATACTTACGAACTAATGTAATGAGAAAAAAAATCATAAACTGAATTTATCGTAGTGTCTGATATATTTCGAATGTGTGTCATCAATTCTGAGATGGAAATGTTGAAGATATCGCATTTTGATCCAATATCATTAAAGTTACTTATATGTAGTATTCAATCTCCGTAGAGTAAAATGAAAGTACTGCAGTAGTTATAGATCGAGTCCACAAAATTATGTATAAATTATACAAAAAACTGAGACTAATATTTATACCACGTTCTTTACGCGAAACAATATTGAAACGAGTTAGTAGCATGATAATCGTATCCACGTTCGGGATAAAACCATATATTCAAAAAATATTTCTTCATAACTTCTAGTTACAGCTTGTTGCAATTATTTATACTAAACTTATATACGTAAATAATGGGATGTTCCATCGCGAGTGGCGGGCAGTGTATATCACTTAAGCCAACCTCATTCAGGTAGTAGGTGAATTTGGAACATTTCCATCATTCCTGAGAGTTTCATCATTTCACCTCAATTATAACGGAAGTTACGGAGGTGTTTCCATAAGAAGTGAGACATACTGTATAGGTCATTTATAAATATTGACAACAAAAACCAGCCTACATTGGAACTCCGAGGTATACCAGATGTAGCGATATAATAACAAGACCTGTTTCCATTATATGCAACAAATTTCTGTCTTTTTTCCAAGTTGCAAGAGAAGAGTGATAGAAGAGAAGTGTTGAATCCGAATACAGAAAGTTTATGAAGTAATATAGAGCGTTCCACCTTATCGAATGCTATTCAGGTCAACATCAAACGAAATAAAAGTAGAAAGTAGATCTAAGTACATAAATATTAAAACAAGAGGAAAGGACGAAGATTATGTAAGTTGCACATTCAATTACCGATACTCGATGAAAGTTACAATTATTCAAATTCAAACTCGATGCATTCTCGTAAAAGATGAAGAGGATTTATACAGAACCAATTGAAAACTCTTTATTAAATATAAAGCTTTGTAATGGAACATACCGTTCAGCTGCCTTTGATGTAGTTATTAAAATATGCTCCCGTCATAGAGGCTTCATCCAGTGTACATATAAATTTAAAATGTCTTTGATCTTGGAAATAGAACTTGTCTCCATGAGGTTTCTAACTTGGAAAAGACAATACTTTTCCATCTCTGAATATTTATTCAGAGGAAAGATGGTAATATAAAGTTCTCGTACAGAATGAGTCCTTTTATACAGTGATATTAAGGGTGTATCATTCTTAGAGATTCTTATCGTTCTTATCATCGATAAAACATGAGGCGTTTTATCAATGAAAGTAGGTATGGGACAATTCAAGAAAAACATCGGCAATGAAAATTGGGTTGAAGTTTAGAATAAAACTTATATTATGCATTTCAGGCATTTTTATCAACCTTTTCTTACTACTTTTGAGAATTTTTTTCCAAAATTATCCTACAACCAATCACCTAATCTCAAAGTTGAAATCGATTGACTTTCAATTCAGAAACTTGCGGCATATACAGGGTGTTTCATAATAAATGCGCAGGACTTCTTCTTCAGGATAGCTTGTTCAAAAATATGAAAAAAAGTTTCTATTAACTTACCCTCTAAAATTCAACATTTTCGAGGTACAGGGAGTTGAAATTAAAAAAAAAAATATGGTTTTTTGCGAATATCTCTGGAACCGTTTATCGCACTAAAAACAGATTTGAAATGCATTTTCTACTCTCAATAAGCTATGTTTTGTGCAGATTTTTTATTTTTTAAAATTCATAATTGGTGAAGATTTGGAAGGGGTAGTGGGTGTTTTTTTCTCCAACTTCTACGCCACTGGAAAAAGTATGATTTTGAGCCGTCTACTTGAACCGCCAATGTTTTCTACACAAAAAGGTACTCCTGGTCATAAGCTTTAAAGTTGACCGTTTTCAAGAAAAATCAACTTTCATGTTGAAAAATATGGTAAATTTTTTAAAATAATTTTTTTCCTAATTATACAAAATTTATTTAAACGTTAGAACAAGTAACAAAACCAAAAGTTAAATATAGGATCTTTTTTTTTCAATTTTGTATAAAGATTTATGGTTTGATATTCTTTTGAGCAATTTTTATACCTCTTTCATGTTCAAATACATTCATAATTTTGCAAGAGAGCTCTAGAATGTATGGTTGAAAAATCACTATTAAGAAATTTCTGTCAACTGTTCGGAATGTACCACCCCGAAAAAAAATTTTCTATTGCCGCTTAACAAAGTAGCCTTTGACGCTTTCGATCTCAACGCAAAGTTGACGTTTTTCGAGGAATGTCATTTTGTGATAGCTTTTACGCTCTAGAGCGAGAATATTGAAAAAACGCTCGATCTCCCTAGCTTTTGTTAAAAACGAACCTATTCTTGCATGATGGAAAACGAACACAAGAAATGCAAAGCACTCTAAGGTACTGCAGTGGTGTTAAGGTTAGAGATTCTTCTTACTAATCTGATTTATCGAGTTCGAACTCGGGACTAAGTAATTTTTATTTAGGCAAGTTCTTCTCATTTCTTTTTATTGTTAGAGATGTAAATTATTGGATATTTGGATAGCTTACACAATTGGGAATGCTATTGAATGTGAATTTTCTCATAGGTAATATTATGTGTCTAAGTTGAATGAAGTGTCAATCGTTTTTATGTCTAAGAGCTGCATTTGTAGAAAAAATCATGTGTGTATTTCGAGCACAAAGTGTCATTGCCGCGCTTTGCTTCGCGTCGTGCGGTAACTCTCTTTGTCGAGCGGCAATCAATCACTTTGCGCTCCAAATACACAAATAGCTATAATTCTACTTTTCTACTTTTCTACTATTGAGCTATTTATCCAAAGTTGCCGGAAAATATATATATAGCAGCTCCTATTCATTTTTGTCTATATTTCCACTTTTACCTCGTTTCAGTTTCCCTTGTATATTGCAACATTCTGAAATTTCATGACCCTTTTATCAACTCTGATATTTCATAATGCATCCATTTCAATCATTATATTCATCGTCTCGCTCGAATCTCTATCAAGTTCTGGAAAAAAAACAAGGAAATTTCAATTCGTGAACTTTTTAATTCCAGTTGCCCCTGGAGCTCCTCATCCAATTTCCCCCGTCAGCTCGACGATGTCTGCTCCCAAAATAAAGTTTTCCAAGTTTTGAAATTCACAGGTTTTATGTTGCCGCTCCGTAAACTTTGTTAATGTCTCATCAGGTATTCTTTTATAACAATGTTGTTTTAAATTAAATCAACGTGGGTCTTGTTATATTTTAACAGCTTTTCTTACTTGTCATTTTTCGTATCTTCTCTGCTGCCTATTAAAGTGTTTATTTCTCTCTGGGAAGTTGTTTATATTTTACGTCGCGGATAGCTTATATTTGCACTGGGTAATTGTCTGAGAGCGATTCGCAACTTTTCTCTCTTTGAAAGTTTTGTCTTATTAACACAATTTGTCTTCCGAACATTTCCCATTTCGACAATAAAATAAATTTTTAATAGTAAAAACTCTACTGGATGACTGAGTCATTGTGAATATGAAATAATTCAACCACAATGCATCTTGAGAACCTCCAAAAAATAACTCCGAAAGTCGTAAACTTATCTTAACAAATTTTAATTTGCCTTAACTGTTTCCTACACCTTTTCTAAGGAGAAAAGGTATACCAAATCAACAATGCTAGGGGTAATCATGTTTGAGAAAGGATTTCGCACTTTTTATAGGTAAAATGGTTCTGAATTTTTAGTATATTGTAGTATTCGATGTACTGATTGAACGTGCAGAATCGCAAAGTTCGTTGATGGATAGATTTTGAAATACAGGGCGTTCAAGTTGAAAATCAGTAATTTTTATTTAATTATTTTCTTGGTATTTGAAAGTGCCAACTGCATTTTTTCCGCTCTTATCATCAACGTGTCTTCATATTACTAAATATCATTCAGATGGTGCAGATTATATCATTATGTACACAGTGAAAAACAAAAACATTTTAGTAATGTCTGAAAATTCGATATAATAATGAAATATTGATAAAATTATTTCGGCATGCAATATACTATTCTTATTCCATCATTAATCAAAATTGATACATTTCTTACAGGGTGATTTAAAGAATTGGTGAAATATATGGCCGGATCATGCGTAAATATCCTGTATATTAGAGTGAATTATCATCCTCCGAAGAAAGCTGATACTGTATAAAGATGATTCCGTTGAAATATTGTTAGGGGCGAAATTTAGGAAAGGAGAGCAGTGAATGTGCAATGATGTGTCACGCCTCTAACATACCCAGTAGCTCAGTAGGCGTGGATTCGACAATAAAAATTGATTTTGATAAGATTGAAATATGGGGTTAATTTTCCGGAGCGCCACGGATTTATCGCTAGTGAAAAATCCGAAACCACCCTGATGCACTAATATTACTAAAATATTAAACAATAGATACCTGTTAAGGGTATAATAATAATATATAACTATGTAGAGGTTTTGTCTTCCCTTACGCTTAGATAACTTGGACCAGAATAAAAGAAATAGTCATGTCCCTTACTAATAAAATATATTGATCGTTACACACCCTGTATGTGCACAGTTCAGCTCACCATACAAAAGAAAATGAAATGAATGTAAATATCAACCACCAAGATGAATTCAAGTGAATGCTGTGATTGAGAGTATGGTATTGTTTGAATATATCAATATGAAACCTCCAGTGAGCGTTATACCTGTGACGTCATGATGATAGCTTACAATTATGGATACTTACGCCCTAGGGGCAGTCTTATTCTAAACTTGTCTGATACTATGTAGATATTCTCAAGCATGCCAGTTCACCAATTATTGTGGTTGTAGTTCATCAGTGCACAGTGGGTACGACACAATCAATCAAAGTACATGTACAGCTGGGACGAATAGCGAAGGAATGCTGAACAACAGATATACAGCAGGACAACCACAGTTGAGCAGGAACAATCACAGCAGTGGAATAGTGGAAAGACAATCGTGTAGCAACGAAACAGTGGAACAATCACATTAGAGGAACTCCAATAATCGGTAGCAGAGTAGTAGCAGGACTAGCCGCAGCGGAGCAAGGTAGTAGCAGAGTGGTAGCAGGACTAGCCGCAGCGGAGCAGTAGCAAAGTGGTAGTCGCAGAGGAGCAAAGTAGTAGCAGAGGAGCAAAGTAGTAGCACCCTAGAATCAACAATACCAGTCTGACTTTTGATTACACTTGTATGGGGCCATAAGTAGAGCCCAAATGCAAATACTCACCTCTATTAAGTGGGAGGGTTCTGATAACAGCTTTGATGGTCTGTTTGCTGTCTGATAGCGAGTTTCTCGTTCCAGTGGTTTCACACAATGATGAAGTGACTTCTAACCTCAAAAATCCACAAAGCGAAAGGAGATTTCTCAAAAATATATAGCGTCAAAATTCGCAAACAATATGAGAAACTCTCCTGATATGAATTTTCCAAAGATCCATCAACGACGATCAAACTTTAATTGGAAATCTTCAAAATAGGTCAGTCACTCATCAATATCAAATAAGGAAGAGGAAAATATATCTCAGTCGTCAAAGTCAAAACTGTCAATATCTGACAAGGCGCTTTCTCGTTCATTAGTGTTCGGTGGGAACAGTACAGGAACTACCTCGAGCTACTAGGAGCTATGAAAAGAACACCTTAAGATTCAGTGTTGCCAACCAAAACAAGATGAAAACGCCAGCTTCTCAATCTCAGAACCAAACACAAACAAACAAACAAAATGTCAAGTATTCGAATGTGTAGTAGGTACCTCAATGACAAGATAGAGATAGAGTAGGAATGTTACGGTTTTGTGTTCTAAGCTCAAAATAATAGACTAACCAAAAGTTTGTTTACAAAACAACGCTATCATACCGCAAAATAGAACAACTGATAACTGTCAATAGCTTAAGTAGGGTAATCAATTGAGAAACTTATTAATATTTACATGACGAGTTAAAGGAACTTGTTCACGCGTACATTCTAGTAGTGGCCAAGGTTTTTCACAAATAGCGAAACGTGAGAATATGGAGATCAAAATAGGTAAATGTTAAAGAGGGTGAAGATTAGAGATAACAATCACATCAGATATATGAATTTGATAATGTAAGATACAGATAGTTAAGTGAATTTTGTTGGTTTAAGCTTCGTCGGAATAAAAAACGAACTATATGGTAAAAGTGAAAATGATTGATAGAACGCTTTTATTTCCAATAGGAGAATTTGAACGTGGGCAGCGACGGTTTTTATCCAATGCGTGCTCTACTCGGATAGAGGTTTCCATGATTTTTATATTTGCTGGCTATCAAAAGAAACATGTAGATATCTATTACATTTCATTAATATAGGTATTTCAATACGTAAAGCTAATAATAATGATCACTGATGGAACTAATTGATTTTTCTTTTTCATTCACTTTCCGTCAACGACAGAATCAAAATGTACCCGATAGCCAATAGGTTTCCTTGTTGTATGAGGACCGGTTAAGGCTGTTCCTTGTCATCTCCAGTGATAAGTGATTTCCCATGCCGGGGCCTCATACACGATTAGGCGAGTCAATCTATTCAAGCATTAGGAATTTTATCTGGCTCATGCCTGAGTTGTAAGTTGTAACTGAAGTGTCGTATATTCAGTCAGTTCCTAAATAATAATAATAAATTTATTCACCTTTTGATTAACAATAAATATAGGTTTCATACAAAAATATAGAAGGGAATAAATTGTTGACCCTACAATAGATAAAATCTGTACGTAGGGCATGATAGTGTATAGGTGTTGACCCTACAATAGATGAGATCTGTACGTAGGGCACGACAGTATATAGGTAAGTTATTACACATTCATACAAACACTTAATCAAGGACAGTATAAAGGTAAGAAAATAACAGTAAAAATCAAAACATTAAAAATCTAAAGTAGTGAATAAAATATAACGCATATGCTTAAAACTAAATAAAAGTCGAACTTGGAATCTAAAATATTGAAAAATAATGAGTTATAGCTCAAAATAGAAATTGAAATCACATAATAAAACAACAATAAGAATAGATAACATGTAGTATAAAATAGTAAAAACAAAATGTGTGAAATTTTCCTATGCAATTGTTGTAACACTATACAATTTAACGAAAGAAAAGCCACAAAAGCCGAAGCCGCGCTTGGGATTTCCCTAGCCCAAATGTACGTGAATAAAATTACAATAAAAAAGATAACATATAGTATAAAAGAATAGAAATAAAATGTGTAAAATTTTTCTATTCAATTGTTATGACACTATACAATTTGAAGAAAACCCACAAAAGCCGAGGCCGCGCGTGGGATTTTCCTAGCCTAAATGTACGTGAATTATTGAAACTATAAATCTCCTTTGTGTATAATCTCAACTTGAAAACAATGAAAGTAGGAAAATGTTTATATGTCAGAGATATAAATGGTAGATGGAATTGGATGGACCGTCACTGGTCATCACCCTGTAAATAATGTTACATTTACTTTGATCCCCACATTATCACGTTTCAATATTTGTGAAAAATCTTGGCCACTAGTAGAATGTACGCGTGAACAAGTTTTTTCAACTTGTCATGCAAATTGTAATGAGTTTCTCAATTAATAACTATGAAACTGGTCTTAGAAGAAAACTGAATTTTTGAGACAGTGTTGAGGAGAGACTGATGAATATATTGAATAATAATAAAGGAATTTCACCAAGTTAATAGTGAATTACAAGGAGATTTCTGAAACGGTGATATTTTGTCATTTTTACCATTGAAAATTTTCATGATCATCCTATGTCCCAACAAAATCATGTTTATACTGTGTCAGCTATCTTCGTGAATTATAATCCAATTCACTTCAATATACAGGATATGTACGAAAGAATCAGCCATATATTTCACCAATTTTTCAAACCACCCTGTACGAATTGTATGAATTGTGAAAAAATATGGAATAAGAATGGTATATTGCATGCCAAAATAATTTTATCAATATTTCATTATTTCATCGATTTTTCCTACATTACTAAAATGTTTTTATTTTTCACTCTATACATGATGATATAATCTGCACTATCTGAAGGATATGCAGTAATATGAGGATACGTTGATGATAAGAACTAAAAAAAATGCAGTTGGCACTTTCAAATCCTGAGAAAATAATTGAATAAAAATTACTGATTTTCAAAATCTAGCCATCAACGAACTTTGCGATTCTGCACGTTCAATCTGTACATCGAATACTAGAATACACTGAAAATTCCTATAAAAAGTGCGGGGTCCTTTATCTTGTAGATGAATTTTGTAAGAAAATGATAATTTTGAAAAAATTCATGTACTCGAAATAATTCAAGAACTTGGGAGATCATAAGAGATAATTTGATAGTATAATTTTGTTTGTGTATTTTCTTTCTCGTCAGTTGCATACTATTATCACTTGTAATCTCCTAAGGCTTGAATTATCGCAGGAAATTTTTTTGGTACATGTTTTTTTTTAATCAAATCTAGTCGCGCATATTATTTTTCACGTTTCAGTTCACTAATTTTAAAATAAAAGCTTGTTTTCAAAAACTTACTTTTACGTTTAACTTATCCCTTGATGCAGTAAATTTTTATTTGAATTATACCTACAGATTTGAAAATGATTGTTCTTGGCAAATAAACTACGCTTCCTTACGCAATCAGTTGTCTTTTTTCCGTAATGATCGGAGGAAATAAGGCGAATTCATCATTATCAAAAGTAAATAATTGTTTACCAAATTCGCGAAGTTTTAAAAGAACGCTGCTTCATTTCTCGGCGGAAATATACTTCCATTTTTCACATAAATGAGCAAATTATTTCAGAAGAGTAATTCCTGAAAGTTTGCCGAGCGACCTACATCGTTTTCGTCAGTGTCGTGCGAAAACGATTTCGTGTAATGGAAAAACCATTTTTTTTGGTTTATGGCAGTTAGTCATTTAGACCGTGCCCTCGTGCCATTAGAAAGAGACATTGGACATTGGTGTTCATTCGAACTTCACATCTGTATTAGTTGCATTTTATCTTGATTGATGAAGTTCTGCTACATACAAGGTGTCCCACGAAGTTTTGGACAGGGAATATCTGGAAAGTAGTGGAGAATTGTAATTCTGGGGTGCTGAATTAAAGCAATTGTTGCAGATTTTTCCGTGCTTGCACAACTTACTGTGTTCGGCTTCGGCTCCCACGAGCAGGGCCGACTCTACAGGTTTATCTGCTAGTGTGATATTCCCAAAGTAGCGCCTCTATTGGAGTCTATTGAATTAACAAACTGAAAACTGATGAGATAAAATCAAATTATTTGATGTTTTCGTTTGCCTCTCTTCATTTTATGCTCCAGATAATTCTGTTATGGGCGAAATTTAGGAAAGGAGAGCAGTGAATGTGCAATGATGTGTCACGCCTCTAACATACCAAGTAGCTCAGTAGGCGTGGATTCGACAATAAAAATTGATTTCGATAAGATTCAAATATGGGGTTAATTTTCCGCTAGTGAAAAATCCGAAACCACCCTGATGGAATGAGACAACCCACTGCGCTAATATTACTCAAATATTAAACAATAGATACCTGTAAATGGTATAATAATAATATATAAATATGTAGAGGTTTTGTCTTCCCTTACGCTTAGATAACTTGGACCAGAATAAAAGAAATAGTCATGGCCATTACTAATAAAATATTTTGATCGTTACACACCCTGTATGTACACAGTTCAGCTCACCATACAAAAGAAAATGAAATTAATGTAAATATCAACCACCAACATGAATTCACGTGAATGCTGTGATTGAGAGTATGGTATTGTTTGAATATATCAAAATGAAACCTCCAGTGAGGGCTATGCCTGTGACGTCACGATGATAGCTTACAATTATGGATACTGATTTTCCCAAGATCCATCAACGATAATCAAACTTTAATTGGAAATCTTCAAAATAGGTCAGTCACTCATCAATATCAAATAAGGAATAGGAAACTATATCTCAGACGTCACAGTCAAAACTGTCAATATCTGACAAGGCGCTTTCTTGTTCGTAAGTGTTCGGTGGGAACAGTCCAGGAACTAACTCGAGCTACTAGGAGCTATGAAAAGAACACCTTAAGATTCAGTGGTGCCAACTGAACCAAGACGAAAACGCCAGCCTCTCAATCTCAGAACCAAACACAAACAAACAAACAAACAAAAGGTCAAGTATTCGAATGTGAAGTAGGTATTTCAATGACACAAGATAGAGATAGAGTAGGAATGTTACGGTTTTGTGTTCTAAGCACAAAACAATAGACTAACCAAAAGTTTGTTTACAAAACAACGCTGTCATACCGCAAAATAGAACAACTGATAACTGTCAATAGCTTAAGGCCCGGTTCATGTCCGCTCGAACTAGTACGGCAAAGGTAAGTACTAACATTCGGAACAAGCTATACATGACAACGATCAAGTTGTCATTTTGATACAGTGACGTACAGAGTGGAAAGTGTATATCAATGACAGAGAATTTCTGATGTTATTGTATTAAAACAGAAAGGGTTTTCTAGTGCAAAATAAATCCGTAACAATTCTTTAGATTTTCTCTCTTAACATTCCTTGAATTCATGAATAAATTGACTACTCGAATGAAATATTTCCAGTCACTACACTCACCATTTTATCTTTCCACTTCTAGTTTTTAATATTTTTTTCTTCAATGAAACACAAACCCTGGAGGAGGAGACCATGAAACGAACTGAATTACTGAAGTAGATTAAAAAACATGTCAATAATGTCACCTTTATATATTCCCTGAACTTTGTCTGATATACCATCCCACTCAAACCCCTACAGCAAATTATCTATGTGTAAAAAAACGCCGACTATAAATAAAAATAAGCTCGTGTTGCTGAGCGGCTTTCAAAAAGCGAATTGCGAATTGCTAAGATAAAAAATTAGGCCAATTATTGGAACTGCAATGCAACAAACCCATTATTGAATCGTGCGCGTGCTTACAAAGGATATTATAAAAGATAACCAATTGATGGAAGGTATTATAATCCGCACTTTGTTTTTACGCCCCTGTCCCGACCTCCTTTCAGCGGCATGTTTAGAATGGAACTAGTCAATTTTTCAATGGATATTTTCATTTGAAAGTATACGAATTTTTCTATGGTTTTTTCTTACGTTTGGCGCTCCTTTCTGGCCTGATGCTGTGCAGTGCACACCTCGCATACCCGCTAGAGCCGGCCCTGCCCACGGGAACATGTCGCGCACGCACGGAACTCCTAATGAAATATACTATTTCATTATACCTGCACCATATTCCTTGTCAATTGCAATAAAATCGCAATCTTCAAAATTGAAACAAGCATCTCATTACCATTGTAAGATATCATATGAATCCACTCCACTATCTCCACTCTGTTGCTGGTCTATTCCGAATGCTCTATAAGATGTTCGTATTGCATAGGTTTGATAAAATAGAAAATAAAAATAAAATATTTATTAATCCTTTCAACTATCAATAACAATAGATAGGATAAGTCAATATGAAATTTTACAAGTCTGAAGAACTGTGTGAAAAGGGTTTCAATGACAAACAAGTCAGAATACAATATAACAATAAACAAACAAAACGGATAATTTTTTTCTCTCATGTTTGTTGGTGTGAAGCGACCTATACCAGATGAAAAAAGTCCCAATAACAATATCAGTATTTCAGATTTAGGTTCAGCTGAAAGAAGTATCAGCATCTTTTCGTAAATATTGTTAGGGGCGAAGTTTAGGAACGGAGAGCAGTAAATGTGCAATGATGTTTCACGCCTCTAACAAACCCAGTAGCTCAGTAGGCGTGGATTCGACAATAAAAATCGATTTCGATAAGATTGAAATGTGGGGTTAATTTTCCGGAGCGCCACGGATATATCGCTAGTGAAAAATCCGAAACCACCCTGATGGAATGCGACAACCCACTGCACTAATATTACTCAAATATTAAACAATAGATACCTGTAAATGGTTTAAAAATAATATATAAGTATGTAGAGGTTTTGTCTTCCCTTACGCTTAGATAACTTGGACCAGAATGAATTAAATAGTCATGTCCCTTACTAATAAAATATATTGATTTATGTCACACACTGTATGTGCACAGTTCGGCACACAATAACAAAAAAATGAATGAAATTACTGTAAATATGGTACCACGAAGATGGATTCAATAGATTGAGAGTGGTGTACTGTTCAAATAAATGAAATATTGAACCTCCAGTGAGGGCTATGCCTGTGACGTCACGATAGCTTACAATTATGATTACTGATACCTTAGGGGCAATCCCTTATGCTAAACGTATCTGATCGTTAATAGGTTTCCTCAGTAAGACAGTGGGTACGGCTCACTCAATCTAAGTATCAGTACATCTGGGACGAATACCCTCAACGAAGAATACCAACAATGGGGACGACCGCGAAGGAATGCTGAACAACAGATATACAGCGGGACAACCACAGTTGAGCAGGAACAATCACAGTAGTGGAATAGTGGAAAGACAATCGTGTAGCAACGGAACAGTGGAACAATCACATTAGTGGAACTCCAATAATCGGTAGCAGAGTAGTAGCAATAGACCGTAGTGGAGCACTACCAGCGGCGAAGAGGTTACAGTAGCCAAGTAGTAGCCACAGCGGAGCAGTAGCAGAGTGGTAGCAGAGTGGTAGCAAGCAATAGCCGCAGCGGAGTACCCTAGAATAAACAATACCAGTCTGACTTCTGATTACACTGGTATGGGGCCATAAGTAGAGCCCTAATGCAAATAGTAACCTCTATTAAGTGGGAGGGTTCTGATAACAGCTATGATGGTCGGTTTGCTGTTTGATAGCGAGTTTCTCGTTCCAGTAGTTTCACACAATGATGAAATGACTTCTAACCTCAAAAATCCGCAAAGCGAAAGGAGATTTCTCAAAAATATATAGCGTCAAAAATCGCAACCAATATGAGAAACTCTCCAGATATGAATTTTTCCAAGATCCATCAACGATGATCAAACTTTAATTGGAAATCTTCAAAATAGGTCACTCATCACGATCAAATAATCAACCGGAAAGTATGTCTCAGACGTCAAAGTCAAATCGTCACCATCTGACAAGGCGCTTTCTTGTTCGTTAGTGTTCGGTGGGATCAGTCCAGGAACTAACTCGAGCTACTTGGAGCTATGAAAAGAACACCTTATGATTCAGTGTTGCCAACTGAACCAAGACGAAAACGCCAGCCTCTCAATCTCAGAACCAAACACAAACAAGGTCAAGTATTTGAATGTGAAGTAGGTACCTCAATGACACAAGACAGAGATAGAGTAGGAATGAGTTTTGTGTTCTTAACACAAAACAATAGACTAACCAAAAGTATGTTTACAAAACAACGCTGTCATACCGCAAAATAGAAGAACTGATTACTGTAATTAGCTTAAGGCCGGTTCATGTCCGCTCGAACTAGTACGTCAAAGGTAAGTACTAACATTCGGAATAAGCTATACACGAGAACGATCGAGTTCTCATTTTGATACAGTGGCGTACAGAGTGAAAAATGTATATCAATGACAGAGAATTTCTGATGTTATTGTTTCAAAACAGAAAGGGTTTTCTAGTGCAAAATAAACCCGTAAAAATATAAAAATTGGAAATCGCACAAAATGTAGTTCATGTACTGACTAGTTACTTGAAGCATATTTTTCAGGATTGTCAATTCAGAAGGGGAAGGAGATACCCCAGTAACATATCAATGAAACACAAGAGGACTTCATGTTCGTTAGGAATATTTGATTATTCGAGAAAGTTTTTGAAATATTTCTCAAAACGATGGCTTGGTAATTTTTCGATAATAGTAATTAATAAATATTTGTCCGCATACATTCTGCACTGATTACTCAAAAAGGAAACTCTATGAATCTTACTGTAATTTTTCTGGATTATACCATATATAATTAGAATATTTGTTTACTAGTTTTAATTCAACTTGCTTCGTTTGTATGTATGTCTGTTCGTATGTCTGTCTGTCTTTCTAGTTAAGAATTTGCAATTAATCTTTCAAACATTTGCTGTCATTTTTTACACGTATCAAGAACCGATGACAACATAATAATAAAAACATTTCTCTGTTCTCCTTACTAGGTAGGAATTTGGAAAAAGTTGTAAAAACCTCTTGAAAATTATATCGGAAAAATGCATAAAAATAGCAAAAACATCGGACATTCATATTATTTAAATTTAAATGTGCTCACCCCCCTACCCCTCTGCTCACCTGAAGGCTAAACAGAGAACACGTTGCAGTTCGATAAAATTCACGACGATTTCTGACGTAGAAAATTGCTCCAAAAGTCATTCGGGTGGAGCGAAGGCCCCTCTTTCATTCTCGAAGAAAGTTATATGACTAGTGAAACTAAAATCGGAAAAATATATAAAAATAATGAATACGGATACGGATACGAAAGAGTACGTCAAAAATAAAACCTGTAATGCAGTAAAAAAAGTGGAAAACATCTATATACCTACTAATGCTAAAAAGTACAGTATGAAATGAATGGAAAAATTCTTCTAGAAAACAAGGATTCATTTATATACTATTTAATTGGAAACATAAAAATACTCTTTCTGCATGCTATAACTGAAAATAAAATTTTGAATTCAATCTCTGAGTTGAATTACTTAAAGGTGTTCCACTGGAAATTATCAAAGATTACTAATCTAACAGAATTCAGATAGTAAAAATCAATGATTCATACAGTAATCCACTAACTGTCACCATGTGTGTACCTGAGGGGACAGTAATGGGTCCAACTCTATTTTTACTCTATGAAAATTATATTTTTTAAATCAGTAATTTCAAAGGAAAATCAATATCTTACGCCGATCTATTGAGTCTCAATGAAGACGAAGATATATCTATAGCTTTCTCGTCAACAAAAAATGACCAACCTGAAGAGAAATTCATAGCGATCCACAAATCTACATGTGCAGAAAGTCAAAATTGTTTATGTTCTGGAATAATTAAGTCAAACTGTATCCGATAATTAGGTGTTATGATTGACCAACTTCTACACTGGAATTTTTCGTAAATTTAATCAACTAAGATGTATTATAAGTGAACATACTGTTGGTTCACAGTGCCTTGGTGGAGTCTATAATTCGTTACTGCACTATTGTATGGGGTGGGTTATTCAAAATATCCCTACATCATTTAAACGTAACATAAAACACACTGACCAAAATCATTTTGAAGAAGGATAGGAGATATTCTACAGAGTTACTGTAAGAACAAAGTGGTTTGTTCAAAGTTAGAAAAACACATGTTAATGAATGTTTATTTACTATGGATTTGTAGTAGCCCCATTCATATTATTTAGCATTATGATAAATTGAGAAAAATTTAAGAGTTTTCATCAGAAATCATCGTGACCAATTAGAGCACATTTTTGAAAATGAACAAGCCAAATTACCTACTCACTCCATCTCAGTCTCTTTCTCATTTTCACTCTCATTCTACTCTGTAGGATTAACAAAAGAATATAAATAGTTGACCTATTTTACTTTTCATTATTATATTATATAACTAGTATCAATTTGCTACGGCCACACCACAAGCCTAGCTTTGGTTGTCTACTACATGCTATCAAAGATTATGATCATTATCATTAATTAGGGCCAGTTTTTCATGTTCCACTTAAACTCCAGAATAATGAATAGAGTAACGGAAAAGCCCATACCCTTAATAAAAGAGACAGATGAGGAATTGAGTGACAGTGAGAAGGCTAAAGAGTCACTGTCAATACTTGGACTGACAATTCCAAAATTGTAGTCAACTTCGTTGGCCAGTTAAAATCTACATTGAATGTACTTATTGTGGTTACTGTTCAGTCTCTTCCGATCCGTTTTGGGATCTTTTCGTCTCAATACCACGAAGAGCAGGCACACTAAAACTATCACAATGATTGGATTCATTCAGAAGGGATGAAACAAGTGCGAAGTGCACGAAATCCCTATCGATTCATAGATTCCCGAAAATTTTAGTTATCCATTTGATACGGTTTTCTTCAACAGAAAGATTCCGAGAAAAATTTAATGTTACCATTAATTTTCCGTTAGAGGGATTGGATATGCAGCAGAAAATGTAACCCCTCGATATAGCCTATATGCATTATTGAATCATAGTGGGACTACCTATAGCGGACACTACACATCCTACTGTAGACATCCGTATACGAGCACGTAGCATGAATACAATGATTCACATGTGACCCCAATTTCATCTAGATACCTGGTGAGCGGAGATGCCTATGTTCTCTTCTATGAGCAGGAAAGAACTAAATTGCTGCTATCATATCATACTTAGTTTTATTTTATGTTTCATTTGTATTTCTATTTTTTTATATTGTATTGTTTATTTATCTATTTATTCATTTATTGTATATGTTTATATACTAATTGATTGAAATTTAATAATTAAATAATGGTTAGAATGTGATTGTTCCAACATCATTTAAAGAATGTCGTTCACCATCTAAACTATTAGTCAGTTATATGGAGTCTCGAACATGAACAACTGTCCCATAGAAATTGTAAAATACAGGGAAAAACATGTAACCGATTAAATTAATGAACTGAATAATTTTGATTTGATTTGATTGAATGTTTGAAGAACAATACATTTTTTAAATGTTCTATATTTTCACCAAAGATTGAGGCTGAAATAAAGCCTCCAGCATTGAAGAAAGTATTTTAATGAAAGGAAAGTTTTTTGTTCTTCATATACACTAAAAATTACTTTTAACTTTTTGATTCAATAGTTTACAATAAAAAGTTTATTTCATTAGGAATATTCAGGGAATGACATTGAAATATTCCAGATATTCCAGATAGGTGAAATCAATGGAACATCTATGAAATATCGTAGAAATCGATTTAGATTAGATTTGCTCAGAATATTCTCCTGGGTTTATTCTATGTTTATTTGAAGAATCCCCTTTAATATATCGAGGAAATAATTTTTCATGCAGTACCTACATGATGCTGTCTGGGGTGATTTTCGAATAATGCCACTCGTTCATTAACACCTCTACCCTAACCACACACCTTTTTGTGTCTGCATGTCCCCGAAATTCGTTTCAATTTTACACGTTCTTCAATTGCAGACTGGAATCGAGTCTGATCGTGAGTCACCGCAGAGGGTTGATTCAACGAATGTTCCGGTTTATGATTTCACACGCATTTGTTTTGCCACTGATGGCTGGCATTCGCAGGATTCGAAAATGAACCAGCTGGCATCGAGGAGGATTTATAGCAACGAAAATAGAAATAAAACAGCGTAATTTACGGCCTAATAAAGACGTGTTGAAATATATCAGGCCTTCGTTTATCGCCATAACAAATTTTTGTTGAATCAGTCTAAGGAATTTTAAATCACGTTTTGTATTATCCTTCTGAAAAGCTTGGAAATGGAAATGATTCACTCCATTCATCATTATCATCATCGCTTATTTACACAAGTTACAGTTTCAATAGCACATAATAAGAAATACTTAAATGATTCAAATTCAGGAATAAATGAACCAAACATGTCCAAGTAGTCCCACAAGGTACTGTTTATGGCAGTGTGTGTTCATTCCATGACTTGCCGTTATATTAGAGAGCCTATACACAATACCATATTAAAACATATAGATATATTGTAATGATATGAGAAATGAGTGAGAGAAGTGTAAATTATTGAAATTTCCGACGTTAAAAAATGAAAAAAAATAAGAAAGATACTTTTCTAATATTTACCTTATTTCAGCTATTTCAAACCAGTAGCCACCCAAAACATTCAGTAGGTTTACGAGGATATATTGAAATATTCTTAGCCTACTATAGAACCAAACAAAACTTCAATGTCAAAATATTTTATTACTCAACATATTCTCCTCTTAATTGGATACATTTATTACAGCGAACCTGCAACGTCTCTAGACCTTTCAAAAAAAATGTTTCATCTTGCTCTGCAAACCAGACCTCCACAGCTTTTATTACCTCCTCGTTGGAAGAAAATTTACGACCTTTCAAACTTTTTTTCAGTTGGGGAAATAGATGATAGTCGGACGGAGCCAAATCTGGTGAATGAGGGGGGTGTTCTAGTAATTCAAACCCTAAATCACGAATTTTTTGCATGGCAACATGAGATTTGTTTGCAGGGGCGTTGTCCTGCAAAAACAAAACACCTTTGGAAAGCTTTCCGCGTCTTTTCTCTTTAATTTTTCCGGTAGAGTGGTGAGTAATGTCGAATAGTAATTTTCAGTTATTGTTCTACCCTTATCCAAAAAATCAATCATGATTACTCCATGGCAATCCCAAAAAACTGAAGCAAGAACTTTTCCAGCAGATTTTTGTACACGAAACTTCTTAGGTCTTGGAGAAACGGAGTGCCGCCATTCCATCGATTGTTGCTTTGTTTCTGGATCGTAGAAATGTACCCAAATCTCATCCATCATTTTCAAATCGAGCACAGATCGAACGCGATGCTACTACCCTTGCACGCTTTTGGTCAACATTCAAACATTTGGGGATCCCTTTCGCAGCAATTTCTCTCATGTCCAAATTGACGTGAACTATATGATGAACGCGTTCGTATGAAATATTCAGTGCTTCAGCCCAATTCGACGGTCTGTTAAAATCATGTCATAAACTGCATCGATATTTTCCAAAGAAACTGGCCTTCCCGATCGGTCACCTTCAATGGAAAATTTACCTTGAAGCTTGCAGTCCAATTTTTCACGGTAGCATACGAAGGACATTGATCATCAATGGTATTAAGCATATCTTCGTGAATCTGCTTACCTCTTAACCTTTTTAAATACAGGTACTTGATGATGGCTCGATACTCCAATTATTCGATTTTCACAATTTCGGTGGACATATTTTTTCTTCTAATTCTCTGGTTTACTTTTTTGACGTCAAACTACACTGACACTTCTAATAAGTTATTGTTCGTTGCTATGGTAGCACAATATTTTGTTTATGCAGGGAACTGGTCTAGGCTAACTAGATATCAATACATACTCGTATATTGAAATATTTTTCAGCTGCAAGTTATTTCAATACAACCTACAAAAAAACAACAAAACATATTGAACATTACAACACTGACAAACAAGAAAATAAACCAAATACAATTTTAAATTGAGAATACCAACAAAAACTTTATACGAAACAAATACTTATAAAAGAACACACTGTACACTAAACTTTACAAACTAGACACAAAACAAAACACTGACTATGGCAGAAAGAAAGTAGGAAAAATGTATGAATGAATTTATTTAGGAGAACAAGTAAAAGTAATTAGATGAAAATTTAATAGAACACAAGAAATAAAAAAAAAAGTTCCTAAGAATAGAAATTAGTATCAAGAAAATTTTATTGTAACAGTAATTTAAGAAGTAGTAGTATGAGAAAGTGATTCCTGTAAACGAACAAAAATCGTGAGTGCATAAAAACGTAGTGTTGGCAACGGAGAAAAAGAAAAAGAAAAAGATAGAAGCCACAGAGGAAGCCAACGAGGAAGACTGCAAAATTTTTGAAAAAGTGAAATTTAAAATTAGAAACCTAGAATAAATTACCAGACCATCAAAACCCAATATACAAAAGGACAAAAAACATAGTACGAACCAGACTTCAAGAATTAGGATAAAATGTTCCAACAAATCCAACCAAAAGGCGACTTCGAAGCAGCAGCAGAAAAAAACAGTTACTAACTTCCACACAATCATACAGCCAATAAAAACCACATAATGAACTTTCTGAGTGCTTTTTCACAATCATGATCCTCCAGGACTTTTCAAAAACGAATAATATTCAATAGTTTAATCTAGAACATAACCTCAAAATACTGTTTATAATATAATTGACCCATCGAAAATGGCTTTATTTCTACAAACTTACATTTACGATCTAGAACAGTTCGGATTTGTACAGACATTTACCATTTTCAATGATTGATTTTTTTTTAAATTTGGTATCCATAATAATTAATTATAAGTTAGGTTACTCCTAGATCTTAAGAAGTTTGCATTTAGATATTTGAGAAAATTTTGTAATAGGAATAAAATTTGGTACATACTAAGAATATTTATTTTCCGATTTATTCTTTCATTAATCTTGAATTAAATCATATTTGATATATTTGCTATACAGGGTGTTTCATAATAAATGCGCAGGATGTAATAGATAATTCGAAAATATGAAAAAAAAAGACATATTAACTTACCCTCTAAAATTCAACATTTTCGTGATACAGGGTGTTGAAATAAAAAAATAAAATTATAGTTTTTTGCGAATATCTCTGGAACCGTTTATCACACAAAAAACAAATTTTGAATGCATTTTTTACACATAATAAGCTATGTTTTGTGCAGATTTTTTATTTTTTAAAATTCATAATTGGTGAAGATTTTGAAGGCGTAGTGGGTGTTTTTTTCTCCAACTTCTACGCCACTGGAAAAAGTATGCTTTTGAGCAGCCTACTTGAACCGCCAATGTTTTCTACACAAAAAAGGTAATCTTGGTCATAAGCTCTAAAGTTGACCGTTTTCAAGAAAAATCAACTCTCATGTTGAAAAACATGGTGAATTTTTTTAAATTATTTTTTTCCCAATTATACAAAATTTATTTAAACGTTAGAACAAGTAACAAAACCAAACGTTGACTTCTTAATTGCAAAAAAAAACAATAACAATCATTCTCAGTTGAATTGTTGGAAATGTCCGCCGTTAGCTTCAATGCACGCAGCAATTTTTCGAGGAAGAAACATTAAATAAACAACATGAAAATTGATTTTTCTTGAAAACGGTTAACTTTAGAGCTTATGACCAGGAATACCTTTTTTGTGTACATCCAAGTGTTGTACATCTTCGCACTTGATTTTACCGTACTGATGAGAGCTTAAGCTCGAAACACGTGTCTACGGTTGCACAGCATTTTGAGGGTTATACCCAATAACTTTTCTACTTATATTTTCATATATTGCCCCTCGCTAAATCCATCCTTATTTGTATTTTCCTGGGTATGATTGCCACGCTGGTAGCTATAGCTGCCTCCGTGGCGACGTTACTTGTTGCCTTGTGAGTACAAGGTCTTCTAACCGATGCCACAAACGTGTGGTTGGCTTCCTGTTGTTGACTTCCTTTGTTTCTATTTTTACATCTAAGTGTTGTACATCTTCGCACTTGATTTTACCGTACTGAAGAGAGCTTAAGCTAGAAACACTTGTCTACGGTTGCACAACATTTTGAGGATTATACCCAATAACTTTTCTACTTTTATTTTCATATATTGCCCCTCGCTAAATCTATCCTTAGTTGTATTTTCCTGGGTAGGATTGTCACGCTGGTAGCTATAGCTGCCTCCGTGGCGACGTTACTTGTTGCCTTGTGAGTACAAGGTCTTCTAACCGAAGCCACAAATGTGTGGTTGGCTTCCTGTTGTTGACTTCCTTTGTTTCTATTTTTACATCCAAGTGTTGTACATCTTCGAACTTGATTTTACCGTACTGATGAGAGCTTAAGCTAGAAACACGTGTCTACGGTTGCACAACATTTTGAGGGTTATACCCAATAACTTTTCTACTTTTATTTTCATATATTGCCCCTCGCTAAATCTATCCTTAGTCGTATTTTCCTGGGTAGGATTGTCACGCTGGTAGCTATAGCTGCCTCCGTGGCGACGTTACTTGTTGCCTTGTGAGTACAAGGTCTTCTAAACAAAGCCACAAATGTGTGGTTGGCTTTCTGTTGTTGACTTCCTTTGTTTCTATTTTTATATCCAAGTGTTGTACATCTTCGAACTTGATCTTACCGTACTTATAAGAGCTTAAGCTCGAAACACGTGTCTACGGTTGCACAACATTTTGAGGGTTATACCCAATAACTTTTCCACTTATATTTTCATATATTGCCCCTCGCTAAAACCATCCTCATTTAAATGCCTAGATATCGTACACATTCTACAAATTCGCCATTCTGGCGATCAAAAGGTATTCCCTTATATGCAGGTAAGTTCATTTCGTAACAAGTGAATGCTAAAATTTGTATGCAGAAAAAGTGGCTCCATCTGAAGGTGTAAGAAAGTTTAAAGCTCAACACTTACCAATTGCTGAGGAAACAAATGATGCTGCTGGCTGCAAAAACGAAAATTGTTGTGGTTGAACACGAATCAGATACTTCAAACGTAATATTTTTATGTATCCTATGACTTTTTTTTCGAATTTTACTCTGAATAAAATTCCAATTATACTTTTTCTTGTCGAAGAAGTTCGTTATTTTATTTAATGCTGTAGAGACCTAAGGTCCACATACGCGTACATATATTTTTTGGAAAGACAACTACATGAAGACAAAAAACTGTTTTATTCCTTTAGTTAACTCACAAGCAATCCAAAACGAATGGTGTTTTCATGTACAACTGAAATGTTGCTTCGGGTCTGAAGAGGATGTATGAACTCTTCTAGGAATATTTAATTCGTAACAGGTAATACAAATTATAACAACAACAAAAATAAATTGGCGCTCCGGGCGACTTGGCTTTTTCAGCTGCAGGAAATCCCGGAGAAACCTGCAGCATCACATCATCTGAATCTGCCAATGTCCACTCTCTTATAAAATTGAATGTAGGGTGTCTCCAGAGGCTCCAATAAATTCAAGATATCGTCAAAATATTTCGTGACACAACTATCGTCAAACTTAAACCAGTCCGTTTTGTCTTTGGTCAATGCGAATATAGGAATATAAATATACAATAATATAAAAAAAAATTGAAAAAATAAGTATAAATTTCTTCCGGTCGTGCGTTTACATGAACTTGGCTTTAGTCCGACCCAGTAAGGATTTTCCCAATAATCAGAAAACAATCAGGAAATATGCTTTTATTTTTCGGAACTTGGAACTATTCAATCATTGTGCGTTTGAATAAATTTCGTAAAACCTTCCTTGATGCCTGATTACGTTTTGATTACATATTCCATGAAAAGCGAATAGACTAATATTTGAGCATTGAAATAAACGTTACTACCGTAGCTTGACATGAAAGCAAATATTTGCATTCTGAATACTAATATGGCGTTTCCAATGAACGAACTCTATTTGTAATTTCCAATGCCTATTCTGGGAAAAAATCAAAAAACATATATGTTTCATGGTTGGAATTACCTTTCCATGAAAGGAGACTGAAAGAGGTGATTGCAGATGTACAAGGAATTATACAGGGATGTCTAGATAATAAATGACAACAGTATTCCGAGACAGGTCGGATATGTGCCTTGAAGTTGACGGGAAGTAAAGAAGCCCATGCAGAAAACAAAGTTTTGGAGAAGCCCTTCTGGCAATGGACCTTACATGGTTTTCCGAAAGAAGAGTGTTTGCTGCTTGTAGTACTAATCAAATAGGTCTCAAAAGGGGCCAAAAAATAGCAAAACTCAAATGCTAGGTCACAGAGTGCAATTGCTGTATGCTGCCCTAGCTTAATGCCCTCCACTACATCGCTAATGACTTTTAAAACCTTACTAAACTAAACGCAAAAAAATTTAAATTTTCGAAATGGGCGATAAGGCGTTGTTTAAGGATGTTTTCAACTATTTTAACAAATATAGATATTATAGAAATTGGATGGTAATTGTCTACAAGTGAAATATCACCTTTTTCAAAAGGAGAATAACTCGGGATAGTTTGAGTGTATCAGGAATTATAGGTAGATTTTTTGCGTTCAAACACTTGGAATTTTTCAGTTACCTAATAAAATCCGAATCGTGCAGTTACTGGAACTAAAAAGCAAGAAACGTTAGGAACAGGATAGTTTCTGAAATTTATTGAATCATGATTTGATGTTGGAAGAGATTTTATGATATCATCAGCAATTTCTAGAAAGAAATTATTGAAAGTATCTGGAAATATATCGATGGTGTGTTATGGTTTTGTTTTTATTCCTTCGAAATCTATTGTTTTCCAACATGATTTGGACTTGTTTTTAGAAGAATTGATGAAAGCGTCTCAGGCCCTCTTTTTCGCAGTTTTAATTTGAAAACAGTAATTATTTTTATAGTTATGAAGTGAGTGAGTTTTGTTTATATACCGATTATTCTTTTTTCAATCGTTTCTTATTGAAAGTGTTACAATACTTTTCCATCTATACTAATTTTAAGATTTATATTCATAGTACAATTGCTGTTATTCTGTATGTCAATTCCAAACGACCACTTTGGTAATACTAAATAAAATGACTTTTCTTGTATAATTTTACAAGTATTATTGTTACGATTTTGCTTTCAAAACGTTAATGAGTGTTAGAAAAAATCATGTAGGTATACAATTCGAAATAAAGGCTCGTTATGAAAACTTCTTGTGCTTACTTTTCCCAAAATAAATAAGGTGTCGATCAAGTAAGTTTTCTTTACAGTTTTTCATAATAATTACTATGGATCTTGATCACGGACACGGACGAGTTTATCAAAAATTCTAACAAGCTTTTCGAAAATATGCGATGTCAATTTTTTAACTAGAAATTATTGAAATACCACATAAATTTTTATTCCTCTTCGCTGCCCTGATTATTTTATAAATATATAAACATGTGATTTCGATTGAATCAACCAATGTTATGACATATGAATTATATTTCTAGTGAATAATCACTCAAAATCGGATTTGAATATTAAAATTTAATTGGAACCCCACCCAAGCCGATATGCAAACATAAGCATAACGAAGCTCAATTCGAAATTATTGATAATTAGTAAAATATTACAAAACATCACAAAATTATAATGAATTCATAATTATTGCATTCGTTTGGTTTAATTTATGAATTTTCATTGTTTGTGTTAGTTTGATTAATGATGAGAAGTTAAAAATTATTCCACATCGCAAAATTTATAGATCGATTTGAATAGTTATGGAATATTGAATAGGTGGAATGATTTCAAAAATCTTAGAAATGATGTAGTACACTCTTTGAAAGATATAAAAACTCAATATTATTTCAATAGAATAGACAGATATAAAAATAATCCCTACTTGATGAGGAAAACATTGAAAACTCTTGTTAGTAAAAACCAAGGAGGTTTTCCAAATCATGTTCAAGTTGTAAATGGAGAAGAGGTTTCTGTGATGAAAGGTGAGTGCAGTGTAGCAAAAAATTTCAATATTTATTTTATAGACAGTATACAACATATAATCCAGAGTATTGATCATAGTGAACCTTGGTCTAATGTAAACTACTCAACACTAATTTCGTCGCACCCCAAAATTTTGACCATATTAAAATCTGAATAACTTTTTTCTGCATAAGACAATTTGAATGCTGTAAACACTGTTCGCTAGCCCAGTATTCTAGCTATAATCTCGTACTTCTTCAAAACATAAGGTTTTCCGTATAGAATCACTACAGGGTATTATCTGAAACTGTGCAAAATTTCTGAATTTTCAAAAGGATCCCAAATGAAGAAAAAATTTTTTTTTTCAAATTTGTTTACAGGGTGATCTCAAAAATTTAACTTTTTGGTTTCGCAGTCATAACTTTTTTCCTCTTCAACCGATTTTCAAAATCTCCGGCTCATTTTGAAGCTGAAACTTTAGATGAAGAGATATGAAGATCAGAATAGACTCAAGATGAAGATTGAAGATCAAGGGTTTCCTCAAAGGTGACCTAAATCTGAAACACCCTCAAAATCCGGTTGGTAGGAGAATTAAATGAAAATCAACTTGATTTCGGAATGATCATCCATTCTGAATACGTCCAGATCTTCCTTGCTGTCAGTAGTCAAGAATTGGGCATGAAAAAACCCAATTGTAACTGCAAGATTTTGAAAAAAATAAAATCAACCCATTGTTCGCCTGAAATGAATGGCCCGTAACCAAGGTAACAAGAATCACAATCAATGACTGACAAGCTAGGTTAGACGTCAATTTTGATTCGTTTGCAAAAAAAATTATCATATCGATGCCGCATCTAACGCCCGACCAGCTGGAATTGATTCCACGAATGACGGAACAAGGATTATCTACCCTCCAAATTGCCAATCTGCTTGGAACAACAGTTAGATCCGTCCAAAGGGCCCACGTCCGAGCTAACGCTGGGGATATTCAGTATCGACCTAGGGGGCTAAGAAGGGGTACAAGAAGAAGAACAACTCCCGCTCAAGACCGCCTTATTGGAAGATTGGTACGGCGGACTCGGACTTCAACCGCCCCCAAAATTCGTCGTGAATTGATCGATGCTACGGGAATTCAGGTTTCAAGTCAGACAATCCGACGCCGGATCCACGATCTTGGATTACACGCAAGGAGACGAGCTGCCTGCCCCTTACTGAAACCTGTACATCGAGCAGCAAGACGATTATGGGGGGAAGAACATCAAAACTGGGGAATAGCAGAGTGGAGTAGGTGTATGTTTACGGATGAGAGTAGGTTCAACTTGTTTCGAAAGGATGGTCGTGTGTTGGTTTGGAGAGGGAGGAATGAAAGGTTTTTGGAAGGAAATATGGAGGCGAGGGTGGCTTTTGGAGGTGGAGGAGTGACTGTGTGGGGTGGAATATCGATGAATGGGAGGAGTGAATTGGTGATTCTGAGAGGAGATAGTATGAACGGTGAGAGGTATAGAGATTTATGTATTAGAGAAATCGTGGTCCCTTACGCCGCAAATATCGGCAACAACTTTCTTCTCGTTGATGACAATGCGAGACCGCATAGGGCTCACATTGTCAACGAGTTTTTGAGGAATCACGGTATTGAGCGAATGAACTGGCCGCCTTTCTCTCCGGATATGAATCCGATGGAACATGTCTGGAGTCGTATGAAATTGAAATTGAAAGAAAGGGAAGGGCGAATGGAAAATTTGGATGACTTGGTGAATGCGGTACAGCAAGAATGGACAGCTGTACCACAGGAGTTCATTGATAGTCTGATAGACAGCATGCCGGAAAGGGTCAATGAAGTAATTGCCAAAAGGGGAGGCCCCACTAAATACTGAATATCAAAAAGATTTTTTAGTTCTAAAGTTATTCAAGTTATTTTCTCTTTGTTGTTGTTCAATAAAAACTCAATAAAACTTGTTTTCTTGTTCTTGCTTACTAACACGATTAATGCTCCACGATTGAGAAAAAAACCGCTATTGTGAAATGAGCCTCAGTTGGTCAGGCTTGTCAGTCACTGTATGTGATTCTTGTTACCTTGGTTACGGACCATGCCTTTCAGGCGAACAATGGGTTAATTTTTTTTTTTTTTCAAAATCCTGCCGTTACAATTGGGTTGTTTCATGCACAATTCTTGACTACTGACAGCAAGAAAGATCAGGACGTATTCAGAATGGATGATCATTCCGAAAACAAGTTGATTTTCTTTTGATTCTCCTACCAACCTGATTTTGAGGGTGTTTCAGATTTAGGTCACCTTTGAGGAAACCCTTGATCTTCAATCTTCATCTTGAGTCCATTCTGATCTTCATATCTCTTCATCTAAAGTTTCAGCTTCAAAATGAGCCGGAGATTTTGAAAATCGGTTGAAGAGGAAAAAAGTTATGACTGCAAAACCAAAAAGTTAAATTTTTGAGATCACCCTGTAAACAAAAGAGATAATAAGACAATTCGAAAAATATCTTGAGGTAATGAGTTCATCTTCATGCCACTGCTGTCAAATTTGAAAAAAAAAATTTTTTCTTCATTTGGGATCCTTTTGAAAATTCAGAAATTTTGAACAGTTTCAGATAATACCCTGTAGTGATTCTATACGGAAAACCTTATGTTTTGAAGAAGTACGAGATTATAGCTAGAAGACTGGGCTAGCGAACAGTGTTTACAGGATTCAAATTGTCCAATGCAGAAAAAAGTTATTCAGATTTTAATATGGTCAAAATTTTGGGGTGCGACGAAATTAGTGTTGAGTAGTTTAAATAAAAACTTACATTTACCTTGCACTACATTCAAATTAGTTACATTGAGGGAATTGAAGGAAATAATTACATCGCTGGACAATAAAATAAATGTAGTATTGACGAAATATCAAACTCAAAAATTTAAAAAAATGTATTTGAGACAGCAGGTCACGCAATTCTTAATTTAAACAATACTTCGCTCCAAGAAGGCCAAATACCGGAATCACTTAAAACAAGTACAGTTATCGCTATACAAAAAGTAACAAAAACTATTAAGGCATGTGAATTTAGGCCGATAAATACCCTACCACCGATAGAGAAAGTTCTAGAATTATCAGTATACAATCAGTTAATTGAATTGAAAAACACACATCTTATTTGATAATCAATCTGGATTTAGAAAGAAGCATTCATGCGAAACAGTATTACAGTTATCGATCAATAAATTTACTAATGATATAGACCAAAATAAATATGTTGTAGTTGTATTTTTAGCTACAAAAACTTTGGAGGTATGGATCGAAGGAAAAGTTTATGAGTGGTTCAATGATCACTTGTCAAACAGAAAAAAAAGAGTACGTATCAACGAATATTTTTCGTCTTATCAAGTAAATGATACAGGGGTACCCCAAGGAAGTATTCTTGGTCCCCTTTTATTTATATTGTATTTAAACGATATCAATTTGTACATTGACTGTGAGTTCATCAACCTATTTGCAGATGATACTTTACTGGCCTGCAGTGGAACTGATTTAGAACAAGTAATTGAAGAAATTAATAGAGTATTGCATGATGTTGAATTATATCTCAAAAGTAATAAAATGAAATTGAATGTAACAAAAACTGAAGCTATGATCATTACCAGTAAATTCAAATTTAATAAGATAAATACAGACAACATGAATATAATATAAGAAAATGAACGTATCGAAATAGTTACATCAGTTAAATATCTCGGTTTTCAACTAGATAATTGCTTGTCATTTGATGATCATTTTGAATATATAAAAAATAAAATATCAAAAAAACTTTTTTTCTTCACAAGAACATCGATTAACTTGTCCTCTGATACGAAAATCACTGTTTACAGAACCTTACTTTAACCGCACTTTGAATACTGTGCTTCCATTTTATTCTCCTTCAACTTAAATAAAATGCAGCAATTGCAAAAAATGCAGAACCGACGAATAATTCTGAAATGTAGTAGGTCTACTTCGATTTCTACAATGTTATTCATTCTACATTGGCTTTCAGTATCTCAAAAATTGTACTACTGTTCTATGATTTTTATTTGTAAAATTCTAAATTCAATGACCCCAACATATCTGCAATCTACAATTACCTTCAATAAAGATATCCATAATTATTCGACTCGACAGCAACAATCTTCATATAATTAGATCAAACTACAGAAGTTCAATGAGCACTATATTTTTTAAAGGCTTTGTCCAATTCAATGATTTGCCCAATTCATTGAAATCCATTTCATTATTTGAAACGTTCAGGATAGAATTACTAAAATATATTCATAAAGGAGCTTGACTTGATTTAATGTAATTTCATTTAAATGTATCGTCATTTGTGTTAATTTATATTACCATTAGTGTATATTTCTGTGTGTATATTTATATATTATTTTTATATATACTTGATATACTTTAGTCCTTTGTAAGGTTTTAAGTAAATTGTTGTTAGATCGTAAATTATTTACCATGTGTATTAGGATTCCTATTTTAAGTTAATAAATGTTATTCAAATTATTCATATTTTTATCTTGAGAAATATAACATTTCAAGGGTATAACAGCATACATGGTTTCTAATCCCAACTGTTTAGAAGAAATGAAATATCACCATTTTCTAAAAGCTTATACAACTCGCTACTGATAAGAGTATCGTTTAGATTTCATAGAAATCAAATATCTTTTCTCCGTTGTTTTGGCATCTATTACTATGCTCAGTAGCCATGTGTTCTGCGTAGGCCTCGTTACTAACTCCATACGCCACCTTAGGAGCAGACTGTTAAAAATTACCGCAACAGTGAATCGTGCAGGATTATTTCCAGCCGACACGAACCACAGTCATTCAGGCTTTCACATCTGAAAAAAAAAAAAAAATTGTGATCGGAAAATCCGGAAAAATTTTATAGGGGTTTTCCGGTTTTTCTCTTCGGTTCCTATGTTACTCGATACAGGTTCAGGGATTGATTTAATATACTCCATATTTCTCCAAGATATACTTCAATGTATCGTACAGAGGTGTATACTTTCTGAGCAGGATCGGAAAATGCTAACTGGGTTTTCAGAATTTTCTTCCGAAAAGTGTCAATATATAAGCACCCGATTTTCGGCTAAACTAACAGAAGAAACTAAACTTTTTGGATTACAATCGATAGAGGTCTGAAAGCTGAACAAATCCTAGGAGAAACATTTTTTGGAAAACCAATCGGAAAATGGTGAAAATTCCAAAATTCTGAAAAATTCATTTTATAAAATATGAAATATCTTAGGAACAGCTGATTTTTTTTCAAATTTATCAGGATACCTTTTTAATGGCCTTCCAAAAATCTACAGAAAATGTCGAAACATTTTTATCCTAAAATCAATAGTCCAGGAAATATTTCAAAAAATGGAAAATGGAGATATTGACCGTACTAATGAAACAAATGAATAACTTTAAAATGCTTCGAATACGCCACAAGCCACGTCGATATTTCTGAACCATTTTTTTCCAACTCGAAGTAAAAGTGATAAAACTATTTTAAAAATTTAAAAAACGTGGAAAATTTGTACTTTTTAAAAAAATCGCACAAATCTCGAAAACCAAACAAGATATCGGAAAGTTTCGACTAAGTTTTTTCATATCTTATAAAACAATAGAGATAAAGACTTGGACATATTTGCCGTTTTTTGTCTGAAAACACCAAAAATTGGAAGAATAAACGAAATATCGAAAAAAAATACTGTTTATATTTTATATAAACAGTTTTATAGTTGCTAAAAAGTTCTACAAAAAGATTCAATGAAATTTTTCCATATCTTTGAAAAAAAATGTGATTTCGAAAATTTGAGAATTTCACATTTTTTTCGAAAAACACAAAAATCTCGAAAACTAAATGAAATATTGAAAAAATTTAGTCGTACATTTTCATTGAACCCAAATATGCCTACAAAAAGTTTTCACGAAATTTTTACAAATTTTCGAAAATAATCAGAATATTTGATTTTCTTTAAGAAAAACACCAAAAACTCCAAGATGGCGACAGATTTTCAGATTTTACTCTGATCCTTTTTTTATTACATTCTAAAAGTCTACAAAAAGGTACAGAACATTTTTTCTGTAATATCAATAGTCTGGGAAATATTTCACAAAAACGAAAAATTAGGGACTTGGAAATAATTTTCACATTTTTTTCGAAAAACACCAAAAACTTGAAAACTATACAAGTTATCGAGGAAATGTATATTAACAATTTTATTGAACTCAAAGATTTCAACAGAAAATTCTTATGAATTTTTACCATATCTTGAAAAATAAAAAAATCGATTTTTTATTTATAAAAACACCAAAAACTCAAATAGAAAATGCAGTAACAAATTTTACTTGGACGATATCTCTCAATATACTAAGACAAAAGAATACTCCACACCTCATCACGTGAAAGGCTTCAATCAAGATTTGACCAATGATCAATTTTCAATCCCAGCATGTCAGTTCAAGGAATTTCCATTCAGTATTTTCCAAATCCCACGCTCCATAACCCACGACTTCATATGCGATTGATTCATGCCAGTCTGTATTGATTTCTTCCCTCTGAGCAACCCATGCTGTAATTGAATATTGCTGAAATCATCACGCTCCAAAGTGAGTTAAAATGTATTAATTAGTAGTAGGAATTGCATCAGGAATTAACCGGCACTAAATTAGCAGCGCTACCAGTGATAAATAACCCTACATCATTCGTTATGTTTTGGTTGAAATGATCACTTCTCTTCCGTTAATATATATACGTCGGTATTGGTCTGATGATATTTACTCTCGATGGTGATACTGGTGGTGTTCATTGAAAAACGACTAAATGTCTTTGGGTGTATTCGCAACAAACTCGATGAATTATCAATTTAAATCGAAGAACAAGCTGAACCTAATACAGCTATTTACAGATCATTGGCTAATGGAAGATAAACCTTGTCCCCTTCCAAATTATAGCATTTCAAATTCTGTCGTCAAGATGAAGCACACTGTGGAATAATATACTTCTAAAGTGTGGATCAACTAGATTCTTTACTTCAGGAAGGTTTCTATGAATTCTCAATAATCAATGATAAACAAAACAACCTGTATTTTCTTTGTTTTTCCAGATCTCCAAATAGTTGGTTGGTTGGTTGATTAAAGACTGATGAGCAGAATACAGGGTTTACCTTTAAGGTTTCCCTTAACACTGAGACCAGCTGGGGTCTATTGTATTGTTCTGTCGTCAGTGGTTCCTTGTTAAATAGGCCTATGTTTTTCACCGGGTTTAATAGTCTATTTACTAGGTGTTTCGGATTCATGCCTGGTCGTAGGTTGATCTATCCGAATAATATGTTGCGCTTGTTGAGCAGCGCATTGCATTCGAAGATGATGTGGGATGCTGTTTCCTCCCTTTCACCATAGAGTCAACACTCCACGGTTTCTTTATTTATTCCCATGGTGTTTAGATGTTTTCTAAGGCCACAGTGTCCGGTTGGTAAGCCGATGATTGTGCGTATCTCAGATCTGTTGAGGTTAATGGTGTCAGCCGTCAGTGTTTGACTCAGGTGTCTCACCATTGCTGTGATGTGTCGATGCCCTTCGATTTGGTCCCAATACGTTTGGTGCTTTGATTTCTCCCACTCATTGATCATGTTTCCGCATCGGGTTTTGCTAATTCCAAACGTTCGTTCTGCGCCTGTGAATGGTGATTCACATGCTTGTTTTGCAAGTTGGTCTGCTTTTTCTTTGCCTTCAATTCCCCGGAAACCTACACCCACACTAGTGTAACTTTGTTTCATTTTGACAATTCATTGAGGGTCTGAAGGCATTCCCAAACTTGCTTTGACTTTATCTGTGTTGAATTCAGAGATTTTATTGCGTTCTGGCTGTCAGATTGAAAGTAGATGTGTTTTCTTTCATATCCACGGTCAAGATTCATCTGTATGCATGTCTTTATGGCATGTATCTCAGCTTGGAATACTGTGGTGTTGCCAAGTGCTACTATTATGTTCTTTTTTGGCCTCACCCCATATATTTCTACTCCTGTTTCCATATCTGTTTTCCAAATAGTAAAGTCACATAATTCATGGAAGAACTGGAGATTATTCTCTACAACTTACCACTAATATATAAAATATTGTCGACAGGGGACTTTAATATAAAGTTCAATGATGAGATCTCGAATTATACTTAAAATTTGAAAAATGTGTTGCTTCCTTTTAATCTGTCTATGCATGTTACAGAACCCACAAGAGTACCAGCGCCTTCCTCAACACCAATAGATTATATTATTTGTTTGAACTTCGTGAAAGAATTTGTTTCATGCGAAGTTATTCCTGTAGGTTTGTCGGACTATCATGCAGTTGTGATTGAAACTAATCTAAGAAAGAAAATCCTTCGTAAATACAAACAAGGCAGAATCTTTAGTAAAACGAGTTACTCAAAATTAAAAAATGATTGCTTCTCAGAAGTTAACTGGGATATATTGCTACAAAATGACCCACACAATTTTACACAAAGAAATTACCAATGTCTTTGAGACATGATTTCCCCTGAGAAAATTGAAATCTAGAACAAGAAAGCTGTTGGTAACTTTAGGTATTGGAACTTTTGCAAAAAATCTATATCGGTGCACACAATCCGGAAATATAATACTAGTGATTGATTTTCTATTTATTATTGCAAAAATAGTCATTATGATAAAAGAATAGAGGAAGCAAAAATCAAAAGTAAAGAAAGTTGAGCAATTGTGAATGAACTGTGAGAGATGAAACAAGTACCTATAGAAGACATGAAAAACAAAAATGAATGGATGGGATCAGCATAATTTTTTTTAAAAACCTACCTGATCAAGCTCTAGATCCAGATATTCTAGCTGAATCCATCAGTAAAAATCGCTATAGACCGGGATCCAACGCCTATTTTCAAATTTGATTAATAACAGGCTGAATCTTCGTGAGTAGCTTCATTTTGCCGAGACGCCAAACTTTTTTCTCTACGAAAATTCTCGATAGTGGTAGCTAATGAAATGCGCAGGCGTCAATCATATCGATTTGGTGAGTGAAAAAAATTCATTAATAACAGTTAGTTTTTCAGTTGAACCTCAAGATAATTCGATAAAGTACTCGAAAAAACTTTTGTCCTACAAAATGGATGGTAGGACTGAAGAGTCTCCCACTCCCAACTTGTACCAATGACGTGGTCATAAATTCATTAATAACCAGCGGATTTTTTTAATGTTGCTTGGTTAAAACGGTCGATTCATTTCTGAAGGAAACTGAATTGGTGTTTTCTCGATAAAATTCAGTTGAGTTCAGAAATAAAAGACAGATTTATGAGACAAATTCAATCACGAGTGGAATTTTATTAGACTATTTCACGAAGCATTAAAAGTATTATTATAAACATGAACAATCAATTCATCATAGCCATAATCAATCAACTATAATCACAAAAAATGTATTATAACTATCAATAATTTATTATATAGTTACGATGCGACGATTTTGACGTTTTCGCCTACAATTTTGATCTGTCAAAATGTCAAACTTTGCTTTGTCATCTATGGCTACATCGTTTCTCAATTCTGATTGGTCTGTCAGCGTTGGTGTTTTCAGCATTAATATCCCGACAAATTGCAGAATTTTCAAAAAATACTTGCTGTCACGAAAACTGTGTTGGTTAGAAACACCACGAGAGTTTACACAAGTCGACTCCCCCAACGAATACGGCAGTATCTCATTTTGAGCGTTTTTACAGGAGAGACGAATAAAGATAATTTTCATTTGGAAAAATTTATGTAGAAAAAAGTAAGGCTGCTTAGTCACAAAATTAAAAAATGTATGTGAAATAAACATAAGGTCTATCATTTACAATGATTATAATAGCTCCACATATGCTAGAAACCCATTTAAGGCCTAGTTACGACCATAAAAAAATCAAAAAATTTTCAACAGACAAGGTGGTAACTAGACATAATACTTTTTACGTGTTCAAACGATTGAACTCCTCATGACGTAAGCTGAATTACTACCATATTGCGCCTAGCTACAAAATATATTATGAAATATTATCCGAAGAATAAACTGGCAAGTCGACTAACTGCTTTGTTCTCATCTTGGTGTTGAGAATTGATAATGATAAATAAGGAGTAATCTAAGATACCACCTTTTTGGGATAACGTGGTTAGAGTTACTTCTTTATTCCTCTCAGATTATTTTCAAATTATTTTCAAACTTGGCAACGATCTACCCAAACTACACTGATGACGCGCATGCGCACATCGTAAACGGGTCGCATACGTGGCATGCTTTTCGCCGTGAAAATTGGCGGGATTAGCATTCTAGAGTAAATATATAATATATATTTCTATGGGCGAAACGCCGATTTGAAAATACCACGGGCTGGAGACAGTGTTTTCGAAAAGTGCTCTTCTCATTGGATTTAATTAAAAAATTATTGGTTGGTTTTCTTTGATTTGTGATTGGTCAGATTACGTGAATATCTTGAGAAGAGTGGAATAGTCACTGGCATTGCTAAAAAATGTATTTTGTCTTTTCATTTTTGAAAGCAACCTTTATTTTTGTGTTTCACCCAATGAAATGATGCTAGTGGGTTTTGAAATGAAAGCATTATATACTCCTTTATTATCCAACTGACTCTCTTGAACAAGTTATTGAAAGTTACTTTAATCCGTCTCCCAAGCCATTCATCCAATCCTGTAATCAATCACTCAAACCGTGCTTAACTCTAAAACGTGGATTTTATTTTCAACTCCATCAGAACTTTATCAAATAGCAAATATCATTCAAACTATATTTTGGAGTGCACCAATATTTGTCATCAATCCTGGGCGGAACATTCAGTAAATAACGTATCCAGTTACTCTTCCATTAAGGTTGATAAATATGGAAACTGCTTACTCTGAACGTGTTTTCTGATTTGCCGAACATACGAGGCGCGCTCGAAGAGTTATTTTCCATTTTCGTGTGCATGTGAGGAAGAGAGATTTGTTTGTCCAGAGAAATTGAGAGGAGCAAGGGTGAGGAGGAGATGAATAAGGAGGGGATCAGGTACTGGAAGTGTATCCTAATTTATTATTAAACTCAGATATTATCTCTCAAGTTGTTCAAATTGTATGTACTGAAAAATCGCGATATAATTCAGTACAGCTCCAGTTAGTTATCAAACAGTAATTTTGTTTAGTGAAACTAGAACAGTGAGCAAAGTCAAGCAAAAAAAAATGTTTTGTTTCTGATGATTCTCTTTGTTTTAAATACGATGTTATAAAATTTTGGATTATACCCCTATACTAAAAACAAATCAAAGATCGTTTATGAATACAAATTTTTTTTTATACTGTTGTTCGAACAAATGACCTCTGTCTGATGGATTCAATTGTTCAATATTACCTTTCATTCAGATACAGGGTGGATTTAATTTGTTTTATAAAGTTTTTATTGTATACATGAAAAACTGTTCCGTTAATTTGGACTTAATCCTACATACACTATTTTGAAAATGTCGACTATTATAGGTATATGAGAATTTTGTCAACTTCATTTGTTGTGTTTCGGAGATATGAATTTTTAAAGTTTACGGTATTACGATATAATGGAGTTATTACTATTAATAAACAAAACTTCGGGGAACTTTTTGATAAATCAATTTCTATTACTCTCCGACATGTATTGTTTGATACTATGAACAACATAGTAACTACACTCATCAACAAGATTGAACTCGACTCGAAACGTTGAAACGCATTTAATATTTATATTATTGTCACAGTACTGTTTAAAATAATTGGTTTATGGATTGAGAAAATTGACTTTCCTTTGTCGGCTCTAGTAAATTTGAAATTATTTTCAAATGTTTTTTGTTTTATGGATATTACTGTTGATGATTCTTTGTTGTTGTGCGACCTACTTTCCAAAAAGGTTGTTTTTATTACCTATATCTGTTGCTATGTATTTATTACTACTAGTATAGATTTCATCTTCTAAAGGAAGTTCTGTCTTCTAAAATTCCTAAAATTTCTAATATATTGATATCAGTATCTGTTTCAATATTATAATTGAAACCCTTCGGAAATAAATCATTTTCTGCTAGTGTAAATACTGTGCTGGACATGTTAACGAATCTACAAAAAAAATTGTGGTCTGATATCATTTTGGAAGTCTGAGTTTTGAAAGGCTTTTTGGAATAAAGTAAGTTTTCGTGCAATCGCACGCGAAGTCAGTATTTCGCGTTCTCAGCACAGTCCGCGAAATTTAATTTCTTGGCCGTTACCCATAGCAACGGCCGCGAAACCAAACGTCACTTTCAAAAATGTTTTCAGACATCGTCTTAACATTCTGTTTGTCACACCAATCTTTAAACTAGCCGTAACATTTTTCGTACCGTTTAGATTTTTCGGGTATTAAAACGGAAAGCGCCGAATTTACAACGCTTTTGAGTTCAGGAGGAGTGGAAGGTACTGAAATATCGCTATCAGTATCAGACATTTTGCGTTTTGACAAGAACTGTCAAAATATTTTGTACATATTGAAACATATCATTTCCATAGCACACGGTGATATTGTTAAATAAATTGAACTGCAGTTGATTTTAGAGCAATAATATATTTATTTACAACTATCTATTTTAATAATTTTAACGATTGCACGAAAAATTGTGGCCGCGAAACTTTTTAACGACCTCAAGATTATCTTGCCTCGGCCGCAAGCGGCCTCGGCGATAACTGTTCTTTCGGTACATTAAAAAGGTATTTCGCGGCCAGCATACAAATAACTATTTTCTCTTTCTTTTTCTGTTTGCAGAACTTTCTATGTGTTCGATTATTGACTTTTTCTCTGGGTTTTGAATCTAAACATTGAAGTTCTTTATGGTGAAGTCTATGAATCAACTCAGGATGTAAGCTAGCAGCTGTGAGTAATTACTTTCATATCTACTGTTATAATTTAATGTGATTGTATATAGTGTAATGCAATTGTTGTTCTGATTAATTTTGTTGGAAATATACAATTTTTGTCTGTTGTTAATAATTCTGACCTTGAAAATTTATATTGCCCACTAGTTTTACATGTATTACTTCTTTAAAATACCTTTTTCCTAGCTCATATCGGGTGTCTATGAACATGCTCTACTCTGCAGGGTGGTTCCAGTGAAGTTCTTTGCAGTTTCTTGATGTAAAATTTTGTTATCAGAGAAAGAACCAAATGAAATTTATTCAGAGTTCTAGTACTGATTTTCATTATACTCTATTTCTTTTTCCTCAAAATGTCAATTTTTTATCAAAAATTATCAAATATGAATAATAAATACAAACTCCTAAATATCAGGTTCCCTAGTCTAGGAGAAACCCAACTTATTTCAATTTATCAAACAAAGAACGACAAGTGTCTTAAATACTAAATTAATAAAAGTTATAGAGTTCTAATCAGTTCAGAACTGTTCTGGGGCATAACATGTAATGTTGTGATGAAAGTTATTAAATTGTTCAAATGACAAAAGTCTTGGAGGAATTTGTTTGTACGAAGCGCTAATATTGTTTATTGAGGTGTTTAATATTTGCGGAAAGTCTTATTGAATTTCGAATACCTTCTTGTTGTTGCTGCTGTCTCGTAGCCAAGTTGCTTTCTCGAAGTGGATTGTTGTATTCTTGAAGTCTGGTACGTACTGGTTTTATCTTCTTTGAGTCTGCTTTCTTCTTGTTAGTCTGATTTGTTTTTGTTTATTATGATTTTGTAATTTCGTAAATTGAAAAAAAATTCTGCGTGCTCTCTCTCTCTCAAAAGTTTTTTCCTCCTCTCTCCGCATCGTCGCAACCGAATTGTTTTGTTCTCACTCGCAATTTCTCACTACATTCCACAAATCACTTCCTCACTTCTAATTTTTCTCAAATCGTTACAACAACGATTTTCTTACAAGCTATTCCCGTATCCTAAGAAGTTTTCATTCAATTTCTTCATAATTGATAATATTTTTATTTTATTCTTAGATTCTTTCTATTGAAATCCTACACTTTTGCCTGTCCCAATCTGACACACTCAGTGTTTTGTTTTGTGCCCTGTTCGTGAGATTTGTAATACTGTGTGTTCTGTTCAGTAGTTTGGGTCTTTTGTTGGTTATTTATTTTTAAAACCGTTTTTTGGTTTGTTTCGTTGTCTGTCAGTCATTGTAATGTTTCAATATGTGCTGTCGTTTACTTTTAGGTGGTTTTATTTGTGGAAGTCTTGTTGTCCTTATTATTCGTTACGATGGTATTGAATCAACCTGCAAATGAAAAGTTCTCACAAGGTGAAACTCATGATATTATGGTGGCTATTGATTTGAGGTAGGTAGCTAAAGTGAGCTCTTCAGATGTTGGTTATGTATAACTACTTTTGATATTTTCCTTTTTACTTCTTGAATTGCAAATAATTTATATTTCTATCTTGACAACTTCTTATACCGAAATACTACATTTCTCTTCATCGAAATATTTGTTATAGTTTATCTATGATGAAAATGGCTATTATTTTTAAGCTCTACTAGCAAAATAAACTAGTAAAATTGTCTCTGATATATCATGAAATTTTTTTGGATCACCACTACTCTTCAAACCGCTTATATTCATTCTCGTATGTCTTGCGGGATTTGTCAGGTCCTAGTATTAATATTGCAGCATTTGCAGTGTAATGAAAATGTTACTGGAAGTTCAACTTCAACACATTTCCCACCTTACAGGTGAAAATTTAAAATATATAAATTGTAGATATTGATCTCTACTTCCAAATGCCCTCCTCAGAATTTGAATAAGATGTTTTCCCTTGAATCGGCGTATTTAGAAAGATTTGCCGTAAATTATTTATAACGCTATTGTGCAAAACTTACACATCTGATAGAAACCATCTTGCGTACAGTTGAACCACATGTTATTAACAAACAATCGTTACCGACCGATGATGAACCCTTTACTCCCATAAACACCTACTGCGTAGGCTTATTATGGCAATTACCTGTCAGAAAACAACTACTCCCCTGGCTAAGACCACGACGAGTATTGAATTAAATCTAACAGCTACTTGTGCAACGTTCCTCAAAGCATCAGAGGACGCAATTGCAAGTGCCCTCTATGACCACAACCAGCAGAATTATGTTTTGATTTGGACAGGGTGACCACCTGCAGACTAGTTTCGAGGTTGTTGCCTCTCATCAGTGCAAGGGCAGGTCAACACAGACAGCACTGAAGCCATCTGTTCCCCGTCCAAACCAATACACACTCATCTGATTAGTCAATTCTGGTTCACGAGATGGAAGCAGTTTCTAGGCCGCTCCACCTAGTGAGCAGAGGAAGACAACTCCGAATCTCCGGGTTAAGAGATTTAATCTAAGAAAATAGAAATCTTTGCTAACGAACAGTCGTTACCGACCGATGATGAACCCTTTACTCCCATAAACACCTGCTGGGGTTTTTATTAACGAACGATATCCTGCTGGGGTTTTTATTAACGAACGATATTATAAAAATGAGTATAGGCCATTTGCGTTATTAATTTTGTGGGGAAAGAACCTCTAATTGGCTTGGTCTAATCAGATTCATTTTCATCAATTTGAGCTTTGAAATATTCAATTTATTTTACATTTATTATTTCAAATAGATCATTCAGAGTTCTGGTATAGATTTAATATTCGTCAACAATTCGAGTATTATTCTGGTTTTTTCCTTCCATAAACCTTAATTTCAATTATGATTTTTTTTATTTCCATTTGGATGATTTTCATGAATATTTTCGTTTGTATTTTCGTCAGTTTTTGCTGAGGAATAAACATCATCCCTTCGCATTCGTAATTTCGGCGTAAAACGAAAACATGTAACATATCAGCCAGCCATATTTTTCACTGCCTTCCGCCTAGTAATTCTCCCTCGTTTGTTCAGGTGAAATTGCCTAAGTGAGTCACGCTTTAATTGTTTCACTTTTATAACACACAACACGTTATTTGAAATTAGTCATCGAGAGTGCCCTGCAATGATTAATGGGGAAGGGCATGGCATATTCGATGTTTGCTGTGTGTCAGAGAGAATGGAAATTTCACGTGTTTTTTTTGTTTCATGCTTTGGTTGAGCTAGACTAATCTATACGTGAGAGATCGGGCTAATTGGCATGAAATCGACAATGCTCTACTATTCACTATAATACAGGGTTTCTCGAGTGGCCAGTGAGCGATAAAAAGTTGCAAACTACTTTTTGGTGGGTTTGATGAAATTTGGTCATGGTTTTTATTGAACTATTGTACAGGGTGTCCCAAATTCTAGCCTCATCATTGGGATCTCGGTAACCAGAAGAGATACGAGGTCGGTTAAATGGAGGCAAAGTTGCGCAATTTGGTGCTCATTGAAACGCCGCTTTCATATTTGAAAAATTCCGAATACTTCCGAAGATTTTGGGAAAAAACCGATTATTCGCGATTTCATTTTAATTTTTTTGTGACTCTATTTGAATAGATATAACAAAACAAATTTCACATTCTCATTGCTACTTTTTCTGTTCTACAAGATAGTGTTATCAGATTTTCAAACAGACGTTTCGTATTTGAGCTGCCATCATCAACTTTGTTTTTTTAAATACGTCCTTGGATTTTTTATTATGGATTCTAAAATCTTCTAATGTCCCAAAACAAATGATGTATCGCAGTTATTCGAAAAGTTTATATTAATAGCATTTTCCATAAGAACTCATGTGTTAGAGAGAGACAGAGAATATATATTTGGTAAGATCTTAGCAGGACATCGTTAAAATAATTTTTTCGAAAAAGAACGATACACCATTGTTTTAAGGGCCTCAGAAGCTCCTAAAAATTGATATAAAACAATGTGTGATGTTTTAATTATTTCAAAAAAAGTCAAACAAAAACTATAAAATTGAATACCCAATGAAAGTTAAAGCAAATATTCAAATTGTAATCCACCTGCTTGAATGTATTTTCGTGTCAGTCTGTGAAGTTTATAGATGGCACGCTGAATGGTCCTTGCAGGGATAGCCCTTCTCCCTTATTAGGTCTTGTCGTAATACTTCAAGATTTTGTGGCGTGTTTCGATAAAGACGGTTTTTGAGAAATCCCCAAAGAACGTTATCTAGAGGGTTTAGGTCGGGGCTTCTAGCAGGTCAACGTACGGGACCTTGGTTTCATTTAATACATTTTTAACACATCTTCCATTATGAGGTGGTGCACCGTCTTGTTGCCACCATAGTAATACGTAATACACCCAAAGGTTCTTCCATTAAGGAATCCAATATATTGGTCCTTATTAATTCTGCATATCTATCGGAATTTAATTTTCCTTGAATAAAAAACGGGACGATAATTTTATTGTGCCACATACCGACCCATACGTTAAATGATTGTCGTCCCTGAGGTCTTACTTCTTGATTCTGCCTTGGGTTTTCTATTGACCAATAGTGTTCGTTATGTCTGTTAAATAGTCCATCTGTTGAAAAACTGCATTCATCTGTCCATATAGTTTTATTTAGGAAGTCATCATTTTCATTAATTTTATTTTGCAACCAGTTACAAAATTCTAATCGTCTCTCAGCATCGCCAGGTCTTAGTGTTTGACTAATATGGATTTTGTAAGGTTTATATCCACGCTTATTTAAAATTCTCCAAACTCTCATTCGCAGTAATCCTACTTCTTCTGAGAAAACTCTAACTGAAGCTCGAGGATTATTATTGGCCTTGAAAAATTCTTTAAAATTATTCATTTTACTTTCTACATTGTAACAGTTTTCAAACTTACAGTGTTCAAGATAATTTGTTCCTCTTCTGGATCGATTCGCGTTCCATATTCAACCCTTGGCTTAACAAAACTTCCGTACTGAGCTAAATTATTATCAATATTAGCAAAATAACTATAATGCGGCTGCCGTCTTTCTGGATATTCCAACAAATAGCGCTCATAAGCCGTTTTGGAATTTCGATTCGAAATATAATAAATCCTTATCATGTCTCGTTTTTCTTCGTTAGAAAAAGTCATTTTCGTTTAATAAGCGTTGAGGATTAGTAAACGAACAGTGAACTGTCAAAATATTGGATAATTTAAACATTAACAAATGAACTAAGATAGCCAGAATGCACGATGCACAGCCACTTTGATAAAATGCAATTATTTTTGTAAATATAGCCTAGGGCCTAGAGTTTGAGGGATGACACTTCAATTAAATTATTTATTACCCACCCACTTTTATGTTAGTTTTTGAGTTTTATGCAGTGCGTTATTGCAAAAAGAGTTTGTTTTAACTCTATTAAAAATCTAATTTTTCTCTCTCTCTAACTCATGAGTTCTTATGAAAAATGGTATTAATATAAACTTTTAGAATAAGTGCGATACATCATTTGTTTTGGGACATTAGAAACTTTTAAAATCTATAATAAAAAATCCAGGGCCGTATTTAAAACAACAAAGTTGATGATGGCAGCTCAAATACGAAACGTATGTTTGAAAATGTGATAACACCATTTTGTAGAACAGAAAAAGTAGCAATGAGAATGTGAAATTTGTTTTGTTATATCAATTCAAATACAGTCACAAAAAAATAAAAATGAAATCGAGAATAATCGGTTTTTTACAAAAATCTTCGGAAGTATTCGAAATTTTTCAAATATGAAAGCGGCGTTACAATGAGCACCAAATTGCGCAACTTTGCCTCCATTTAACCTACCTCGTATCTCTTCTGATTTTCGAGATCCCAATGATGATGCTCGAATTTGGGACACCCTGTACATTCAACTATTTTCCAATCAAACTTTATTGAATAATTTCAGACATTCATTTAGCACCAGATAAGTATTCTCTTTCGGTTGATAAATTAACAAAGTCTTACCAAAAATCTTCCGATTCTGTCGAATCACTACTTCTTTGTAAAATGGATGACATGGATATGTTTTAGCAATATTATGAATAAGCCAGGAATCACACTGATCGACCAGGACCGACGGTCCACGACAATGAAACTTTCATACTCACACTAGTCGACCATCTACGACCGACCACTAAAATAATTTTGTGAATCCGACATTCAATTCATTTCATTTCGTTTTTGACAAATATACATTGTATTGGAAACGTACCAGAAAGAAATAATATTTATACAAGAGTTGATAGAAGAGAGGAAGACACTATTTACACATACAGTTTCTACAACAAAAATGGACAATGAACAAACTGTCTTCACAAGGACAAGAATTTATTAATGGTATAAAAATAGTTTTCAGTCAGGAATGTTTTCAGGTTTAACTTGAACGAATTGAGTGTTCTGATGGATTTTACGCGGTCTTGTAGTTTGTTAAACAGTTTCAAACCCATATGATTTGGCTAACAGTATATTATTTCATTCCTTGACAAAGGCACACAAAATTGACTTATTTGTCTGGTATAATTATGAAGGTATCCATTGAGTCAAAATTGTAACTTATTTTTAAACACATATTGATCTGACATTCAAAAAGTTGTGTGAATTTTCTATTTATGTAATGAAAAAAAGTTGAATTTATAATTTTAATGCTTTTGTAGGAGTGATAGTGAAGAAGAAAGAATTATGATAGTGTGTTATTTTTATAAACGATTAATAAAGAAAGGTAAAAAAGTATTTGGAGTAGAGAACTTCATTCACATCGGGAAAAAGAAGGTAACTTTTGCACCAGTCATTCCAAATTGCTAGAAGATCAATAAAGTTCTGAACTACCTACTATTGAATGTTCATGAATTACTCCAACAAAAATTCTCAATGAAAAAATTGCCGTTTTTGATTTGCTTGGCATTACATCCCGATGGAGCACCAGAGATTGTCTTATTTTTCCATATCCAGCACGTGAATTCTTTAACTATAAAAAATATGTGAGATACTATAAGTTGAACATTACTGGTACTTATAACAATTATCCATCAATGACTTCTCTATTGCTGTAATTAGGATTACCCTGATTTAACGTAGGTCATCACAGCTGTTATTGGAATATTCATCTCTGCGGCGGTCCACATGGTTCCTGTATTGGTCCGTTGCTTTAAAAACACTAAAAACTTGGATGAACAATGAATTGTAAATATAGTACTCACATTATCCAGTTGGGTCTCATTTTTTAGGATACGTAGGGGTACGTTATATGAATTGATAACTTCGACAGAGAGAAATACGGCCCTGGTACCTTGACCACTCCCCTAGCTCTCTGACTACTTCCTCTAAATCCATAACAAACGAGAATAAATGATCAGATTTCATATCCATCTTGATTCCATTGATTCCATCTTGATTTGCATTGATTCCAAACACACCGAGACAATTTTTTATTAAAACAGTTCATGATAAAAACAAAATGAAACTTATTGATGAACAAAATTTCACTTCAAACTAAATATAACCTCAAAAAGTCAAACTTTGACAGGTAATCACAAAATTCGAAGCAGGTACGCTAGAGGGGATAAACGATTTGATTAGCTTTTCGCAGGCTTTCCGCAGTTGATCAGATAGATAGATTTTATTTGACAACGTTACATAACATGCTTGTTGCAGGTAAGTTAGTGAATCAAAAAATCAATAAAAAACAAATACAACAGAAATATGTAAAATAATTTTATAAAATTGTATGAGTACAAAAACAACAAAAATATGTAAAATATGTGACCGAACAGGTAGTTACTAGTTGATATTATAATCTACGTGAATAAGTATAAAAATGTATTGGGATTTCAAATTAAGATTGTAGCGCTACCGGCGGCGGACGATGAAGTACTTTCTACGACATTGATTTATAACCTTACTTTTTCTTCCATATAGATTTCATTGTTTACTTTGTTTATTTCGTGTATTGAGTATTTGAAGCGTGGTTTAGGCCCTTTAAACATTGTTAAAACTGTGATTTCGATGATTTTTACCTTTTATTAATGTTCATTCAAATAAATGATTATTGGTGTAAGGATTAGTGTTAAGGTGTTAATAGTTACCTTGTTAGAAAAAAGCCAATGGTCTTCTTATAAACAAAGACAAATGACACAATTAAAATTAAGTTTATTGGACTTTCTGAGGTATGTTGAAGTGACCGAAAGTTCTCGGTGTGTAGTAGAAGGTGAAGAAGTCCTCAATGCAGACCATATAATATTATATGGAAAAAATAAATGGAACTCTTCAGTGACAAAAGTGTGTGCCATCTGTCTCCAGACAAGCGCTCTGCAATCCGAGCCTCATCAAGTGAGTGGAGAACTCAGAATTATAGACGGTTATATTAAAATTATGCAAATGTAAATAAGTCAATGATAACAAGATACCTACCTACCTTTGTTAATATAGTCTTCTTGCTTAAAATAGATCGAACACACTTTCATAAATTTGCTTATTGGTTTGGCAATCCGAACCTTTAATATCCAGGCTTCTCTTCTTGAGATTAATTCTCGTCCCATCTCCGTTTCAAAATAAACCTTTCCACGGGATATCTTTGAAAAATTAATTTCTTTTGGCCTAGGAATTGCAATGTGGCACAGAACAATAACCATTGTAAGACGCCATTATAAGACCGGAAGGGTCGCTTTACTTGTAAAAAGGCAATTTCTCATCACTAAATTAAGATGAAATAAAAACGGTTCAAAGAAAGGCTCTATATTCTTAAAAAATCAATGGTAAACAAACGATACGAAAGTGTGGTTAGAAAGCAATGTCGCAGAAACTAGTTACATTAAAGCCACCAGAGTGCGTATCGCTTAGCATGAAATGCCAATAACATCAGGAAAAAGTCGAATTCAGATATTCCTCAGTACTATAGAAACAACTCGCTAGTAATAATGATTTAATTTTTTTTGAATAAATAGAAGCTAAACAACTTGTAAATGATTATATAAACTGACTTTCAATGAATTTCTCTGAGAATTTGTTAGTCTGTACCGAGGTGGTACGAGCAGATGCGAATTACGTGTTCTATAATCATGGATATCCAAATGTCTAGTGAAGTTAGATTTATTTTTATGTATTTCTAAAAGAGTATTATAAATATACAGGGAAGGTAACGGTAAAACACCGATCTTCATAAATAAGGGTTTACAATGTTTCCTGTAATCAGCATTCAATATTATTCTAATGATCCTATTTTGCAATTAGAATACTCTCACAGAATGAGGTGAATTTCCCCATAAAAGAAGTCCATAATTTATATGAGAGTGGAACAATGCAAAATATGCACTCTTCAATGCATCAAGATCCAGGAATGGTCAGAAGCATCACTTTTTTCTCTGTCAAGTTTATTACTGTTTTGTCCGATGCTAAGATGGTTGTATCGTCAGCAAAAATTACACATTTGTATGATAACTTGCATTGGCTAAAATCATTTATGTAAATCAAGAATAAAATTGGCCCCACAACCGATCCCTGAGGAACTCCATGTATGACAATGTTGTTGGAAGCAAATTCATCATTCATGATTACCGATTGGGATCTGTTACTCAAATATGATTTAAATAGTTGAAACAACCTGATGTTATGCAAGAATTCAAGAGTGAAGTGATTGTATCAATTATAATTTCGATTACCTATACCATTGTTTAAATAGAACATAGTTAGTTAATGCCTGTGGAAAAGGTATTGGACACAAACGCGAGGGTCATCTAGCGTGATTAGTTACAAACATGAATATTTGACGTCATTTTAATGCAGGTTTCTTCAAAAAACCCTGATTTTAATGCTTTTCCATTGTTTTAATCAAGTTACGACATGACTTGGAGGCCAGATCACTAAAGTTACGACATGACTTGGATGCGAGCTCACTATCGCCATCTACATGTCGCATCCATTTTGATCCAATTATAATACCATTAGCTTGACTAACTATCTTCTATATAAACAATGCCTATACCTTTTATAAAATCGCTATTCAGGCCATAAAAATCCAAACATTTTGTTTTCTTTAGAGCATTCACAGCTTCAAGTATTTCTGAATGCAATATTGATGCCAGAAAAAAAGAGTGCCTTGTTGACGGAAGAGGCTGCATGAAACTCAACGACTTTTTTTCAACACGAGGAAGAGTAGATATAAGACTTTCAACAATACCTGCAAAAAAATCACTGAAGGTTTCAATAGAGATGTCAGTTGCATGTTGTTGTTTGGGTTTACGTTTCAGTTCATGATTTAGGCTGTGTCAAGTCACCGGTCGGACAAGGCACGCGCGTTCAGTATGACGATGAGTCGGACCGACCAGATGATTGAAAATATTGGTCACATACATACAGTTCTAATGAGGTCGTCAAGTCAACCAAATGACCGCGCTGGTCGAATCATATTGGTCAGACCGGAGACTTGACTCAGCCTTATAATACGCCAGCTGCTCTTTTGTTTGTTGTCTGAATCTGTAATATATTTTATGCACTAGCGGGTGGTAAAGTACACTTTACCGCTCGGTTCGCCGGGCGTAAAGTGGCACTATACCGCCCTTGGGCGCATTATGGCCCGGCGGGCCGTAAAGTAGACTAAATTCTCAAATTGTCTATATTCACACATCATTTCATGCAATTCCTAACACGAATTAGAATCATTTAAGTTCAATAGAGCAATACTCTTTCTAACATTTGTTCATAATCGTTGGCAATTTTTTCGGTGATGATCCATTTATTTGAAATAGATTCTCCAATATAGCACTCAGCTACTATAGTTTCACATTCCTCATATTATGTTACCCTTAATTATTGTATGCATAACGTATGAAACGTGTAGACCATTGCAATTCAAGTCAGTATTTGTCATTTGCGCTATAAAACCGCTAGTGCGTAAAATTTTGTATGTATCACGTGCGTAAAATGCGTTCAAGGCCTTCGGCGTGTGATGGCCCTCGACAAACGCCATCGGGCCATCATCCACGCCGCAGGCCATAAACGACTACTTTACGCCCTTGATACATAAATAACTATATTATACGAACATTTTTTGGCATTGTTCAATGCTTGTCTATAACTCTTGCGATAGTTATTATAGATTAAGTATTCAGCAGGACTTTTCGTATTAGGGGAAGGTTGCCTAATTCGTACCACTTTGGACATGTTATTTTATTTTCCGTTTAATTTGGCAAATATTTCAAAGTGTTTGTGATATAGCGAAACCTTCATGTATTGGCTTCTTTGTCACGGAAAACAAAGAATGTACCTTTTCATATTTTCACGTAAATGATAAAATGGACAAGCACTGCATTCGGTACGAATTAGGAACACAGTTTCCTAAATCGTACCGACCTATTTCTCAAATCGTACCATAGAATCAAATGGCCTCAACAAGTAAAACACATTTTATTCTGAAAATGTATGAAATAGCAAAAAATGAACTTAAAAACGGGTTTAAATCATAACCAGATCGACTAAATATCAACAGTCAGTGATTTAATTACATATCTCACATATATAAGTTTTTACATTCGGTGTTAATCCTGCACATTCCATATGAGCCCATTGTTTGCACTTCATGCACTGAAACCACGTTTCCCGTGATTTGGTCCTGGAATATGGTTCGGAACAATACAGACACCAGGTTTCAGAACTATCGTCAGAAAAGTTTTCATCATCCGAAAAAATTATTGTGTTTCTTGAAGCTGCCTCCCTTTTTAACCGTTTTCGTTCGTTCTGCAATGGTGAATCATCTTTTATTGAAACTCCTGCAGGTTTTTTGGATTCAGCAGACTTGCGTTTTTTCTTGGGAATACCGGCACTATCGGTTGTTACAACTCTTTTAACTTTGGCTGTAGATTGTTTCCTCTTTTTTGCCTTTGCTTCTTCTAGTTGATCTTTATAAGGAGTGGATGTCAATTCGACAGCTTGTTGTGCTCCTTTTTTTAGGAATAACTGGTTGTGGTGGTGTTAAATCTGCTTTAGAAGTCGATGGCAGGATACTATTCAAATTCTCCGGGGAGGCAATACTATCATTCACTGCAATACTCATATTTGGAGTTTCTATAGTGTTGGTTAAATCAAGGTTTGGTACTGGAAGTGGTTTGGGTAGTAAATACTCTGAAGCTGCGAACCTGTCATCCCCGAAAACAGTCCGGTCAACAGGCCAGCATCCTATGCTTTTGAAGCAATTTTCAGCAAATGCCACGGTTGCTGCTTTTCCATAGGCTTCGCCAAGAAGTTGCGACATTTGAAACTGACTAATTGTTCGGCCACGATTAGCTCTCAACCAAGTTTCTGCAGCCTGAATAAAAAATGAACTCAAGAGGTTTGAAAAAACACACGTCGAAAGGTTGAAGTCTATGTGTCGTATGGCCTGGTAATTGTAACATTATTATACCAGACTTTTTGGCCAAATCAAGCGCTTCCAGATTTTTGGAATGAGTTGTATGCCCATCCAGAAGTAATAATATCTTGTGATCTGGATCTGGTTTGGTATAAGAAATAAAATGCTGTAGCCATTTCACAAATAAATCAGTATTAATGTATCCAGTTTCAGATATTTCGACTAAACTACCAAGTGGTGCACCATTTGCTAGTTCAGGAGTATGCCTCTATCTCTTAAATATGATCATTGGTGGTATATAAACACCAGCTACACTCAAGCAGCAAACTATAGTTGTATTGACTCCTCGTTCACCACTTGTAATGGTACCCACTTGATGTTTACCCTTCTGAGCTAGAATTTTTTGTGGTTTTTTTTGCACTGTACTGAAGCCACTTTCATCAACGTTGAAAATTTTATCTGGTCCAATATTGTGTTTATCAACTAATTTTTCCAGTAATGTGAAAAACTCCATAACATTTTCTTTGTTGAAACCTCTAGCTCGAGCCATTGAGGTTGCTTCCGGTTGTCGAAGTGAAATTCGAGGATGCCGTTTCATAAATCCGTAATACCACTTTTTTCCTGCCATTTGTGTTCCTACATTGAACTTGTGCTTGATATGATGCTTTTCAGCAAGACTAAATGCAAGTCTTCTGACGTCTTTAGTTGTAACACCGAAAAGTAATTCCTCCATTCCCAGTACGTAAGCTGCGGTGGAGTCTTCAAAGTCTTTTCCTAATGTTATAAGACGTCCACGATGAATAACATTGCCGTTAGCAATAATATTTTTATTTTCCAAATGGGTTTTGAAATGCCATATCTTCTTCTACATTCATTTAAACCACATTGTACTTGTCTATACGCCGCTAAAGCTCTTTCTAATTCTTCTTGCGACCACTTTGCCATAATTCTAAAATAAAAAATTGATAACTAAAACTGAGTTCCAAAATCGGACCGGTACGAATTATGATCCTCAGAAAGGTACGATTTGAGAGCTTGGACGAATTTCGACACATCGACTTATGACATATTTGTACAAACGTTTTATCTATAATTTTATATGTTGAAATAATCTCTACACTGTCCATTTTCCGGAAGATGCAAATATTACATCAGCGTGCAACAAAACAACAAAACATGCGTTACAATGACGCTTCCACTCCAAACTGATGAAGTCACGTGCTGTAAGCGTCTAAGAAAGAAACAGTTATGCTTTTAATGGAAAGATGGCGATATTTGTTCTAAAATGAGGACAATTGAAGCAGTACGATTTAGGAGCCGGTACGAATAAGGCAACTTTCCCCTATCACTAATAGTTTTAATGCAATTCCTCATTTCCCGCAGAGAATTATCAAACCATGAAACTGGTGGTTTATATTCCTCGTATATTATTTTCATTGGAAAACATTATACAGCACAGTCTGAGTCTGCCAATGTCTTCATGAAAGAATCGGCAAAAACATTCGTCTCTATAGAATCATTACATACATTATTCCAGTTAATTGATGACAATGAAGATTTCATTTTGTTAATATTTTTATGAATAATTTGCTTCCTCCAAACTTTCAGGGGGGGGGGAGAATTGAAGAAAGTGATCCGTTCTATCTCCTGTTACTCTAATCTAAGCTTTTTTCGAATGTTACTTTTCCAATTCGTGCCTGTACCTGAGTGAAAGAATAGCTCTGCTAAACTCCGCCATGTAAAATAAATACCATTTATTATTATTAATTATTAAATAAATTTCACTCAGATAATTCTGACAGGAAGAGCACACTATAATTTTCTTTAATTGCCCTGTATAAGCCAAGGTCTTCCTCGTTATTCACTAATCCTGCAAAAGTATCGCCAATAAAACATCTCTTTAGTTGAGTGGGATACATAAAATCGATAAATGCTTCGTAGTAAGGTTGGTTTGAGGGAACTGCCTCAATACACTACAGTTCAATTATTTTATCTTTGCCCGTGCGTCATCATTGTAATGCCAATGAAATAAGTCGAGAAATTTTAGTCAAAACAAAGTCTAAATGTAAAACGACGTGGCTGATATCCCGATAAAAATTACAACGTATAGATAATGAGATAAGATAATGAATTATTAAATTAACTAAATTAACATTTTCAAATTCATGGAAATGGCGAACCTCCAGACAATGAGATTGTTTTCTAAATTCAACTGAACACAGTATATATTTCAATTATTACGAGTCCGGTAACATCAGGTTTGATAGGATAATGAAACATGGGGGCAAAGATATGTTCATAAAATTTTCTCTTTTGGCCAGTGAGTTTACTAGAAACCTTTGACCTGCCTACTCTAATCTAATTTCAGTCACATTCATATAAGGAAGTTGTTTTATCCATACCTTAGCAGTCGTAAATCCATATTGAATCCTTTAATAACCTCAGAAGTTATTTTATCCACAATAATGCAATTTCGTATGTAACAGATAACGGAAAAAGTTATTCAGAAAAACAGGTTGAAGTTCAATATTTCCAAAACCTTTGCATACTTTGATATGAAAAAGTGAGTTACCATTCAAACATGTCCAAAACTCAAAAAACGAAGTTTCTAGACTTAGGATACAACTTTTTTCAGTTTTTCTGGTATTTACGTAAAAAATATGCTCTTTGTGAAGCAGTTTTTTCAATTAAAGCTCTTCGATTATCGTCTTTTTTAAAATTTAAATCCCAGCTTTATTCGCAAAACATTCAAACATGATTTGCACATAGAAACAACTCCTTATTTTTCAGTTCATCGTTCAAGGATTGAAGAGTAATATATTTTTCTGGAAAATAAAATAAATGTAGGAACATTTCAAAATTCATAGGATAGGAAGACTGATATTATGAATGCTTTTCGAAAACGAGATACAAGTGAAGCTTCAAATTTAAAAGAAAAGTAGATGTGACAATGAAGTTTTTCAATTAATATGAACTACTTGCCAGATGAAGTGGGAAAGCCAAAAAATTGCCTTATTTTGATTAGCTGTAACTTGGACATTTCTTGGCCGATGATGTATTTTCAACCAAAGGTGGAAAGCGCCATCCTTGGTCTATGCGTCATTGGCGTAGGGTTTTTTTTTCTGCAATTCGTTCTTTTTGTACAGGGTGAGAATTAAGAGCCGGAAACATTTTTAATTTTTGACCAATAATTTGGGAAATGAGAGGGACCCTAGATTTTTTTTTAAATGTTGGGTGAATTTTTGGACCGATACCTCGAGATATCTTTGAAATATTTTTTTTACTTTAAAATGTGGCCTTATTTAGATGAATTATAACAGCGACCATCTGAACTGCAATAAGGAATATTTCTACTGAAGATAATTTTACCAGTGGCAAGCAAAAAGGGGTTTATGATATTTAGAAACGAAATGTTTCTGTCCTCGGCCCATTATTGTTTATTATTTATATGAATGATTTGTGTAGTTTTATTGCACCAACAAAATGTGTTTTGTTTGCTGACGACACAACCCTCATATGCTCAAATAAGTCACATACCAGTTTACCTCAAATAATGGACAGTAATAAAAATTTAGCACATACTTGGTTTACAGCAAATAAACTAAAACTAAACAATGAAAAAACCCAGAATATCATAATATCTTCAAACTCCAAGGTTACTCTAGGAAATAATGTTAAGTTTCTAGGTATTACTATTGATGATCGACTTAGTTGGTCTAGTCACATAGAAACAACTACTCGTAAATTGTCTAGTGTTTTATTTGTTCTTAGACAACTGAGGCATACTGTAGGTTTGATGGCACTGAAAATGGCCTACTATTCACTATTCCACTCAGTCATTTCATATGGAGTTTTGATTTGGGGACATGCCACAAACTCGATAACTATATTCAGATGTCAGAAAAAAGCCATAAGAATCATGGCAAATGTAGGTTATAGAGAACATTGTCGTCCTCTTTTTATTCACTTTGAAATCTTGCCACTTCCTACTTTATATATTTAAGTTGTGTTATTGGAAATTCACAAAAATATTGAGATGTTTCCAAAACACTCAAACAACCACAATTACTCAACAAGATCTGCATTCTTATTGAATAATTCAAGACACCGATTAGCGGTTACTCAAAAAACTCGCTAAATCTAAATTTATATAACTGTCTCCATCAATCAGTAAAATTTTTGGATTTCAGAAATTTCAAAAATAATATCAAGAGATTCCTTTTCAAACATTGTTTATACACAATCGAGGAATATGTTGCTGTAGCTGGACGATTCATAGTTCTTGAGAAATAAATCATTTTTATAGGCTTGTGATTAACTCATGTTTATAAATCTTTGTTGATTTCAATTATATGTTTTATGCTTTTTTTTAAGTGACAATGTTCTCATTTTAAGATTTTTAATTTGTGCAAGTTCTATATTTACTCTTGACAATTCACTCTATTGTTTTATTCACTGATGTTTTCTTTTTTTTTTAATTAGGCTTTAGGCTAATATTATAAATGACTTGCCATAAATGTACCTTGTATGTAAAGTGGTCAAATAAATTACTCTCCACTCTCTACTCTCTCTCTTTCAACTGTAACGATCAATAAAACTGTTGAATTTTTTAAATAAAAACGAATTTTCGTTTCTAGATATCATAAACCCCTTTTTGCGCGCCACTGGTAAAATTATCTTCAGTAGAAATATACCTTGTTGCCGTTTAGATGGTGGCTGTTATTGTTCAACTGAAAAAGGCCATATTTTAAAATAAAAACGGAATTTCATAAAATAGCGATATTTCCATAGCAACGCAATTTATCAAAAATATTTCTAAGACATATCAAGGTATCGGCCCATCAATTCACCCAACATCTAAAAAACAATTATAAGGTTCTCACATTTCCCAAATTATTGATCAAAAATTTAAAATATTTTTTTTATAATATTGATATATGAACACTCAGTATTATCTTAATTTCCCTCTCCATGTAATAAGGAGGTGTACTCACTAACTTTATACATATCGTACAAAGTATTCCGTACTGCCATTTTCTGTCCTTCAGGTAAATCAGCTGTTCTCTTTTTAAGACGACGTCTATTTTTTCCTGGAGTTGATGGAATGGGTTTATTTTCGTTTCTTTAACTGATGTTATACACCGTTTTTCGGGATATTATAAGTGCATCTGCAATTCTCTAAAATACAGTAAAGGAAATTTATGAAATTTCTCTCCATTTCTCACCATGCGCTCTCTCCCTTTCAAAATACTCGCACAAATTCAACACAAATTGTTGTGCTTGTGAATGGAGAATAGTTCCAGGCATAATCTAAAAAAGAGTTAAAATATATTGTGAATGTTTTTGGTCTTTATTTATAGAATTAGGTAAGGTTTTTTCTCAATAGGGTTTTCACCCTCTGAATTACTGTTGTGTGAATATCCCGGTAATACGGAATTACAGTCACATATATCAATTGTGGGGTTAGAAATTTCAAAGATTATTTATGAAAAAAACACATTGTATTTATTGTACCATTGTTTAAATAGAACATAGTCAATGCCTGTGGAAAAGGTATTGGACACAAACGCGAGTGTCATCTAGCGTGATTAGTTACAAACATGAATACTTGACGTCATATTAATGCAGGTTTCTTCAAAAAACCCTGATTTTAATGCTTTTCCATTGTTTTAATCAAGTTACGACATGACTTGGAGGCCAGATCACTGAAGTTACGACATGACTTGGATGCGAGCTCACTATCGCCATCTACATGTCGCATCCATTTTGATCCAATTATAATCCCATAAGGTTGACTAACTATCTTCTATATAAACAATGATTGTACTTACTTTGAAATTAATGATTGTAAGAGACGTTTAGTTTTGAAAAAAACTGTTTTTATAATGTGTCTGACTGCAAAACGAAGTAAAAGTGGTGACAAATAATCCCGAATGACAGAAAATAATGACGTGATTGATGGTACTGCTCTAGTCAATACACTATTTGGCAAGTTTAGTTGAAATGTAAAAACACTGTCAACTCTATGGCTATCTCTTTTCACTGTTTTGAGTTTCAATGGATCATCACAATACCATAATTCTTAGCTTAGAAGACAAATGTCAACGAATTTTGATTCGCTCATAGCGGTTGATAGACAGAGATGTTACATAGAAGGTGTGTTATTTCTTAGATCATAAATTGATGACGCATGGGTAAAGATAAAACAATTCAACAATATTTGTTTTTAATTGTTTCTGTACGTAACACACCCATTCAAAATTCAACAAGTTCGTTACAGTATATTTCCCGGGCATCAGCGATATACCAGACTGTAGCATATAAAATTAAATTAAAATCATATAAAAAGTGAATCAAATCTCTCACAGTACTACAAAACTGCAGGATAACATCTCGTTGCCTTGGCTTTATGGTCTTTATATCAGGTTTGGCGCTTTATGAAGATATATTATTTCTGTTGTGACTTGCATGAGAGTAGAGTTTGATAACCCAAAATGAGGATGAGGCCAGACGGAAATCAAATTTTACATAACAGTCTTCGTTGTATGGAGTTGAAAGTCTGGAATTTATTCCAGAATTACCTGTACAGTGAACCCGATATACTTTTAAACTAGCTATACAGTGTGTCCAAGATAAGAATGAACGGCATGGGGATATCGGAAACGGTAAGAGATACGGGGTCGATTAAATTAGAGAAAAGTAGCGCATTTATGTGCCCAACAATATGCCATTTAGAAAGTTTTGATATTCCGAGTAGTTACGGAGATATCCGAGAAAAACCGAAAATTCAGAATTTCGTTTTTATTTTCTCCTTGGTTTATTTTCAAAGGAAATGTAAAACAAATAGCACTTTGTCATGGCCACTTTTTAAGGACTACTTGATAACGTAAGCAGAATTTTTCTGCGACGTTTCGTTTTTTAGAAAACATCATCAACTTTTTATTTTTATATGGGCCGAAACTAAAGTATACCATGTATACGACTCCATTTTCCATTGTGGATACAGCAACGTATCACACAGTATGATTTCAGAACCATTTCTCGCGCAAAATGAAATTTAGTGATCACTTAACATGTTTTTCTTTAATTTTAGATAGTAGGCGCTGGAAAAAAGACACACAATGTTCTGTTGTCATAATAATACTGTAGTTTGGTAGAATTTTTGTCATATTACCGTTCCTACTTTTACATCTCGTTACCTACCTAATTTGTGTTAAAAATGGAAAACGGCAGCTTTTTGAATACTGAAAAATTGGATATGTTGTCATGTTACATTTTGTGTTGATGTGTAAATGATAGTTTATTTGATCAGATGTTCAAAATGCAGTCCATTCAGTTCTAAACAATAGTACAATCGATTTCCAAATTCCATTCTTGTTATAAAGAGGATATTTCATTTCATTAGATGGTCACCATGTATTCCAGTTTGTTGTAAGCAAACAACAAAATCATGTTGGAGCATTCCTTCAGAATAAATAAAAAGTACTCGAAAAAGTAGCATTGTTTTTATCGGGTTCGTACCTACCTATCAATGTTGGTGAAAATTTAGTCCTTTGTGCAAGGTTTTACTGTCAAGTCCGGAAACTGTCGAATTGAAATATCTTAATCGAATTGCGAACTGTTATTTTCTGTTCATCATGGTTTACACTGCAGCATTTCGTTTACTAGTATCCACAGAGCCTTTTTAAAGAAAAAAAATATTGATTCTAACTGAATTTAGGTTGTTGAGGATTTTTCAAAGTTCGGGATTTTAACTATTTTTCGGACTTGTTTGAAGGGTAGTTCAAGGGTGAAATCGTGCCCGGCAAAATACTCTCTGGTATTGGTCTCGTTCTCTACTATCCACAGAGCCTATTTTTCTTTCTTTGGTGTCTTGGCATCGACTGCTATGGTCATTAGCCATGTGTTCTTTATAGGCCTTGTTACTATCTCCATACGCCACCTTAGGAGCAGCACTGTTAATTGGAACGCAACAGTGAATCGTGCAGGACTCACCCCAGTCCAGCCACGAGATTTGAATAATTTAATCGGTCAAATTAAATTAAAAAATCCCAGCCTCAAATGGGGCTCGAACTCACAGAGCCTATTAATAGAAAAATTATTGAAATCGTGCCCGGTAAAATAATCTCTGGTAAAAGTCTCGTTTACTAGTATCCACAGGGACTATTGAAAGAAAAAAATATTGATTCTAACTGAATTTAGGTTGTTGAGGATTTTTCAAAGTTCGGGATTTTACGATTTTTCGGACTTGTTTGTGGGGTAGTTTAAGGGTGATATCGTGCCAGCAAATTACTCTATGGTATTGGTCTCGTTCTCTTCTATCCACAGAGCCTATTGATAGAAAAATTATTGAAATCGTGCCGGCAAAATAATCTCTGGTAACAGTCTCGTTTACTAGTATCCACAGGGACTATTTAAAGAAAAAATATTGATTCTAACTGAATTTAGGTTGTTGAGGATTTTTCAAAGTGCGGGATTTTAACTATTTTTCGGACTTGTTTGAGGGGTAGTTCAAAAGTGAAATCGTGCCCGGCAAAATTCTCTATGGTATTGGTCTCGTTCTCTAGTATCTACAAAGCCTATCAATAAAAAGAAATATTGAAATCGTGCCCGGTAAAATAATCTCTGGTCTCGTTCACTAGTATCATTGTTTATATAGAACATAGTTAGTCAACCTTATGGGATTATAATTGGATCAAAATGGATGCGACATGTAGATGGCGATAGTGAGCTCGCATCCAAGTCATGTCGTAACTTCAGTGATCTGGCCTCCAAGTCATGTCGTATTTTGATTAAAACAATGGAAAAGCATTAAAATCAGGGTTTTTTGAAGAAACCTACATTAAAATGACGTCAAATATTCATGTTTGTAACTAATCACGCTAGATGACACTCGCGTTTGTGTCCAATACCTTTTCCCCAGGCATTGACTAACTATGTTCTATTTAAACAATGCTAGTATCGTCAGAGCCCATTTATAGAAAAAAATACTGATTCTAACTGAATTTAGGTTGTTGAGGAATTTTCAAAGTTTAGGATTTTACGATATTTCGGACTTGTTTGAGGGGTAGTTAATGGGTGAAATGGTGCCCGCCAAAATACTCTATGGTATTGGTCTCGTTGTCTGGTATCCACAGAGCCTATCAATAGAAACAATATTGAAATCGTGACCGGCAAAATAATATCTGGTATAGGTCTCGTTCACTAGTATAGACAGAGCCCATTTATAGAAAATAGTATTGATTCTAACTGAGTTTAGGTTGTTGAGGATTTTTCAAAGTTCGGGATTTTACGATTTTTCGGACTTGTTTGAGGGGTAGTTTAAGGGTGATATCGTGCCCGGCAAAATAATATTTGGTATAGGTCTCATTCACTAGTATCCACAAAGCCCATGTTTAGGAGAAAATATATATTTTTAGCTGAATTTACGTTGTTGTGGATATTTCGAAGTTCGGGAATTTACGATTTTTCGGACTTGTTTGAGGGGTAGTTTAAGAATGAAATCGTGCCCGGCAAAATACTCTGGTATTTGTCTAGTTCTCTAGTATCCGCAGAGCCCATCAATAGAATACTAATAGATTCTCATGAAAGTAAAAAAATCAGTTATGATAAGATTCAAAGCAGGCTCATTGTTTCCTCAATCAAATGGGTACTCTGCAGGTTTTGCTTTTCCAGTTCAAAAATCAAATATTTTAGGAAATTTTCATCAACTGGAGCAGTGGTACAAATAATGAACCAGATGATAAGAACGTCTCGTTTACCTATTTACCATTGGTTTAAATACGATATGGCGATAGTAGTTCAAAATATGTGCAGCTGCAAGTGTAGATAAATAAATTTGAAATGGTTGTCTGAATTTAACACCAACACCTCAGACGGGTGGAAATTTTGACGGTCTACTTTGTGTACCACCTCCACGGTAAGAGTTAACAATCGTATCCAGGAAAATATCTTAGTTGTTGATGGGCTCAGCATACATTTGGGATTCCATTGTACCCTATACAAAAATCCATGGGTGTCAAGTCAGGAGATCGTGCAGTCCAAGGAACTTTGACTCCCTGTAACTCGAAAACGAAGCGAATTAGGACACATGATTCTAGGACACAAAAATCTTATTTTTGCATAAAAAAACGACCCCAAATGTTTTGCGTTTAACCCAGGGTCACCCTGTTTAACAATGAATTTGTTTTTCTTGATCGCTAGATGAACCAAACCAATGAGATCCCCTTCGCCGAATTGAGTTACACAAAACGAATTACCCTCGCCGGTCGGGGTTGTACAGGGTCGATTAGATGTTAGCGGCGAGGAATAAGACGACCTGAGTGACTTCTTCGACATGGCATGGCGGAAGGGTCGGACAGTGTCGCTAAGCTCTGTGTTCGGTGTGCTTGATCACTGACAACTTGTTGATTATGGTCCTCCTGATCCGGACGATCCGGGGCCAGATGTCGACTAATGGGGTCTACAGCTCAGTCTCGCAGAGCGCGGTAATTCTAACTTATGTTTGTTTCAATGGGGTGGATCGAATCTGATCGGGGAATTAGTTGGCGAAAATTGGCTATTGTTGGTGTAGGGAAAAGGGCAAGCATCCCGAAAATTACGGCTTATGTCAAAATGAATGAGAATGACTTGAAAGTCATTGCATGTAAGTTGTATACAATATTTTTCCTACGACCAATCAAAATGAAATAAAAAAATTAACACTTCATTTCTGAAAGGACCCTGCACACCTTTTATGGAAAAATGGCTCTCCGTCAAATTTCTTCAATTTTTGAGATGTTGTAGAATTGATCATTCTGATGAAATGTTTCAATGGGCGCAACACGATCCTATGACTAGTTTTCGAGATACAGGGTGTTGAATATGAAAAATATTCACTTCTTCTCATCACTCCGTATCTCCCAAGTTATAAATTAATTCTAGTTTATTTTTTGTGGTATTATCATAATATCCTTTTATGACAAATTCATTTCCAAATCTTTTCGTAGTACTTGATAATAATGCTATTTTGAAACTTCTGTTGTTTTATAAAGAGAAAATGCGAAAAAAGGTAGAATTATCACATAATATTGTAAATTCATTTCATCTATCATCACAGTTGATACAATTCATACAAGGTGATTCACGAAAATGGAAAAATAACGAATTCTGGTTTTTGGGACACCTTGTAGTAATAAACCCACCTAAAATGATAACATTCTCGCGAATAATGTTAAATCATGTGTTTCATCGTATACAGAGTTGAATGATGTTTTTGGCAGGTTGATATAGTTCTTCCTCATCGGGCCCCTTTTTTTTCGGGATTTAGATTTTCCATACAATACCGTACAATAGCGTACCCTCGAAAGAAAGCCACAACTCGAATTATTATCTGCAGCATCGTCAAGTAGACGATTCAATGGACCAGTTACTTTCCCATGATTTCCCATGTTTCTCAGAAGTCATATTATACTTGTTTCATTCGCAGAAATTCCTTTTTACGAATTTTCAATCTATTAAACAATAAAATTGTAGAAGTCTCAAAATAGCATTATTATCGCCCTATACTACAAATAGATTTGGACATGAATTTATCACACACCTGTCAAGTGGTCATTTATTAGCGTGAAATAATGGAAATAAATGGATTTTTTCACAAATTGTTCGCCTTGTATATAAAAAACCCGCCATAGGATTCCGTTGAGAATTTTCAACGATATGAATGAAAGTACTTCGAGTTTAACCAAGAAAAAATATCGCTACCTTTTCGGAATCCCTTATAAGCTATAGGGTGATGAATAAAATCAAAAGTTTTTATTTATTAAAGTATAACTAATTTTTCATATCGACATCATTCGACTCTGTATACGATGGAACTTATCATTTAACATTATTCACGAGAATTTTTTCATTTTAGGTGGGTTTATTACTACAAGGGGTCCCAAAAACAAAATTCGTCATTTTTCCATATTCGTGAATCACCTTGTATAAATTGTATCAACTGTGATGATTAATGAAATAAATTTATAATATTATGTGATAATTCTACCTTTTTTCGCATTTTCTCTTTATAAACAACAGGATTATGAAAGTCTCAAAATAGCATTATCACGTGAAATCGCCCTGTATTACGAAAAGATTTTTATATGAATTTCTCATGAATTCATAATTCAAGGATGTGATGATAATATCACAGAAGATAAATCCCAACTAAATCATAACTTGGGAGATACGGAGTGATGAAAAGTGAATATTTCTCATATTCGACGACACCCTGTATCTCGAAACCAGTCATAGGATGGTGTTGCACCCATTGAAATATTTCGTCAGAATGATCAATTCTACAACATATCGAAAATTCAAGAAATTACACGGAGTCGTTTTTTACCTTAATACATTAGTGTATAATGTCCGTTTAAAGGGACGCACGTTTATGACGCTATATCAAGAAGTTCTGCATTACCGACCGATAATTTTACTTTGGAGGTTACATTTGATGATCAGTTGATCGAGTACTAGTAGCTAGTTTTGTAATTAACCAAAGTGTTTTGTGTTGAAAGTGTTATCAAATCATGATGGATGCTAGTCAGTATAGTAGCAGGAACAGGGGATAAGGTTTTATTTTTTCTTGACATCAATTTCTAAAAATTATTCGCATTGAATTATATCAATCCACTTCAGAATGTGTATTGAAGTGATACGTCATTACACTGGTCGACAATATTTATGTCAGTGACTTAGAATTGCACGAAAATATGCCTCTCTCTTTAAACGGACATCATACTCAGTGACTAAAATTGTTTCAGATTATCCTTACATCAACTTCTACAAATTATGGAAGAAGAAGATTTACAGGAAGGTGATATTCATATGGCGCCACCAGTAGACGGTGAAGAGACTGATCAGGATAGCGACTTGTTCGATGATGAAAATGAAGCCAACGTCAATCACCTGGGACCAGTTGGTAAATGAACCAAAAAAAATTAGGGTGCATTGAATATACAGCGAATTTAATAGTATTCGTGTTTCTTTTTAACATTTTGAAAATTAATTTTGTTATTACGCAAAAATTCAAAAAAATAGACATGGCTGTATAGACAAATGCCCTTCTAAATTTCATTATAAAACATTGATGGGGTGACTGTCACTTTGAGGAGGGTGGAAGAGGGTCATTTTTTTATGTCACAGTGTCTTTTCGAAAACAAATCGATGTATTTCAGGGTTCTTCTTGAATATGGCTAATAAGGTAGAAAATGAATTTATCCATTACTTTAGGATCTCAATGTATGCCTTCATGATAATGTAATCCCACATTATGAAATTCCATAGCAAATTCACATCGGAGTGTTTTTTTTTTCAAGTTAGAAAATCAAACCGTAATTTTACAATGTAATATTCCACTGCAAATCATTCACGTTAGAGAATCAAACCGTAATATTACAATGTTAAACTTTAATGCAAATTTTTGTTGTGAAGTAATATAACAATATGAAGTTCCATCGTAAAATTATGTCATAACGTAAAGTTACATCGAAGAAGTGCACAGAGTTATTCAGGATGATATAACACGTGGTATGCGAAATTCCACTCGAAGGTAAATTCCCGTTAAAACGGGCGGTAATTAAATCGCCGCTAGTGGGAGCGGAAAATTTTTTTCCAGTGTAACATGATGAATAACTATTACGGGGTCAAAATACTGTAACGTCTTTCAAAACATTGACATTATTCGCAAATAGCCGTAATGCAACATATCTATTTTGATAAAGAAAACAATCTGACGAAAACACTGAATTCCTTGCTACTGATAATTATTCCTGTATACTTTTCAAGTATTAAATGAAACAGATGAATCCTATTACCTAAAATGTCTGTTGAGAATGTAATCAATCGACGTTTCAGAAATAATTCGAATCCATTATTCTCTTCAACCGGATTTCTGCTGAAATTGAAATTTGTGGTGCTCGCAAAACATCTTTGATAATAATAATTGGTTATTCCTAATACTCCATCACGGGCTCGAAGATCTCTCCGGACTCCGTTTCAATGCAAGAGCAATAAAATGCAAATTATACTCTACTGGAGTAATAAAACCCAAAATATGAATTCATTGAAAATTAGATCGTGAATACTTAAGACCCTTCTCTGGTTAAATGGTTCGTCAACAAAATATTGTTATCAAATTAATTAAAAGGGAATCGATTTTATAATTATAGCCCTTTGATGGCATTAGTCGTACTTGAATTACTTCCTTCGGCTTGTTAAGGTCTATTTGTACTAATGAATTGAACGAGTTAGGCTGTGTCAACATTGACTATCGAATTCCGCCGAAACGATTGGAATTGAAAACAATGATATTTATAAAAAATTATGGAATCACTATATTTGATCCTTATATACAGTGCGTTCATAAAGTGTGGAAACGCTCTATTATCTTACGAGTTGATTATTTTCGGAGGAAAAGCTCAAACAAACTTTGTTTTTCAGTTTTCCACTTTTTTTTAGAAAAAAATTATTTTTCCTCAACCACCTTTCAAGATATGACGTCATCGATATTTTTTTTAAATTGAAAGGTTATATTTTTATGTCAAAAATTGAAATCCTGTATTTTTCTGAGTTCAACCACATACGTCATATCTCACAGTTCGATTTACAGTATACCGAGTATAAAGGAAACCAGTGTTCATATTTTCAACATTCATTTCATAATTTATTTGCTATCAAAATATCATAGGTTAGTAGTGAAAATAAACAAATAAGAAATCTACAGCAAATGCTCGAATTAAGCTCCTTGGGTCAGTTGACAATATCCAAGACGTCTAATGAATTCTTGCGTTACGTTAGACAACACCTCTGGTGTAATTAGTTGAATTTCAGTTCGAATTCTCCCCTTAATGTCTTCCAAATTGGTGGATCGGTTTATGTACACTTTACTTTTTGAGTAACCCCAGAGAAAGAAGTCCATGTGAGTTGAATCTGGGGACCTAGCAGGCCATTCAATTTGTCCGCGTCGTCCAATCCAGCGATTGGGGAACGTTTCATTAAGAAAATCTCTAACAACTCGAGCATAATGTGGACCTGCTCCATCCTGATGGAACCAAATAGAAGAAACTATTCGATCAGGTTGGTTGATGTCTGGGAATGTCTCAATTAAATAAGGAACCACATAAGTTTGTAACATTTCCAAATAATTTCCACTTGCCACATTACCGTCAAAAAAATATGGTCATACAATGGTATTCCTGAGAATCCCAGCCCACACAGTTACTTTTTGGGTATATTGGGTATGAGCTTCCATTGTCCAATTGGGATTTTCTGTTGCCCAATAACGACAATTTTGTGTATTCACAGTACCGTTTGTAAAAAAAGTTGAAAATAAGACATTAAATTCAAACCCATTATTTTGATTGCACACTTCTTGCATAAATTCACAAAACTCCATGCGTCTATCGAAGTCGTCTTCATTAAGTTCATGGATGAGTTTAATTTTATATGGATGTAATTTAGCTTTTCTAAGAATTTTCTGTACAGCACCACGACAGATCTCATTGTTGTCAGATAAAGTTGCAATTGAACAATGAGGATTTTCTTCAATTCCATGTAATACATTCAATTGAGTTTCTTCGGCAGCGGTAGATCTGCCACTCTTAGGCTTATCCCTAACATTGCCAATTTCATTGAATTTATGTAATATTTTGCTCACCGTCGATTTGTTTATTGGTTCTCGATTGGGATATTTTTCATTGAAGATTTCGCATACTTCTGCCATACTTCTTTTACGATCGCCGTAACCTAAGATCATCAGAACTTCTATTCTCTGTTTTTCTGATAGCACCATCGTTATTTCAAATAATTGCTTTTAGAATAATATTTTTCAGAAAGTTATTGCAGACTTATAAATTGATATGCTACACAACAAATCAATAGAATAATGACATATATAATGGTAACTAAGAACTTACTGTCTGGTTGCTAAGGGCTTTCAGATGTTTGCTCAGCCTACTATTTAAGTGTAGCAATATACTCGTACTAGCTACTGAGTAATTCTCAGGTTTACGTTGCAAAATGAATAATGAAATGAATGTTGAAAATATGAACACTAGTTTCCTTTATACTCGGTATACTGTAAATCGAACTGTGAGATATGACATAAAAATATACACTTTAAATTTAAAAAAAATATCGATGACGTCATATCTTGAAAGGTGAAGGGGAAAAAATATTTTTTTTTTAAAAAGAGGTGGAAAACTGAAAAAAAAATCGACCTGTCCGAGCTATTCCTCCGAAAATAATCAACTCGTAAGATAATAGAGCGTTTCCACACTTTATGAACGCACTATATAATGGAGGCATTCTACTATCATAATAAGTCAATGTAGCCGATAGGTACTGTTGCAAAACAGGTTATTATGATGATCTCAGGGACGTAAATAATAATAATAATGTATTCCTATTTTGTTGCGAAATGATACTCCAAATACCAGTTGTTCAGTTTACTCATCAACAAACTTCTCACTAAAATATTAGAAATTGATAATTCACAAAATACTTTTCGGAATGAAACGAATTATTTCCTCCTCAACTTACCTAAATGCAGGTACAAAGTTTATTAAATATAAACCGAGCGAAACCAGGAAGCTTTCAGTGAGAAGAATGTGTTTATTGACAATCAATGTTTAACAAATTGATTGTCTTGACAATGTTAATTTAACACCATTCACTACAGAGTGTTAACAAAATTAGTTCTCAGCATTCATCATGCTGCAACTACTCCCCACTCATTACCTTTACTGTATGCTATGACTACAATAGATCCATTAAGGTAAAGAAACATACTTTTTGAAATGACAAACATGAAAAATTCCCCTCTCTTCTTGAGAATCAGGATGTATCAATATATATTTTTTTAAATTCTATATGGACCTTCGAACAAAAGGAAACATTTTTTAGTTTCATGGTCCAAGACTGAAGAAATATGGTTAGCTTTCAATAATACCAAATCATCAATTGAAAATGTTTCAAAATTTTTGTTAAGTATTCAAAAACGCACGTTTTTTACTTCGTTTTAATAAATGTTCCTTAGCAAAAAATAATTTGACATGGGCATCAGCTTCCGAGTTTACTGATGGAAATTTCAGTATTCTTCTAAGTGGACAACAAGACTGTTTTCCAAACTGTAATTCAATAGGTGAATACCCTGTGCTTCATGAGTCACATTATTTAAATGTTCTGCTATACGTTGCACTTCTATAGCCCAACGGGTATGTTTTTTATAACAAAATGTACGAAATAATCTTCCCAACTCCCTCATGACACGTTCTGTGGGATTACTCTGTGGATGACAAACAGAGGTATATTTCACAGCAATACCATATTTATCCATAATATTCCGCCAAGTAGTTGATGTGAATTGTGTTCCTTGATCCGATAAAATTGCCTTGGGAACACCAATTTTTTTGAAATAGTCATTCGAAATCGCTTCTGCGGTGGCACGTTTCACCATATAAAGTGAAACAAATTTAGAAAAAACGTCTAACAGAAGTCATGTAACTCCACCCCTAGAAGGCGGCAAAGGACCAAACTAATCTACTGAAACTAATTCGCCAGGCGATTCTGGTATGATGGATTCAAAAGGAGGATTCGGTAAAATTAATATTTTCCCTTTTTGGCAGAGATCACAAGTTTTGAGTTGTCTTTTATGTTTCGATACTATACAGTATTATGATAAAGTAATGCACAAAATTCATAAAACGTACAACGATCATTTTTGAAAAAAATGCAAAAACACGTCAAACTGTTTTTTTTATTCCGCATCTTTTGACATAAATTACAAAAATAACACGTCAAAGTTGGTTTAATGGACTGTTTAGTTAATTGAAAAGTTATTATGAAACTTACGTTTATTTCGTTTTTTATTAATTTTCTCGTTTTTTTTTCTTATGTGAGCCCTACTACAACTATTTTTACCTTGTGTGAAAACACAAGCTCTATCACATAATGTAATAAAAATCTTAGCTTCCCATTAAAAAAAATTGTTGATGACGTCATAACTTTGACAACTTTGACGTGTTATTTTTGTAACTTATGTCAAAAAATGCGGAATAAAAAAAAACAGTTTGACGTGTTTTTGCATTTTTTTCAAAAGTGATCGTTGTACGTTTTATGAATTTTGTGCATTACTTTATCATACCCCTATATAAATATTAATAACAGGTAATATCACATTCAGGATAGACACAATTATAAAATAGTTACTATCTGTTGGAGAGGAATTCACAGAATTCTTCCAAGTTATAGAAATAATTTTCTACTAGGGTTTTCTTCAATCTACCTTTTTGAATACCTACTTCGTGTGTTGGACTATTTTTCATGTGGTTGGGCAGCCAATTAAAATACGACGCCCCTACTATGAGTGGTGAGTTTTTATAAAAAGTAAGGTTAATCGTTTTTGTATATACGGTGTGTCTCACTTTTCATAGAAGCACCCCCGTAACTTCCGCAATTATCAAGGTAGAATGGTGAAACTCTCAGGACTGGAGAAAATCATGGAAATGACCTACTGGTTCAATGGTGATAATAATGGTGATAATAATGTTTATTCATGTTGTGATGGCCTAAGTGATATACACTACCCGCCAGTCGCCCGAAAAAATGGGTTGTTCTATTGCGACTGGCGGGCAGTGTATATCACTCAGGCCATCACCATTGAACTGGTACGTGCGTTTCCATAATTTCTTTCAGTCCTGAGAGTTTCATCATTCTATCCTGATAATTACAGAAGTTACGGGGGTGCTTCAACGCTTAAGAATAAAAATAGAGGTCTCATGTACTTCATGTTCATGAAACCAGCTGATCTTTGGCGTTTTCCCATTTAATTTTTTATTCCTGTTTTTCCTGTTTTTTGTATATGTGGAAAATGAAGACCTTTTATTATTATTATTATTATTATTAAAAGTGAGACACAACATATATCATTTGTATTCCTCGTGTTGTGACTATAGGTATTTTTCGGCAATTTATGTCTCATTCCGTAAATATAGGTGAGCAGTTTTAGTATATGAATAGAAGTGACGGTTAAAATATTTTATTTCTGAATATGTCGCAACACGAAATTTGAAAAGATGGGTCGAATATAAACCGTATCATTCTTTTTTGTATTTCAAGAATTCTTTGAATATCTCTCCCTTGTCCCCAGACGATGATACTACAAGAGTTTGCAGAGTAGGCATATGAGTAATATATATTCAGTAGAGTGTCCTTGTCTAACATTGATTTCAAAACCGTTAATAAATAAAAACATTGGTTGATTTTCTTACAGGCAACATCGATTTGTGAATCCCAAGAAAGGTTACTATCAAAGACCGTCCCAAGAAATTTTGCAGATCTCACTTTTTTTATTATAGCATTGTTCAGGGATATCGAAATATTTGATGGTGATTTTTGATAAGGATGATATTCAATGCAAACAGTTTTTCCAATATTCAACATTAATCTGTTTCGATAACACCACTCCTGAAACTGGTTCAGTGTTTTTGCAACCTTCCCGGAAAGTGTATCGTCGGCATACATGAGAACTTTCGCTTCGGTAAAATGAGCGGGTAGATAGATCGTTTATGAATAGAGGTAATAGAGGTTCAAGGACACTGCCTTGAGGAGTTCCTAGGTCAATATCGTATTCATTTGCTAATATATCATTGATTTTCATCTAGGCCTGTTGATTTTTTGTTCGGTAATGAATCAATAGCTTTAATAACATATTTATCATTTACTTGTGTGAAAAACATGGTTCGTATTGAGGGTTTACTTTTTGTGCATTCAATACTCAAATTTTTGCCGAAATGATCGGATATTTTTTTCTGAATAGATGTAGATAGGTAATCACCGAAAGCAGCAGCTTTTCCATTTACATCTGTTATAACCTTATTGTTGTAATTAATTTCGGTCATTTCAGCGTTTTTTTGTTTTCCTTTGACCTTATTCACTATGGACCAAGTCGTTTTGTTTTTGTTACTAGAGTTGTCAATGAGGCTTTTGTATCATGTTTTTTTCTCGAATTCAATCTGTTTATTCATTTCTTTTTTCGAAAGTACGTACTTTCTCTTCACGTTATCATCAATGTTGACTTTCACAATAATTGTTCCGCCATCCAACAACATGTCCAAATGAAGCATCCAATATTTATCACCACATCCTTCTGTATTATATCAAATATTTTTTTATACTCAAATGGTCAAATTAAAGAAAAGAGGCAATTATAATCTGCTTACCAATAATCAAGATTATTCTCTATACTCAGAACGTGCAAGAGAAAACGAAAATTTTAAGGTCATTTGTTGCCAAGTTATCAAAACATACAAGAAGAAACCAAAGCAAAATTATCGAATGATTCATTGAACATTAGATCAGTGGTTCTCACAATAAACCAATAACTATGTGGCAATCTACGAATACCAATCGAAAAAAAATTGGTCTGCTTTGTCGAAAAGGATATGAGATTTCATGTCGTGAATTCTGACGATTGTAATTCAAGCGATAGCTGTAGAATTTGTTGAGAGAAAATAGTAATCGGGAAATACTTCATTATTGACACACAATGACAATTGTTACAAGATGCCTACAGACCCACATATACTTCTCATCAACTAATATGACGATATCGTTAGCAAGAGGTCGCAGACACCCACCACGACAACAAACCTTGAAGAACCGATGCCATTCTGAGTTTCTCTAAAGCAAATGTGTTTTCTGGTATTTTTCCTCCAACATATCATTCACTTACTCACTAATCAATCAATCAATCAATCAATCAAAATATACTTTATTAGCGGAAGATTTGAATCTCATTGGTAGGTACTATAACATTGTCACAATTATAAAAAATACATATCTACGGAAACAGAACAACAATAACAAAAGGGAACAAACATATATCAAAACAATTAAACAATAAATATAATAGAATTTGCAAAGGATCAAACAATCAAATATAAGTCTTTACAAATATATACATATTACCTATTTCAATCTTTCTCAAGAAATTCTTGGACACTATAAAACAGCTCATCAACAAGTAATCTTTTGACAGATTTCCTAAAATGAGAAAGCGAAACGATGTCTTTGGAGGTAGGAGGGAGATGATTATATAATTTAATTGCACCATAGATCAGGGAATTCTTTGTCATATTTGAAGACTGAATGGGAAGTCTCAAATTGTTATTTTGGCGAGTGATTCCCACATTTGCATCGTATGATGCTTTGTTTTTGTGTACTAGACACACCGTTTCCAGAATTAATAATGACGGAAGGGTGAGGATTTTTATTTGACCGAACAGTGGTTTACAAAATTCTCTGGGTCTAACTTTACAAAGGTATCGAACTGCACGTTTCTGTAGAACAAATATATTATAGAAATTTTGTTGGCTGCAGACCCTAAAATGGTATACCAAATCTGATATGTGATTCTATCAGAGCGTGGTATACCACCTTCGCAGTACCTAGCTGTTCCTAGTTCTCTTGAGACCATTCGCACAGCATAACACCCAGATGCTAGTTTTCCATTCAAAGACTTCACATGGTTCTCAAAATTAAGGTTGTTATCCAGATGGATTCCAAGGAATTTACTTGTATACGTTTGCTCAATGACAACTTCGTTACTTGAAGGGATATCTGGTAAATTACTCTTAAATGATGGGAGCTTCGTTTTATCTATATTTGACGATAGCAAATTGGAGTCAAACCATCTTTTTACGCTGGATATATCATTGATAATACTGGAATGTAGGTCGGCTGCATGCTTGCAATGATCAGTTATAGTGTTTGAGCTGAATATACTCATCAAGCGAGTAGAAAGCATGAGCGAGTAAAAACTTTTTAATACTATATTTAAAAGTGTTTGAAATAGATTTCATACTCTGAGGTAACAGGTTGAAAAGGTTGCCGCCAGCGTATATAGGCGATTTCTTATGCAGCATTCTCTTACACTGCTGTAGATGGAAATCGTTTTCTGTTCTTGTGTTATATGAATGGTACTCATTGTTTTTTTCTAGTGTTTTCACATTACGATGGATATATATCAGTAGTTTGTAGAGGTAGATGCATGTCACTGTCAGAATTCCATTTTCAATGAACGTATTCCTACATGATTCTCTATAACCCAGATTGAACATGAGTCTCAAGAACCTTTTTTGTATGATCGAAACTCTAGATATTTCCGTAGCTCTGCCTCACACAATTATGTTACAGCTGATAGTGGAATAAACTAGAGCATAGTACATATTTATCAGGTAGTGCCTATGGAGATTTGATTTCAAGGTACTGAACGCAAAATAAAGCCTGTTAAGCTTCTTACATACGACGTCAATGTGACTATTGAAAGAGAGTTTATCATCAATTTCTAGGCCTAAATATCTTGTTCTCTCTGATGTAGATATTGTTGTGTCGCAGATATTGCATGTGAAATTATTTTTTAGTTTGAGGGTGCTGGTGAATTCAATTACTACTGTTTTCTTCAAGTTAATCATAATGTTAATCACCAATGTTTGAAATTTTCTGCAGCTAGCTCAGTTTTATCCTGCAGTTCTGCAGCAGTATCAGCTGTAACACTAATCGTTGTATCATCTGCATAGATGAAAGAGCGACCTTGACCGATATGGTTCGGGAGATCGTTCACGTACAGGAGGAAAATTAGGGGCCCTAAAACTCCTCCCTGTGGTGTTCCAACTGCTACATCGTAGTTGTCTGACTGCTCATCTCCGACCTGCACCCTGAGAGTTCTATCAGTCATATATGATTGAATCTAGCATTGTATTAGGACCTCGAATGCCCAGTGCTTCTAGCTTTGTTTTCAGATATTTTGGATTAATTGTGTCAAAGGCACGAGTGAGATCAAAGAATAATCCTACTACACGTTTATTTTGATTTATGCTGTCATAGATATATTGTACCATTTCAGCCGATGCTGTTTCGGTTGAGTGGTTAGGACGAAGTCCGTGCTGGCTGGGGGTTATTATATTATGTCAATCTAGATAATCAACAAGTTTATTATAAACGGCATTACTTTTGAGAAGTAGCTCAATAGGCAGATCATCCTATAATTCTCAACGCTTAGAGGATCTTCTTTTTTAAAAACAGGAACTGTTTTTGTAATTTTTAATTGACTTGGAAATTGCCCCTCAGTTACAGAGTAGTTCACTATCTTGGATATATAAATAGATATTTCATCGGTACATTCTTTCAAAATTACAGCTGGGATCTCATCTATGCCTGTTGAATGTTTCTTCTTTACACTAAATATTATACAGTGACCGCCAAAAAGTATGTACCATATGGGAAAATTTTTTATTATTGGAGTATTGGAAAAAATATTCTGGGGAAAAGTTTGTGCATGTCCGATAACCTAAAAATCGATTTTGACACATGTCACGTAATCGCTAGAATGGCGGCAAAATGAAAAAAATTGCAATGCAAAGGCAAAAAAAGGGTAAGATGGCAAGATATCAAAAAAAGTTATTTGAAAAAGTCACTTCGAATTCAATTTTATACACATAAACGAAGTTTCAAGAGAGTTCAAAAAAAAAATTGAAAATAGCTATTTTTTAAAAATATTTTCCCATCTATTTAAAAAATTTTTTTTTTTCTTATGGATAGCTTGACTATACTGAAACATTTGCATTTTAATGATAATGACAAAACTTTCTCATTTTCTCCACACCAGAGGGCACTAAATTGAAAAAATAGGAATTTGTCAGAAACTTTGCTGTTACATCGGTTCGTATCTAACAGTTATATCCGAATTCCACCACCATTGTGATGACATGACACTCCAAAAACATGGTAATTTCCAGATTATAATCAAGTTCCGATGATAATCGTGCATGAGCGTTTCACTTCGCACATAAACTTGAAAATAGTGCGTCAAATTAAAGATTCTTAAAGTTTATGTGCAAAGTAAAACGCTCATACAGCATTATTATTGAAACTTGATTAAAATCAGGAAACATGGTGTTTCTAGATAGCCATATCAACACAATAGTCTTGGAATTCTGATATAACTGTTAGATAAGAACCAATGTAACAGCGAGGGTTCTGGCAAAAACCAATTTTTTTAATTTAGTGCCCTCTGGTGTGGAGAAAATGAAAAAGTTTTGTAATTATCATTAAAATGCAAATGTTTCAGTATAGTCAAGCTATTCATAAGAAAAAATATATTTTTAAATAGATGGGAAAATATTTTTAAAAAATTGCTATTTTCAATTTTTTTTAATTATCTCTTAAAACTCTGTTTATGTGTATAAAATTGAATTCTAAGTGACTTTTTCAAATAACTTTTTTTGATATCTTGCCATCTTACCACTTTTTTGCCTTTGCATTGCAATTTTTTTCATTTTGCCGCTATTCTAGCGATTACGTGACATGTGTAAAAATCGATTTTTAGGTTATCGGACATGCACAAACTTTTCCGCAGAATAGTTTTTCCAATACTCCAATAATAAAAATTTTTCCCATATGGTACATACTTTTTGGCGGTCACTGTATATTTGATATCCTGTTCGGTGACGGGAGTAAAGAACATGGAGTTTGGACCTTTGACCTCATATTTTGTACATATGTTATATGGTAGATCAAGTGATTTTATTTTTTTTGTGATGAAGTGTGTGAAGTGTTTCCCGAAAATGTTTGCTACTTTCCTATCATTGGCTATGTGTTTACCATTGATATTCAGTGTTATGTCATGCTTCTTTTTTGTTCGCTTCATTTTGTTGTTTACCATACTCCATAGGGATCTCGATTTATTACTTGAATTGCTAATTATATTGGAATGGTAGTTCATTTTCTCCAAAGATATTTTTGTATCTAACTGTTTTTTCTCTGTTTGTACCAGTCATTTAATTTTGGATTGTCATTATTTTTCTTCAACCAATTAACTTGTTTAAGGTCATCAAGCTCTCTGTGGAGTTCTCTTGAGAAGGGAACTTTTCCTGTTATATTAAAGTTTTTTTGTTTTGACTTTCGTTTGGGGAATGCTATGTTAAAACAGCACTGAAAGTGCGAGTAAAATTGATTGATCAACAGTTTTTTTCTGGGCATTAAATGTCTGGTTCCTTTTCTTCCGTAGTCAATTTTACTTTCAGAATTTGTTGAGATTCTGGTAGGCCCCATTCAGGTGCATTGGAAGATTGAAAGAAGTGAGTAGATTCTGTAGTTGCAGGGATAAAGCAGAGGTATTATCATCAAAGTTGATGTTCAAGTCTCTTGCCAATATAACAGTTGACAATAATCTCATTCGAAATCCTTAGAGAATATATAAACAACAAACAGATAATTTCAGATACCGAAACATCAACATCTAGCATTGGATTCCATTCATCCAACTCGGAACATTGAACACTGATTATCCCGCATTAACAATCTAACCCTCTCTACAATAACTGCATCTCCTCGAATCCGATTTGGATTCCTTCCAGACTTCGATGGTGCACTTTGTATTCTTTTATCCGGATTCATCGCGAGATTTCGCGACGTAAGAGATATTTTAGGAAAGTGAAGTTCCATAAAGCACATTTGCTTCTCGTGTAAGGTGTTTCCTTTAGATTTATTCAGGCACTAAATTCACACCTTTCTTTGTTTGCTAAACAACGTGCTCATCCGTTTTTATGCTCACAATCGAATCGAATAAAATTCGAAGGAAGCGAACGGGTTTGATAAAGGAGCGAGTCCTTTGACGCGGGAAACGTTCTTGGAGCTGGGGTGGTTGGGGGGCAAAGTACGACCCGGTAGATCGATCACCGAATTTGCTTTTTTCAGAAGCAGTCATGTTTGCGAGAATTCTTAAACACCTTTTACATAAGTAGATACAGTGAAAATAGAAGCTGTAAGTAAGGTGCGATTTCCAAATATATTTTGGTAAACTGTTTCTTCCGAAAACGAAATGAAATAGGCCACAAAAATGTTTTTCTACGACAGTGCGTAAACTGAGCATTTGCGCACTGCTGACAGTGCGTAAAGTAATACTTTTTCGCACAAGTGCGAAAAAAAATCACTTGTGCGTAAAATCATCAACTGTGCGTAATAGTTATTTACCTAACAAGTGAGGAATGTAGTACTTTTTCGCACGCGACGGAAGTTGCACGAACGACGCGAAGCGGAGTAATTTTTCCTACGAGCGTGCGGAAAAGTAACTTTTCCGCACGACTTTTCGTTTTGAAAGTTCTCCGCACGATTTTTACTTTTCCGCACGATTTTTACTTTTCCGCACGATTTTTACTTTTACACTGATAAAAATACCCGATTAGAGACAAAATAATCATGCTTTTGGATTATTTTCTCTTCTAACAAAGAAATTGTCTTCTTTCCAACTATTTTGCTCTTGAATGAAAATCATTGTTGCTTTTGTAATAAATTTTCTATTCTTTTGGCTTCAAATGCTTTTGAGAGAACATTATTAACTTTGTTTCCACTCCTGCTTGGTTGACTCTTGTCTCAAAACCATAACCACTTGATACAAGGTCCAAATGTGTTTGGTTGACATAATCTACCTCAGCAATCTTCGCCATGCATGAGCTCGGGTCTACCCGAAGTTTGCCGATACCCATTTGAACTTGAGCAAGTCGCAACGACCTGCGCCCGCGCAGCTGGCGCAGGTGCAGGGTGCAGGTGTCAGCGTATCAGTTCACTGGTCACTAGTTAGCGCCATTCTGCCATTGTATTTTCTTGTGTCGAATGTCGATGAGATGATGTTGATAAATGGAGTTTGCCGGCAAGATTTGTGTTGTGAATAGGTATGATGAGGGAAACCGGTTTAAAAAAAAGTGGTATCGGTGATACTATTCAAAACTGTTTTCGTCCCATTTGTGTACGTCGGACCGTTCAAAAGTTAACAGGGGGAGACTATTTACGTCCACACTGTATAATATTACAATGTTGAGCTATAATATGAAAATTCGTCATTGTAGGTAGACATTTATTTGTTTTACTTCCTTTACGAGTTTTATGATTTTGTTGGTACCACCTAGAGTTAGTTTTGTTTTGTTCCTTATTCACCAGCAATACCAATTTTTCCCTGATTTGTGTTCAGTAACCAAAATAACGTGTTATGTGTTACTATTTAAATAAATACGTTTTTATTAATATTTGTTTTTCTTAATATCCCTATAAGTTTTTATGAATATTTAAATTTCAATTTTGAATTTGATTTTAACCAATGCAAGTTTGTTGCTTTAAAACTTTCCAAATTTTCACATGAACTATTATTATCTTTTAAAAAGATCCTCAGGAAATTTGGCCTAGACCATACACATTTTGTCACAAGACCGTATTGGATCTTTTTAAAAAAGAGTAAATTTTTCACTTCAGGACGCAAGGTTCCAAAACAAGAATTCAACATAAACCTAAGATTTTAAATGAAGCATTTGTTGGTTTTATATCAAAAGCCTTTTATTTCAAAACAATGACATCATGTCTATTATTTTAAAGCACGTAATTTTCAAACAATCTCCTAATGAATTTGATCGAAAACTTATGCTCTTTTGCTTAAGTTCACATGACTTTGAGCTAGAAAAAAGATGGCATTTCCCTCAAAGCTTTTCACAATTTGGAAAAATAATGATTTTGAGACAAAATCATTTTATATTATGACAAAACTAAGGTTTCTTGCCTGACATTTATATAACTTTGTGCTAAAGAAAATGATGCGTTTGCCTCAAAGAAATTCAAATTTTGGTTCAAAATATCCATGCATTTCGCCCATATCAAATGCTGGGCGCCCTTGAGGCAAGTTCAAATTCTTTCAAATCAAGGAATCGTTTTTATCTGTGTACGCAAGATTTTCTCTTTAAAGCACAATATTTTAGTTCAAGATTAGTATATTGTACAATGAGCATAAAATGACATACATTCCCCACGAGTAGGTAGGTATATGAAATTTGGTAGTACCAGCGAATTATTTTTTTCATAACAGATTCTATCAAAAACACTCATGTCGTCATTGAGTATACAAATATTGAAAAATATAACGAAAATTGAACAGTAAGTACTCTCATCGATTTCAAAACAAAAACAAAAAAAAGTCTTTTCCCAGGATTCGAACCACCTACTTTATTAACCATTAACCAGCGTAGAACGACTGCTCCCTTACTTTGCCAACTGAGCTATTTCAGATATTAATTAAATTGCTATAATACCATATCAAATCCTGTCAAATTTTAAATATCACTATTTATTTTGATTATGTCTTAATTACTTTATATTTTGAAATTAATTTTATGAAAATTACGGAATATCGGAAAGTTATTATCAATCAGTTGTTAATAGACTAGATTCGATCTCATATTATAAATCTCGCGGAAAGAAAAAATCATGCGGATAAGTTACTTTTCCGCACGAGTACTAATTAAATAATCTATGTAACTATTCTGTCCTATGTGTCATTTTGTAGCATTATTATAAAATCTTGTTTAATAAAAACCTTTTTTTTCATAAAAAGATTGACCAAAACACTCGTAGGAAAACATTGTACCTAACTCTTGCGGAAAACGTCTTTTCGGTAAAGTACTACTTTCCACACTTGTTAGGTAATAGTATATTACATTACTAGTGCGGAAAGTGACATTTTTCAGACGAGTGGGAAATAATGTGGCACGAGGCGTAAGCCGAGTGCGGCAATCACATGAGTGTAAAAAATCACTTTCGCACGAGTAATGCACACTATTTTTCCTACGACCACATAATAATTTTTCCAAATAATGCATAAAAATATTATAATTAAAGACATGTATCCAAGAAAATCGAATGAATAGTCCGACTGAGAAGCATTCTGACTTCATTTATTTTTAATGAATAATTTAAATACAAAATGTTTTCTTTATGATATAATACAGACGAGATCAAAATCATAATTAGACATCTTTTATTTTTGATAATAAATATTAATCAAGATACATTCTAATACAATATATTTTCTTGTCATAATTTATGTCCAATACCTCAGTTGGTAAGCAGCGGGACTCGACGTGACTTCTGACGAAGAGTACCCGGGTTCGATCCTCGTCCGTGGAAACTTTTTTTTTGAGAAGATGAAAAAAATTACACTTCTCAAATAGATTGCTTCAAGATTTTGTTGGTAGGATTTTAGATAGTATACATACTGATTTTTAGATAGTATCAGTTGGTAGATTTTCGGCCTTCGGTAAATCTTAATAGAAATTATGCATTTGACAACTTATCCGCAAGCGTGCGAAAAGTTACTTTCCGCACGCATGTGGAAAGTATTTCGCACGCTTGTGGATATGAGCCACTTTCCGCGGGACTGTACGGTGCGATATACGTTACTTTCCTATGTGGTCGTAGGAAAAGTAATTTTTTACACACTGTTCATACAATTATGCATTTTTGAAAAATACAGTATTTTGTGTCGAATATAACTCAGACTTCGATAATACGACGACAATTCATATCATTAAACATTCAAATTAATGATATAATTGCTACAATTTGGCAATATAATAACTGCCGAAGAAAAAAACTTTGTATAAAACACTTTCGTAAAGGGCTTTTTTGTACTCTTGTGTTTGTTGAACTCGGCTACGCCTCCAACGGTCCGAAATACGGCTACTACGAAGCTATATGAAGGATTTTCATTTGCGTAGCTGCATATAGCTGCACAGTGTCTCTTATACCATTTGTTGAAGAGATAAGTTTCAAATACACAACTGAATTTATTGGAAAATTTTTGATACTAATAATAGTACCGTACTTTTTTCGAAAATTGTTTGAAGGAAAAGCTTTTTCTAGGAAGTGATTGATGACATATGCTAAGAAACTATCATTGAAAGGGCTGTATTACTTGAGCATACAGAATGAGGTGCGGTCTATTGATTCCAATACTTTTGAAGTGAATGTTATTGTAGAAATAATGAAGTTAACCACCATAAGGCGCCTCACCCACAATGAGAGAGCAGAAGTAATCGTTGATTCCTTCTGGATTCTGGAGGTTATTAGGGATAACAACTGGTATTATACTCAATATATGATGGTAGAGTTCCTTTCGAAGCCATTTGGAATTGTTTGATTTGAAGCGGTCATAATATGCTTTTTTACGGAGAATTGAAGCTAAAGTGAAGTTCCTGAGTTTTTATAGAGCTCAGAATAGGGTGAGTAGGTGGATCTTTTATATTTAGACAACGCATCATATTATTCTTTCATGCAAAGTGAAACTCTCATGCAGCATTATCATTAAAATTTGAATGAAATCGGGAAACACGATGTTTCTAGATTATCATATCATCACAATAAACTTGGAATGTTGAAGTAACTGTTAGATACGAACCAATGTAACAGCAAGGGTTCTGGCAAAAACCAATTTTTTCAATTTGGTGCCATCTGGTGCTGAGAAAATAAGAGAGTTTTGTCATTATAATCAAAATACAAATGTTTCACTACAGTCGAGCCATTAAGAAAAAAAACTTAGATTTCTGTAAGGAGATAGGAAAATATTAAAAAATTGAACGATTTTTTTTTATTTATTGCTCAAAACTAAGTACATGAGAATAAAATTGAATTCCAAGCCACTTTTTCAAATAATTCTTTTCACTTTCTTGCCATCTTACCCCACTTTTCACCCCTTCATGGTTTTCTTTTCCAATTTGCCGCCATGCTAGTGGTCACGTGGAATGTGTCGAAATCAATTTTTAGGTTAACGGACATGCAAAAACTTTTCCCCAGAAATATTTTTCCAATACTATAACAATAAACTTTTTTCCATATGGGACATACTTTTTGGCAGTCACTGTATTTCGATGGTTTTGCTATTCAGATTCAATGTTATGAATGTTTTGCTATAGTTTACCGTTAGTAATTTACTATTGAACCATTTTAAAATTGAAGACAAATCTTCTTCAACAGTTTCTTTCAGTTTCATCCAACTAGTATTTTCATAAAAATTTTGGTATCGTCAGCAAAGCTGACAATCTCGCCATTCACTTTTTATTACAATGAGTTCATTCAGGTATATATTGGAAAGTAGTAGCCAAAGAAATGTTCCCTGCGGTATTCCATATGTCACTATTCTCTTTCCACTGAGTATCTTTCCAATACTAGTTGCCTTTCGCTAAGATAGCCAGTGATTAATTTCAAGAGAATCCTTCTGAAGCATATTTTTCTTGATATAACTTCATACACGTGCGTCTCTTTAATAGAACAAGCTATAGAGGTTTTCCCCCCACAAAATAAAAGGCGCAAATGGCACACACTAATTTGTATAAAATGGTTCGTTAATGAAAACCCCATTTTTCACCCCAGCAAAATCGCTTTGTGGAATTTTTTAAACAAATAATATTGAAAAATATTACAAATTTTTTGTTTTTTTTTTTTGGAAATATCTCAAAGATTATCCGATGAATCGTTTTAGAGTTGATGGAACTTTTGTATTTTATAAAACCTACAAAACGGATTTTCATAGGACCGGATAGGTGCATTTTCCACTGAGAAATTCCGGGAAAACCTCTAAAAGGAAACCATATTTAAAAATGAATGATGGTTTTTGGGGTTTTTAGGCCGACGATTATTTAGAGAAAAACTCGACGTTTCGCCAACACGAGTGGTTGGCATTTTCAAGAGAAATGTTTACAGTTTCGATCACTGAACACTACTTGTTTGGTATGCGTTGTCTCAGCCAGTATTTATGGGTCGACGTACTCGTACCTGCGTCCAGTGCCATCGTCCCTGCGTCGGGTACCCCCTCGGATTCATTAATTTCCCGGTATGGTGTTATTACCGTTTTCTTGAGAACAGGTAGCCATGCTTTATTCAATTGTAACCCTTCTTCAATTCTGTTGAAATTGTTGGGATGTTTTTTGATTTCGATTGCTTCTCGGAAGAGTCTTGGATAATATGCATGTGTTGTGGCAATTACTTGGGTTTCTTCGAACTTCACTCTGTGATTGTTATTGTTAAGCGCATGTTCTGCGACAGCGGATTTTTCTGAGTGTCCTAACCGGCAATTGGCCTTGTGTTCCTTTATTCTGTTATTTGTGGAACGCTTCGTGGTTCCGATATAAACGTTGCCACAGGTGCATGGAATGCGGTACACCCCAGATGAGCTTAGTTCATCACGTTTATCCTTCGCCGATCTCAAGTGATCCTTCAGTTTCTTTGAAGGTTTATATATGGTTTTGATATCATACTTTCGTAGTATACGGCCAATCCGATTTGTGACCCTAGGAACGCAGGGACAATGGCACAGGACGCAGGTACGAGTACTTCGACCCATAAATACTGGCTGAGACAACGCATACCAAACAAGTAGTGTTCAGTGATCGAAACTGTAAACATTTCTCTTGAAAATGCCAACCACTCGTGTTGGCGAAACGTCGAGTTTTTCTCTAAATAAACGTCGGCCTAAAAACCCGAAAAACCATCATTCATTCAACGATGGCCGCGAAAGCCTTTCACATATTTAAAAAATTTATAATTTTTATAAATCTGAAGCTGGACAAACAATATGGCAGAAACTGATAAATAGTTAAAAGCTCAAGATAAATAATGAAGTGTCGGATCATATATAATGTAATCAAGGAGTACCACAGGAAAGTGTTCTGGGCCCCCTATTATTTTTGATGTATATCAACGATTTGCCAGAGGTGGTAGGTCAGATCTCAGTTCATCTTTTAGCAGATGATACAATGATCTACTTCTCATGTAATGACCCTACGAAACTCGCAGAAACCATCAACAGAACTTTAAAATCTATTTATAGTTGGTGTTGTGCTACTTATTTGAAGATGAATGTTGCGAAGACTAAGTACATGGTAATAAGTACAGAAAAACGATTCAGAGACTTTTGTAATCAAAATTTTGAGATAAGGGTAGGTCCTGATAAAGTGGAACAGGTGAACAAATTTAAATATCTAGGGGTTCAGGTGGACAGAAGAAACACTAGCATCATCAAACCAAACGTGAAGTAATCCCACCAGCGAACTCCACTTCATCAAATAACCGAAAAAAAAAAGTCGCTGACATGTTTCCAGTGCCAAAAAGCCAAAAACATCTTTGTAATTCCCATAAAGAACACCTGGAAAATGTTATTCCCGAGTCGAACAAAACCAGTTATAGATCCACACTCGATACGGAATCAAACAATGGCAGCTTGTTTGCTTTGGGGACGAGCAGATAGCTATCAGATTCGGGCAGAACGCTGTGATCCGATTATGATACAATTTCTATGGGTGTACGGGATCCATTGTCGCTGGTATTTATACCTTCACTTGCTTCCAGAGCAATTACGGATCACTGCGGATGGCTGGGCCTAATTGGAGTCGAATTCGTTTGTTTCTGGGTTGTTTATGGAAAGATAACAGGGAAACTTCATTCGCAAATGGAAAATTATAGTTTGTAGGAGTTTCAACAATTTTTTGATATGGTTTGCACAATAGAGAATATGTTGTGATGTTCAGAGAATGTAACAAAAGCAAATTTTTTTACTAAACAGAGGTTTATCACAACTGATTCGACCGAGAAGAGTCGTTAAAAACATAATAATAATTTGAGAAGGTTGATCTTTAATTTTCCAGGAACTAGGAATCATACCTCACAGAATTTAAGATTTTTAACTTACATTACTTTTTCACAGATGATCTCGCCTTTCTATACTCGATACTGCATTTGTTCTTTCAGCTCTCAGGCTGTGATAACTCGTTGCGAAATTTTCTATAGCACTCGAAGATTCACTTACTCCGTTTAACTCTGTTAAATAAATTCATTCTTCTCAACTCAAAAAGATTTTCAAACTGGAATGTAAACTCTTGTGAATAAAAAGTCAGAATTCATAACACTTATCAATCTATTGAACAAAACAATAAGGAATAACAACCAAAGATCATCGATCATCGAAATAAACATTTTTTATTACACACCCATATTAATAATACACGACAAAAAAATCAACACATTATTCCTCAATTCCATAAATTAATATGCCAGCGCTCATATAGCTATCAAACTTCCAAACTATACAGGGCAATTCAAATTCGACCCTCACCATTGGGATCTCCTAAACTACAGGAGATACGTCGAAGCTTAAATTGAGGCAAAGTTGCGTATTCTGGTGCTTATCAAAATACTGTTTCAAAACTTGGAAAATTCCGAATATTTCCGGAAATATCCGGAAAAAACTGAAAATCGGAATTTTCGTTTTAATTTTTTTTCTATCGTTCTTTGACAACATAGCTCAAAACCAAAAGTACATTTTCATTGATACTTTTTTTCAGCTACACGTTTTCATGTTCAGATTTACTATCCGACGTTTCGTCTTCTGGCATTCATCATCAACTTTTTTTTCTGTTATGGGCGCCATATTGTTTTTTTATACAGAAAAATTGTGATTCTCATTCTGATTTCATTGATGTATAATTTGTTATGATTTGCACTTCTGAAACCACAGATATTAAAAAAAACAACTTCATCTGAGATGGTCATGACTCCTTCGAAAAATTTTGTTTAATAAACACTAGTTGTCAGAACTCATTAAACATCATAAGTTTGCACATATACTTTAGTAGAAATTTCCTCATTTCAAATGAAGAAAAACAAGATATGTTGAAACTTCATTATAAATTTGATAGGAATAGTACGAAAACAACACAAATTTATTTTGAATTATATCCGGAAAGACAACAGCCGGATAGAACATTATTCGGAATTTTGGGCAAACACTTGGCTGAGTACGGTGCTTTTCAAAAAACAAGAATGAAATCATGAGCTTGTAAAAAATGCACAAAAAGTATTACAACAAGTTTTCGAAATGATGGCCTTCCTCTTGAATACATAACCGAGCTCGTCGTCTCAAATTAAGAACAGCCCTAAAAATATCCCTTCTTCTGGATAGACCTGAATTGCGTGATGATATTGTCTCGATGTTCATCTACTGTGTCATATTCTTGCTCTCCATAGATTCTGTTCTTTAAAGTGCCCCACAAGAAAGTATCCAAAACTGTTAGGTCAGGTGACCTTGCCGGCCACCTCACTGGTCCAGAATTTCCTAACCACCTATTAGGAAAACTTTGGTGTAAATATTCGTAAACTGCTCTTTTATTGTGTGGAGGAGCCCCGTCATGCTGAAACCAGCAGCTGTTATAATTAACAAGGGGAAACGTATCCATATATTCTTCGAATTCGTTTCTTAAGAACCGAAGATAGGTTTTCCCGTTCAAAGTGTTGGAGAAGAAATCAGGTTCAAGTATTCGGTCGTCATAAATTCCAGCCCACACATTCAAACGAAACCGAACTTGTGGTCTGACTTGTGTCGTGGATTATTTTCACTCCAAATGTGCTCATTATTTCTATTAAAAACCCAGTTCGAAAAAGTACTTTCGTCGGTCCAAATAATGTTTTTGTAGAAGTTTGTAGGGTCTACCCTATTCGAGAGCCAGCTACAAAATTCCATCCTTCTCTCAGGATCACCTGGATGTAATTTTTGTGAAATATGTATCTTATAACATTTCAAACCACTTTTTTTGAATTCCCTCGAAACGCTCGTCTGTGGCACATCCATTTCTGCCAAGGCTTGATGTGTTGATTTGGAAGGATCTGCATTTATCTAAAAAAGTACCAAAAATAATTATACTTCTTCGAATATGGAATGATCAATAATTTTTCCTCCTACCCCTATAGAAAGTACACACTTTCCTTCCTCAAACCAGGGAGGAAACTCATACTTCTCCTCCCTAGGGAGGAAAGTACTTTTTCGCCCCCCTCATTTCAAGTAAGTTGTAAACGATGAAACTTGTGAATCTATTATAATCAAATTGTTTCCGTAATTTCTAGAACATCTTATATATCTTGTATTCTGGTAAAAATCATCATGAATGTTACTTCTACTCTAGTTCTTTAATAGCAATTTGTGTATTTAGAGCGCAAAGTGATTAATTGTTGCGCGACAAAGAGATTAATCTTTGGAGAACGACAATGACACTTTGTGCTCGAAATACACACATTATTTTTTCTACAAGCGCAGCTCTTAGAAAAAAAATTATCGACACTTCCTTCAAATAGACACATAACATTATTTATGAGAAAATCAGTCAATAGCAAGTTGTAATTACCAGGAGATGAACCCGGGACCATCAGATTACAAGCCCAAGGCGGTAGCCATTGCACCACCGCAGATTCTCAGATACACATGACTGTATATTGTCTATACTTTCCATCAAGTAAGAATAGGTCTATTTGCAAACAAAGTCACAAAAAGGTTTTATTGAGTGGGTAGGAGGAAAAATCATATGTATTACATGGGAGTGAAGTGCCTTTTCCTCCCTTGGATGTTTACTACATCCTGCGGGAGGAAAAGTGGCACTTTCCTCCCAAGTAATACAAATAGCTATTTCCTCGGCTAATAAGTTCCGTCTAATATTTTGTTCCATTCTGCTTCCATATTTCATTCTTGGTTTTTGAAACGAACCGTACTCAGCCAAGTGTTTGTCCAAAATTCCGAATAATGTTCTATCCGGCTGTTGTCTTTCCGGATATAATTCAAAATAAATTTGTGCTGTTTTCGTACTATTCCTATCAAATTTATAATAAAGTTTCAACATTTCTCGTTTTTCTTCATTTGAGAATGAGGACATTTCGATTAAAGCATTTGTGCAAACTAATGATGTTTGATGAGTTCTGACAACTAGTGTTTATTGAACAAAATTTTTCGATGGAGTCATGACCATCTCAGATGAAGTTGTTTTTTTTATATCTGTGGTTTCAGAAGTGCAAATCATAATAAATTATACATCAATGAAATCAGAATGAGAATCGCTATTTTTCTGTATAAAAAAACAATATTGCGCCCATAACAAAAAAAATTGATGATGAATGCCAGAAGACGAAACGTCGGATAGTAAATCTGAACATGAAAACGTGTATCTGAAAAAAAGTATCAATGAAAATGTACCTTTGGTTTTGAGCTATGTTGTCAAATAACGATAGAAAAAATTAAAAATGAAAATTCCGATTTTCAGTTTTTTCCCGATATTTCCGGACATACTCGGAATTTTCCAAGTTTCAAAACAGTAATTTGTTAAGCACCAGAATACGCAACTTTGCCCCAATTTAAGCTACAACGTATCTCCTGTAGTTTAGGAGATCCCAATGATGGGGGTCGAATTTGAATTGCCCTGTATGATCTACTGTAAAATTGCATAAAGAAACTCTAGTCTCCAGGATTTCATCATTCACCTTGATTTCCTGGGATCCCAAGATATCCTTTGATTATTATAAAAAAAAATTCTCATGTGAACCTGAGAACAAAAATATGTAATATCATAAAACCTTGAGGTCACAGAAGTACAAATTCACCCCCACTCCATTCCTATCTAAAGACCCCAGCTAATCCGAGAGAGTCGAAATCCTCTGGGATATCCGAAACGAAAAAGGAACAGGAAATTAGAAACAAAACCTCCAAGAATGATCTCTCAAATTTCATTAAGGAGAGGAAAAGGAAATTTACCTAGAGGAAATATTGACATTAATTCAAAAGAACACTGGATTTGACGAATTGAATTTTCCGACCACCCGGGGTGCGCCTTATCTCGGAGATATTAAACAAATGAATCATTCGTTTGCAGGGCACACTTATTCCAGCGGGGAGGACGATAAATTCGGCTGTTCGCATCCCCACGATTCGAATTATGGTTGTTGGGCTACAATTATGTAATTAAACAAATATTTGCCCGGATCCTTATACATAAATAACGATGGTTTGGCGATAAGCGCTAGCCCTCAGATTTCATTAGGATCCCTTTCATAATTGTGTACCGGAGTGTACCCTTATAAGACAGTGGATTTTCGTCATAATTTGATACTGAAGTAGGCTTGCCCGGATAAATTCAGTAATATCACTTTTTATCTGATGTATTGTGACATGCAATACCGTGTCCATCTTTAATAACATTTTTGTTAAGGGATTATCTGATTCTAATGAATGGAAAGATCGATGTGATCGAATATCCATGATGCAAAAATGGAAAACTTGGCAAGCAATACTGATTTTCATGATTCGGGATACTCCATCCACATAAAATCAGAGTGTTTATTTGATTTGAACTGCTTGCATAATAGACCAAGCATTGGAGGAGAGTTGGGCTTTGAATTTTTTTATAAGAGGTCCTGTCGCCACCCTATTTCGTCAGAATATTCTGAATTGGGAAAAATGAAACATTCCATCTACAGAAAAAATCACCGAGCGTTGGAAAAGTAGGTATTGGGCTCTGCAATTTTTTCAATAGAATTCCTGCCGTCACTATATTTCGTCAGAGCGTTCATGAATGAGAATAATGAAAGATTCTATCGACATAAAAAAATTACTGATCGTCGGGGAAGAGTTGGGCTATGCATTTTGCTATTAGATGTCCTGCTGCTACATTATTCCGACAGAGCTTTCATGACTGAGAATAATGAGAGATTCCATCCACAGAAAAGAATAAACGAGCGCTGGGGGAGAGTTAGTTGGGCTCTGCAGTTTTTTTAATAGAGGTACTGCAGCTATCATATTTATACAGGGTGGGTCACGGTCGATGGTACCTCAGACGTTTACGGAGAACGGGACATAGGATCATTCTGAAAATTTGGTTTCTCAAGAAGTTGCTTTTGTTCTATCGATCTAAAAGATTTTCAGCAATGCAGCAATTCAAAATTAATTAACAAACATATATATTATGTACAAAACCGATTTCAAATAATATTTGTGAACAGCCCCCGTATAAAATGTGATCGTATCTTTCTGAAGCTGATCATATTGAGCAATTACTATAAGCCTTTCTCAAATACTTTTGGCAACAAAGCGGATTTATTGACTCAAAACGGCTATTTTGTGTGGCTGTAGCTACACATGTAGTATAAAAAACAAACATTTGAAAAAAAATTACTGTGTTGTAAAAAAGTCTAGACTTCTTATCGTAAGAAAAGAATCCCAATAGGTATGTTCCTAGTGAAAATGCTTGTTCTCACCACAGGGACCGTTGATAAAGATTGGCAAAATATCATAAATTGTCGCTATTTTTGACCCACCCTGTATAATAGGTGGCTCCATCTATCGTAACGACCGACTAACTGACATGACATTCGACTTTCTTCAAACCAGCAATGCTACTATTTTGTTACTAATCATCTAAAAAGTAATACTTTTGGATGAGTGAACATTGCTATGTTTTGGTAAAACAGCAATTTTTATGACATTCAAAAATTCGCATCTCCGAAACTAGACATAGAAACTAATTCAAACTTGCATGTGTAACTTCTACTGACATGTAATACAATATCTCAAAAGAATTTCAAAATTGGCTGAAACCCATTTTCCCATGTATTTGGTGCGGGGTCCTTTATAAAAATTATGAATTTTTGAAAAGTGGTCTCTTTTTCGAGGTTTTCTTGGATTTTCTCAGTGGAAAATGCACCGATCTGGTCGCATAACCATTTTGTAGGTTTTATAATTCTTTGCAACAGTTCTGGTGACTGTAAAACGATTCCTTCAATACTTTCTGAGATATTCGCAAAAAAACAAAAAAAAATCACTATTTCTTGTTTAAAAATTCCACAAACCGAATTTGCTGTGACGAAAACAGTGGTTTTCATTTAAGAACTATCTTATAAAAAGTAGTGTAGACCGTTTGCGTCTTTTATTTTGTGTGAAAATGATTTCTTATTTCTATCTACAGCTTGGTCTTTAAAACCTAAGAGCTGTTGAAAGCTGTGTTATGGTTGACACTGTTATTCCTAAAACAAGTGGACAATTTTCATTAAATATTGTAATCATATCCATTTAAGATTTCTCTTGTACCAATTTCAAATTCCAACTGGGCCCCGATTCTCGACTTCAGTTGAATTCGTTCCAACTGGTTAGGATTCCCATGCACGTATTCCCGTGGGAATCATGATGAGAATTCTCGACCACACTAGGAATGCTATTTCTTAGTGGAATCGAAAACACGGTATGTCGTTGATAGTTTCTTTGCTCAACCAATCAAATATCGGTATTTTCTAGGAATATTCTGTATATATCCAAAGAGTTGGGTTGGTAGTGGTATGGTGAAGTGTTAGGTTGACGTTTAAAAACAAAATTTGAATACAAAAATTAAAACCTGATGGCTGGGGGCTTCGCAAAACGTTATTTTACCATAAGAAAACCAATTATTCTCATCATGGAAGATAAAAAGAAAAGCGGGCATATGTCTGAGAAGCAAAAGAAACTATTAATTTCGTAATTGGAAAAGGAACATGATCTTAGGACTGGCAAATTTACAAATGACTTCACTCATAAAATCGCGAAAAACAAATGGATAAGCATTACCAATGAGCTGAATAGTATACCAGAAACCCAGAAAGAATGGACCTCATGGAGAAGGGTCAGCATCTATTATCATATTATAGTGATATTTTACCAATTGTGTATTGATTAAATGATAGTTTTTCCTGTTCACATATATGTGTTCAGGATAATCGTCTCCACTAGGTGAATGTATGGCAACATGTGTACAGTCAATGACACCAACTATTCCAGGAATACCATATGCTTCATAAAACCTGCAAAATAAGAATAAATATTAGTGCAATAATTAAAGTACATACCTACATGTATTAAAGTTCTACTCACTTTCTTCTATTAAGCCCCATTTCTTGGAAATTGCTTGGAAAATACACCAATTGATTGAAAATTTCATTATTGTTTAATGCACTAGTGACTTCTGCAACACATCTGCTAACAGAAGATTGGCTATCCCCAAAATATTTATTTGCCACACTATTATTTTGATAGCTCCCTTCAGCATAAAAATTCAGAGCAATGAGAACCTGAAAATGTATAGGTAGGTTCTTAGGTATTCAAATGTTATGATGTATTTGTAGTGGAAACTGATATTTTCAAATGTACTCAGTTCCATACTGAATTTTCATAATTTGAAGAAATACTGATTATCCATAATGATCAATCAATTCAATAGGTTCCACTTACTTTAATTTTTGGATGAGATCCAGTGACAGAGGTTTAGATAATCTAAACAGCTTCAAACATTTTTTATCTAATAACAAATCAAATGGATCTTCCTTTTGCCAACTTGTCCAGAAATCTCTTTCTGCATTTCCGGCCATTTCCTCGGCCATTTCAACAATTTCTTGTTGAACCAGAAGTATCAGCTCGTCCATGTTCAGATATATTAGCTGCTGGTGATTTTATAATAATAAGAATGCTGATTACACTGATTATTTATAAATTATTCTGAGCACAGCAATGTCACAATGACAGATCCAACATTTCCAACCTCAAACTGGCCTTCAGATGACTAATAATAAATAAGAAAACCCATTGGAATTTGAATTCGTATGGAAAAAGACAAGGTGAAAATATACCACTGAAATTCATGGGACCACTTTCTAGTGAAACATGTCGAGAATACTAAATCATAATTCCTATGAGAATTTAACAAATTTTCCCGTGAGAAAAATGTCGAGAATTGAGGCCCACTGGTGGTGTGATCTAGCTGCTGCTGTTGAATGTAAGCGAAATGCGAAAATAATTAATATCGGTTGAAGTTGATATAGCACTCACCAAATCCTTGCAGAGACGAATTAATGAGTAGGTAACTTCTTCAACTCCTGTGTAGACTGTATTGCGGTTTTTTATTGCGGCTTGCGATCGACAAGTTTTCTGAACGTCACTCTGACATTCGGTTCCAATTTTGACGCCGATCTGTCACTTTGTTTTTACGCGTAAACAGAATACGGCGATTTCACAATATCAGCATGCTCCATAAAATGTGCGTACTTCAGCTCAAAATAAGCGTGAAATAGATATAATTTTGACATTAGAATTAGCGCCTAAAATAAGTTTCCTCTTTGCTGATGGGTAAAACGCCTATATTATGCTTTCACTATCTAACTTATATTTAAATTAGTGGAGTAGACTGAACAGCTGCTTTGGTCAATCTAAACCTTCGAAAAAAATTGAGTCATCCATCCATTTCTTCCATTTAATTAGACTTATTATGAACGCAATCCAAACTCAATGATTTCCAATACATTATCAACTATGAAAATAAGAAAATTTCATACTCCGCTTCCGTATTCATACTTAATTTCTCTAAAAACAAATTGCAAAATTCAGAGCTACTTCATAAATATGGTGGGTAGTGAGGATGGGAACATTTATAAGCTGATGAGATTCTGAGTTTAAGCCTACAAAAATGAGGACTTAACATAAAGCGATCTGAAATTCTTTTTGATCGACGGTGCATACAAAATGTGTATACAGGGTGTCAATTTGAAAACTTCCCACCCTTAATATCTTCCTTCCAGTAAACAATATGAGTAATCGAAAAAACAGGTCAATTTTATTGTCAAGGGGGACACTTTCACGGACTATTTGTAGCCCTCGTGGTTCAACCCCCTAGGAGGGGTAGATGTTACCCTTAGAATTTTAAATGGGAAGGGGGGTCAAGTGGCACATCATTTTGATGGGCGTTCAATTCTTGTTCCAATGGTACCCTGACTTATTATTTTGTGATGAGCATTTTCCGAAAAATTGCGTTCTAAACTAACAGAAGTAATTATTAGAACGCCTATACTGAGATGCATTATTGTATTGACTCCCTTTAATAAAAATGGTTAGAAGAGTAGGTGGCACCGCTCCAACCCTTGAATGACAGGAATAAATTTATTACGCACGGGATTTTTTATTTGGTGGTTATTTTCCCTCTACACAATAAAATTTAATTTGCGAGAAAAACATTTCCAACATAAAATCTACTTACGCTTATCTTATTAGATGTTCGAAATGTTGTCCATTTTGCTCTAAACAGTAATACAGTCTGTTTTCGAACTCCCCTCTAACATTACGGAAAACTTCACTAGGAATTGACCGGCATGCTGCTGTGATTCGTCTTTTAAGTTCGTCAATATCAGAAGGTTGTGTTTTATAAACAACTGATTTAAGATGCCCCCAAAGAAAGAAATCTAAGGGTGTTAAATCCGGTGATCTCGGAGGCCATTCAACTGCTCCCCTTCTGCCAATCCATCTACCCGGAAATCTCTCGTTTAACCACTGTCGGACGGGAAGAAAATAATGAGGTGGAGCACCGTCCTGCTGAAAATGTAACAGATCCTCCTGCAAAAGTTCATTACCTTCTGCATCAATTTGAGTTTCTAGCTCGTGAGTTATAAGAGGATCGGTAGTCTCTTCAAGCATATCAAGGTACAGATTGCCAGTCAAGTTTTCTTCCAGAAATAATGGACCAAGAATGGCATTTCCAAGAATACCAGCCCAAACATTAACTTTTTGTGGGTGTTGTGTATGCCCTTCCCGAAAAATATGTGGGTTTTCGTCACTCCAATAGCGACAATTTTGTCTATTAACATTGCCATTCAGAAAAAATGAACACTCATCGCTGAAACAGATGTTTAACAGAAGATTAGGGATGGTATTGACTCGATGAGACATGATTTCACAAAACTCTATTCTTCTATCATAATCATCCTCGTGGAGCTCTTGAAGAATCTGCATTTTATATGGATGAAATTTATGCATTTTCAATGCTTTTCTTATAGTCTCGCGTGACATTCCCGTCTGTTCTGATACTGATCGTAAGGAGCTCGTGGGCTCTGCAGCAAATGTTCCCAAAACTTCAATTTGAGCTGCTTCATTTAGTACTCTGGGGTTATTTCTTTTTTTATTTGTCACTGAACCAGTTTCGTAAAACTTATTCACCAAATCAAGCACATACCGGTGACTTACATTACAATTTGGATGTCTTTCGTTAAAAAGACATGCCGCCCTTCGTGCGCACTTTCCAACTTCGCCATAAATTACAATCATTTCAATTCTGTCTTGAAGAATGTAAACCATTTTTACACTTTTATACACTTATTAAAGTAATTCCTAAACAGCCTAACAGGTACAACGGTATTCACAATACTACCACATAGTTCAAATTTGCTAACCAATTTTTTTCCGGAAAACAGAAACTTTTTACAGCAGAAGTAGCAAAAAAGGAAGGCTATCTGTACAATTTCTGCGATGACACTTATAAATTCAGCATTTAATAAACACAACTTTACTACCATCTACGTTTTACTATTAGACTACTTTTTTATGTAAAGTGTTTGGAGCTAATGGCTAATGTTACCCCTAATAAAGGGTTGGAACGGTACCACCTAATATTCTAACCAGTTGTGGCCAAACCATGCACAACCATTGGAACAAGAATTGAACGCCCATCAAAATGATATGCCACTTGACCCCCCTTCCCATTTAAAATTCTAAGGGTAACATCCACCCCTCCTAGGGGGTTGAACCACGAGGGCTACAAATAGTCCTTGAAAGTGTCCCCCTTGACAATAAAATTGACCTGTTTTTTCGATTACTCATATTGTTTACTGGAAGGAAGATATTAAGGGTGGGAAGTTTTCAAATTGACACCCTGTATTATTCGTGCTTATGTGTTAAGCTTAGCCAATTTATTTACGGTGCAAACTGAAATTAGACTTCTTTGGTCGTTATTGGTCATTCTGTCTTTTCAGAAAGGCCGTGAGTTCGATGTAACTGCTACTATCCACATTAGTTTGTGTGTTGTAGCCTTGAGCATTGAACACTGGCTCCATAAAGATGCCTTCAACTTTCGAGACATTTCCACTCTTCTATATTTTGTACTTGGCACCTTTTTCGGTATTTTGAGAACTACTCCATTATATTTCCCGGAATTTTTGTGGAAGGAGCTGGCCTGTAGCCTCTTCTGCAGCGTTTTCAATGTCCATCTTCAAATTGAATTCTATTTTCTCGACTGATTCGATAAAAACCGAAAAAAATTAACATTTTCAACAACTCAGTTTGTTGATACTGGCATTCTTCTACAAACGCTATAGCAACGCTTTCAAGGCACATCAAATTTCGTAATAACCCACCAGTCAACAGAGTTTACATTTTGAAACTAGAGTACCGCTACGAAAAGACTGGGTCCGGAATGGAACCGACCTATGTAGTGCAAATGAACGTTAGATTACCGATGGTTCCAAAACTAGGGAAGGCGTCGGAGCCGGAATATATGGGATGAACCTCCGAGCAATAAAAGATATAGAGGTGCCATTTCTGTATAAACAACACACGTTGTTATGAAAGCTGCATATCACTATCCTTTGTGATATATTGTTGGTGAGGGGTAACCTCCGAGTTCGGAGGGGAAGATTTGTTATTGTTGTGATATTCAGATGTAAGATTAGAACCAGTGGCGGCGTGCTGATAATTTTTTTTTCATGTTATATTTTTATCTCTAGACGACAACATGCCTGGTTGGAAATCACGTGTGTTGTCAAGATGTCAATCAAAAATACTGTATTGTGCAAAAAATTAGATTCTTGCTGACAAAGCACACAATAAGGTCATAAATACTGAAAAAATAAATGAAAGTAAAAAAGTAAATATATTGAAATTGTTGGATCACATCAGTAAACTATACTATATATATATATATATATGCTGAATACTTGTTTCAAGGAGCAATAAATGTTCCAGTGACTGTAAAACAGTCGAAAACAATCCTTTAGGAACTCACTATACCTTTGTATAGATTATATGGCATATGTCCCGAAACCGGTCTGCAGTTGGTTCCTTGTTTGGATCAGGCGGTGTCCTGCTGTCTGTCTCTGAGAGCTCTTGCAAAGTTGTTCCTTCAAAGTAAAGATCTTTGCACATATGTCTGACAGATATAATTCAATATCTGTCGAGGTATTAGCCAGAGAAGTAGTTGTTTTCTGTCGGACATATGCCATACAATCTATACAAAGGTATAGTGAGTTCCTAAAGGATTGTTTTCGACTGTTTTACAGTCACTGGAACATTTATTGCTCGTTGAAATAAGTATTCAGCATATACCATTTCGCATCCGAAATGTCCTTCTGGAGCGCTCTCTAATGTGTTGCCGTGGTGGATCCTGTAAGCGATTGCAGTGTTCATCCCGGCGAACGATGACGGGCACTGGGCCCCCGCGTGTATACAACCGTGATAACCAGGACTGCACTGATGAGGGACTTCATCACGAAACCGATCTGCAGTTGGTTCCTTGTTTGGATCAGGCGGTGTCCTGCTGTCTGTCTCTGAGAGCTCTTGCAAAGTTGTTCCTTCAAAGTAAGGATCTTTGCACATGTCTGACAGATATAATTCAATATCTGTTGAGGTATTAGCCAGAGAAGTAGTTGTTTTCTGTCGGACATATGCCATACAATCTATACAAAGGTATAGTGAGTTCCTAAAGGATTGTTTTCGACTGTTTTACAGTCACTGGAACATATATATATATATATATATATATATATATATATATATATTTATATATATATATGATATACATGCATTATAATACACAAAAAAATTTACACATAAACTATAATACACATAACAGATTACATTCAAATTTATGTTGAAAGTATTTCATTGAAATACTCATCCAAAGTGTAGTAAAAGCCTTAATAGCTCTTTAACTCTTTTTCTTATGTTTTTTTTTCAGAATTTAGTTTATTGTTATCCTGGGGCAGATTATCAAAAAGTGTTTTAGAGTTGTCAAAAAGTAATGTCTCTACTTATGTAGAGTTAGGCTCAGGGAGCGATCGATTTTACAAGTCTGCCTGGTAGGAAACCGAGGATTTCTCATTAGTTATTATTTTACTTCTGTTTCTTAAACATCAAACAGGTGAGAGTCATTGAAGTTTATGAGTTGAATAGGGGTCGACATGTATCTCTATTTTGATGTAGTCTTGATTTGCTCACAGGGTGGAGCGATGACTTGCTTATTGTAAATCGTCTGTCCAGTTTGAAATAAATTAAAATTTTGTATTGCATTCTTCTATTCTTTTGCTGGAGTAGTCTAATTTTTTGTATCTGACGGATTATAATTCTCGTTGCTACTTTTAAACACTTTCGTCTGGTATCATCTGTATCCATATCATCGGTTTCACAATCACGAATTCCTCTAAAATAGCATACATTTCAAACACACACACACATAACTGCCAAGTTTGAATCCCAACCTGGTCCCCGAGTGCAAACGGATATATCCGACAATGCCCATTTTTAACATGATTCGGGCTGAGATATTTGTAAACAACGTCGGGTATGTTGCTTTCAAGAGGGAGATAGAGAAGCCCTCTCTATATCTTTTATTGCTCGGAGGGATGAACCCAGTAGTGAAACGCTCATTGAGTATGCAGTCAAACAGAACAGAAAGCGCTTGAATTCAATCGCTTCAAATCTAGTGCAGTATGGAACAGCAGAGACATCTTTAACCGACTAGCACAACGCAATGACGTTACCCTAGTCTGGATACCAGGTCACACGGGCCTAGAAGGAAACGAAATAGCGGACGCACTAGCGACAGGGGGGGCGAAACAACGTTCACTAGACCAGAACCGTTAATCGGTTTAGCATATAGCACTGTGAGGAATGTCATAACAACTTGGGCAGATAATAAAAGACTCGAGTATTGGCGTAGTCTACCGGGCCTAGCCCATTCCAAAGCATTTACAAGGAAAAAGCAGGACTCTGACAAACTGCTAGAACTTAGTTGAGCGCATCTCAGAGTTTTAGTAGGTTTGCTTACTGGACACTGCAAACTCAAACATCACAAGCATGAAATCGGACTTGCGCAAGAATCAGAGTACCGGTTATGCATGGACGATGATGATGAAATGGCAAAACACATTCTGTATACATGCCCTGCAACGGCCAGAACCAGATTTTCATCATTTGGCGATACAACAGTATATAAGGCCTGAAAACCTGGTAAATTGTCCTCCCAATACATTCCTCAATTTCGTTTAGAGATTGGATATACTGGAAGAAATATAATCATAGGATGAGTCACGATAGGCCATTGGCCGCAGTGGAGGGCATGATACGGGCCACGTTCAAACCTAACCTAACCTAACCGCTACTATTACGAGAATACTGCCTTTCATTATGTTCATGATCATTTTATATTTAGTTTTTCCAGTTCTTAAGTGCATTCTACCTCTTTTGAAAGTATCTTAAACACCCAAAATTGCCCAATTTGATTCACCCAGTACATTCACTTTCGAAATTTTCTAGTTTGACGTTTCCGTAGTTGCGCAACAAATTTCACGAAGAAGTTTACGAAAATCAACGGATTTGTGGATGACTTGCGGAAAAATAGCTTTGAGCAATCTTCACGTTGCTCAAGAATGTCAGCTCTCTCGACTATGGACACAATGCCATTTCCGTCTTCATGAAATCTAAATATTTTTTCATCAACATTATAGTCCGCAAGCCCTCGTACAAAATCTTAGGTGAAAGTTGTAACTTTGTATACTGTTTAAGTATGCCAAGTCCGACAAGATTTCGCAAAGAAGAAACCTTGATAGTGGTAAATTTTCCTTTGACTTTCTGTAAAACATGTCATTTTCGCATTTATACAGGGTGTCAATTTGAAAACTTCCCACCCTTAATATCTTCCTTCCAGTAAACAATATGAGTAATCGAAAAAACAGGTCAATTTTATTGTCAAGGGGAACACTTTCAAGGACTATTTGTAGCCCTCGTGGTTCAACCCCCTAGGAGGGGTAGATGTTATCCTTAGAATTTTAAATGGGAAGGGGGGTCAAGTGGCACATCATTTTGATGGGCGTTCAATTCTTGTTCCAATGGTACCCTGACTTAGTATTTTTTGATGAGCATTTTCCGAAAAATTGCGTTCTAAACTAACAGAGGTAATTATTAGAACGCCTATACTGAGATGCATGGTTTGGCCAGAACTGGTTAGAATATTAGGTGGTACCGTTCCAACCCTTTATTAGGGGTAACATTAGCCATTAGCTACAAACACTTTACATAAAAAAGTAGTCTAATAGTAAAACGTAGATGGTAGTAAAGTTGTGTTTATTAAATGCTGAATTTTTAAGTGTCATCGCAGAAATTGTACAGATAGCTTTCCTTTTTTGCTACTTCTGCTGTAAAAAGTTTCTGTTTTCCGGCAAAAAATTGGTTAGCAAATTTGAACTATGTGGTAGTATTGTGAATACCGTTGTACCTGTTGGGCTGTTTAGGAATTACTTTAATAAGTGTATAAAAGTGTAAAAATGGTTTACATTCTTCAAGACAGAAATGAAATGATTGTAATTTATGGCGAAGTTGGAAAGTGCGCACGGAGGGCGGCATGTCTTTTTAACGAAAGACATCCAAATTGTAATGTAAGTCACCGGTATGTGCTTGATTTGGTGAATAAGTTTTACGAAACTGGTTCAGTGACAAATAAAAAAAGAAATAACCCCAGAGTACTAAATGAAGCAGCTCAAATTGAAGTTTTGGGAACATTTGCTGCAGAGCCCACGAGCTCCTTACGATCAGTATCAGAACAGACGGGAATGTCACGCGAGACTATAAGAAAAGCATTGAAAATGCATAAATTTCATCCATATAAAATGCAGATTCTTCAAGAGCTCCACGAGGATGATTATGATAGAAGAATAGAGTTTTGTGAAATCATGTCTCATCGAGTCAATACCATCCCTAATCTTCTGTTAAACATCTGTTTCAGCGATGAGTGTTCATTTTTTCTGAATGCCAATGTTAATAGACAAAATTTTCGCTATTGGAGTGACGAAAACCCACATATTTTTCGGGAAGGGCATACACAACACCCACAAAAAGTTAATGTTTGGGCTGGTATTCTTGGAAATGCCATTCTTGGTCCATTATTTCTGGAAGAAAACTTGACTGGCAATCTGTACCTTGATATGCTTGAAGAGACTATCGATCCTCTTATAACTCACGAGCTAGAAACTCAAATTGATGCAGAAGGTAATGAACTTTTGCAGGAGGATCTGTTACATTTCCAGCAGGACGGTGCTCCACCTCATTATTTTCTTCCCGTCCGACAGTGGTTAAACGAGAGATTTCCGGGTAGATGGATTGGCAGAAGGGGAGCAGTTGAATGGCCTCCGAGATCACCGGATTCAACACCCTTAGATTTCTTTCTTTGGGGGCATCTTAAATCCGTTGTTTATAAAACACAACCTTCTGATATTGACGAACTTAAAAGACGAATTACAGCAGCATGCCGGTCAATTCCTAGTGAAGTTTTCCGTAATGTTAGAGGGGAGTTCGAAAACAGACTGTATTACTGTTTAGAGCAAAATGGACAACATTTCGAACAGCTAATAAGATAAGCGTAAGTAGATTTTATGTTGGAAATGTCTTTCTCGCAAATTAAATTTTACCATCAAATAAAAAATCTCATGCGTAATAAATTTATTCCTGTCATTCAAGGGTTGGAGCGGTGCCACCTACTCTTCTAACCATTTTTATTAAAGGGAGTCAATACAATAATGCATCTCAGTATAGGCGTTCTAATAATTACTTCTGTTAGTTTAGAATGCAATTTTTCGGAAAATGCTCATCACAAAATAATAAGTCAGGGTACCATTGGAACAAGAATTGAACGCCCATCAAAATGATGTGCCACTTGACCCCCCTTCCCAATTAAAATTCTAAGGGTAACATCTACCCCTCCTAGGGGGTTGAACCACGAGGGCTACAAATAGTCCGTGAAAGTGTCCCCCTTGACAATAAAATTGACCTGTTTTTTCGATTACTCATATTGTTTACTGGAAGGAAGATATTAAGGGTGGGAAGTTTTCAAATTGACACCCTGTATGTAAGGTAATGCAGCATTTAGTTTTTAAGTTAAAGTGAAAGATATTTACCAAAATTAATTTAAACAAAAATTGTCCGACAAAATTAATAGGGATCTTCAGCAGTCCGACGCTCCAAAGATGTCGATTTGACGACAACAATGTTGGTGATAACCAGCAATGTTGTCTTGACTTTTTTTTCAAAGAAATAGAATATATAAGACAACGATATACTTGTCCGACAATAAAGTTGGTAAATTTGTTGAAAACTGCCAAAAAAATATTAAAATTTTACTTTTTATATAGTAACACTAACCAAAACCACCAAGCTATACAATAACCCACACATTTAGGCATGTAAACATATACAGGCTACAGGCTGTTTATTCCTGAAAAACAAATAAAAAGATAAAAATATCTGAATAATTTGTTTTGTAATCGCAATGTATTTCGCCTCTTCTCTCTGCCGATGAAAATATTGTAGTGAAGTCTTTTTATATTAAATAGATAATAGATCTATACATAATCGACATGAGTTTGATGATATCCTTTGGTGTTCATAGTTTCGAAATCAGATAACTTGAAACTGATTTATTTGCTCGGTGCCCCAATGCTTAATGCTTAGTACCAAACACAAAGTTTCATTACATTATTTTCCCATTGATTGAAAACAAAGAGTTAGGCAAAAAGTGGCAATACCTACGTATACGAAAATGTCTGATTAAATAATTTCAATTTTCAACATATTCAGCAAATTATTCAAATTTGAATTAGAATAAAATTAAACACTATGGTCTCTTATGGAATTTGGAGGCTGATCACCATTACACTGTTTCGTGCCTAAAATGTGAGCGCCATCTAACAGGAACGCATTTCGCGAATTGTCAAAAATAAAGGTAAGTACTTTACTCTAGCATCGAATTCATATTTTTTAAGAAACCTCGCATACAACTGAAATTTTTTTATATTTGATGGTTGCATATTAGATTTAAGACCATGTAGAACCATTTATGAACAATGAGTTTTTTTACTAAAATTAAAAATAAAGAAGTTTTACATATGGTGCCGACTTAATTGGACATACTGTATAAATATTTCGATCTTAATATAGATTTAGATGGCGTCCACTCTGCCAGTGCAGCACAGTCAGAATCCGAGACAAGCGATGAAAGTGATACTTTGAGTGCGAGCGAAGAATCTACCGAAGAAGAAGATGATGAATGATTCTATTCTTTATAAAAATTCATGTTTATTTATTTTTCAAGTTAAGAAATAAACTGTAAAGCAACATTGTATTTTTATATAATTTTGAATATTTACTTCTATCGCGAGAAATATTGAAATTAAAAAATTTCAACATCTGTTGTCGAACAGGCAAAACAGTCCAATATTTTTGTCGGACAATCGATACTCCCGATAAGTATTATATTTTTTTTTCAGTTGCCACTTTTGTCCGACAGCTGGTTATCACCAACATTGTTGTCGTCAAATCGACATCTTTGGAGCGTCGGACTGCTGAAAATCCCTATTAATTTTGTCGGACAATGGTGCCATTGAAAATCTCATTTGATTATTGTATGCTCCTAGAAAACTCAGATTGCTGGTTGTTGCCAACCTACAAGTCGTGAAATCGACACGTTTAGACTGTCGGACAAACTAGAAGTACCTAAACTTTTTGTCAGACACATTTTTTAGATTAATTTTAGTAAATATCTTTCACTTTAACTTGAAAACTAAATGCTGGTCATTACCTTACATATAAATGCTAAATTGACATGTTTTTGAGAAAGTCAAAAGAAAAATTACCACTATCAAGTTTTCTTCATTGCGAAATCTTGTCGGACTTGGCATACTTAAACAGTATACAAAGTTACAATTTGCTGGTTATCACCTAAGATTTTGTACGAGGGCTTGCGGACTATTAGTAACTTCCTTAACATTATGGTTCCGAATCTCCACAACATAAAGATAAGCCCCAGGTACCCACCCTATCAAATAAACCGCCAATTTCACTTTTTCCTTCAGCCTTTTCCGGCCAGACAAGTGCGAATTAAAATGGAAAAGAATACGCAATCGTTCTCGAAATGTAAGGATAATTAAGGCGAAGGCAAATTAACTTAAAGTTCGTTCAAAGTCTGCGAACATTCGGAACGAAAACGTTTTAATTATTCCAGATGCTATTCGAGATCCAGATTCCCGAATAAGATTGAAATAAAATCGCGATGACTGTCCGGAGTTTGAAGTGTGGTTATGGTTCCGTGCCAAGCAGCCGTGCACAGTTATTTGGACATTTATGAATGAGCATTTTATAATTCCGACAAAGTAGAAATATTTTTCACTCCAAACAAGCTAGGGTAAGAGGGAAAAGACTGAATCAAAACACACACTATCGTGGCCAAAACCGTGACGAACTTTGAATTACATGGAACATGTGTGAGTTACTATTATTGCTCTTGCCCACTTTTTGACTTTATTGATTGATTGGTGAAACAATGTTATATAAATCGCACATGTACTTCAAAAGTGGCACAACTTGAATTAGTTCATTTTTCAGAAACCGTAGAAAACTGTTGTCTCTAATGATTTCACAGATTTTAGAGTATTGACGATAACTTTAAATTATAAAAAGTTCTCTTTGAAGGTAATTTAATACACTATTGAGGCATGGGTGGAAGAGTGTTCATCGGGCATTTTCATTAAATTAACTCAAAATCTCAGTTTTTTTACTTGTGTCATGTTTGAAGAACATGTGCGAAATAATATTGGTGGAATACTCTGAACGAAGATTCATGTGTAATATTATTAATTATTAATACCAATAAGAATAAAACGTAACGTCACCGACCATTACACTACCTCATCACAAATAGTACTCGAAAAAGCAAATGAAGATAACTTCTCTCAATCAAAGTTTTTATCAAAAATAAATTATGAAAAATTAGCCCAAAACCTCAATAATATTTCATGGGAAAGTGTTGAAAATATTCCAGACGCTGAATCAGCAACTTGCATTGAGACAATGGACCTTTACATTTATGAAAAATAAATTGCAAATTTCTTTTATATCGATAGATTCTAGTCTGAAACGTCCATTTAACACAAAGTTACACGGCTTTTTTTTCATTTTGAAAGGATATCTCATTTGAAAGTGTGCCGATGTCGTCACGTTCATCGGAAACAACCCCCCCATAATCCATGTTCCGAAGCATTCAATACGGTTCTCCTCAAAAATATAGATTCTGGTTGGGTATAAGCCATTGAGAAATAATTGAAACTTCATCACTTGATCAAGTCATAGACAAAAACCCACATATTAGCTACTTTTCATTGTATTTGTAACTTTCAAATTTCCTGAAGAACGAGCATTGACAACACCGCAAATCATTATGACACTTCTCATGCTACAAAAGTGATCTCGAGATTTGAGGTTAATGTTTGTTTTTTTTACATTCGACATTTAACTGATACTTTCATTAATACTGTGGCGAGGTGTTATTATGACCGATCTGGTGTGAATTTATTTGTGTATGCAACAATGAGTCAAGCCACATTTTTTAATAGTTGAGCTATCACTGTCATTGGAATCGCCGAAGTGTTATTCTACAATAAGCAAAAATGCTTCAACCCGCAATTGATTGATAAAATGAATACATGGTGTAAAAATGACGATCCTAAACTGAATGCAACTGAAACAGGTCTTATTATCTTCAACAAGACAAATTGCTATGAAGAATCCCTGTACGTTAAACTACAAAATAAATCAATCCCAATATCACATAACTTCAAATTCCTAGGCGTAACGCTGGATGCAACACTCAGCTGGGAAACTCATATAAACTCATTAAATAGCAGACTGAACTCAATCTGTGGAATAATTCGCTACCTGAGGGTTCAAGTATCAACCAATAGCTTAAGAATATATTACTTCTCTCACGTGCAATCAATGATATCATATGGTATAATTTTCTGGGGCTCATCAACAATAGCACAGAAAATATTCATAACCCAGAAAAAAATTATTAGATGTATATTAAAACTGGATCGAAACACCTCTTGTAAACCATATTTCACTGAACTTGACATTATGACTGTGCCTTAATTGTACTTCCTAGGTCTTGTGTGCTTTGTGAACAAATATTCTCACTTGTTTCCAAGGAACAGTGATGTGAGGACTAGATATTGCAATGAATTGACGATACCAAACCACAAATCTACTTACTATGAGAAAGGCCCATACTACCAGGCAATCAAAGCCTATAACTCCCTACCCCAAGAATTGAAAAGCATCAGAGATACAAAGAAATTTAAATATCTGAATCAAAAATGCTACCTACTATTGCTTCAACTGTTGGTGGCATTAAAACATTGGTTTTAACATTTTATTTTTATCCTAATGTATTATATTCAAATTCATTATCCTGTCAATATTGTTCTTTTAATGTAGTTTTAAAATGTAACTCTTCTATTAATTGTACTGTAATTCTGACGTTTGCTGTGTCCCTAGTTGATCGTACGCAATAAAAGTATTATTAAGTATTATTATTATTTTTAAAAAAGATTATGTGATTTCCTGTACAAACATAAAATAATTTCTGATAGGCAACAAGGTTTCCGGGAAGAAATATCAACCCAAGACGCCATTTGTATTCTGCTCTAAACAATAGTCAGCCTTCGATATGTATCTGCATTGACCTGTCGAAAGCATTCGATACTGTGAGTCATAAGCTGCTTCTTAAGTAATTGGAAAATATACGAGTGAGAGGCATTGCACTAAAACTCTTTGAAAGCTATCTCACCAACCGAACCAAGTTGTGAAAGTCAATGGCCTACTTAGTGAATAAAGAGTTATCAATTATGGTGTACATCAAGACACTGTTCGTTGACCAGTCTAATTCAATATCTACCTGAACGAACTTTTCACTATCCCATCCAAGGGAAATATTATCACGTATGCAGATGATACGGCAAACATCTATTCAGCAGATGATTGGTTCACGCTGAAAACGCTCACTGAGATAGATATGGAAAGTATTCAGCAATGGTTCAATAGCAGACTCCTAACAATCATTGCTGATAAAACGTCATTCTCATCTATAAGGTCCACTGAAAATACTCTACCTACCTATACTTCCTTCCGCATTACGCATGATTTCTCAATCACATGTACGAATCATTTCAAATATCTGGGAGTAGTGCTAGATAGCCACCTCAGATTGAACAAACACATTCACTTTATTATAAAAAACTTCAATTTCTTACATACAAGTTTTACAACCTGAAGAATATATTAGACATTAAGCAAATAAAAACTATATACAACTTCCTGGTTCAATCCCATATATCATACGGCATCGTAGGGTAGGGTGTAGGGAAAACGCTTTCACAAAATCTCATCCTTATTCAGAAAAAATTAATGAAAATTATTTTCAATAAAGACAGAACCTACCCAACAGATGCCTCGTACAATGAGACAGGAATAATTGATCCTAGGCAATTGTTCTTCCTCCACTGTGGTATATATCAACACAAAATGAATACCACCCTAGAAACCAATACTCACTGGTATGACACCGCAAAATTGTACCTACTTACCACCCCATACCACCAAAACAACTGCCCAAAAGTCTTTCAACTGTTAGGTCCGAAACTATACTCAAAGATTCCAAAAGGAATTCAAAATAAATTAAACCCACTTAACTTGAGAAAAAACCTCAGGAAACATGTTCAATCGCTTTTGCGAGATGACATTCATAATTCTATTTTTTTTTATTTATGAAAAAAAAAGACCGCATCAACCCTGTGGGTTATTAGCGGGTACAGTTACAATGTTACAGTTTATATATAATATTATATTTTGTTGATGAGGTCTGATTGAGTCAAAAAGTTAAAAATATTTGTCAAATTATAGTTCTCGCCTAAAATGTTTGATATGTTTCCATGAATTTTACATGACTTTCTTTGGACTGTGTAATTTGGACATTCAACAAATAAATGCTTGATTGATAGAACCACGTCACAATAAACGCACTTTGGCACTTCACTGCGAGTCATGAGATAGCTGTGGGTGAGCTTGGTGTGGCCCAAACGGAGTCGATTCAAGATCACTTGAGACTTCCTAGATCCAGTTGTGAATTGCCATTGACTTACCTTTTCTCTCGTAACTTTGAGCTGGACTTGTACCACTTGATTTGCCATGTATTTTTCACTGAATTTTTCACTAAGGATTTCATATCTGCAGAAGACGATTTTGTGATAATCTGTGATTCAGCACTCGAAATGGCTTCGCGTGCAAATTTATCGGCGATTTCGTTTCCTTGAATCCCTATGTGAGATGGTATCCAGCTGATTACAATTCGCTTGCCGGACTGCTGCGCATTATAGAACTCTTGTCGAGCTTTTTGTGCAATAGGATTTCTTGGATATAATTCTATTGATCACCCTTACATGAGCTGATATTGTGTGCTGAAAAATCTAGACATCTCGATATTCTAATTCCCATCAGTGACCCAATTTTTGAATTGTCGGAATTGGTTCTCTAGAGAAATATGACGTCATTTTCTCTCAATTTTAAGCAATACCTATTTTTGAAATATCACGAGAGAAATATTTTTCTTGATATTGACAGATGAAATTCCTAGTACCCAATGCAGAAGAATTTGAAAATTCTCCTAGGAATTTAGTTTTCAGGTTAAAGAAACTCGAAGATTTTTTCTATGTATTGGTGAAATTATTATTATTCTGGTATTATTATTCTGGGGGCTGCAATGGCATATATATATATATATATATATATATATATATATATGTACATTACTAAGTTCATGGGTTGAACCGCGTTGAGACGTTTCGGCTCCTGCTTTGGAGCCATTTTCAAGAGTGTGACTGCGAGGCCTCTATCTGCCTACTCCTCGAGTCGTGGTCTTGAGAGATATCAAGGTCTCAACCTGCCTACTCCTTGATCTCAAAAGACTATATATAAAAAGTTATTGGGTATAACCCTCAAAATGTTGTGCAACCGTAGACACGTGTTTCGAGCTTAAGCTCTCTTCAGTACGGTAAAATCAAGTGCGAAGATGTACAACACTTGGATGTAAAAATAGAAACAAAGGAAGTCAACAACAGGAAGCCAACCACACATTTTGAGGGTTATTCCCAATAACTTTTTTTACTTATATTTTCATATATTGCCCCTCGCTAAATCCATCCTTATTTATATATATATAAATATATATATATGTATATATATATATATATATATATATATATATATATATATATATATATATATATATATATATATATATATATATGAAAACTAGAAGTTCGGGTTGAACCGCGTTTGGAATTTGTTGAAATTCGACGTTTCGGCTCCGTTTTTGGAGCCATTTTCAAGAATAAGAAGGATAGGTATAGTGAGGAAACGTGATTCTACACTGAGGTCTCCGTCTGCCTACTCCTCAGGTATTATCGCGTTAGGATTTTGTGACTTGACGTTGATATATATATATATATATATATATATATATATATATATATATATATATATATATATATATATATTGTTTGAATGATTTTTTGAACCTTGCCAACTCTACGATAGGAAAATTTTTCTTCACTCTCTTATGTGTGATTCCACCAACATACCTTTTCCAGCAAACCACAGTTTAAAGTTCCCCAGAAATGACATTCAATTTGATGACGATACTCTATCCCACCTCTCTTTTCCGATATTATGAGTAAAAGTTTTCGTAAATTTCCAGTTCTTAGTTCTGCATCATTTTCTGCAGATCTAATTAATTTTTTTTTGAGCGCTGCTCATGAATCTTATTTTGACGTCTATTTCCAGGAAGTTATAACAAAACTTAGCAAAAATCGTATCTTCAAACGTCAAATTCAGATGTGTTTTCCCAAAAATCCTGTTTTTTAATTGGTCAAACAAAATTCTTCCATGATCGCATGCAAGACATACGTCCCAAAACTAAGCTCCTACGAAATGAAAAAGTATAATAATTATCATTAACATCATGCTGTATGTGTGTATCTACATAATTGTTTTCCAGAGTTTGTATTTTGCTGTTAATAACTAGCGTTGTTTTTAACCCCATTTTATTATTATTATTATGAATGCCATAAAAATTCGAATTGTATCATTATCTTTATCTTCTCCGCACAAGTATTCTACTTTTTGGCGCTGTTTTGTTTAGTGTGGATTATTTTTTATTTTGTACTTTCCAAATGAATCTCAATAAACTATTTTTTTATTTTATTATTAATATTTATTAATATTGGGTCAATAATGGTTGACTTTTTTTTCACCAATTAAGATAAACTAATATCGCCTAAATCTTGTTTCCCATATCTAGATTTAATATTGCCATCCCAATATTCCTCACATATAATAAATAATATTCAAAAAATAATATTAACAAAAATAGTGTGATCAGCTCAATTACTCTTGTGAGGAGTTATTAATAAAACAGTCACCATGAATTCTCATGAAACTGGTCCATTGTCACAAACTTGCTTGTTTATTGAAATAGAATACTAGAGGACCTCGAAAATAAATGTCAAGTCGCCGGTATCTACAGATATTTTTGTAAGGTATTCGACAGAGTGGATCATTCATTCCATTTTTCAGACCAGACTAGAAGATTTTGGATTTTCTCAATGTTTTTTGCAGTGCACTGATAAAACGCTTGTCTTGTAGCGAGGAAACACATTAGCTCAACCAAAAATTATCTTCTGAGAAAGACATAATTTTCGACAAAAAAAATCTTATGTAAAGAATATGCACGGGTTTGGGTGAAATCCTCCATTACCTTGATTTTAAATTACTTTACAGCAAAGCCTGTGCCTTTAAAATAAAGTTGTGCTTTTCTAAGAAGAGGTCTGTATTTGTCCGAAAATCATCAAATCACTTAGCACGCGCGTCTAGACAAGCTGGCTCAAGTTGTTTCAGTCAGTTCAGTTGCCTGGTACGGTAGTACCTCAGATCAATAAGTAAACTATTGATCTGAGGCTAGTACTTACTTTTATGATGAATGTGCACGCGTGCAGTAGTCACATCGACGAAAACCGTTTAATCCGATTATTTTGTGTTAAAAAGTTAATGTATGACAGAAGAAGTTGAAGAGCTCCTCGACAAATTCAATATCGTGCATCTCTACACCAAATTTGAAGGTATGTATTTAGAGGATTATTAACAAATAAATGAATTTCATTTGGCTATATTACCATAAATATCTGCTTCCCATTTCCACAAGATAATTCCAGTAAGGCGTAAAGCTACTCTTCTTAACACTTACAATGTATTGTAACAGTAAATTTGATCTAGTGCCCGATTTAAATACGAATCCTAGATTTTCCGAACCTTTAAAAATAATCAGCTGAAGATACGAGTTTGCGTTGTTGCCGTTATAGAGTGCAAATCGCCCTGTATTCGAGTCGATGAAAAGAAAACGCGTCAAAAAGCAAATAGGTATCGAGATTCCATGCGAAGGAAATCGACAGACAAACACAAGAGACTTTATGTGAAATGTTCGTATAAGAACCGATATGTATTTTGCCGAATTGTTACCTAGATGTTTTATGTGAATTTTGTGGGCCATCCAAGTGAGGTAATGTTCATTCTATATAAATCAATAACACTCTTTGTGTTTTCTAAATATGTTTCCATAACCAAGTCCATTTCCTTGGTAGAAACCGGTATTTCTTTTTGCAGATTTGTAGGCCTTTTTATTCCAAGTTTTCATACTGCCTGAGTCTGAGGATCGTTTGATGTAAATTTATTATGAGAGATATCCATAGAAATAACAACAAACAGTACTACCAAATTGAATGAGGAACGAATTACGTTATTTTGGAAAGCTGGGAGCAATTTGTTATTTCTCACCCTCAAAGGGAGAACACATACCATCGACTGAACAGAAAATAAGGTCAGGACTTTCCAATTTATTTGACTATCCTGCTGATACCTGCGGACAGTGCTTTTCTTCGAGAAAATTAAAAAACTCTCAATAATATTCATAATTTCGTATCAAAAATTCAATGCTATTGATCACTTTAGATAATCGTAAACTTCATGATAAGTTTAACATAAACATTTTACGTGTGAGTCGAAAATAACGTTATTTGAGGTACCCCTACTATTGGTTATTGGTAATATTGAATTTACGGGATCAGTACTGTTGCCCACCTGATTCGAATATAATTTTTCTCGTTACAGTTGTCTTCATTTCATTAAGTGTTTTTTATTTCAAAAATTGTAACTTAGCAAAACTGGATGGCGCCCATTAAACAAAAACACTCAGTAACTATCAGAATTCCACCCCATAGCCTCCATACCTAAAGAGCTGCCGGAGCAGACCACTCCAAAAGGGGGTCACAGTATATCTACTTTTTTGTGTCGAAAATGGCAGCCTTTTGTATTCAAACTCTTCTCAGTTCAGTGAAACAGGCCAGTGAACTTGATAGAAAACAGCGTACTTTGAGCAAAAAAATGTATTCAAGCCTGTAATGGTTTTTAACGAAAATCGGGTGATCTTGTATCAAGGATTTTTGATTTTCAAACAAGAATAAAGCAAGAGTAAATATGTTTTGAAAATTGTTTTCCTGAAAAACTCAACTACTTACTTGAAAGATTAATAATGCAGCAGATTTTTTCAACATGCATGCATGAATGCCCAAATGAGCAGTTTCTTTTATTTGCTGCAATTTTCCTTGCACTTATGTGGAAGAAGTTTCACAAAATTTTGTAATATCAGGTTCACCAACGGCGCAAATGCTCTTGTTACCAGCATTGGTGCCATCAAAGACTCGAATACAACTAGGAAAAAACAACTACAAAAACTCTTAGTGAGTGAGGCCCGGGACGCTTTTTTCGTCTAGGTTTATTTCATTCTAGGCGATGCGATGTAGAGGAAGCTAAGAAAAAGCTTCTGAATTGATATAGGTAATCCCTCGGACAAATTAAAAAAGATCAAATTTGTGTACATTACCAAAAAAAATAATATTAAAATAGGTAAAACAATCAATCAATTAACTGTTTAACTTGAATCCTTGACTATTAGTCCCAGCCACCTGTTTTCAACAAAACGTATTGAAGGAGAAAATAGTCGTTTCCTGAAGTGTGTGGAGAATATCACGAAACTTATATAATTCAAACTAGGTTAGTATAGAAAATGATTTTCAGCTTGTATTTCACTTCCTCTAATATGTTTTGAAACTGAATATCTGTAATGCAAATCTACGATAGAAGTGGGCAAGTGCAAAGTGTGAAATTTCTTCTGAAGAGTATGTTTTCCAATTATTCTGATTTACCTGATGATCTTAGAAGAGTGAAATGGATTTTTATCGACCATAATGTGGCCTAGCGAAAGAGATGCAGTTCACGCATCAATGAGATTAGCGATTTTCTGTGAGTGATACTTCAGAATAACATTCTCCCTTATCTTATTTATAGATAAGAATTTTCAGTGGAAACTGGACATTTAATAAATAATCAACTATCTGAATGAGAATGCAAATTTTCACATTCAGATTTTTTCTCTCAAGTTATAAAGGGTATTTCACAATATCTATCAGATGTAGTTCAATGTCCAGAGTGGCTTCAGCCTGGGAATTAGTTGTTTTCTGTTAGAAATTCTAAAAATTAACTTCAATTTATCGTAGGTTTTTCCATTTCCAGAGAAGTCATGTATTGGTTCAATTTTCAATTGAGAATGTTTCTCTTTACGAAATTCATTTTGCTGCAAGGCCTAAAAACAGTCTCTTCAAAAACATTTCGAAATGCAACATTAGAACATATTCTAGCTCTAGTAATATGAACTAGCTCCAAATGTTTGCATGTTAAGACCTGAAAAATATCAGTCGTTAAGGTATTTTTTTGGGAAAAAAAAAATTTAACGCTACCATCGATATACATTTATAATTTTTTGCTTTTTGTAAAAACACGGGAGTCTGAGTTCGAAACGAATTCGAAGTGTCACAACTACCCAACAAGAAACGGAAACCTAATAAGACTGCAACAACATCGTACGAGACTATTTCAAAAATCGCCCTCTCTAGCAGCTTCCAAACTATTCAATTGTCTGCCTTCAGAAATAAAGAAGATCTCAATAATATCTACTTTCAAAAGGAAACTTAAAGAATTCCTTTTAGAGGGATGCTTTCATTCTATCAATGAATATTTTGTGTATACTTCCAAGTAACTGTGTTCAATGTTTGTAATGTGTATGATATATTTTTTATTTACTACGTACTATATATGTTTCTTTTACTTGACGTTTCCTATATCATTGTAAAGTGATCATTTCAAGGAATAAAAACATTATTATTATTATTATTATTAAATGTTATTAATAATTTTTCACTGATACATAATTACACATTTAAACTCTATTTATGTTATTAATTGTCTGATTAATTATGCACGTTATTCTATTGTTAAATCTGTATGGAAAATAAATAAATAATTTTCACGAAACGAATTCCTCTTGAATTATTTCTATTTGAATGGTTTCTCCGAACAATTTAATTTTTTCACCAGTAATTACGCCCAATTTCGGAGTTTGCATCCTCAAGCAGGCCGCCAGAACGTTGCAGTGATAGTAACAAAAGCTTTTTGATTCGAAAGTTCTCAGAATCTACAAAGATGATGTGCTATTAAAACATAAAAAAACGTAAGAGAGCAATTTCGCAAGCCTAATTAATAAATACACAAAGATGTCTTTGAACCTTTTGAATTTTTATTGTTAGGAATTTCATCTCTTGCTTTGAGAACCAGCTAATTAAAAGTTCTTGCGCCGAGTTTAAATTTATGAAATATAACTTCCTTCCTCTTACTTGTAATTTCAGATATAGCTAACAAAGTAATACACACTTTGAAGTTGCCCGAGTTCACAGGAAATTATGAATCGTTAGCGAATGTAATGTAGCATCCAATGAAATTTTTATAATAGGATCAAACCCGATCTATTCTTTCACTTGATGTTTCTGAAAGTACAGCGAACAAGGCCGTGATTATTAGAAATATATATCCGGATCCGGGTATCTCGACAACTGAAATTTCAAATAAATGGATAATTTGAGCACGAGGTGTTTTTATGTGATCACCCAGTGCCTATATTTCCCTTGCTACGATACTGCTGGGATACACTCTATACAGTGAGGACGTGAAAAGTCCTCCCCCCCCCTTAACTTTTGAACGGAACAAGCTATTGAGATCGGGTAAAATACAGGTAAAATGGTACCACTTTTACTACTTTGTTGCATGAAAATGATTGTGGTCACGTGCCCTAGAGTCAAGAGGGCACCATCAACTTTTTTTTTTCAAATGTAAAGGGGGGTCACCTGGCTCCTGGTTTTGAAGGTCTTTCGATTCTATAACCGACACTTCTTTGTTTGTGAAAATCAGCCAAGCCGCTTTAAACTGACGAGCGTTTGAAATTTGCTTCAAATATTTATCAAATAAATTATTTTAACTATTCATTTTAGCAGAATTTTAACTCCGTTACTGTTTCTGGATGAAAAGCCAATTTTTTGTGGTGAAACAGGCGCACTTATTATTGGTATTTTACACTGTGGTTTTTGTTTCAGTTTTTTATACCTTAGTTGTTTTGCTGGAGACTCCAAATAGCATTTCATTTAAATCTCAGTCTAATATTGACGTTAATCATATCAATACTTTCGACAGTTTTCATAGATTTCAGCATTCCTTTATAATTTTCAAATGCCTCGTCCTCGTCCTTTAGAAGAAAAAGCCGAAGTAATTTTAATTTACGCTGAAGCTGGGCGCAATTACCATGAAGCAGAAAGAATATTTAATGAGCGCTTCCCAAGTAATTCAATATCTCGTACCTGCTTGAGGGAATTGGTCAGTAAACTTCAAAGAACTGGTTGCGTAACGAGGAAAAAAGGATCTGGAAGAAAATCTATTTCAGAAGATCAGCAAATCGACGTTCTGGCAGCTGTTGTTAATAATCCGCAACAAACAACGAAAACGGTAGCCACGGCTTGTGACGTATCCACGACCACGGTGAAAAAATATCTTTAACACATTAGGGACCACGGATACCATGTGGTATCGCAAAACATATGGAGCAATATTCCCTCTCTGTCGACACCCTATGAACAGCCACATAGTCTCGGCATTTCATTCGTTATAAATCCACATTGGATATTTAGTTGCGATCGAGGTAGTTTACACGGTTTTTAGTGTCATAATGGTGTTATTTTGGAGGACTAAGTTGTACTCGTCTGAAACAATGGATATTCGATGGTCGTAAGTATATTTTTGTCGTATTGGTAATATTTTATGCTAAGTTTTATTTACTAATATATTCTTATATGCCCATTAAATTTTTTTTATAATTGTGATTTTTATTCATTTTCAATAGTTCACATTATGATGTCCAAAAGTCAGGTGATACCGTGGTCTTTTGGGCACAAAATTATTAAATTAGTAAATTGTTGAAATACTATCTAAATATATAATCATAGGTCAGGTTTCCGCTTTCTCAAGCATTGAATATGTTATAGGACGATGGAGAAATGCAAGAACGTGTCGATCAAATTTTCATCACACGGAAGAAGTCGAAGCTGATTCAGATGAGGATTCTATAGATGGTGATGACGGGAGGATGGTTTAAAATCTTACAGATATAATACAATTCATTCCATTTTAAGGATTTTTAACGGTGAAATTCTTATAGGTGTTGCATAGTACAACTTTAGCTATACTCTACCACAGACAAGTGTGACTCCGACACCAGAGGAAGAAACCTGTTTTCCGTCACGCCACAGGGAATGAATCAACAATCATCTCGTATGATTTGCTACATTCATGGCAGGCCCCTTCGCTTCAGTGACAAAATCTGTCTCAACAGAAATGACGGTTATATCATCAATTTTGATTTATACCAAGAAAAAGATCCATTGATAAATTGTTTCCATATTGTTGTTTTCTTTCAAGGGCGGCGTTATGCCGGACAAGGATGTGAGTCATTTGGTAGGACCATGTGCAAAAATGCAGTATTGTACTGGTCGACAAAGGTAAGGATGCCCCCGAGAATTGGTTGCGCAGTAGACACAACCCTGGAGTGAGGCAGGAGCTCAATCGTTCTGCAATATTCAAGCAGTTAACGTCGTGAGTGTACAGTCAGTGGAATAAAATTATTGTGGCGTTATTCTGATTTTGTGTTGAATTTGAAATCCTTGTGTTGACTGTGTTGTGGTTGGGTTGAGTATAGTTTTGAAATATTATTAGATAGGTTATAGTGTAGTTTGTTGTGTTTGAAAATGCCTTCAAAGAGTAAAGTGAGAAATAAGATTCTGAGTGGACAAAGTAGGGAAATTGTCAGTAATGTCATCAAATTTATGCAGGCAGAAGCAATGATAGGTGAAACCAGTATTCCTCTTGTGAAGGTTCAAGAACGAGTTGCTGCCGCAACGGGAGTTTGCGTTAGAAGCATTAGGAAAATTAATTCAGAAATGAATAAAATTGAAAAAGGTGAAATGGAACAATTCTCAACTCCAAATAAAAAGAGAAACAAAAAATCAAAAGTTACCATGGACAATGCTGATTTGGCAGTGGTCAGAGGTCATGTGATATTGTTAGTCAACTTCTGTAAGTATGTTCCTCGTGTTCTTTATTATATTTATTTACCTATTTCTGATGTTGTGTGGCGATGCATTCTTTTTCTAGTCGTACTTTATTTACACTTATGGCTTCGGGAAAATTATGCAATTTTCATAAACGGTCCAGTGATCACAGACAATTATATTATTAGACCAGTTCATTAGGAACTAATGAAAATTCAGATAAGAACCTACGTTCCTACGTGTTGCAGAAAAATTTCTCTCCCGATTGTACATTCCGATGATAACCAGCCGTTAACAGGAGTCGATCTTTGTCGCACATCTACTCACGCTTTCTATCGTTTGCGCATCTCAGAGGCATCCTTACGCTTGTCGACCTGTACTTTGTTACTAAAAAGCAGCCTTCAAGGACCACGGATACCATATGGTATCAGTGTTTTTTGTCCAACCCTGTATACTGAATTTGAAAGAAATGGTATTTTGGGTCATTTCACTACCCTGGTATTGAAAACTAATGAAAATAACAATAAAATATAAAAATATTTGAATTCGGTCATTAATGGGTTAAAAACACAAATTTCACCCATATAAATTAAAAATTCTGCATCAATTAACAGAACATGACCCAGATAGAAGAATGCAGTTTTGTGAGATCATGTCTGATCGCATAACCCAAAATCCCGGTTAAATTAACTCTATTTGTTTTAGTGATGAAAGTCCGTTTTTTTCTAAATGGAATAGTAAATAGACAAAATGTGCGTTATTGGTCAGACGTAAATCCGCACGTTTTTCGAGAGGGTCATACTCAACTTCAGAGAAGATCAACGTATGGGCTGGGATTTTGGGTGACCATATCATAGGTCCAATATTTATGACAGAAAACTTAAATGGGCATCTGTTTTTAACTATGCTTCAAAACCGGATCCATCACAGTATTCAAGAAGTAGTTGGGGCAAACCCAAATGAATTTATCATGGATGTAACATGTAACTACTACAGACCTGTCTGAAAATGGCTTAACGAGAATTTTCCGGGACGGCGGATAGGCCGACGTGGCCCCATTGAATGGCCAGCTAGGTCACCTGATATGACACCTATGGACTTTTTTCTGTGGGGGTACATAAAATCTAAGGTGTACGTCACGCAGCCACAGTCACTCCAGGAACTTATGAACGGAATAACAGATGTGTGTTACGGTATTACCCCGGAAACATTTAATAACGTTCGGAATGAATTCCACAACCGACTTTTTTTCTATCAAGAAGTGAATGGTGAACATTTTGAGCACTTGTTAAAATAGTTGCAATTGTTACTTGAAATTTTGTTGAAATTAAAAGTTATTTAGGTTTTTAATTTATTTGTAAGCAAATTTCAAACGCTTGTCAGTTTGAATCGGCTTGGCTGATTTTCACAAACAAAGAAGTGTTGGATAGAAGACCTTCAAAACCAAGAGCCACGTGACACTTTTACATTTGAAAAAAAAAGTTGATGATGCCCTCTTGACACTAGGCCACGTTACCACATTCATTTTTATGCCACAAAGTAGTAAAAGTGGTACCTTTTTACCTGAATCTCACCCGAACTCGATAGCTTGCTCCGTTCAAAAGTTAAGGGGGGGAGGACTTTTTACGTCCTCACTGTATAAAAAAAAAACCTGTATATGAATTGAATATAATTATTCAGTGACTTGTCGAAAGCCTTTGACTGCGTGAACTGAGAAATTCTGTTGCGAGATCTACAAATTTATAAGTTCAGAGTCTCAAATGGATCCATTCATTTTTGAGTCAAAGATCTCAGATTGTTAGAACATGCAATTTTTCAAATAAAATGTGTTATTCTTCAAGGTTCAGTTCTTGGACCGGTATCGATAAAGAATGAAAAAAATCTTGCCTTGAAAATTGTTCGCTATACCCCTCACAAAAAATTTTCATTGGATTCGTTTGTTATTCTTTCAACAGATGACGAGGAGATAGAAAACTTGATCTGTGGTCTGAAAACTAAGAAATCTACTGGTATAGATGACTATCAAATCAATTTGTTCGTATATTAAGGAACCCCAAACATTCATAATAAATATGTGTTTGGAAAAAGGAATTTGGCCTAGAGCTTTCAAAGAAGCGTTGTACCTACTTTCATGAATACTCACTTGACAAAAATCTTTGAAATGATCTTTTGAGAGAAACTTACTGCATTTTTATGAAAATACATCCTAATATCTGACAGACAATTCCGTTTTAGACAAGAAATCTGCATGCAAGATGCCCTATTAGCTCTCACCAAAATGACCTCCTCGGCTCTGGACGAAAAAATGCCAAGCCTCTGTGTATTAATTGATACGTTTGATACAGTGAGTCATGGGCTACTCCTGCAGACTTTGGAAGACATTGGCATCAGAAATAACTGTTTGAAACTGTTTGAAAGCTACATGACCAATACGGTTCAGTGTGTGAGAGTAGATAACATGCTCAGTGTCAAGAGGAGAATCGAGTATGGAGTGCCACAAGGAACCGTTCTTGGCCCGATTCTCTTCAATATACACATCAATGGAATAATTCCAATAAAGAGCCAGAGTGAAATAATGGGATTTGCAGATAATATTGACATATTTTATGAGGCAAAACCCTGGCAGGACCTAAGGCTCGCCCCCCCCCCACATTTTCTCGAAAAAAGTTGGAAGACTCGCTAAATTAAAATAGGAAGAATCTGTAAAATAGTGAATGATATCTGTCCGTCGAATATGATGGTTTAAAGAAATTTCACCCCCCTTCTGCCCCTTAAAAGCTAGATAGAGAACGCAAAGTAATTCGGGAAATGTTTCAACTGTTTTGGACATGGAAAATAATGAGGAAAATAAAAATCGAACGGGAGTTCACCCCGTTTGCCTGTCATGAAAAAAAATAGAAAAATTCTAAAAATAGAAATTGAACAATTTCTTTAAAATAGTAAAAATCATCTGAACATTGAATCAAACGGTTTCAAAAAAATTACTTATCTTCACCCTTCGAAATCTAGATAGAAAACGAGTAGAAATTCAGAAATATTCCAAACGGTTTCATACATGGAACATTACCACAAAAAATATGTCTCCCGGTGGGCTCATTCTCTCCCCTCTTTTCAAAAAAGTTGCGAAAACCTGTTGAAACAAAATAGGAAAAATCCGTTAAAATAGTGAAAGTAAAGTCAAGTCACTGAAAGGTCTCCTCATTGAATAGCAAGATTGTAGTAAATCAACAGGCAAGCGACCGTGTAACAATAACATTAATTGAAATGAATAGACTGAGAGTTATATCCAAAGAAACAAATGAATGAATAATTTTAAAAAATCTTTCTAGAGAAAAGCTTTCATTTGAATGCACTGAAAAGAAAAACATTAAATTTAAAGTGAATTAAACCCATCACTTTTTCACATTATAAAATATCAAACGATATAAAAGCTTGTCGCGAGAATATATCTTGGGGTAGTTTTGAATTTAATTTACAATAAGAAATTGTGTTTTTTTGTTTTTACATAGATACTTCTCGCGATAAGCTTTTATATCATTCAAAATTTCATAATATAACGAAATCATGGGTTTAATTCACTTTTAAATTTAAATTTATCTATTTTTGTGCAGTTAAATAAAAGCTTTTCTATAATTATGTTTTTTTCAGGTTTTTCATTATATTCAGATTATTCTACATTTCTTTACGTTTCGTTTTTATGTATACTGTGTTTCTTATCTCTAAACAAGTGTCCTACACTGATCAAGTACCTTGGTATTTATATCACAGATTGTTGTATGTTTCTCAATCGTTTGTTCCTGTTTTCTATCGTGAATAAATATCTTTATCATAACTTCAGTACCCTCTACCGTTTTTACACATTCTTAAAGAGCAGTGCAATCTTTCAATGTTGTGCAGCAAGACGAAAGCCGACATAATTCACCTTCGATTTGAATCATAATTCCCCCATTTCCAACCATTTACCTCAACATAACGTGTGTTCAATTAATCTTTGTTAATCCTCCCGAAAATCACTCTACCATTCCACACAATCTGTCATTTCAATACACTTCGTGTACTCTATGTTGCGAACGGATCGGCAACCTTCATCAGCCAAGTTACAACGCAAAACTACTCATACAAAGTGGGATATTTCCCAGTTCGAGACTTACATCAGGAGTTGGCTTGTAGTTACAGCAAATCCGAGCCCATTCAACATTCGAATGCATTTCGATGCAGTCAGCGGTGCCAATTGTAGCTAATAGATAGTAAATTCATTATGAAGTAGTGCATGTTCTCCTGCCGTGCGCCGGGAGTGGGGAAAATAATTAATTGCACGACTTGTCGAAAGCCTTTGATCACCGCCCAGGATGAAGAGGGATTCAGACGGTAGTGTGTGGAAAGGGAGCGTGTCGATTTGTTCCTTTTTGGCGACGCGATAGCACACCGTCTAATCAGTCATAATTAGTAGCTGTATCAGGATGATCCTGGAAATAAAGGTAAATCTCGAACTTTTACAACACCGTTATATCATATTGATAAACATGTATACTTCCATTTAACGGAAGCTTATCAGTTATCGGTTATATCACAACCCACCCAGCAACAAATACATGGCGCAGGACCTAGATGCGGCGTGGGCCAGAAGGAAATAATTGCTGGGGAATTCAACTCGAGGAGGACAGAGTGGAATTGTTCCAACATACCCAATGCCAACGGACAAACTTTGTGGGAGTATTACGTGAACAACAACGTCATTACTGATGTTCCAACTCACTTTCCATGGAACGGACAGATAGCCACAACCATCGACCTCACCGTCACTAAAAATATCTCAGATTTTAATGATATCCGCAGAGTCTCTGAGCTCATCTCCGACCATGATCCCGTGCCAGTTTGTCTTTCAGTCGCAGATGATTCCACAACTGACTTTATGAACATCCTGTTCATATTTTCAATAAAATCAACAATCTTTGACCAACACTATATATATATATATATATATATATATATATATATATATATATAGAGAGTAAAACTTATTGTAGGGCCTGCAACGATGTTAAAGGAAACTCTTTTAAGTTTGTCCAAGCTTTCGTAAACTTTTATTCCATCATCAGGGTGTAACCAAATAAGTGCAAATTTTTTTAGAAGGTGAATCCTTGTCGAAAATCAAAAACTTTTATAACTCCTGTGTTGTGTTCGTAGAAGCAATAGTTTCCTGATGAAAAAACAAAATACAGCATTGTGCATGAACGAATCTTCTGTGAATAGAATTGAAAAAAATTTAGTAGGTGGCTGTCACATTTTGTTTGAACAACTTGTGAGTTCTGTCGCAGTTTTTTTGAAATTATTCCACTTGTTTCATTCAGTGGTATTTATTTTTTTGTCATGCCGTACACACGTTATACTCCCCTAGAATATGCGCATATGCACTACATTTATGGTGAATGTGGAGGTAGTGCTACTGCTGCAGCAGCGCTTTTTGCAGAACGATATCCGATTGCACAATGCCGCTCAGAGAATCGCTGATTTGGGGGCTATGACCTATAACACATTTGAAAAGGTTCTTCTTGAGAAGATGTCGTCTCTGCGTACGAGTGGATGGAAAATAACATTTTTGTAATATTATTCAGTGCGATGTTGAATAATCGTTATTGTGGTTTATAGTGTATGTTGATTCAGAAAAACGTTGAATAAGTATTTACTTCTTTACATCTCATTGAATGCTTCTAAGCGGTTGATTTGTTATTACTAATAATTATTTATTTATTTCAACTCGATAGGATAAAAGTAAAAGACATTACTGACGAAGTTTAATGGAGTTGATTTTAGCTCAGAATAACATCATACTCTAATATAATCGAAATTCTACTCATTCCAAAAGTAATTATCGTATGTTTTTTACCATGGTAGAGTCTGGACAAAATGGGCATTATTTTGTAATGAATATTCACTTCCACTTGGTTATGTTTTCTTACAAACAATAATGTCGAACTGTTATTAAAAAAAAATTGGTGAAACTCAAATCTGGCATTTTACTCTCATTTCTTGAAAAATTGTATCGTTTTCTGAAAAACTGTTTTGTACGTCTGAAAGCATCAATCATCAGTAATCCTCAGCAGCAAAGATATTTGAATTGGTCCCAATTTGTAGACATGGCACAAAAAAATCCAAGATGAGGTAGTGATTTTCTATAAATTTAAAAAATGCTCATTATTTCGAAAACGGTGATATTTTTACTGAGGTGGAATTCCGATATTGTGAACAGTCATGACCTGGTCTATCACCAGTTTCAATATTGTACAAGGTTAACCGGACACCCTGTAAACAGTACATTTCTCTCTACCTGTTTTTTAAGTGTGTTATTCTCCACCGTCAAAGTATCTGAATAAATCTGAAAATGCCCAGCGCCCATGGAGACCATTCCCACCCCAACCCCTCCAGCACTATTCACGTTTTGGATCCTACAGCAACACATCGTCCCGAAATTGATGATTAAAGTAGTTTTCAGGTGAGATTACGCCGAAATCGCGGAGCGTCGGCTTTCCTCGACTCCTTTCGCGACGGAGTTTCCTCCCTCGCTCGACCAGTATGAGTGGCGTCAGTACTGACAGGGCGAACGGAGAGGGTAGGTTTTTCACCTCTTTCGGGAAAACTTCGCGAGCCGTCTCAGGACGATAATTCCTATCTTTCGAGAAAAAAATTCGACGAGAGTGCGCGGTGTTTTGTGGTGGTTTTTGCTCATTGTGGATGTTTTAGTGCGAACGACGATGATGCTGGCGGTGCTGCTGCTGGTACCTGCCCTGTCCTGCGTCGGGGCCCAGACGATCATTCCTGAGGAGGAAGAGTCCGAAACAGGTGAGTCCCATTAATGAAGCGTGAACATTTAAATTTGTCTTCACTGAGAAGTGGTAATTGGGATATTTTCAATAGTTTCAGAAAAAAACTGATGTAAGAGCGTCCGACTCTGGGCCCAAAGGTCCCGAGTTCGAGCCTCACTTAGGGCTGAGATTTTTTTAATTTAAGTTGGCCGATTGAATTATTAAAGTCTCGTGGATCGACTGAGGTGAGTCGTGCAAGATTCACTATTGCGTTCCAATTAACAGTGCTGCTTCTAAGGTGGCATATGGAGCTAGTAACAAGGCCTACCCAGAACACATAGTGGCTAATGATCATAGCAGTCCATGCTACTATATAAACATCAATGAAGTAAAAAATTATTTAAAGAATCATCAAATTATTATTGACTACTTGTCTTGGTCTCTGTTTCCAATAATAGTCCAGTTGGCGGAGGACACGAAAATAAGTAATTAGCAATCTCGCTGATTTTTTTAAAGATCAGGTTAGAGTATATAGGTTGATATAAGAAAAAGTTCATTAGTCAATCGATTTCCTAAAGTCAAAAACAATTTCGAAAAATATTTTTATTTTCAAAATCCTAGAACGTATTGGGCTGGAATGAATTTAACTACTTAGCCCCTATCGGATATACTGAGTCACTCTCAGTTTGTTGAGAAAACGCATTTCTCAAAATTAATAAGACCTCGAAAATTATATTTTTCGGAAAATAAGCTAAATTTGGGTGAAATGTTTCAAGGAAGTCATCAAAACATCACATGATTTGAAATATAAAAATAAATCAAACAACAAATTGAATCAAATGACCAGTAATGAACAAAATTGAATAAAATCTAAATGTGTCTTCCATTCCTTTCAATGCACAGGATGATTAGTATTTTTCCCTGGAAACATTCCTCAAATTATTGAATCAAATGTGAATATTGATTTCTTCAATAAATCCCTATCACAGAAATAGTTTTTTTACTACGGACCAAAGCTATATAACTTACTTCCATTACATATCAAACAAATTGAATCAACCAATAAATTCTAAACTGAAATTGAAAAAATGGTTCTCGAAAAATTCGCTAAATTTGAAATATTTAACCCATGATACAAATATCCTTTTACTTACCAAAATCTTGTCATCTACCCAATCACAATTTTTTTCTCATTACTTTCCTGAATAATCATTTGATATTTTCTCTTACCCCGGAAATTATTTCTTTATTCAGCAATATTTCACTCTCCACTTCTATTTACTGTAATCGCTTGAAATATTTGTTTTTTTTTTATCAATTAGTTCTTTTTGGCCTTATCAGAGGAAAAACAGGCACTAGTGCGTAGGTCACTCCTCTTCTTATGGAGTCCAAATTAAAATCTGAATTTAGATATTCAAAAGTAACTTTTTACGTTGTGCTGCTTACAAAATGGGCTTTCAAATGGATCTGATAAATCATTATCAACGACAATATAGTCATTCCAGTTGGTAAATATATGATCGAGTAGTAGTGATAGTAATTAATAGTACGAATAGAATCTATGGTAGTAGGTCACTAGCAACTCTTCTAGACCTAATAGAAATTGACCGTTTTGCAGCTGAAAAAGTTGGGTTAATTTTTTGTCGCTGTCATAATTACAAAAAGGAGCGGCATATCAGATTTTCAGTGTATGCATTAAATGGTCTACTGAGAGCCCCATCATACTATAACCATTGTTTAAATAGAACATCAATGCCTGTGGAAAAGGTATTGGACACAAACGCGAGTGTCATCTAGCGTGATTAGTTATAAACATGAATATTTGACGTCATTTTAATGCAGGTTTCTTTAAAAAACCCTGATTTTAATGCTTTTCCATTGTTTTAATCAAGTTACGACATGACTTTGAGGCCAGATCACTGAAGTTACGACATGACTTGGATGCGAGCTCACTATCGCCATCTACATGTCGAATCCATTTTGATCCAATTATAATCCCATAAGGTTGACTAACTATCTTCTATATGAACAATGCTATAACTGTTTGAATAGAAATGCTTCTTAAAAATCAAGTGTGCAACTTTTTATTTCAAAGTTATGTAATTGTACTGAGAATCGTCTTCAAAACATGAAAATGAAGAATATAAAAATAACAATGTTAATAAAATTTATTTTCCAACAAAACACATGGGAATGTACAGTAATAGTCAATTAGGAACAGCAAAATCAGAATGTGAGATCCTAAACTGTGAAATAAAAAAATTCAAATACCTATACTAAAGTCAACATTTATAACATATACATACAAACCTACACACACATGTAAACTCATAGTATAATCAAGAATTTCATATTAAGATGTTCTTCTAACGAATAAAAACAGTTTTTAGCCAGGAATTGTTTCAGTGAGCTACTGATTTTATTTTTGGGAATTTGACTTCTTTCGTATTGTCAGGAAAATAATTGAAAACTGACGGACCCAAAATTGTAGGTGAATTACCTCTCATATTTTATAAATGGAATATGGTAATTTTTAGTTTTTTCTTCACCTGTGTCAACACAGTGAAAATTTTCAGTGAGAACGAATTTGTGTCTATATTTGAAAATGAGTAGGGACAATTCATGAAAAAAAAAAGACACTATGGTCAGTATTTTCAATTGTTCAAAAATATTTCTACAAGAATGTGTACTAGGAGCTCCAGCTACTATTTATTATTGGTACTATTCTTTTTTGTACTACAAAACATCTTTTCCCAAACATATCTCACACCTAATTCGTGCAACAACCTGTGCATGGTATTGGGCCACCAGCTGAAGAGTTTCAAGTATATTTGAGACTTCTGAACATGAAGTATATAGAATTCAATATTTTTAATGAATTTTAACAGTGACCTTTCCGAATTATATGTTTATCCACTAAAAGACCAAGAAAATTCGTTTCGTCTGAACTATCAATGGTTACATCATCATTTATATGAATTCTGACAGGATAGCACTTTCTTTGATAGTTGTTAAATCTTGTAATTTGTGTTTTCTGAGCGTTCAAATGCAGATGATCTACCAATCTTATCTGTTTCTTGATGTCGTCTGCATAGATTGCTACGTGAACACATTGCAAGAATTTATTTCGATTGTCGGAATAAAGTAGGAATATAATAGCTACCAGGACGTAATCTTGTGGCACACCAAAATAAATGGGTATTCTCTTAGAATTGATGTAACAAACACTGCGAGATTGGGCATTTGGTACACATACGTAGTGATGACGGTGTTTCAAAAATGAGGAAATCCATTCCAATGTTACACCTCGTATTCCATAACGATAAAGTTTCGATTTCAGATGAATATGATTGAAACAGTCGAATGCCTTGCTGAAATCACAAACAACAGGGAACTCGCGTTCCTTCATAGAATGTATGACCTTTTCAAAAATAGTATTGATGCCGGTATTAGTAGAGCGGTTGGCTCAAAATCCATGTTGATTCTCCGTGAAGGTACTGAATCTTTTCAAAAATTTCAGAAGGCGGTTGAGAAATAAAAACTTAAATACTTTAGAAGAACTTGATGTTACAGTATAATTGGACGATAATTATTAATAGTAGTTGTACACGCCTTCTTGAAGATGGGAAAAAGGTAATATACAAGGCGTTCTGTTTGAAATCTCGTTTCTTATGACGCAAGATTGAAAATTTTACCAAATCTAAAATTTTTAATATCTCTGGCATCTGTGAATCTCTGGAAACCCGCTGACACCCGGTATAAGCGAAAGTATCGAAGACCTCTTCTGTTATCGCCTTCAAAAATAAATGAATCAGTTCTCGGAATTTCATTAAAATATACATTAATCAGGTGAAATGGCAAATATTGAGTTACCACTCAAGCATTTCATTAAATCTCGCAAATAAATGAAATCTGATTGCGCTTTATCACGGAATCCTTGTCAATTGCCCTCAGGAAAAGAAATACAAAACGGTGAATTGGATAAGCTGGAAGATATATAAATTAAAATAAACAAGGAGGGATCATTCAGAGTGGAATGATTTAACAAGTCAACATTAAAAACGTTTCCGGCTTCTTAAATGTTCCTTTTTTTGACATTACAAGCTTTTATTTAACTTGACCTGTAATTATGTATGAATGTATATATGTATGAAACGAATTTTTTCAACGTAATTTTGGCCCACTTCTTGTTGTCCAATTAACTTGAAATTCGGCAGGTGTTCAAAGAAAAAACTGGCAACTCCAATAAGGCGGAGGAGTTTTTTTATGATGGTTCGATTCCATTCTAAATTGGTATGTGGGGGTTATCGGAGTTTTAATCTAAAAAAATAATTTTTCACTCTTTAGTGCATTTCTATAAAAAGTTTCCTTTAGAAAAAAATATTCATAAATTCAATAAGGCAGACGACTTTGGTGATCATGATCTGATTCGATTCTAAATTGGCTAAATTGGTATGAGGGGGATTCTGGAGTAGAAGATAATGAATTTATTATCCAAAATCAAATAATTCAATATGGCGGCTCCAAGATGGCAGACGAGTTTTGTGGTCATTGTCCGATTCAATTCAAAATTGGTATGTGGGGGTATTCGGGGTCGGAGCTTATGAACTTATCAAAATTCCTAAATTCAATATGGCAGCTTCAAGATGGCTAACTATTTTTGTAATCTTGTACACATTTTTTTCAAAATTGGTACATGGAGGTTTTTAGGGTTAAGAATTATGGATTTTTTATCAAAATGTATAAAGTACCCCACACAAATCAACTGAGAAATGGATCCATGTCGAATTGGCATAAATTTGGATATGTTGTAGTTTATACCCTTCTGATCAAAAGTCTGTATTGGCCCGAGACCTAAAAATGGACAGTTATTTAGGTAACGAAAATCAAAAGTTGCTACTCTCCCAAACGATCACATTTGATTTGACCATGTGTAATGGCCAAGATGTATACAAACAATGGTGTGTTAACTGATTCGATATTGTTTCAAACAAAGCTCTCGATTCTGTAATTTCAATGGGCATGACTGTTCCATTTGTCAATGGATGGCGCATACGTCGAAAATAGCCGTTTTCAATATTCCGAACCGGAGTGCCTACTGAGAAAGGACCCCGCAAACACCTTATGGGATTTGGGTCCCGGTGGATTTTTTTGAATTTTTGGTATGATGTAGTCCATGTAATTCTCAACCAATGTTACCATTGCGCCATCTAAAAAAAATGAACAGTTTTGCTACTAGGGGGCGTTGAAATCACCCCTAGCGCAGATTAGACTATTTATTTTTGAATCCGGTAACAATATGTTCACTTGTTTCATTGTTGCTAACGTTGCACAATATTGTGCTGTTTTATAAAAAAAATCTTACCCCCCTCCTTCTTCCCCCCAACTCCTATTACGTAACGAAAAAGAAAATATTTCTTGGGTGCTTTTAAATGTATCGTCGAACGTTTAAATATGCCTTAATAAGGGAAATAGCAGTTTTGTATGATTATCCCTCCTACCCCCGAAAGACACAAAATGAAAAAATTTTGGTGGATTTTTCTGAATTTTTAATATGATGTAGTTCAAGTTATTTTGAATCGAAAATAATTGGGAGACAAACCCCGAAAATGAATAGTTTTGATGCTAGGGGGCGTTGAAATCTCATTTTGCTCAGAATAGACTATATATTAATATAGGCTGAAACAATTTCTCTACGTATTGTAGTTCAGATTATGCTGAACAATTGTGTGATATCTTATAAAAAAAAATCTGAAACCTCCCCCTTACCCCCAACCCCTATTTTAAAACACGATATTTATTGTAAATGCTTCATCAAAATAAATGTTTAAATCAGCTAAAATTAGGGAAACTGTACAGTGGTTCAATTTCACCTTTTCTTCCATTCAAAAAAATATTGGTGGATTCAAAGGAAGAGGGGAGAGATTAAATTAAACAACTGTACGATTTCCTTCATTTGAACTGATTAAAACATTTATCTTGATAAAACATTTATTTTGATAAAGCATTTTTTACAAGTAGTCGAGAATAATTTTTTTTGGGATAATCATACAAAACTGCTATTTCCCTTATTAAGGCATATTTAAACGTTCGACGATACATTTAAAAGCACCCAACAAATATTTTCTTTTTCGTTACGTAATAGGAGTTGGGGGGAAGAAGGAGGGGGGTAAGATTTTTTTTATAAAACAGCACAATATTGTGCAACGTTAGCAACAATGAAACAAGTGAACATATTGTTACCGGATTCAAAAATAAATAGTCTAATCTGCGCTAGGGGTGATTTCAACGCCCCCTAGTAGCAAAACTGTTAATTTTTTTGAGTTGGCGCAATGGTAACATTGGTTGAGAATAACATGGACCACATCATACCAAAAATTCAAAAAAATCCACCGGGACCCAAATCCCATAAGGTGTTTGCGGGGTCCTTTTGGAGTATTCGAATGTTGTCTTTGATTTTGTTTGGTTAATTGTCATTGGCATCAACGTATTCAAATTTAAATTTCATCTTGGTATTTATCGTGTTTTTTCTGCTCTACTTATACTTTTCGTTCAGTTCGATAGTTTTGCGACTTATTCATATTGTTGGGTACCTAGTTCTTTATTGATTCTTGTTTTTCTTTCGTTCGTAAGTTAGTGATTTATGACATCCTGTCAAGTCATGAATCTGTAATGATTATCCGCCATCTATGTTATGATGCGTAAGATATCCTACCGCATTAAAATATCAGAAATCATGTTGGCCGAACATCGACAGTTTTGGGTGACAATTTCACAGCTATAAGTGAATACACCATAGTTTCTATACATCTTGGTAATGGCGTTGACTTTGTTCAGTTTTGACAGGAATAATAGCAATTTCTGAATTGTCAATAAATGTTTTGAAGATTCTTACAGCCGTATGCATAGTCAAATCCAGCGACTCGCCAGAGTTTCGCCGCTCGCTAAGAACTATAATGCACAGTCGAACTCCAAAAAAGTGGTACATCGCCAGCGATTTGCCAAAATGTAACTTATCGCGTAGTTATTACATTTTGGAGCTCGACTGTGCATTATATTCCTTGTGTAGCGAACGGCGAAACTCTGGCGAGTCGCTGGCGATTGACTATGCATACGGATGTTATACTCGCATTAATTTGAATAATATGGCTTTTAGAAGAAAATTCCGACAAATGTGAAGTTGCCATACGCAGACGAGAGCGGTTAAATAGACCACCCACAGTAAGAGACGCAAATTCTTTTTCGATCGCGTGAGTGATCTGCACTAGTCTATAATAAACTACAACATATCCAAATTTCAGACAATTCGATAGGGATCCATTTCTCATTTGATTTGTGCGGAGTCCTTTAATATAGCGGCTCCAAGATGGCAGACGAGTTTTGTGATAACTGACATTTTGAAAAATCCTCAAAACAGTAGGTTTCTAGATGCACAAGTAAATATTTAAATTGAAAAACGGATAGAACATGAACAGTAATTATGTTATTATTCTTAAAAACTGTTCGACAAGAGTCTTTTCAGCGTTTGCCATTGATTACTCTTGGTACACTTCTTTTTGAATGACAAATATTCTTTCTGTATTCTAACAAGATGCCCAAAAAAATCATTACTTATCTCATGACAGATTCAAAATTTGCAAAATGAAGATACAGAGCTGCTTGATTTCCTGAATTTTCACTAATTATTCGTAGTTCCAAGCTTTGAAGAGATTTCCTCTATATTATTATATGACCAACTTAGTAACTCATCAATTTAAATACGCAAAAACTTGGTTTCATGCTATGACTGAAAAGTAATATTAGAAAAAGATATATAAGTTGGTTTTTTATCTACTATTACTTATATAGTTCGCAAACATTATCACCTCAGTTTTAGACAAGTGCAATACCAACTTTTGCTTTTCAACCAATTTTTACTTTTCTGAAAACAGTTCACAATCATCTCTGGATGCGTGTCTCCCACTGCCAGAAAGCTTATATCATCAGCATATACCGGGTGACACAGCAGACATGTAGCAGCCTGTAGTTTTTTTATTTGATTAGATAAAAATTTGAAATTTGCAGTAGTTACGTAATCAATGATAGCGCTTCATTCGAATCTAACGACAACATTTTTCAACTACCTGTTTGATCGGCAGTAACTTCAACTTCTTTTTTTTGAATGACACCCTGTATATTTATCTAGCCTATCTAATTTGTCTTGAAATTCTCTATTCAACCAAGTATCACAAAGTGGCATTCGTTTCTCAATTTGCCGATGAATTGCATTTTTTTGAAAAACATCAAGTTGGCTGTTACCCGAATTCGATAATCTTTCGATGCTTGGTAGGCTTGGAAATCCAAAGAGTATCAGTTAAACGATATAATTTCTGTTTTTTCTATACCTGATCACTTCCTACAGATTGTCAATAATTTGTTTAATAAAAAGAAAAAACATCTGAAATTAACTCACGATATTGTGATAACTGAGATAGGAACATATTTTTTTCAATTTGGCTACTTGTGAAGAAACTATCTGTCTTTCTCTTTGGCCATGTAGCAATATCATGATCTTTCCATTTGGAAACATAAAATTAAAATTGTTCACCTGATCCACCAGTCTAGATATTTGCAATAATATTTTGCCTAGTGGGCGGTGTACAAAAACTGTTTTGTGTTTGACAGGTAAACATCATTTGATTGCAATGAATATCTCCGTCAGTTTTATGCTGATTGAAATTGCATCGTTTAATTAGATACTAAATATGTATTCAAAGAACGAAAAGGTCGATATGTTGTTGATATTCGGAGAGTGCAAGAGAAATTGTAGACAGGCTGAACAATTGTATGTCCAAAGATTTCCGGAAAGACGCCACCCACCTGATAATTATTACGCTAGAGTAAAAGAGCAGTTCAAAGCAGTTCTTTTCAAAACTCTTCCATTTCCTCGTCGACAATGTATTAGAGATTGTTTTGATTTTCCGGTTCTCTTCTGAACTGCTCTTCTACTCCAGCGAAATAATTATTAGGCGGATGGCGTCTTTCCGGAAATCTTTCGACACACAATTGTTCAGCCTGTCTAGAATTTCTCTTGCACTCTCCGAATATCAATAACATATCGACCGACCTTTTCATTCTTTGAATACATATTTAGTATCTAATTAAACGATGCAATTTTAATCAGCATAAAACTGACCGAGATAATCAGTACAATCAAATGATGTTTACCTGTCAAACACAAACACCGCCTACTAGGCAAAATGTTATAACGAATATCTAGACTAATAGACTTGTGAATTGGTGGATCAGGGGAACAATTTTAATTTTATGTTTCCAAATGGAAAGATCATGATATGGCTACATGGCCAAAGAGAAAGACAGATAGTTCCTTCACAAGTAGCCAAATTGAAAAAAAAACATGTTCCATCTCAGTTTTCGCAATATCGTGATTTATTTTCGGATGTTTTTTCTTTTTATTAAACAAATTATTGAGAATCTGTAGGAAGTGATCAGGTATGGAAAAAAACTGAAATTATATCGTCGAACTGACACTCTTTGGATTTCCAAGCCTACCAAGCATCGAAAGATTATCGAATTCGGATAACAGCCAACTTGATGTTTTTTAATAAAATGCAATTCATCTGCGAATTAAGAAACGAATGCCACTTTGTGATACACGATTGAATAGAGAATTTCAAAACAAATAAGATAGGCTGGATAAATATACAGGGTGTCATTCAAAAAAAAAAAAGTTGGAGTTACTGCTGATCAAACAGGTAGTTGAGAAAAGTTGTCGTTAAATTCTAATAAAGCTCTATCATTGATTACGTAACTTCTGCAAATTTCATATCTTCATCTCTTCAAATAAAAAAACTACAGGCTGCTACATGTCTGCTGTGTCACCCGGTATAGTTATAAATTGGTTTACTGCTAATTTAGATTAACACAAATCATTCACAAATGTTACGAACAGTAGTGGGCCCGTTCCCCTTCCTATAGATGTTTTTATAATATCAGATTTAATGTTTTGTGGATCCCTCCTAATACTGACACTCTGTTGTCGATTTGCTAAATATGAACCAAACCATTTCAGATGCATGTCCTCTCATTCCATATTTTTTTAATTTAATTAACAAAATATAATGATCCAGACAGTCGTATGCTTTTGATAGGTCAAGGAATATACCCAAAGCTAGATACCGTTTTTACATTAGATTAATGATATTCTGTGTATATTGGAATATTGCCGTTTGTTTTGATTTGTTTTGTAAGAAGCCGTGTTGATAAGTATCACACATGAAAAAACTGAATACGTTATTGCACATTGCGGTTTGAAATAATTTGGAGAAACTTGGGAATCTGGGTCTGTAATTTTCCCTTTCTTTGTATAAAGGCTTAGTAAATGAAAGCTTGAGTTGTAATGGAAAAATTACAAAATTCAATTACGTATGTTGAAACATCATTAATTACCCACTTTCTTATCACACAAGTTGGAATATCATCTTCTCCACTTGATATTTATTTTTCAATTCATTTGACATTGCACCACATCATTTGGAGTAAGTGGCTGTATACACCTATACTGAGGGTTTTCCACTATTTTACAAGTGAAGTGTTCATTATTACTCTGATCTAATTTTAAAGATGTTTCGCTGAAATGAAAATTGAATCTAGTCGGTATTTCTATTAGATCACTCTGTATGTTACAGATGTGCCTTTTTTCTTTGCCAGTGATTTCGTTGCGAATATTCCTCATACATTTTGTTTCGTTATCAGAGTTTGTAGGTACGCTCTTTATAAAGTACCCCGCAAACTCCTTATGGAATTTGGGTCCAGGTGGATTATTTTGATTTTTTGTATTATTCTGTCCACGTAATTTTAAACCAATGTTACTATTGCGCCAACCGAAAAAAATTAACAGTTTTGCTGCTAGGGGGCGTTGAAATCACCCTTTGAGCAGATTAGACTATTTATTTTTGAATCTGGAAACAATATTTTCACTTGTTTCATTGTTGCTGATGTTACAAAAATATTGTGATGTTTATTTAAAAAAATGTTACCTACCCCTCCTTCCTCCCCACAGCTCCTATTACGAAACGCAAAAAAAAATTTCGTGTGCCTTTAAATGCATCGTCGAATGTTTAAATATGCCTGAATAAGGGAGATAGCAGTTTTTTATAAATATACCCCCCCCCCAAAAGGCATAAAACGAAAACATTTCTGTGGATTTTTCTGAATTTTTAGGATAATGCAGTTAAAGTTATTTTGAATAGAAACTAATTGAGTAGCAAACCCAAATAATTAATAGTTTCGATGCTAGGGGACGTTCATACCTTGCTCAGAATAGACCATTCATTATTATAGGCCGAAACCATATCTCTACTTATTTTAGTTTAGATTAACAATTGTGTAATTTTTTTATAAAAAACCTCCCCCTTACCGCCAACCCCTATTTTGAAACACGAAAAAAATGTATTCAGGCACCAACTCAAATTCAAATTGTTGATGTCTAATTTTTATTTTTTTTCAAGATTTTCGTCCAATTAATTGATATTCTATTAACATGAACTACGCCCTACTAAGAAGTCAGCGAAATCCACCAATATTTTTCCGAATGAAGGGAATGGTGAAATTAAACAACTGTACGATTTCCTTAATTTAAGCTGATTAAAACATTTATTTTTATAAAGCCTTCACAAGTAGTAGAGAATTAGATTTTTTCTTGTTTTGAAATAGGGATTGAGGGTAAGGGGAAGGTTCTAAATTTTCTTATAAAAAATTACACAATTGTTTAGCATAATCTAAACTAAAATACGTAGATATATTGTATCCGCCTATAATAATGAATAGTCTATTCTGAGCAAGGTATGATTTCAACGCCCTATAACATCAAAACTATTCATTATTGGGGTTTGTCACCCAATTAATGTCTATTCAAAATGACTTAAACTGCATCATATCAAAAATTCAGACAAATCCACCAATTTTTTTTTCGTTTTGTGCCTTTTACAGGGAGGAGGGATAATCTTTAAAAACTGCTCTTAAAAATTTCCCTTCCCAGGTAGCACATCATATCGGCTGAATCTTGGTTCCATATTGGGCCAATATAGATATATTGTAAATGAAAAATCAAAAAACAATATTATATTAATAATATTGGTGGAATATTGGTCGAACTAGTTTTGAATGTAGATCATCACAAGAAATATTGGGTCAATATTGGTTGAATAAATTCTACCAATATCGATAATACAATATTGGTTATATATTGTTTTCCACATCTAGAATAAATATGGCAATCCAAATATTCCAGTCATATCGATTATAGGGGAAAAAACTATATTGTATTTCCAAGTTTGTTAGAATATTGGTTGAATATCATTTCCACCATATTTGGCAAATTGTAATAACTCATATTGAGTCAATATTGGTTGAATGATATTCATCAATATCGATAAAATAATATTGTCTTCACATCGTTTTTAACATCTAGAATAAATATCACCATCCCAATATTCCCCTTATATCGATTCTAGGAATAAAAACTATATTGTATCTCCAAGTGTGATTACACATTGGTTGAATATCATTTCGCCAATATTCAACAAATCTTATTAATTAATATTGGGTCAATATTGGTTCAATAATATTTATCGATATCGTCAAAACAATATTGTCTTCATATTGTTTTCTACATCTAGATTGAGATAAAATTTGAATATTGTCCGAATATTCAATGAAACATATTGAAATTATATCATGATCAAACCTTGATAAAAATCCGCTAGGTGGCTCTACATATAGAACGTCTTCTAAAACCTACGAAAGTATATTAAATACTTCCCATAACTAGTTTTCAAGACAGCTCTCTCAGTGGTTATGGCGATCAAAAGGCAGACTCTGGTGTCACCTTCATCAACTAAAAGACTTTTAATAATTTACCAAGGTATATTGACATCCACCAATATATCCAAATGATATTGTACCAATATCGATAAATATTGTACCAATATCGATAAATATTTTGAGGCCATTATTGCTTCAAGAATATTTCACCAAAACTATTTCTAAAATATTTAAACAATATTCGACCAATATCGCAAAATGTTCACATTTTACTTCTCGACAATATAACTTTTGGATATTGTGCCAATATTGTCAGAATATTGTATCAGCGATATTGTACCAATATCGCCGAACATTTCGAGGCCAGTATTAGTTCAAGAATATTTCGCCAATATTATTCAAGTAATATTGGACCAATATCGCCGAATGTTCACATTTTTTTTCTCGCCAATATTGCATTTCAAATATTTCGCCAATATGTTCACAATATTGTACCAATATTTTACCAATATAGGTGTGCTACTTGGGTTATCCAGGCATATTTGAACATTCGACGATACATTTAAAGGTACTCGAGAAATATTTTTTTTGCGTTTTGGGGGGAAGAAGGGTAAGACTTTTTTTCATAAAACAGTACAATATTGTGCAACATTAGCAACAATGAAACAAGTGCAAATATTGTTACCGGATTCAAAAATTGATGGTCTAATTTGCGCAAGAGGTGATTTCAACGCCCCCTAGCAGCAAAATGGTTTATTTTTTTCATACCAAAATTCCAAAAATATCCACCTGGTCCATTCCTGTCTTGACGATATTCATACTCTGTTTTGGTTTTCAAGTATTTTTTGTATTCGTCTTTTCATTTACTTCAGATAAACATAAAAAGTTTGACTCGCTTTTGTCCTTGTGCGTTGTTACAGTTATTTATTTTTACCCCTTCTGTTAGTCGTTTGTACCGTGTATTTCGTTATGGTAAGTACCTACTGATTCCTTGGTCGAAAGGAGCATGTTCCTTGAGTGGATAAAATGAGACGAGGCTTATCCCACTGCATTCGCCGGTTGAAATCTTTCTCGTAAACGATAGCCAGCTCTAGCTGGAAGATCTAGAGTAGTACATTATTATTATATCCGAGAAACAAATCCGAGCCTGCAGCAAATCCATACGTAAACTAGGAAGAATGAAATGATATACCCAATTCCGAGGAAACAATATGTTCTTCATCTGTTTAAGCCTCGGGAAAATATAAAGTTCAGTCGAATAGGTTCGTCTCTTAAGCGTAAAAGCGGATTCGGGCCAACTGTAATTTAAACAGAACTTTCAGACAGCGCCAAACACTAGCGGGAGTGGCAGGAATGTCGGGGAGAATTTAAAATCCCGACATTCGGCATTTAAATCTTTCGTTTTCGTGGAAATTATTCCACATTCGGAGTGCGGGACTACTGACGAGGAAAATCAAACGCTACCTGGTTTTACGCGATTCTGTTTGAATTGCAGCTTATTTAAAACTTTGCTCGCTCGCTGTGTCAACAGGAATCCTCATGATCAATTGTTTTATTAACATTTCGTGGCAATGCGAATGAACAGGATATCAAAAGGCACTAGGAAGCGGGAACATTTCAGAAATTGGATTATTTCGCAATGGTTATTTGTTCATTCATTATTTTTTTTATTCGTTTAAAATTTCAAAGTCAAAGCATGCTTTATTATCTGAAGAATAGAATTCTTATTGACAAAGCCTCTGAATATACACTGCGCCGCAAAATTAACGCATAATCCTTAAAATCGAAAAATAGACGTTATAAATTTTTTCATGACTCACGTCAATGGATTAAAGTCATTATTTAGAATATGTTGAATACTTTGTTACAAATTGTGAGATTCAGAAAGCATAAGAAATAAAAATTAGGCACAGAAAAAAATACACAAAATTTTATTGTTTGAAATGGAAATTTAACAAAAAATTACAATACCTAATGAAATGTATTGCCTCCCCTTGCCCTGATTACTGCTGCACATCTTCTAGGCATACTTGAAATTAGGTTTCTGATTGCATCTTGGTGCGTCTGATCCCATATTTCGATCAATCTTAATGAAAGTTCATCTAAGTTCCTAAGTGGAGGCATTCAGGCTCTAACTCCACGACCCATATTGTCCCACAAATATTCAATCGGGTTAAGGTCAGGAGTTCTCGCTTGCCAACGTAAAGTTGCAATTTCAACTTCCTGGAAGTAATTTTGTACTACTCTAGCCACATTCGGGCGTGCATTATCATGCATTAATAAAAAGTCTTCTCCTACAAAGGGAGCATACGGTATCACATGCGGTTGTAAAATGTCTGTGATGTATCGGTCAGCTGTCACATGACCTTCCTGAATTACAACCAACTCCGTGCGGGCCTCCTCACTAATGCCAGCCCATACACCGAGAGAAATATCTATTACCTGTTATACAAAATTGTATAACCTTTAAAATATTTCTGAATTGAATAGGCGCCAATATAGTAACATTTTCAGAATGATCAGAGTATTTTTTTCAAAAAAGTTGTATTACTTTAAAGAACACTCGTATAAACATGAAAATATTGTCATATCGAAATTACTTGCTTCCAATAAAATGGTTAAATGACTGGCGTTTCAATATTATATGAAGTCATTATAAAAATTAAAAGATGTTTATATAAAGCTTACTTGTTCTCAATATAATGTTTAAATGATTGACATTTCGATATAAAATGACGACTGTATAAAATTGAAAAGATACTCATTTCAAGATGACTTGTGTTTGATGTATTACTTAAATGATTGGTATTATTATACTATATCTTATAGTGGTTAAAAAACATTGTATAATAATCAAATGGTGAACATTTTTGCATCCAAAAACTTTCCTTTACCAGCTAAACGGTTTTTGAATAACCTGCATGAAAATAATTTCTTACTGTACAGTTCTGAAAATAGCATTCATTGACGTCTAAACACTGCCACAAAATTTTAAATAACACATGTGGCGATTTAGATGATTTTGAAGAGTTTCTGCGGATTTACAGTTGTTGAACATCATTTTACAAACTTAAACAGTTTTAATATTGCATGAAGTACATCATAAAATTCGGATAATCAATACACATGAAGGTAAAGGCTATCAAAATTGAATTATTGAAATTTCAAAAGTTTGCCCAACTGTTAATCCTCAATATCACTACATGTGCTATTCGAAATTTTTCAAATTAAAGGAGTTGATGTGGTGTTTTGGCGTTAATGATGTTATCAGAGCTCTAGATGAAGGTTATTTTCATGCGTATGCTATTCAAAAACGTTTTGGTCAGAAACAAAGTGTTTGGAAGCGAAAATGTTTGCCATTTGATGAGTATCATCAATTCTGAATTTCTACGAAAAATAGGTTAAACAGAAGTTGCAACACGGTGAGTGCCATACCATAACAGATCATTCACCATAGCTTACCGTTCCAACAATGTTGCACTGGGCGTATCGCTCACCAGGACGCTCTCCTAAGGCGGTCATAACTGAAAAGGCAAAATCTTGGCTCGTTGCTAAACAAGACATTGCCCCATTCACGATCATCCCAGTTCTGGTGATCTTGTGCAAACTGACGACGCTGCCTTCGATAGTCTGCAGTTAGAAGGGGGCCAGTTGCGGCTCTATAGGGATTGAGTTCGATTTCTGCCAACCTTCTTCGAACTGTATCTTGACTAATACGGTAATTAAACCTAGGGAAAATCTTGCTGCAGTGCAGTGCTTGTAATAAATCGACTTCGTAAGGCAATCATTCGCAAAAATCGATCTTGGTTCGCCGTTGTCACCCTTGATCGTCCTTGTCCAGGACTTCTTCGGTTACTACCGGTCTCCCAAAATTGTATCAGTGCTCTGGATACAGTGGATTTTGTGTCACCCCAAGTCGAAGTGCCACTTGAACTTGTGGCAATCCTTCCACCAATGCCATGGCAGCAGCACATTCCTTCGGCTATAGATTTCTGCTCTCACGTACATTCTGGGCCATTTCACCTTACTCAACCTAAACGTTGCTAATACGAGGGTACAAAGCTAAGTAAACCACATCAATGATAGAATTTCAATTGTACAGATTTTTGTTCACTTATCATTTCCTCAATATTGTTCAAGGTACTCAACAAAAAAAGGGTGCAAGAAAAAATTGAAAAGATATAGATAGAAATAGTTTTCATCCATTAGCGTAGGTTTAAAAAAAATTTTCAAGGCAATTTTACGATTTTTACTATTATGCGTTAATTTTGCGGCGCAGTGTAGTTACATTCATCCTAACTGCTTAGTATTAGTAATGTATTGCATAGAAGATACATTGTTTATGGAGATACATAAAGAAGTTGTACAGTGATGGTGTACCCATAAAAAATTTAAAAATCGTTGTGAACAATAATTTCACTTTTAAATATATCTAAAATAGAAATATTGAACAGTTCAGACTGATTATTTAATAAAAACACTTCAAAATGTTACGAGTGTCGACTTTTCTACCATTAATACTAGTTGGAAATTGACTATGCTGTTACGGTAAAGCTTAGAGGTGCTCAAATTCAATAACCAGCTACCCCTCTAACAAAGAACCATCAACATAAATATTGCTCGGCTAGCTCAAAAATTTCCAGCATGAGGCTACCTAGGGAAGGCATATACTTTTGAAATGTTCACAATTATAATATTGGATTCTTGTAGATACTCAATGCTTGCACTGAAACCACAAAAGGTTTTCTAAAGGACTTATATTGATTTCAAAGATTATATGACCAACAATACATAAATCAATATAAAGAAGTAATTAAAAATAACCTATTAGTGCACGATCGTGTCTCTGTTATGACTCTGAAGGAGTACAACCCTTATTCTTAACAGTAGTATAGAAATAACATTATATCCATATGTACACAGCGTAGATATGACTTAGGTTCTAACCCAAGAGATTCTATTGGATATTAATTAGCATCTCAAGTGGATGAAGAGAGTAGGTAAATTCAGTTACGAATCAGAATAATTTCCCAAAAATATGTATGAAATGTAAATAGCTTATCTGTTTTCAAGAGGTCAGTTCTACGATGACTCCGTGGTTGTGCCAGCGCCTTTCGCTACGCTTCACTCAAAGTTCTGGGACTCTGCATAAGTTCATACTCTCTTACAAACACTGCTACTATATTCTGCTTACTTCAACACTGCATATGATCTCCTACGATTAGAAATGGGTCTCCAGTAGGACACGATATCGGCTCTAATGACTATACTAGGTCAGTGGGCTTTACAGCAACATGAAGGTCTAGACTTGTGACTCAACGACTCTTTAGATTCGGTGGGAACTTAGATTCCAAAGGTATTCATAAGTAGACCAAAAAGTCCGTCCTGGACTTTGTTATGGATTTTTAATTCCAAAGTATAAAAAGTCCTTTCTACCAAAAGTTCAGAGAATGTTATAAATCAAGTCTCTAAATAAGCTGGGTAGACTGAGAGTCTTGGAGAATAAAGTACTTACACGTGGTAGTCTCAAATCCTATCAAAGGAATGACAATTTTCTCAACCTCAATCGTGTAACTAGTACACACACAAGGAAATGTCTGTTGTGCAAAAATGGCCTAATCCTGCTATGCAGATATGGAATATACACTCAATTCCACTAAAATATGCCACATGCCCTTGCTACCGACAATGAAGGACTTCTCTCTAGCTCAAAATGGAACTCTCTTCCACAGGAAGTAATTTCTTATTCGAAGTGTCAATTTCGATCTGACATAAGATTGCTTTCTCTCGCCACCACCAAGCTCACCACAGTCGTAGGTATAGGAAAAATCTCACATTGCCCAACGATATGACATGTTGAAAAATACCTCAAATATATCAGAAAGTCTTCCTAAGAAACCTACAATTCTTATGAATTCATTACCCCTACAGTTTGTGTTTCAATAAGCTGAACCTAGCAATTATTGAAAAGCGATAATATAAAATCGCTACGCCTATGACAGTCCATTCCTCGATGTTAGAAATGTTGGTTGCCTACACTACACAATCTTAATTGAATCTTGAAGATTATCGATATTGGCTGAACCATATACAGGGTGAGTCTCAAGTCTGAAACTTTAATCAATTGTCTCTGGAAGTTGTAAATAGACCAATGCCATCAAATGAAAGACAGTCCGTAGTTGTACTAAATGATGTCATCAATCTCAGGTGGTGCTTCCTTGTCATATTTTATGAAAAAAAGTTCATATAAATGTATGTCCTAACTTTCTTTGTTTTCAAGTTACGGAGTGTCAAAGTCGGTTATTTATTAATTACTCAGAAGTATTTTCGCCGATTTTCATGAAACCTGGTGTGTATATTGGCAGTTACAAGGGGCTTGTTTTCATGAGGTTAAATCTCAAATTATAAGCAGCGAAGGGTCACCTGATTGATAAATATGGTAAAATTCATTGTACGCCACTGTTTTTTTTTCTAAGATTCATATTTCATCAAAATGAACATTTAAAAACTCTCTTATTATGCCGTTAATTTGAAATAGCAACACTTTATCAATCGATAGATTTCTTTAATTAATTAATTTCTACGTGAACTCTTTTATTGGTTTCGTCCTTGATGGACTGGTTGTTTGTTGTGTTCCTGAGCCTATTATTGTCAACTGTTTCTATCAAAACTCAACAATACGTTTGTGCATAAAATTAAATAGAATTTCAAAGAAATATGGAGTAACTGAAAAATGATCATTTCCAAAACCATAATTTCTACGCCAATGACTTTGATTTGACATAGTTCAGCTATTTCAAATTCACAGCATTATAAGAAAGTTGTATTTTTGCTTATTCATTCTGATATGTTTTCGAATCGCAAATGTCATTTATTAATTGTTTATAACAAATTAAAAAATGACAGTGGCGAGTTGAAAACATAATATAATCTACAGTTACTGTATCGAAATACCTTTTCATCTTTGTGGAACGAGTCGACAGTTATACCACTACCAAAAAAATTTAATCCTCAGAATTATAGTGACATGAGGACTACAAGTATATTGTGCACATTATCGAAAAGTATGGAGAAAATTATGAATAATCAAACCAGGAACACCTGATGAATTATAACAAATTCCTGAAACTCAATCCGGGTTCCGTTACGGTCATGGATGTACAACTGTACTTCTCAAAGTCACTGACAACATAATTCGACACGTGGACGATGATAATCTCTATATCATTTTACTAATTGACCAGTCCAAAGAATTCTATCTATCAATCATAGGCTGATGTCATCAGTTTTCCATTTCAAGGATTTTCCGCTTGAGGCATCACACTCAACGCATGAGTGTCTGTCTGAGCTCGAGTTTCAAACGTACTCCTTGTGGAGTACCCCAAGGTTCTATTCTGGGCCCACTTATTTTTACCCCTCTCAGTTCGGTAGGGAACTGACTTATCTAAATTCACTTTCCTATGTTGTACATGTCATTTGAAGAGGCGCATTTAAGAACTGCTTGTAAACAAATAAACAAGTACCTTGATAATCTCAGTAAATATCTTCTAAATTTTGCTTGACTATCAACCTAACAAAGTCGAAAGCACAACTCTTCGGTCGTAAGTCGGCGTAGGAAAAAAATCGCAGAGGTTGATAGTGAAATGCTTGCGATGAGTGAGTGTAGAAGAAACCTTGTCCCAATGATGGATACTGAGTTAAAATTCAACCAGCACTGAAAAAAGCATTATATAACTTGAGAATCATATATTTAAATCGTCAAAGTCTTACAAAAAATGGTGAAATTCTTTGTAAGTCTCTTGTACTGTGTGTGTGATAGTAGTGTTAGTAGTGAGTTGGCATCAGAAGACTGTTTCGACTGTTTCGACTGTTTCGACATAATAATGCTGACACTACCATTCTTCAATGTTTCGACATAATAATGCTGACACTACCATTCTTCAAACGGACAATCGCAGACTACAGCTAATGCAAAATTCTTGTGCCCAACTCATTTGTGGAATACACAGAAAAGAAGGTATATCTGATGCTATATCAAATATAGAATGGTTGAACATAGATAAGAGAAAAATACTTCATCTCTGCATATTATACCATGAGGTAATAACACAACGAGTTCATGGCTTCTCTTTCGTACAATATTGCCAAAATATACAACTCGATACTATATGAAATGAACGAACAGAAAATAAGTCTATTCAGAAAACGAAACTGAAACTTGCATTGATCACCAACACTGTTGAATTATGAGATCTTGTACTTACATATTATATTCTTTACAGGTATACCAATAGACTTTTATTATGTTTATATGCCATACATGCTGTTTCATGAAACCCAGATATTTTTTAGTTCATTCAACAACTCTAATATTTAATTTTTTTCATGAAAATATGTTTTTCTGAAGCCGACTCAAATTCATTTGTGTTCCTTCAGCTATGCTCGTTTCTTGTTTTGCAAGTATTTCTTCAACCGCCCCTCTTCTGATTTTCCTTCATGTATTCCATCCTGTTATTGTGGAGTTCCTAGAAGTCAGTCCTGTTTCACTTTCTTCCTTTTCTATTTTCCAACGTTCTTCCTCAATTTCACTCTCTCCAGTTTAACCTCCCTTTTCCTTTTTCCTTTTTTTTTGATCTTCTTCCATTTTCTGCAGCCATCAATCCCACTTCTGACACCAACTACTACTAGAGGGGTTTGTGGACAAAGAAAATACCACAGAAACCTCTAGATGAAATAACCATTGAATTCAATTGTGTATCTCAGTTGGGACCACTTGGATATAAATAGGAATATTTAGAAAGATGAATGGAGTTGATAGGTTAAATAGAAAAACCCTGGATTACCCTGTACATAGTTCGTAGATGATTAAGTGGAATTCAAAACTGTATTCAAACACGCTATCTTTCGTAACGTCTTTCCCTTTTGTAATTCCACCCTAATGATTGTTTACCCCAATTTCCCAATACATTAATATTCACGTTGGTAATTCACCGGAGTTTTTCTTTCTAATTTTCGACACTACGTCTCAATTTTCCCTTCAAGTAGGACGCCGAACAAAAGGTAGCATTAAATATTTTAATTTTATTCCGACCCCTACAAATCTCCTATAATTCTAGCTTTGTTGATAAAATTTCCCCTAATGGCATTTTAATTTTGTGTAAGGTTCTCTCGTGAATAAAGGGCTGGAATAATAAAACAAGTGTTTTGCGGAAAATGATTACATAAATCTGTAGCAGCCGGGTGGAAAAAAAGCGGAATCTATGTTGGGGAATGCAGGACCGACTCCGTTAGGTTTTCCAGCCTTTGAATATGGTCTCAACCACTCGCAGTTTAGCTATAGAGAAAAAGTGGTGGAAAAGGCTCAAAAAATTTCATCATGGAAATACTTATAGAACATTACGCTGTCAGAGACTAGTTCGAAACTTCAAATAACATCAGCTATAAGAGACATTCATAAAAAAATTGATGGCCGTGAGACCAAGTCGTTCTAGTGTTTTCTATTCTTCATCGAACCCAGGTATGATATGAGAACAAATATTATTCTCTCCTTTGCAGAACAGTATTTTTACGAAGCTCTGGAACGGAAACCTAAAATAAAACAAAAAACTCCAAAATTACGATTTATAACTCAGTGTTATATAGTGCGAACTTTCAAGTAGATCTGACGATTTTGCATTTTTGGTGATGAACTCTACTTTTTTTTTCCTTCCTCGGATGCTGGTCCTTTCACCAGCTACACCTCAGCCTCTTGGGCTTTTTGTGTTTATGGACTCTACTTACTATCACTCACAACAATTTCGGGGTCATTTTTTTTCTGTGATCTACTCGAATAATAGTAAAATCACCACTCTGAATCGATTGGAATCCGCAAAATTGCTTCATCTCTAACTGTTCTCAAACTGAATGGTTCAAATCGAGTTGAATGGTTTTTTTTTCGCCAAAATTTTTTTTTTTCATTTTCGGACTCGGTTTAGTAAAATTCTATCATGTTTGTATATGCTTACCAAATTTCAAATCGTTTCAGATACAATTAAAGATATACCTAATGAAGCATTTCTCGCAATTTTCTCGGAGCACCAACATGCCTATCAACCTGAAAAATCTTGCCAAACGGCGCTGCACAGCCCAGTAGGCAGGTTTGAAAAATCTCTTATCAATAAAGAGATTGCACTCACAGCGTTTCTTGACGTAGAAGGGGCGTTTGATAACACTTATGCGTCCATCACATCAGCCCTTACGAAAAGAAACGTTGATCCAGCCCTGAACCACTGGATATCTGCCATGCTTGGCTCTAGGGCAGTACAAGCCTGCCTGCTCGGGGACACAATGAAGGTAAGGGCTACGAGAGGCTGTCTTTAGGGGGGAGTACTATCCTCTCTACTGTGGAATCTCGTGGTGGACGGCCTACTTGTAGATCTGAATTGGAGAGGATTATTTGCCCAGGGCTATGCGGACGGTATCGTCATGATGGTCTACGGAAAGTACATGGGAGTCTGTGTGGAGCTGATGCAATCAGCCCTCACAGACGTACAGACGTGGTGCACGAGGGAGAACCTCAGGGTCAACCCTCAAAAAACCACAATAGTTCCTTTCACCAGAAAAAGAAACCTGGAGATCAACAGAGCTCTTCGAATCTTTGGTGAAAGTGTACAGATGTCAGGAGAGACGAAATACTTGGGGCTAAACCTGAACTCAAAGCTCACCTGGAACAAACATCTGGAAAAAGTGCTGAAAAGAGCAAGGACATCATTAATGATGGCCAGGCGCTCCTTTGGCAAAACATGGGGACTTGAACCCAAACAGTTTCTCTGACAGCAATTGTTAGGCCCTCCATATCATACGGAGCCCTGCTGTGGTGGCCAGAGGTAGAACAAGTGACAACCAGGGGGAAGCTGGCTAGTTTACAAAGACTGGCCAGGCTCGGAGTCATTGTCCAGCACATCCACAATTAGCTTGGAGGTAATCCTAAACCTCCCTTCCATCCAGGCTAAAATGTCTGGACCAATGGAGGGGCAATAACCAAAGCCAGCATACTGGTGGTCATAAGACTCGACACGTCTGAGATGCCGTCGGACAAAATGACTCAACATACTCCTTTGATGATACACCATCATCATAGAGGATTGGGAAGTTTCTTTGAGGGCCATACCAATGCTGTCAAGAGGGCAAATCTGGTACACGGATGGCTCAAAGACTAGCAAAGGAGTAGGGGCTGGAATATACGGGGAGATACCGAGGCAAGACATTAGTCTAAGCCTCGGTACTCAAGCCTCTATATTACAAGCCAAAGTAACGGCAATCTCCGTCTGCACGAGCTGCACGAGAGAGACTCTAAGTAGAGGTCCTAGAAACCAATCCATAGCGATTCTCTCCGAGAGTCAGATGGCGGTTAAAGCCCTGCGTTCATGCAGGTTCACTTCCAAACTGGTTTGGGAGGCACACCAAAACCTAAACGACCTGGGAGCACAGAACAGGGTGAAACTTTTCTGGTACCTGGTCATAATGGCATCCATGGAAATAAGAACGTAGGTGCTCTAGCAAGAGCGGGGACAGCAACAACTCTCATTGGATCAGAACCAGCCTGCGGAATCACGTTTGGGAATATTGAGCAGGACACACAGAAATGGGTTAAAAATCATCATCAATCTCTCTGGGAGAGTGCTTCAGGCAATACTCACGGAAAAATTATGATGATGGGGCCAACCGACCGGCTATCGACACCTGCTTGAACTAACCCGAGACTCTCAGGAAGGTGGTAGGACTGATGACAGGCCACTGCCACCTGAGAAAACACCTGCAACTGTTGGGGATACATCAAGAGTCCACACAATGCAAATTTTGTGATAAGGAGGACGAAACAGCCTCCCACATAATGTTTGAATGCGATGCTTGCAATGAATCAGGGGTGTAGGGGTTAGCCAAAGTCAAATGTCCCAGGAACAATATTTATTGGACAGTGCTGATACAGACATGAATAATCACTGAGATGCAAAGCGAGCTGAAAAGTTAATATAAATTCATATGGAAATATTGTACTACATTTATATTTGACATTATCCTAACACTCACCTAAAAAGTGACCATACACCAATCTGAGGAATATACTTGATAAGTATATTTGTAACAGTTGGCAAATTCGTCGAGGTTCATCAATTTTACCTCAGCCAGTTCTCATTGCTATCAACTATTCTCGTTGAAGCCCGACAAATCAAGCGATAAGAACCGGAGACAAAAAACTAAAGAACCTCTGAGCGCAGTTTATTGAAGCTAGTAAGAATAATGTACGGGGTGTCAGACGAGCTCACGAAATCATTTTCCGGAAGTATTGTTTCACTAAATAACCAAACTCATACAGCCATTTACAAATTTATATAGGGTGGACAAAGAGTTTCAGTACATGCTCTGGCTCGCATGCGGATTGATATCTCGGACACTACGGTGCAGAAGATATCATCCCGCAGAAAAACCTTGTGAAGAATCTCCAGGAATTCATTAAAAGATCCGGAGGTCTCATGAAATAGATCTGATTGCGAGGTGCAGAAAGGTTCTATACTACCTGCATCTCAGCCACTGGCTAGCCCCGCCATCTGATAATAATAATAATGAAGTAGTTTTACGTCTGTTGTAGAATTAAATTCGAAATAGCTACTTATGATACTCGTGAAGTAGGACAACAAACACGCGAGTACAAAATGCCCTATACGAAAGTGTTTCATACAAAGTTTTTTCTTCGACAGTTATTATATTGCCAAATTATAGCAATAATATCATTAATTTGAAAGTTTAATGATATGAATTGTAGTCGTATTATCAAATGAAGACTTATGTTTGACGCAAAATACTGTATTTTTCAAAAATGCATATATGAGCACTGTGTAAAAAATTACTTTACGCACGGTTGATGATTTTACGCACAGGTGATTTTCTTACCCACTTGTGCGAAAAAGTATTACTTTACGCACTGTCAGCAGTGCGAAAAAGCTTAGTTTACGCACTGTCGTAGAAAATAGCTGTTTACGATACAAGTTCGTAGAGTAGAACTTTTTGTATGAGCGTGAAGGTTGCTGAATGAGGCGCAGCCAAGTTCAACAAACACGCGAGTACAAAAAAGCCCTCTACGAAAGTGTTTCATACAAAGTTTTTTATTGCCTGATTGTAGCAATTATATCATTAATTTGAATGTTCAATTAAATGAATTGTCGTCGTATTATCAAATAGATTTTTATTTGACGCAAAATACTGTATTTTTCAAAAATGCATAAAGGTTTCTTCAAACCAACGCGGGAACGCAGGAGCGGGAGCGGGAACAATATGAATCCGAGACTACATTCTATTTCTATAGAGGGATATACCAGGGTAATTATTCGTATTCCGAAAAGCATACAAGCAACGAAAACTTTGCAGAAGTTACGTAATCAATGATAGCGCTTCATTTGAATCTAACGACAACTTTTTTCAACTACCTGTTTGATCGGCAGTAACTCTAACTTCTTTTTTTTTAATGACACCCTGTATATTTAACCAGCTTATCTTATTTGTCTTGAAATTCTCTATTCAACCGTGTATCACAAAGTGGCATTCGTTTCTCAATTCGCAAATGAAATGCATTTTATTAAAAAACATCAAGTTGGCTGTTATCCGAATTCGATAATCTTCCGATGCTTGGTAGGCTTGGAAATCCAAAGAGCATCAGTTAAATGATATAATTTCAGTTTTTTCAATACCTGATCACTTCCTACAGATTGTCAATAATTTCTTTAATAAAAAAAATATCTGAAAATAACTGACGATATTGCGAAAACTGAGATAGGAACATGTTTTTTTTCAATTTGGCTACTTGTGAAGGAAGTATCTGTCTTTCTCTTTGGCCATGTAGCCATATCATAATCTTTTCATTTGGAAACATAAAATTAAAATTGTTCCCCTGATCCACCAATTCACAAGTCTATTAGTCTAGATATTTGCAACAATATTTTGCCTAGAAGGCGGTGTACACAGAATGTTTTGTGTTTGACAGGTAAACATCATTTGATTGTACTGATTAGATTTCCGGAAAGACGCCATCCGCCTAATAAGTAATTATTTCGCTAGAATAGAAGAGCAGTTCAGAAGAGAACCGGAAAATCAAAACAATCTCTAATACATTGTCGACGAGGAGGTAAACGTTATGGCCATAGTACATGCAGATCCGACGATATCACTGAGACAAATTGAGGACGAAATCGGCGTGAATCGAGAGACCGCTAGAAGAGTTTTGAAAAGAACTGCTCTGAACTGCTCTTTTACTCTAGCGAAATAATTATCAGGTGGGTGGCGTCTTTCCGGAAATCTTTCAACATACAATTGTTCAGCCTGTCTATAATTTCTCTTGCACTCTTCGAATATCAACAACATATCGACCTTTTAGTATCTATTTAAACGATGCAATTTCAATCAGCATAAAACTGACGGAGATAATCATTGCAATCAAATGATGTTTATCTGCCAAATACAAAACATTTTGTGTACACCGCCTACTAGGCAAAATATTATTGCAAATATCTAGACTGATAGACTTGTGAATTGGTGGATCAGGGGAACAATTTCAATTTCATGTTTCCCAATAGAAAGATCATGATATGGCTACATGGCCAAAGAGAAAGACAGATAGTTTCTTCACAAGTAGCCAAATTGAAAAAAATATGTTCCTCTCAGTTTTCGCAATATCATGAGTTATTTTCAGATGTTTTTTCTTTTTATTAAAGAAATTATTGACAATCTGTAGGAAGTGATCAGGTATGGAAAAAACTGAAATTATATCGTTTAACTGATACTCTTTGGATTTCCAAGCCTACCAAGCATCGAAAAATTATCGAATTCGGGTAACAGCCAACTTGATGTTTTTCAATAAAAAGCAATTCATCTGCGAATTGAGAAACGAATGCCACTTTGTGATATACAGTTGAATAGAGAATTTCAAGACAAATAAGATAGGCTAGATAAATGTACAGGGTGTCATCAAAAAAAAAGAAGTTGGAGTGACTGCCGATCAAACAGGTTGTTGAAAAAAGTTGTCGTTACATTCAAATGAAGCGCAATCATTGATTACGTAACTTCTGCAAATTTCAAATTTTTATCTATTCAAATAAAAAAACTACAGGCTGCTACATGTCTGCTGTGTCACCCGGTATGGTTCACTACGTGTTCCTTTTTTTCTATCAAATCGCACGGTTCCAAAGTTCCGTTCCCGCTTCCGCTCCCGCGTTCCCGCTTTGGTTTGACGGAACCTTAAATGTATAAACAGTGTGAAAAAAATTACTTAACGCACAGTTGATGATTTTACGCACAGGTGATTTTTTACGCACTGTCGTAGAAAAATTAATTTTTCCACATTTTTGGACTCGTTTCGTAAAATTCAATTATTTTTGTATACGCATACTGAATTTCAAATCGTTTCCGATATAACTAAAGACATGCTGTTGTCGGCACCTCTTCAAATTGAAATTTTCGACCTTCTAGATCTTTTTCCGTCTGAATCTTATGTCTGAACATCAGAAATCGTGTAGTACGAATTTTTGAGTGGATATGACTATTTGGATTTTTGGTGATTTTTCAATTTCATTTCTCTCTGATTGACTTGAATTCAGTAATTTGACCATTCTGAATCGATTGCTCTATCTCTGACCATTCTCGAATTGAATGGTTCAAATCGAGTTGAAAGGGTTTGCAGATCGTCTGTAAATAATAAGCATTCAGAGTACCTCGAAACTGATAGTAAATGATTTGTAAGGAGTAAAAATAAGAGTGGCCCAAATATGAACCTTGCGGTACCCCAGAGTAGGCTTCAAAATTTCCAGCCAGATTTCAATAATATTGACGTTGTGTTTTAGAATGATGGCATCTCCGTCACAAGAACTAAAAAAAAAAAATTTTGAGTACTTACTTGTGTCCCATTGTTACAGCCATTTACCTGGCGCTAACCCTATCCTGGATTTACCTACGTACACTGTCTGGTATGAGCCATTGAGCCATTTTTAATGTCGCAGTGCATTATCTTTATTAAGACTTCTGAACACTCCCTATGCTTGTAAAAGGGTTAGCGGAGTTGTATGTTGAATATAAATAGGCGCAAGTGTCCAATAAAAAATTAATGTTCAGCACTGAAAGTCGCGAGCAGGTGCAGGAGTTTCAACTTGGATTAAATTAATTGCCTACTTTGGCGTAGTCGAAATTCCGCTGAAATTGCGGTTTTTGATTTTTTCCTGAAGTGGTGAGATGGGCAAAATTTGCCGGTGTAGTTATCTGGAATGTTTATTTTCGAGGAGACACCACAGAACTCATACTTTTATATCTTATGACTAGAACGCGCTTTCTGGATCCTCGGCTACTCTAATCTTGAACAAATCGTGGGCATCCGAAAAGAGGACAAATTTCACTAAGGAAGCACATACGTTATCCCTTGTACCTTCAAGAGCAAATGAGTAGTAAATAAGACGTACGGCTAGTCAGTTTACCAGTTTGTTTGTTAACAGAGCAGCGTTGTCAGTTTTGATTCTTTTGGTGTTTTGGGCGATTTATTAAAAAATAAAAAATAAATTTATTGTTTATAATTTATATTAGCCCTATACGATGAGGTGTTTTGTTAAGGATTGTGGTAATTCTTGGAGGAGGAAAAAAATGAAAATAGTACAATCCATAAGTAAGTACTTGCAAAACATTTCAAAATGTCCCTACAAAATAAAAACCTTTTCAGATTTCCGAAAGCTAATTTCAGAGAATGATTCCGTGGACCAAGAACTCAAGAACTGATCTACATTTGGAATGGTCTCAACCACATCTATACAAAATTTGTTTGGATCATTTCACAAATGATTGTTTTGTTCCGACAGAATTCCAGCCAAGACTAAAGCCAAATTCATTTCCAACACTTGAATTACCTGAACTCAGTGATTGTGATATCTTCAATCCAGACCAGTCAGGAAGAACTGATTTCACAGTTATGTTATTGTCTCTGAATTCAAAGTGTCCTGTACGAAGAAGTTACAAAGCACCCTTGAGAAAAGCCAATCAACACTTTTGAGAATCATTTTCAAAGACAGCTGTTGAATATCTGAGGAAGTGCACAAACATTTCTGACATCTATTCCAAGTAAATCTCCTTTTATTGGCTTCAAAATAACGATCTCTACAATGGCAGTTTTTGTTGAAAATACCAAAAGTAATACACTAGAATACCTGTTTACACATTCAGTTTTGTACTTTGAGTGAGGTGAGATTTAAAATTGAATTCCATATAAAAGATAATGATCATAATGTATTTTATTGAATCAAATATACAGGGTGAGTCAGAATAAGACCGACAAACTCCGACTACAGATTCCTTGCCTCATTTTGAGATGAAAAGTTTCTATCAAGGTATGTCCTAAAATGCATCCCCTCTGAGATACAGGGTGTCAAAAGTACGAAAAAAATTTAGATTAATTTTTTTGTCTCTAAAACTCCTGGAGAAAAAAAATAAACTTGGTGCACTAATCAAGGTTTATCAACGTGATAATTTGAAGTTATAATTTTCAATTTTCGTAAACCAGTGGCGTAGTTACGATGGTGTGTGGTCATATTTTCCTTCATATTTTCTTTGGACAACTAAATTGACAAATGAGCGTTTGACATCAGTTAGGCTCATCCATACTCAACCTAAAAGTCATAACATTCCATTTGCCTAAAAGTGAAGGTTTCTGAGATATTTGCAAAAAACTGAAGATATGTCCTAAGAAGAGACATAACATCCTGTGTGCTAATAATCGCACGATGCAACTTTATTATGACTTATAGGAATAATTGTCAACCTCTTGAACGTTTTTTAATTTTGGGAGTATTCATAACATAGTACAGGTAAGTCAGAATGAGACCGACATTATATTTTCTTTGGACAACTGAATTGACAAATGAGCATTTGACATCAGTTAGGCTCATCTATACTCAACCTAAAAGTAACATTCCATTTGCCTAAAAGTGAAGGTTTCTGAGATATTTGCAAAAAACTGAAGATATGTCCTGAGAAGAGAGAGATAAGATAACATCCTGTGTGCTAATAATCGCATGATGCAACTTTATTATAACTTATAGGAATAATTGTCAACCTCCTGAACATTTTTCAATGTTGGGAGTATTCATAACATGGTACAGGTAAGTCAGAATGAGACCGACAAACTCCGGTTTTATTTATTCGTCATATTATTTGAACGAATTTTGAGCGTTAGATAAGTTAGGCTCATCGATACTCAACCTAAAAGTCATAACATTCTATGTCTCTAAAAGTGAAGGTTTCTGAGATAATTGAGAAAAGCTGAAGATATGTCCTGAGTATCGACGTAATTTGCTATGTGCAATAATCAAAAACAAAAACAAACCCAACATCAAATTAATAATACTCCTCTCAAATAAGAGTTTGGATCTGAACCAATTTTTGCGAAAAACCGAAGATAAGTACTCTTGATTTGTTGAATTTTATGTTGGAGTATCATTTTTAGAGCCTTTTCTAATTGGCGTATCGTGGAAAATTAATCCATTCAGCATACGGTTTTGAAAAAGAACAAGAATAAAAAATTTGTGTATTTTTATGCATTGATCAATGGTATACAAACTAGTCTGGAAGGTTCGACTTTGCAATTAGTTATCACGAATCGAAAGAAAATAATTTAGGAACAGTACAGTCAATTGACATAGTAAGCATCCTCAGAAGCTAAAAGCTGAAGCTAATATTGGAAGAATTGAAAAGATGGTTCGGATGAGTCTGAATTAGACAGTCATTGTTTCCGGTAGAAACAAACTGATATATCGATACTACATTAGAGCTACGTTTGAGTTGAAGTCCGATCGAGCGAGCAGGGCATTCAGTGCATTGGCGGGGCTTTTGATGCCATTGAAGACAATGGAACAGAATTTGCCACTACTTTCAAAAGAAATGCGATAAGGTTATTGGGAGCGCACCCGGATCGTTTAGGTCGTCAACTCGAACGCAGCATAGTAGATATGATTGACACTATTGATAGTAACCCAAACAAGTTTGTATTGTTGTCAAGTCATCTGTCATCATTTCAGTCAGTGAAGATCGTTTCAAAATGGATTATGGATGGAGCACCGGCCCATTTTCAACGAATCGTTCGTCAATTTCTTGATGAAACATTCCATGATCAGTGGATAGGTAGACGTGGTCCCATACACTGGCCTGCACGTTCTCAGGATTTAACGTGACTGGCTTTTTTTTGGGGGATACCTTAAATCCCTGGCGTATTCGACACCTGTAGGATCTGTTGAAGATTTAACGGCAAGAATTTTAGCAGCATGTACGTTAATACAGGATATACCAGGAATATTCCAAAGCGTGCGACAGTCAATGATACGGAGATGCCAATTATGTATCGAACAAAATGGTGGTCCATTTGAACATTTACTTTGAGCCTCTTTTGTTTTTATGTTGTGTACCCTAGAACCGTTTCTATTATTTGAGTAGATATAAATACACAATAATTGTCTTTCTTCACCAAAAACATGATGATTGGAAAATATTTTCCTAGATAATTCAGTATGAAATGACTCTGATAATAATACTGCAACATAAAATTTAACAAATTTAAAAGTAGGTATTTACAGTTTTTCGCAAATATTATTTTAGGCTTTAACTCTCCTCTAACAGGAGTATTATAATTTGAGGCTGGGTTTGTCAACGGATCTTTCAGAATAATCATTATGCAACAATGTATGGTCACATATCGGTGAATTTACGAAATCGATTGGTTCAAATATTATGACGAATAATAAAACGGAGTTTGTCGGTCTCATTCTGACTTACCTGTACTATGTTATGAATACTCCCAAAATTAAAAAACGTTCAAGAGGTTGACAATTATTCCTATAAGTCATAATAAAGTTGCATCGTGCGATTATTAGCACACAGGATGTTATGTCTCTTCTCAGGACATATCTTCAGTTTTTTGCAAATATCTCAGAAACCTTCACTTTTAGGCAAATGGGATGTTATGACTTTTAGGTTGAGTATGGATGAGCCTAACTGATGTCAAACGCTCATTTGTCAATTTAGTTGTCCAAAGAAAATATGAAGGAAAATATGACCACACACCATCGTAACTACGCCACTGGTTTACGAAAATTGAAAATTATAACTCCAAATTATCACGTTGATAAACCTTGATTAGTGCACCAAGTTTGAAATTTTTTTCTCCATGAGTTTTAGAGAAAAAAAAATTAATCTAAATTTTTTTCGCACTTTTGACATCCTGTATCTCAGAGGACATACCTTGATAGAAACTTTCCATCTCAAAATGAGGCAAGGAATCTGTAGTCGGAGTTTGTCGGTATTATTCTGACTCACCCTGTATATTCAGTACAAAGGCTATCGACCTATATATAAGTCCTGCTTCTAGGTAAATTGAATTTACAATAATTGTGGAGATTATCATTTGGTCTCATATTATAGGTATGTAGTTAATGTATTCAACCAAACAGAGTTTGATTATGAGAAAGGACAGGGGACCAGAATCAAGCAATCTTCTGTGGCCCTCTGAAGGGTTGATAGTAATATGGTTGAAATATGAGGTCTACATAAAAAGAAAAATGACTAATATTATTCAGTAATCAATAAAATAAATTAACAGTTATGTTATTCATTCATTCATTCCTATTTCCCAGCATGTGCTATTTAATACTCAAATATTCGAAAGTTTATTGATGACAAAAAAATTGTAGAATTAAAAATAATTAAATTAGATATTCAATTAACCACTTGACAAGTATTTACATCATAAAATACTGGAAGTGAGATAGGTGTGTAAAAAAATTAAATACTTTCAGTTTCAAACATGAAAGAAACGAAAAAAAGTCACGATACGATGAGTAGCCTTATTTTCACATTGTTTTTGGGAATTTCTTCGAATGCACAAGATCAATTAAAACATTAAAAAAACTGAAGCCGAAAACGCATCATAACAATGTTGGGATTTAGTTAATTTCAGAGGAAAATCTTTTGATTGTCATCATTTTTTCCCAAATGACTATTATTGTCCTATAACTGAAAAGTTGACAGATTCAGTTGATACCGACTTTTGAGGTATGTGATTAAAAGCAAAAGAAGGAATGGATAAGATACAATTTTGATGAAAGAAATTCAAAATCTTCCAGAATCTGCATTGAAGTTTCAATAAATGTTTCATTTTGTAATGATGGAAGTTATACAATTAGATCCGAGAAAAGTTACAGATTAGTCTGAATCAAATCTACCGTCATTCATCATAAGAAAAATGAAGATGTTTCCGATTTCATCTTCAAAATGGATAGTACCTAGTTGGGTAGGAGAATTGTTCGATGTGAATCATTAAGATCTTGCTATCTATCATTCAGTAATTTATTCTATTCCAAACTCTTTATTTATGGGAGAGAAACAATATTTCAAATGTTCTGATGTCCCATTTGAGAGAAAATGAAATATCCCAGTTTCAAGACAACCAACCCATTTCCTATCCCTAAGATACGCATATGATTTTATGCGCCGCTACTGTGAAGAGGACAATACAGTGTTGTAGGTTATGCATGATTTGTTCATCCGCCATATTTGAAACGCATTCTAGTCATAAGATATAAGTATGAGTTCTGTGGGAGACACGCATAAACAAGGAAACTAGGATTTTGGCTTCGCAAATAGATCCAGCTGATTTTTTTTTCTTAGGAATTAAGTAATTATTTTGGAGTTTCGGCACAATTGGAAGAGCACATTCTCCTGTCGTACATTCAAAGTGTTCTTGATCTTTGAAATGTCGTTGTTTAGAAACCTTCAGATTCTAAATAAGAGAAAAAAATCAGATGGGGTTAGATCGGGAGATCTAAGTGGCCATGATTTTACTGAATATCGTCCGATTCATCTACGAAGAAACAGATGATGAATAAACTCACGAACTTCAACTGTAGAGTATGCTGGAGGACCGTACTTTTGAAAATACATTCTTCAGCGCAGGTTTGATAGTATACAGGGTGTTCCAAATTAAGTAGGCACCATTGCCAACTCCGTTATTATTGATGCTACTAATTCGGTTAAATGGGCAAACTAGTAGCATTTTTAATGGCCTTCTCGATGCCGGAAACAAAAAAAAATTGACAGTGCGTTTTCAGAATATTTCATAAAATTAATTTTTTTTCAATTGAACATCCTATATTTTTTCATGCATTTCGATTCGTAATTACATTCTCAACAATGAAGCTCATATCACCTTTCCTCCTAAAGTGGAAAATGAGCGACCTATGTGGAAATATTTATTTCTTTCACTAGGTAAAAAAAATCTTTGATTTGGCGAATAAAACCTCATGATTGTCCTAACGCCCAATTTTGGTACTTAAACGAATGACAATATTTTCTTACTGATAGCAAAATAAGAAAGTGAAAAGAAAAAAATGCGCTGGGATGTGAACTCGTGAAACCCGAGATCATCATGTCGCACCACTCAATTGACACCTCTGAGCTATTTGGTATTAATGTACAAAACGATAATTTCCATCTTAAATCCATTCCGCTAGCCGCATTAGTTTTGTGAATCAAAATATGTCTGCTGTAATGATAACTTTGAAGCCATTTTTGTAGAGAACAGAAAATACTAGAAGGTCATATGAATGTGGTTGGAAAAAATATGTTTGATTCGATAAAACATAATTATTATGAGCAATCAAGTTGCCTTGAAACTTTGTTGAAATACTATTTGTCAAATATTCTCAAGTATATCATGACAATGTCATAAATTATTGTAACTGTCCACTACTGTTCGAATATTTTTCGAAATGCCGTTTTCCTATCAAGAAAAATCTGATATGTTAGAATCCTACTTGGTTTGCCAGAAAAATAGTGTGAGAGCACTCCAACACTACAGCAATTCGTTCCCCGATCGTGAATTACCTAATCGGCGTTTTTTTGCTGTGCTTCATCGTCGAAAAAGTTTTTGAGAAGAAGAGAACTAAAAAACGTTTTGTAATATTTGAAGATACGGAAATACACGTTTTATCCTACTTTGAGGTATATCCAAATAATTCCATCAGAGATTTGTCTAAAGAAATAGCTGTTCCACTGTCTGGTATTCAACGGATTCTGAAGAAACATAAGATTTCTCCTTATAAGTTGAGATCAGTGCAAAAACTAGATCCTGGTGATCCTCAGAGACGATTGGGATTTTGTCGGTGGTTTATGAATAAATGCAGACAAGATCCAAACATCTATGAAATATTATACGGAGCGATGAGGCTAATTTTTCAAATCGAGGGGTGTATTATAGAAAGAATTTTCATTATTGGAGTAGACATAATCCATTTCTAGTCCATCCCCACAATCCGCAAAGACGATTTAGTAATTATGTTTGATGTGGTTCATTTTAAAGACAGAATTATCGGTCCATTTTTCTACCATGATTCTTTGAACGGAACCCAATACAATAATTTATTAACAAGAGTGTTGGAAGAGTTTTTCGATGATCTTGATCTGGAGGCTCGTCAGATGATCTATTTTCAGCAGGATGGAGTACCAGCACATAATGTCAGTGGCGTAAAAAAGAATGTTGCGAGGCTGTTTTGGAAACAGACGGATTGCTACAAATGGTCCTGTTAAGTGGTCCCCTCGTTCACAAGACATGAACCTCTAGATTTTTATTTTTGGGGATTTCTGAAAAATGAGGTGTACAAAATAAAACGTAATATTGTAGATGAACTGAAAAATTATATTGAAACTATAATTAATAAAATTGATGGCCGAACTGTGTTGAATGCCACACGTAGTGTCAATAGAAGGTCCCAAATATGTGTTCAACAAGAAGGCGGTGTTTTTTGAAAATTTACTCGATATTTTATAGCGCTTCATCAAATCCGTTTGTTATAAATGTTTCCTATTAATAAAACTGTCTTATTTTCACCTTTACGAAAAAAAGTTAAATAACATTTGTTGTTGAGAATGTTATTACTAATCAAAATGCATGGAAAAATATAGAGTGTTCCATTGAAAAAAATATCATTTTATGAAATATTCTGAAAACACGACTGTCAATTTTTTGCTAGTTTGCCCATTAAACCGAATTCGTAGCATCAATAATGGTGACGACTTAATTTGGAACACCCTGTACAGTATAACATATCAAGCAGATTGGTTTGAAGTGTACACAGGTACCTACGTCTAATGGTGGATTTATGCAGCAATCATAAGTCATAAATCTTTAGTCATAAGGAAGAATATTCGTCAATCATTGACGAATATTCTTCCTTATGACTAAAGACTTATGATTGCTGCATAAATCCACCATAAGAATTTTGGGATTCTCTTGAAAATGCTAAACTAATGTGTTAGTCCGAGGATCGCCAATTTCCAATGAAAGGGGAATGGGCCAACCTCGTCACTGACTAACCTGGATGTGTGTTAATTTTCAATCCCAAAGCTCTAGTGGAGATGGGGTGGGTAAAATAATGGTGGTTGTACTGAGTATGATGTAATATTTTTATTGATTTATCAACGTTGGCCAGAGTGATGTGTGGCACGAATACGGCAACAAATGATTGTGAATGAGTTAAATTAAAATTACTATCTTAACCTCAATAAAATAATAAAATCGCTAAACAGATGCACCATGCACCCAAGCACCAAGGTGAATACTTTTAAAATAGTAAGCGATAAACAGTTGTTGAAGAATACCCTCACCATACGTATGCTGAAAGTTTACAGCGAAAATATATAAGTAAGTATTTCACCCTAAATATAATATCAAGTAGTACGAATCTCGTACCCTTATTCAGGTTTTAATGTTTTGTTTAAGAGGAACAACTTCGTCGTTTCACCCCTGTTCTTACCCATACCATATTATTTACAAGCATGTAGCAATACTCATGCAAAGCTTTTCAGGTCATGCGTCTAAGTCGAAAGCGATAGGATGTAATGGTATATGAAATAATCAAAATCTACTAATAAATATAAAGCTTATCTGATGGATCCTTGATGGTAGTGTGCCGGTGTTGGGCCAGGACCACTATGAGAGCAGAGCTTCGTGGAGTCGCTCGTGGTATGAACTGGTCAGCTTCGCCTTTATACGGTAGATGGTACGGTTCCACAGTAGGGGTTGGCTAGTGAGGAAGGATTCCACCAAAGGGAATTCCTCAAAGTGTTTCACACAGTGTCTTCAAATGGATGGTGCCACTGGGCGGTTTACGAACAAGATAAATCTGATAAGAGAAGGCCTGTCGAGAAGTATCGATTTCAGACATGTGAAGTAGGTATGAAATGTTAGTATTAGACTGCTAATGAACTTTCTGAACGTTTTTCAGATTTTTGAAACATACCTGGGATGATGTGTGGCTTTCGAGTGATTTTGCTGCGGTTAGCCGTAGAGGTTGAAATTCAGAAAATCAAAGAAAACTGAATCCACTATATGTGAATAGCTGTAACTCTTACAGACTTTAGCTTTTCTATAAGTATTCTTGAGAATTTCAACAGAAGAATCCGCTGATGCGTACGTTTCAGTTCCAAGCACATGGAAAAAAGAAAGAAAGTTTTTTCTGAATCTAACCGCGTCAGTTCTTGGGTTTTTTTTATGTTAGTTGGTTTTCGGTTATTTATTGCCTGGATGGCTTAAGTTGGCAAGACTAAACCACGGATCATCGGGTCCCAGAAAATGAGTACTGGAGGGAAGTTGGAATATTCTCCACTAAAGAAGAAGAAGACATGGCGTTTCTCATGGAATAGGAGAGGCCACAAATTGAAATTGACCAGAAGAAGAGGTCTGTTCTGAAAATCATGGAATTGGAAGAAGAAAACATGAGTCGTGACAAATCAAGAGGTTAGAGATAATTGTTGATATAAACAAATATGATAAAAACAAACTATGTGGGTTATGAAATGACATCTTTTCATAGGTGAGCTGAACCTGTTCATCCACGAGTGATCCAGGGGTCCTCGTAGCTGGCTGAAAGGTAGGTTAAGAAAGTTGCTTGTTATAGCATAATAGTAACATATTATTATTATTTCAGGAAACCGCTGATAGTACCAGAGGGGCACTACGTCGTTGAGATAGCTCGAGTATTATGTACAAGACCATTCAATAAATATTGTTTTTCTCTAGTTGATGATCTGATTTACAATCTAAAACTGCTGAAAGGTAAAGTGGAAATAAACCCGTAACAAATGATTGTTGAATATAGGTACCACATAAATTAATTATATTAGTTTTGAATGAATATGGGTTGGGTGCCTCTAAGGCAAAATGAGATTATTCGTCCTCCCAACAATGGCATTCTCAAATGTACTTTTATCGGTGAATTTTTGGTATGTCAGAACTTCATCTGAACAAAAGAGTCAAGCGGCACAACTCAATTCTATGATTAGTTTTGGAAATGCAGAGTATTAGAAGGTGGTCGAATTTTATGAGTTCTTGTATAGAAACCATTCAAAACACTTTTGGTCCAAAATTGATATACCTACACTGTAAGACAAACGCTGAGGGATGATAAAAAATGCGATAGCAATTTTTAAAGATATTGCAATTTTTTAACACTATTAGTTTGATCACAGTACTATAAGGTCAAACTCTTATGGCTTTGCTGTGACCAGGTTTTTAAGATACACAGGGTGATAAATTAAAGTGGAGGTTCGGCTATATTGCTATACACTGACATTTAAAAACTACGCAACAAAAGTAAAAAGCTAATTTGATTTTTGAATAAAAATATTTTTTTTTCATTAACTCAGGCTCATCTTCGAACCTTTTTGGCCTCTATCAAATATACTGGGTGATTTCGAATTTACTTTAAAAAAACGCCGTTTTCAAAATTAAAATTACGTTACATTTGGACGAAACTTTTCAATGAATTATTCAAACAATAGATGATCTTTGATGAAATCTTGAAGTGAATTCAACAACAAAATGAATCTCAACTAGTGCACAGGATGGTTCGTTCATACATTTCCCTTTAAACTTCCCTCTCTTATCGTATCTTCAAGAGTCTCTTATGTATCAATCCTTAGATTTCAAATAAACCATTGAAAAAATCGCATGGGGTTAGATCGGGAGATATAGGAGTCCATGAATTTACTGAATATTGTCCGATCCATCTACGAGGAAGCAACTCCAGTTACTTTAGCAATAAATTCAGCAATTTTTTCATCAGAGGTCCTGCCGCACCCAAATTTCGTCAGAGCGTTGATGATTGAAAATGATGAGATTTCATTGACAGAAAAAAATTACCGAGCGTTGGGGGAGAGTTGGACTCAGCAACTTTTTCATTAGATGTCCTGTCACCATCATATTCCGTCATAGCGTTCATGATTCAGAATGATGAGAGATACCATCGACAGAAAAAGATTAACTAGCGTTGGGGGAGAGTTGGGCTTAACAACTTTCTTATTAGAGGTCCTGCCGCCACCATACTTGGTCAAAACATTCCTAATTAAGACTGATAAGAAACCACAACGACAAAAAAATGTTACCGAGCATTGAGGGAGAGTTGGGCTCAGCAACTCTTTCATTAAATGTCCTACCACCATCATATTTCGTCGGAGCATTCATGATTAAGGAAAGTGTAAGATTTTATCGACAGAAAAAATAAACGAGCCTTGGGGAAGAGTTGGACTCAATCATAAACGTTTTAACGGAATATGGTGGCGTCAGGACCTCTAATCAAAAAATTGCTGATCCCAGCTCTCCCCTAACGCTCAGTAATTTTTTCTGTCGATGAAATATTTCATTATTCTCAATCATGGACACTCTGACAAAAAATGGTGGTGGCAGGACTTCTTATAAAAAATTGCATTGCCCAACTCTCCCTCAACACTCGGTAATTTTTTTCTGTTTATGGAATCTTCCATTATTCTCAATCATGAACGCTCTGAAGGAATGTGATGGTGGAAGGATATGTAATGAAAAAATTGCTGAAATATGGTGGTGGCAGGACTCTAATAAAAAATTGTTAGATTCATTGCTAAAGTAACTAGGGTAGGAAACACATCAAGAAAATCATGCATTTCAACTGTCGAGCACCGTCTTGTTGAAATTTCATTCTGCCTCGTAGGTTTACTGGCATGTTCCCAACATCATGCAACTAGTCTTGTCTTGTCTTGATTTATATTTCTCAATTTCCAATTCGGTTTCTGTGGAATAATTTTCATCAAATAATATTTTAGCGATGACAAAAGTCGTATTCGAAACTTTCAGTTATTCGTGTAGAACGATGCACCATATTTTGTATAATGCAATCTGTGTGTCACGTTTATAAAAAAACTGAATATTTAAGCTATCATGAAACCTCAGTTCACACACTGTTGTAGGTAACTGCGATTTTAATGAATACCATTTGATTATTCAGAATCCTGATTCCAAATTCTCTGAAAAATACACACAGATTCATCCTGAATTCATGAAATGAACAACAACAACATATTCGCAGAATTGAATATATTGATCTATCCTAAAAATAACTCAATAGCATCAGAGCAGACCACAGTTTCATCAATTATTCGAAAATAAATTGCCCGGTTATCTCTTAAAATCAGGTTGGCAATTCATATATAACCAGGATGCACATGGTCTATCACTTAATTCATTTTCTGCCGAACTTGATCCTCACCGGCATTTACAGAGTGTCCACATGAAAGAGGCTTGACAAAGTTGTGTAAAAAAGTATGGTATTTTGACTAATATTGCTGTTTCGTTTATTTTTTACTGAAACAAAAATCTCGAGGCTCCCATACACATATAATGCAAGATCGCTTTTTATGTGATGATTAATACTTACCCGATGGCCTAATAATAAATGAAAATTAAAAAACAGTGAATCAACAAATATCAAATCACTAACCATATAGAAATACAAATGAAGTTTGTCGGAGAAAAATAAAGGTAAATAAAGATACGGTGATGTATTGATATCTAGTTAGCCTAGACCAGTTATCCGCATAAACAAAATATTGCGTTACCATAGCAACGAGCAATAACTTATTAGAAGTGTCAGTGTAAAGTTTGACGTCAAAAAAGTAAACCAGAGTTAGAATTAAAAGAAAAAAAATGTCCACCGAAATTGTAAAAATCGAAAAATTGGGGTATCGAGCCATCAGCAAGTACCTAAATTCAAAAGGGTTAATAAGTAATCAGATATGCTTAATACCCTTGATGATCAATGTCCTTCGTATGCGACCGTTAAATATTGGACTGCAAGCTTCAAAAGAGGTAAATTTTCCATTGAAGTTGATGACCGATCGGGAAGGCCAGTTTCTGTGTCAGTCTCCGAAAATATCGATGCAGTTCATGACATGATTTTAACAGACCGTCGAATTGGGCTAAAACGAATATCTGAAGCACTGAATATTTCACACGAATGCGTTCATTATATAGTTCACGTCAATTTGGACATGAGAAAAATTGCTGCAAAATGGATCCCCAAATGTTTGAATGTTGACCAAAAGCGTGCAAGGGTAGTAGCATCGCGTTCGATCTGTGCTCGATTTGAAAACGATGTAGACCTAAGAAGTTTCGTGTCCAAAAATCTGCTGGAAAAGTTCTTGTTTCAGTTTTTTGGGATTGCCATGGAGTAATCATGATTGATTTTTTGGATAAGGGTAGAACAATAACTGGAGATTACTATACGACATTACTGTCCACTCTACAGGAAAAAATTAAAGAGAAAAGACGCGGAAAGCTATCCAAAGGTGTTTTGTCTTTGCAGGACAATGCCCCTGCACACAAATCTCATGTTGCCATGCAAAAAAATCGTGATTTAGGGTTTGAATTACTAGAACAACCCTCTTATCCACCAGATTTGGCTCCGTCCGACTATTATCTCTTTCCTCAACTGAAAAAGAGTTCGAAAGGTCGTAAATTTTCTTCCAACGAGGAGGTAATAAAAGCTGTGGAGGTCTGGTTTGCAGGGCAAGGAGAAACATTTTTTTCGAAAGGTCTATAGACGTTGCAGGCATGCTGTAATGAATGTAGCGAAGTGTTCGAGGTGTTAGAGCGTTTGGCTTCCACCCAGACGGTCCGGGTTCGATCCCCGGTCGTGTGTCGCTGAGCTGAAGTGGTTCGGATTCCACTTTCATTTAAACTGTAGGTCCCGGATCTCCCTTGCTGGCACAAGCTCTGCTTTTGAGGGGTTTTCTCCGAAAACCTGGGAGTTTCGTAAAAACAAATCTTACAAAAAAAAAGAGGAGAATATGTTGAGTAATAAAATATTTTGACATTGAAATTTTGTTTGGTTTTATAGTAGGCTAAAAAATTTTCAATATATCCTCGTAATATTGGATATAAATGAGATATTAATATTTCATTGTTCAGCTGAATTTCTCAAAGAATCACAAAATTAATGATTTGGCACCCACTAGCGCCGAAACTTTCCTTACCTCGAATGTATTCTATAATATCAATGAATTTACTGCTCTGTGCCAGCATTCTTATATAAATTCTTAGAAGAACTCTCACAACTACTATGAACTATAATTATAATTATGTAGGTACTTATAATTAATTGCCTATAAACTTTACATTGGCCGGCCAACGCTTTTGACATGAGATTCAATTCTGGTCTATTCAATTTGTGACATTACTTTATCTAATTTTAATATGTTTACGAAATGTATTTTATACTTGTATCTCTTTAGAGTTTTTTAAAATTTGTTATTTGTACATTTTTTTACCAACGAATTGGGTTATATCCTTCTCTGACTTATCAACCCGATGTACACGTTGGAAAATGATAAATAAATGTTTATCTATCTATCTATCATACGATCGAGTTGGGCCGATGGAGACTTTTACTCAGAATGGCTCCAGCTACAACATATCAAAAATCCAGCCATTTTCACCTAAAGACTTTTTCCCAAAAGATGTGTGCGTGGTCCTTTGTGGGAAAACGTATACATTTATGTGTCAACACTTTTTACAGACTCTCCTATTAGTGATTCAAAGAAATTGGAATCATTAACAGAGCCAGGAGAGGTGAAATGTGTCAGAAATCCAGACTTTCGAACGACTTGAGAAAAGCACCTTAATAAATGAAGAAATCCATTGTACCATAGACTCTTACTGTCTCAATTGTTTATATACTATAATTATTATTATAATTGTTTATATAATATATATATATATATACATATATATATATATATATATATATATATATATATATATATATATATATATATATATAGAAAGGGTAGTCGTTGCTGACTAGTTAAGAATAAAACCAGTTAATATTGGGGATTGCAGCAAAGTCAAAAGTGTACTCTTTTATAGAGTTTATTCCAAGCTTTCGTAAATTTTATTTACATCTTCAGGGAACTACAAAGAATTATTATGTCAATTATACATTTTGATGTTATTAAAATTTTACTTACAACTATAGTGAGGTTAGTTGACATGTTCTTAGTTCTTTGGATAGTGACATTACAGCTTAAAATTGTAAATAATAAGGAAAAAAGACTTTACGAATATAAATAACAGAAAATTTTGAAATTTCAATCGAAAAACAAAAGACTTGTTGATTGTATCCAAGGGACACAAATCAGTTGTCAATAGAAAAGAAATCTGTAATTTTCAAGTCAATGTTACCAACTGTAATCTTGTACCAACTGTAATCTTGTACCAACTGTAATCTAGTACCAACTGTTGAAATATACGACTGTTGTTTTGTAAGTTAGAAAAAAATTACATTTCCAATTGAGTAGTTATGGAGATATTATTATTCATATGGAGAGTGTGGTCTAACGACAATAAGAAGGAATAAATCTCACTCAAATGATCTATATCAGTTCTTTTATTCATACATTTTTTGTCTTGATATATGCAGGCCATTTCCAAAAAAGTTCTCTTAGTCATATGTGTCTCTTTAGCTAATATTTTAGTCCAGTTATAATTTATTCGATGGTCAAATTTGTTTACATGATCAGCAAGAGCACATCTTTCAGGATGAAGTTTACAATCACTTCTAGATGCCTGAAAAGTAGAATTTCCTCACATAAAAGTGATTGTAGACTTCATCCTGAAAGATGTGCTCTTGCTGATCATGTAAACAAATTTGACCATCGAATAAATTATAACTCAACTAAAATATTAGCTAAAGAGACACATATGACTAAGAGAACTTTTTTGGAAATGGCCTTCATATATCAAGACAAAAAATGTATGAATAAAAGAACTGATAGAACTGATATAGATCATTTGAGTGAGATTTATTCCTTCTTATTGTCGTTAGACCACACTCTCCATATGAATAATAATATCTCCATAACTACTCAATTGGAAATGTAATTTTTTTCTAACTTACAAAACAACAGTCGTATATTTCAACAGTTGGTACTAGATTACAGTGATTACAGTTGGTACAAGATTACAGTTGGTAACATTGACTTGAAAATTACAGATTTCTTTTCTATTGACAACTGATTTGTGTCCCTTGGATACAATCAACAAGTCTTTTGTTTTTCGACTGAAATTTCGAAATTTTCTGTTATTTATATTCGTAAAGTCTTTTTTCCTTATTATTTACAATTTTAAGCTGTAATGTCACTATCCAAAGAACTAAGAACATGTCAACTAACCTCACTATAGTTGTAAGTAAAATTTTAATAACATCAAAATGTAAAATTGACATAATAATTCTTTGTAGTTCCCTGAAGATGTAAATAAAATTTACGAAAGCTTGGAATAAACTCTATAAAAGAGTACACTTTTGACTTTGCTGCAATCCCCAATATTAACTGGTTTTATATATATATATATATATATATATATATATATATATATATATATAAATAAGGATGTATTTAGCAAGGGGCAATATATAAAAATATAAGTAGAAAAGTTATTGGGTATAACCCTCAAAATGTTCTGCAACCGTAGACACGTGTTTCGAGCTTAAGCTCTCATCATATATATATAATTTTTTGATAAAATAAAGATATATCTATCTTAATGCATCTGCAGAGTACCTTTCACAACACTAAAATCAGGACAAACTGTTAAGCATCTCATCCTTCCCTTCATAGCCTATAGCCAGAAAACGAATAAACTTTCTCTAGGCAAGTTTCTCTACTGAATGCGGAACACTTCCATATCGTGTTCGTATCTCATTGCTAGTGCTAGGAATATCTTGTTAGGTGAACCGTTTCTGAATAGATAATTTATCGAAAAAGTTTATTCATAGGAGAGTCCTCTTTCTCATGAACAACTAAATTATTGTACCGAAACTTCTCGACAACATCGTTGAAAGAAAGTTAGTGGAGATATACGGTAAAACGACTTCATGAAAACCGTGGAGTACGGCAAGTTTCAAGTTGCTATCGTGCTTGCACGCTTAAAAGGGAGTTTCCGATAGAAAAATAGGGCAATTCGATTTCGAGAATGTTTTAACTCGGATCAATGCCTTGACCAGATAATTTTTTAGAGATTCCTATATTCCTTTGTTCATTCAGAATCAGGCACCCATACAAACAAATAAATAAATGAATCCAATAACTCGGTTATACCAGTCTTCTGCTACATGCTAAGAGAAAGAATCATTAACAAAACAAAAATAAAATATAATGAATAAACTTTAAAAATTTTTTAGAGAAAAGCTTTTATTCAAATGCACTAAAGAGAAGAAAATAAATTTTGAAGTTGAACCAATTATTTTGTTACATTATAAAATTTCATATGTTATAAAAGCTTGTCTATTTCGTGAGTTTTCACCATTTTTGTCGTGACACGAAAGAGGACCCCCATCCTCCTGATCTATTTTTTTTTCATCATCAAACATTTTCAGAATTCGTTCGAGTTCTTTATCAAGATTTTGAGGAGGGAATGAAGGGTGATATTTTTTCAAACCATAATATTCAACGATCAGATATTTTTCACTATTTGAAAAAAAATCAGATTTCAATCACAGTTTCCCAACTTTTTTCAAGAAAAGGGAAAAGGCGACACAATTTTACTATTTAACTGTTTTACTATTCTACTATTTTAATATTTTACTATTTTACTATTTTACTATTTTACTATTTTACTATTTTACTATTTTACTATTTTACTATTTTACTATTTTACTATTTTACTATTTTACTATTTTACTATTTTACTATTTTACTATTTTACTATTTTACTATTTTACTATTTTACTATTTTACTATTTTACTATTTTACTATTTTACTATTTTACTATTTTACTATTTTACTATTTTACTATTTTACTATTTTACTATTTTACTATTTTACTATTTTACTATTTTACTATTTTACTATTTTACTATTTTACTATTTTACTATTTTACCATTTTACTATTTTACTATTTTACTATTTTACTATTTTACTATTTTACTATTTTACCATTTTACCATTTTACTATTTTATTATTTTACTATTTTACTATTTTACTATTTTACTATTTTACTATTTTACTATTTTACTATTTTACTATTTTACTATTTTACTATTTTACTATTTTACTATTTTACTATTTTACTATTTTACTATTTTACTATTTTACTATTTTACTATTTTACTATTTTACTATTTTACTATTTTACTATTTTACTATTTTACTATTTTACTATTTTACTATTTTACTATTTTACCATTTTACCATTTTACCATTTTACCATTTTACTATTTTACTATTTTACTATTTTACTATTTTACTATTTTACTATTTTACTATTTTACTATTTTACTATTTTACTATTTTACTATTTTACTATTTTACTATTTTACTATTTTACTATTTTACTATTTTACCATTTTACTATTTTACTATTTTACTATTTTACTATTTTACTATTTTACTATTTTACGATTTTACTATTTTACTATTTTACTATTTTACTATTTTACTATTTTACTATTTTACTATTTTGCTATTTTACTATTTCACTATTTTGATATTTTACTATTTTACTATTTTACTATTTCACTATTTTACTATTTTACTATTTTACTATTTTACTATTTTACTATTTTACTATTTTACTGTTTTACTATTTTACTATTTTACTATTTCACTATTTTACTATCATACTATTCTACAATTTTGCTATTTTACTATTTTTCAATTTTACAATTTTATAATTTTACATTGTACTATTTTACCATTTTACTATTTTACTATTTTACTATTTTACTATTTCATTATTTTACTATTTTACTATTTTACTATTTATCATTTTACTTTTTTACTATTTTACTATTTTGCTATTTTACTATTTGACTTTTTACTAATTTACAAGTTTTTGTTATTTATTTCATGTAGCAAATGATCGTGTCAGTGAAAATGAGCTACTGAAGAATTTCTATATTCAGTAAACCAAAACGTTCCAGTACATACTAAAAATATTCTTGTCCTTATCGTACATCATATTTTCGAAAAATATTCATCGAAAAAATACAAAAAATTCGATTGAGAAAGATCTGAATTTAAAAAGATTTTTATCCACTCTCCATGATTTGAGAACATCTTCTATCAAATAATATTTAATAATTATGTTTCGACCGTCATAATATCTATATATATATATATATAATATATATTATATATATATATATTATATATATATATATATATACAGGGTGTCAATTTGAAAACTTCCCACACTTAATATCTTCCTTCCAGTAAACAATATGAGTAATCGAAAAAACAGGTCAATTTTATTGTCAAGGGGGACACTTTCACGGACTATTTGTAGCCCTCGTGGTTCAACCCCCTAGGAGGGGTAGATGTTACCCTTAGAATTTTAAATGGGAAGGGGGGTCAAGTGGCACATCATTTTGATGGGCGTTCAATTCTTGTTCCAATGGTACCCTGACTTATTATTTTTTGATGAGCATTTTCCGAAAAATTGCGTTCTAAACTAACAGAAGTAATTATTAGAACGCCTATACTGAGATGCATGGTTTGGCCAGAACTGGTTAGAATATTAGGTGGTACCGTTCCAACCCTTTATTAGGAGTAACATTAGCCATTAGCTCCAAACACTTTACATAAAAAAGTAGTCTAATAGTAAAACGTAGATGGTAGTAAAGTTGTGTTTATTAAATGCTGAATTTTTAAGTGTCATCGCAGAAATTGTACAGATAGCCTTCCTTTTTTGCTACTTCTGCTGTAAAAAGTTTCTGTTTTCCGGCAAAAAATTGGTTAGCAAATTTGAACTATGTGGTAGTATTGTGAATACCGTTGTACCTGTTGGGCTGTTTAGGAATTACTTTAATAAGTGTATAAAAGTGTAAAAATGGTTTACATTCTTCAAGACAGAATTGAAATGATTGTAATTTATGGCGAAGTTGGAAAGTGCGCACGAAGGGCGGCATGTCTTTTTAACGAAAGACATCCAAATTGTAATGTAGGTCACCGGTATGTGCTTGATTTGGTGAATAAGTTTTACGAAACTGGTTCAGTGACAAATAAAAAAAGAAATAACCCCAGAGTACTAAATGAAGCAGCTCAAATTGAAGTTTTGGGAACATTTGCTGCAGAGCCCACGAGCTCCTTACGATCAGTATTAGAACAGACGGGAATGTCACGCGAGACTATAAGAAAAGCATTGAAAATGCATAAATTTCATCCATATAAAATGCAGATTCTTCAAGAGCTCCACGAGGATGATTATGATAGAAGAATAGAGTTTTGTGAAATCATGTCTCATCGAGTCAATACCATCCCTAATCTTCTGTTAAACATCTGTTTCAGCGATGAGTGTTCATTTTTTCTGAATGGCAATGTTAATAGACAAAATTGTCGCTATAGGAGTGACGAAAACCCACATATTTTTCGGGAAGGGCATACACAACACCCACAAAAAGTTAATGTTTGGGCTGGTATTCTTGGAAATGCCATTCTTGGTCCATTATTTCTGGAAGAAAACTTGACTAGCTTGAGCTTGAGCTAGAAACTCAAATTGATGCAGAAGGTAATGAACTTTTGCAGGAGGATCTGTTACATTTCCAGCAGGACGGTGCTCCACCTCATTATTTTCTTCCCGTCCGACAGTGGTTAAACGAGAGATTTCCGGGTAGATGGATTGGCAGAAGGGGAGCAGTTGAATGGCCTCCGAGATCACCGGATTTAACACCCTTATATTTCTTTCTTTGGGGGCATCTTAAATCCGTTGTTTATAAAACACAACCTTCTGATATTGACGAACTTAAAAGACGAATTACAGCAGCATGCCGGTCAATTCCTAGTGAAGTTTTCCGTAATGTTAGAGGGGAGTTCGAAAACAGACAGTATTACTTTTTAGAGCAAAATGGACAACATTTCGAACAGCTAATAAGATAAGCGTAAGTAGATTTTATGTTGGAAATGTCTTTCTCGCAAATTAAATTTTATTGTGTAGAAGGAAAATAACCACCAAATAAATAATCCCATGCGTAATAAATTTATTCCTGTCATTCAAGGGTTGGAGCGGTGCCACCTACTCTTCTAACCATTTTTATTAAAGGGAGTCAATACGATAATGCATCTCAGTATAGGCGTTCTAATAATTACTTCTGTTAGTTTAGAACGCAATTTTTCGGAAAATGCTCATCACAAAATAATAAGTCAGGGTACCATTGGAACAAGAATTGAACGCCCATCAAAATGATGTGCCACTTGACCCCCCTTCCCATTTAAAATTCTAAGGGTAACATCTACCCCTCCTAGGGGGTTGAACCACGAGGGCTACAAATAGTCCGTGAAAGTGTCCCCCTTGACAATAAAATTGACCTGTTTTTTCGATTACTCATATTGTTTACTGGAAGGAAGATATTAAGGGTGGGAAGTTTTCAAATTGACACCCTGTATATATATATATATATATATATATATATATATATATATATATATATATATATATATATATATATATATATATATATATTATATATATATATATATATATAAAAAGAAAATTTAATGGGTATAGCCCTCAAATTGTTGTGCAACTATAGACACGTGTTTCGAGCTTAAGCTCTCATCAGTATGGTAAAATAAATAAATTTTCTATTTATATTATTACATTGCCCCTCGATAAATCTATCCTATATATATATATATATATATATATATATATAACAGGAAGTTATTCATGACACCTACAGTCACTAGTTGAAGCTTAATTTGACACGAACCAAGGAATCCAAAAGTAGAGGTTTGTCCACAAATTGACAGGCAGCCAACAATTCGTTGTTCTGACCAACCCGAGGTTCAATCAAGTTTTTAATACGTTATGAGGAACGCAAGCAGAATCTAAGTGAAAATAGAGTATATTTCGTTTTAATTCCGAGAGTTCTAACCTTTGACAGCTGTTTCGTGCTAACGCACTCATCAGAAAGGATTTATGGAGCTCTCGAAATCAAAACGAATCCACTCAAGAATTAATTCCGTGAGGCAAGACAGAATATAACAGGAAGTTATTCATGACATCTACAGTCACTAGTTGAAACTAGTATCCTGGTGAGCCGCCGTCAACAAATATATTTCAAACCTAGAAAAAAATCCAAGAAAAATTCTTGAAAATTATTCATTGGTAATCACAAACTTACCAAAATTTATATAAAGAAACCCAGAATCTGAAAAAAATACCTTACAACGGATCTATCACTACTTAAGACTTAAGTTATATAATATTATTTTCCCGAAACTAAGACAACTGAACTCAAAAATTTTCAAAAAAAATTGATGCTTACGATGCCTCGCTTGATGATCAGTCAGTATGTTGAGATCAAAAATATTCATTAAGTGTAGAAAAATGAAACAGAAAAAACATAAAGAAAAACATATTCTTTTGTGTGCCTGTATATGTCTCGGTATGTATTATCAATGAAACTTTTATTCACCATTATATTTATATCATATATCCATGTTGTTATCGCAAATTCCTAATCCATATATTTGATTTATAAGTATGTTCATTAACTTAATTGGGAATATTTGGCAGATCCATATTTAAGGATCTCCTTTTGTGGTTAACCTTGTATTTGTTTCCTGTTTTGTAAATATGTTAATTTATTTTTGAATATTTCCATTTAATAAAAAAATTATTATTATTCAAAATATATTATTATTATAAAATACACATTCAAACCTAAATATTAATATCAAATTCTGTAGTGGATGCAAATTATTCACTCATTCCACATCAGTATGTTCAATTTCTACCCAAACAATTGTGAAGCAAAAGCGGCCCCAAATTTATACCCTGAATCACCCCATGAAAAACGAATCGAAAACCGAGACTGCCACAAATATTTTCACCGGTGCTCGTGGCGCAGTCAACCCTAAAACGCCCAGGATCGACACCCTGTTGTAACACGGTGTTATCCTGCTGCAGTCCGATGTAATCCTTTGTTAACCGACCGAGGATAAAAGACGTGTTTTTCGTTCATCTGCATTACATTCGATTCGAGCACCTACGTGCACCCACGTGGAGCAACAGAGAAGGTACGTGTGTGACGTGAATGGAAAACGGGGAAATCTATTGGGAAACTGCTTCGTTTAGGAGCTCCACATTCGGAAGTGTGCATTCGGAAAAGAACCTTTCTTGATATGTCATTTGAATAAGTCAGGGCAGAAAATTGGATTAGGTTAAATAGCCCGGTCGGTAAGGATGGCAACATTGAAATCAAAAACAATTGAAGAACAATGAAATCAAATATTCGGGGATGATTTTATTCTTTTTTTAATTTTTCATTGCTTCATTTCACTATTCCGCTATTTCACTAATCTGCTATTTTTCCTTTCTATTATTTCACTATTCTACCATTAAACATTTTTTCTTGTTATTTTACGATTTCAATGATTCACTAGTTTATTTTACTACTTCACCATTTAACTATTTTCCTATTTTACTACTTCATTATTCTACTATTTTAATATTTCACTATTTTACTATTTTACTTCTTCACTATTTTACTATTCCACCATTTTACTATTTTACTCCTTCACTATTTTACTATTCCACCATTTCACTGTTCAACTTGTTTCCTGTTTTACCATTCTACAAATTTACTATTATTTATTTGACTATTTCAGTATTTCACTATTTCACTATTTAACCATTCAACTGTTTCACTATTTTATTATTTCAATATTTCAGCATTTTACTATTTTACTATTTTATTTTTTTTTTAATAATTAACTATTTTATTATTTCAATACATTACTATTTTACTACACACAATTTATTCCATGTAGCAAATGATTGTGTCAGTGAAAATGAGCTACTGGAAAATTTCAAAATTCATTGAATCTGAAAGGTCTAAAAATTACCAAAAGAATGTCTTCATCCTACTTCTTGTGGTTCAAAAATATACTTTCGAAAAACACAAAAAAATTCAATTAAAAAAGTACTGAATTAAAAATAACTTTTTGTCACTAGTTATAATTCAATAACTTTTTTTATCAAATGATAATAATAATAATATTCATTTATTTCAGTAAACATTGTTGAAAGATACTACTGAACAACGTTTAAGTAATATTGTTGGAAAGACAAAGTGATTGCATGTATATAGACAAATATTCTATCATGTAGGTAGAAGATGTGAAATAATTTTGCAATTTTTGTTGAAAAGTGAGATGGTTATGCCTTCATCTCCAAAAGAGTTTGAATTTTTCACACTTTGTAAAAATCGCATTTCAATTATATCCGCCCAAATTCCATAAACGTGACAACAGTGAATTTATGTTGTGCTTCTGCAGATAATTTCAACAAAAAATTATAAATTTACAGTAGTTGAGAGATGGTCAATATTATTAGATGCTTGTAATAATTTGCCAATATGCATGGAATTCTCTGCATTTTTGTTAACTTCGGTGTTTGAATCATATTCCTAGCTATTTCCTACAGAACTTTAGCAATCTGACTCTGACGCAATATAGACACACCCTGTGTAACTACAATGTGGCTAAACCATTTACATTTTACAATATTTCATTACAAAGCTTTATTTCTGTCAGACATAACGACATTCCAATTTTATTTCATTGATAATCAGCTTGAAACAATTTTGTATGCTCACTGACACAATTCATTATATTGAACGGATATATTTTTGTACCTTTTTACGATAGTAAATTCCAATTATGACTATTGTTTCAATGTGGAATTGTCCCAAATTGATCGTGGTAATGAATGCAATACCGATCTCTTCTGATTCGATTTTAGCGTTTCTCACAAAATCATCCTCTGATTGTTTTTCATTCTCTGACAGTAAGTAGATATGTTTATAAACATCAGGTTATAGTCACTCTTTGCGTGGTCCACACCAGCAAAGGCTAACATAAATTAAATTTTTCGAAATTTTCAAGTCATGCATCAATTTTTTTAATTATTCGATGTTTTTGCTGTGTGTACTTACATTGATGATAAGTTATCGAAAGTTGTGCATATTAACCACAAATGTGATGTTCCAAGTACAGAAGAACAAAAGCAAAGTCTCTTCTACTTTTTTCTCCCAATTTGGAAACAAAAACTGATGAAATCAGCATTTCTCCACTTCAGCGCCCTGTATCTAGAAAACTGGTTGTAGAATCGGATGCAGAAATCATATACGTTACAAAAATAATCATATACCGAGAAAATGGTTATTTTTGACTGGGGAAATTTTTGAATACAGTGTTCATGGCTTCTGTACTTTTCTCAAAATCGAATACCTTTCGAAAAATGAACAACCTCGTATATCTTGAAGCTTAGAGACACTCATTTATTAGCTGTATTAACTTTCCCACGAATCAATCCATAAGTGCAGAGTTTTGAATTCATACTTCAAAGAAATTATTTGCTATCGTGGTTCTCTCTATGGAACACTCTGTATGAAAAATGTGCACCATGCGATATTTTCTCCTCAAAATATAATATTGTGTGGTACCTCTCGAAAATATGCTTTCCTAAGGTCACAGTAGACATATTATTATTGATCATTTCTCCGTCTCTTATATATTCAGGAAGGTCGTTGATGAACAATAAAAGAATGAGAGGACCAAGAACACTTCCTTGAGGAACTCCATAATCTATTGGATATTCATTAGAAGTTTCGCCATTCGCCTTCACTATCGAAGAACAGCCTTGTAGAAACGAGCGGTATCTATTCTGATATATTGCTATAAATTCCGAGTATGTTGGTTTTTCATAAAATGAAATCAAAGTTTAAGGTGTCAAATGCACGTGATATGTCAGAAAACAGGCCAATTTTGAATTCTTTTGTTTCTAGTTTTTCATGTATCATTTGGATGAAGACGATTGTTGCCATTTCTGTGGCCTTTTCTAAATCCATGGTGGTGTTACTTGATATGTTATATTTCTTTATGTTGCTATTTATTCTTTTTGATGTGCCTTTCTCAAAAACTTCGTACAAGCTACTCAGCAGCGCCATTGTTTTGGAGCTTATTAGTAATAATTTGTCTACTTTTTCATGAATGAGATAAAGATAATCTCAATCTATAAAAAAACTACATTCGTTTAAAGTAAGCAAATTTTCAGAAATTCCACAAACAAAGAATGTATTGCTATCTAACCTGAAAACTATCACCAGCTTATCAAAGTATAGAAAATCACTCACACGTTTTATAACTGAAAGTACAAACTCACTAAACATCTTCTGAAAAGCGCAAAAATAAAGCATTGCAGAAAATCATAGCTTTCGTTGTAACTTTTCAGTTGCTCTACAAATCTCTGTTATAAAACATTTAAATTTACTCAAATCAAGAAAGCCTGTCTTTCTTTATACTGCGTTTACTAATATAATTCTGCTCCTAACGTTATTTATTAATTCTATAATTCAGAGACTATTTCCCGGACAATTTAATGCCACAGTACAAGCGTCATGAAATACTTAGGTGGGTTAGTTGTTTGTGGGAGTGGAATTATATGAAGTACAGAAAATCAAATAAATGTGTTTGGGTATTTACTAGGAGATCCATAAGCTTCTGTCATTGCGGCCAAAAGTGACTTTGAACTATCCTACTCTCATTCATTCAACAAATAAATTAGAGAAATGTGAAATGCATTAAGAAATATTGGAATGAGAAGATTTCATAAAAAGATTAGAAAGCTTCTGATTTTTTTTATTGAGTTATTTGAAAACACAAAGAATTTTCATAATGGAAAAAACGTGCAAATTTTAAACAAAAATACAGTCTGAATGATTTTCATAACATGTTCAATGATTTGTTTATGCTGGTACTTTGAATGAAAATGGGTGCATTGATTTTGATAAAGGAGTTGCTATACAAAATTCATACACAACATTCATCGAATGTTCACGTAAGATGCTGCTATTGAATAGATGGTGCTATATGGTGAAATAGATGGTGCAATAAAGAAAATAAGTGTTGAATCTGCCCTCAGCACTGTCGTCAATGAAATTATTTGCTCGTTAGCTATACGAGGAACTATTGATATCTAGTTAGCCTAGATTAGATTAGATTAGATTGTTTATTTGACTACGTTATGAATATACATACATTTGTAGCAGGTCAGGTGGATTCAAAAATGAGGAAAATGAGGAAAATACATCCTCCACATAAAAACATAGACGTAAAAATATAAGTATGTACATGAGTGAGTTGACAGACAAACAAAAGAAATAAGTAGATACATTCACGACTGGACGGAAACAATATAATAAATAAAATTTCTAATAAAAAGTCTAATAAAAACTGCATGAAGATAATTTTTGATGATATCGAACGCTAAACTCAGTCTGAGAGTAAACATTATTATTCGTGTGATACTATATACTCATCAATAAGAAATTAGAAATCTCATACCCTAGGTACTCTTCTACCGAATGGAAATATCAATTTTCTAAAAAATGTTTCACTTTCTTCTTAAATTGGATGAGTTCGAGGTTTTTCCATTCACATGGTAGCTTATTGTAAAGATGCAAGTTCAGGGAATTGCGTTGTGAGATTGCAAGTTTATATCTCGGGGGCCTCATGTGGTCTGCTTCCCTAGTTGAATAATTATGAAAATCATTATTTCTACCGATTTCAGTTCTTCTTGTATGTATTTCAAGGAGACTGTGATAAATATACATAGGAGGAAGACATAGAATTCTTAGTTTCTTGAAGAGTTCTCGGCATGAGGCATTATAGTGGGCATCAGCCATCAAACGTATAGCACGTTTTTGAAGTCGGAAAGCTCTAATAGAGTGAGGCGAGTTCCCCCACAAGATAATTCCATAATTCAAATGAGAGTGGAGAAGAGCGTGATATGAAGATAGAAGGGTAGAATGGTTTATTGAATTTTTAAGACGCCTCAAAAGGAATAGTTGAGTGGATAGTTTTTTGCATAGTGTATCTGTTTGAGGAGCAGATCATCTTTTGAGATTTGCTCTTGTTTAGGTTTAGGTTGTTTGCTCTGAACCAAAATTCCGCTTTACCGTCAACAGTAGTGGAGATTTCGTTAAATGTAGATATATTTTTGTGGGATTGAATGAAAGTAGTATCGTCAGCGTAGCACACACAGCCTGGAGATATAGTGTGGAAAATATCATTCATGTAAATAATAAAAAGGAGCGGACCTAACACGGAGCCCTGTGGTACACCATGGTTTATGAGTTGATACTTCGAAGAGATATCAGTGATGTGCACTGACTGCATTCTATTTTTGAGGTAAGAGCTAAAGAAGTCAAGTGCCACGCAGTTCCCTGCATAAACAAAATATTGCGTTACCATAGCAACGAACAATAAATTATTAGAAGTGTCAGTGTAAAGTTTGACGTCAAAAAAGTAAACCAGAGTTACGCAATAAATTAAAAAGTAAAATATGTCCACCGAAATTGTGAAAATCGAAAAATTGGAGTATCGAGCCATCATCAAGTACCTGTATTTAAAAGGGTTAAGAGGTTAGCAGATTTACGAAGATATGCTTAATACCCTTGGAGATCAATGTCCTTCGTATGCGACCTTGAAAAATAGGACTGCAAGCTTCAAAAGAGGTAAATTTTCCATTGAAGATGATGACCGATCGGGAAGGCCAGTATCTGTGTCAGTCCCCGAAAATATCGATTCAGTTCATGACATGATTTTAACAGACCGTCTAATTGGTCTAAAACGGATATCTGAAGCACTGAATATTTCATACGAACGCGTTCATCATATAGTTCACGTCAATTTGGACATGAGAAAAATTGCTGAAAATGGATCCCCAAATGTTTGAATGTTGACCAAAAGCGTTCGATCTGTGCTCGATTTGAAAACGATGTAGACTTCTTAAACCGAATTGTTACTATAGATAAGACTTGGGTACATTTCTACGATCCAGAAACAAAGCAATAATCGACGGAATGGCGACACTCCGGTTCTCCAAGACCTAAGAAGTTTCGAGTCCAAAAATCTGCTGGAAAATTTCTTGCTTCAGTTTATTGGGTTTGCCATGGAGTAATCAAAGTTGATTTTTTGGATAAGGGTAGAACAATAACTGGATATTACTATTCGACATTACAGACCACTCTACGGTAAGAAATTAAAGAGAAAAGACACGGAAAGTTATCCAAATGTGTTTTGTTTTTGCAGGACAACGCCCCTGCACACAAATCTCATGTTGCCATGCAAAAAATTCGTGATGTAGGGTTTGAATTACTAGAACACCCCCCTCAATCACCAGATTTGGCTCCGTGCGACTATCATCTCTTTCCTCAACTGAAAAAAAGTTTAAAAGGTCGTAAATTTTCTTCCAACGAGGAGGAAACAAAAGCTGTGTAGGTCTGGTTTGCTGAGCAAGAAGAAACATTTTTTTAAGGTCTAGAGACGTTGCAGGTTCGCTGTAATAAATGTATCCAATTAAGAGGAGAATGTGTTGAGTAATAAAATATATCCTCGTACTTCCCCATCGAGATTTAAATCATAGAAAATTCAATTATCATATTTATAAGTACCTTCCTAATACTTACTGTTTTTCTCTTAAAGGAGGGACTTTATCACTGAAAACCATATGTTGTTCCTCAGACAATAAAGTCTTTATGTTTAATCGATTGATATTTTCATACAAGTGGTCGTTTTGAATGTAATAATGTTCACGAGAGACGGATTTGGTTTTATGACCTAAGAAGATATTTCAACTGAATATATGGTTTCATTTAAAACGATATTTTCAGTCCCATTTTGCTCTCTAAACGTTTGGTTACATGTGCAGTAAACATTATCATTATTATTATAGAAAGATCCAGAAAACAATCATATCTAATAGAAAACAGCTTGTAGAATGTGAACTTTCTAAATTCCAGGTCTCAACAATATCATATCCAACGAACGATGAATTCTCCAGCAAACCAAACCCAACATGCGAACAACTCTTCGCCTTTCCACTTTCCATGTAAATTCTCGAGCTTTATCCAGCATTTTTATACCGTCCCGCAAATTCCACCTGCAACAAATCCGTGTCGGTTATTTAGGTTTAATCAATAGCAGTGTATGCTTGACCCCAACACAACCTAACCTACAAGTTTCACGCTACCGCCGGAGCTCCTAAAGACCACAATTGCGAAAGGGCTGCCAACGTTACGGAAGGACTGCCAACATTGAGGAAGTGCACAATTCCATGGTACGCTTCGCTTGAAACCGCTCGTGGGATGAGCTTATCGTATCGGAATACTGGGAAATAAACTCGGAGGAGATAGTTTTCTATACGATATAATGGGTCGTTTCATATACGTATATGGCGGAGATATAACAGTGTGTTTGCTCGAGTGTGTCGAAGCGAAAAGTATGAACCGACGGTATTTTTCTGATGTGTTTTTGATTATTTGTGGGGCTTCAGAGATTTGTATCTCTTGGTTATTGACTCAGTATCATGGTTTTTTGACATGTACCATTTGGGCTCAACCTTCACACAGTCTGAAAAGTGGAAAATGTAAAATCAAGCAAGTTGAAACAAATGCAGAAGAAAAGTTTATCCAGCTTTCTCCGATGAGTTATAAAACTGAAAAGAGTGTTTTGTGAAATTACAGTCAGAATCATGCGTTATTTGTGGACTTAGATTTTCACTGTAATTGATTACCTTTGTAGTTGTGAAATTACACAAGAAAATTTGAAAATTCACAAATTCATTGTGAAATTACAGTGAACGCTTTGGCTTTAGCAGACTCTTGTGAAATTGATTTTATTTGTATTTATACGTATAAATCACAGTACAACTGAAAGAATATTGTGATTTCACATGGTACTTTCACAGTATGTTCGTGAATGTACCCACTTATAATGCAGACGTGTTGTGAAATCAAATTGTCAGTGTGAATCAATATGGTGAATTCACATTGTATTTATTTCTTGTATAATCAATTGAAAATTTCTCATGGAATAATCACAATTCAAAATTTCACGTGATATTGCAAAATAATAATAATAATAATAATACTTCATTAGTCCTTTATGATCACAGTTTCTATGATATAGGATAAGTCGTAGGAAGGAAGTGCATAGCTGTAATGTATAGTTACAGCAAGTCACTAATCTGTCACATGTGATAAAATTACCTACGTACATTTTTTGTTCAAAAATTCTGATATGTCATAGTAACATTCATTACCTAAAAATATTTTTAGTTTTCGTTTAAATACGTTAAAGTTATTTTTCAATCTCAGACAGGAAGGCAAATGATTCAGAAATTGGATTCCTTTATACATTGGGCTTTTTTCGTACAGTGCAGTTACATGTTTGGGAGGCCTGATAAGTTTAGAGGAACGAGTTGGATAATCATGGTAATCAGAATTGGTAGAAAAATTATGATAATTGCTTTTAGCATAGAGAATGCATTTGTAGATGTATATAGAGTAAAATATAAGAATTCTATGTTCTTTGAAAGAACATGTTTCTCTATGGTCTAGATTGAACATTAATCTTAAAATTCTCTTTTGAGAAATGAAAACTCTGGATGCGCCTCCTGCACCACCCCATAGAATAATATTGTACGAAATGTGGGAATAAACGATAGCATATAGTAGACGCTGATCAACTGACTAGACACAAAAATATTTTTTAGTTGTAACATAGCAAAGTAACTACTATTCAATTTCTTGCAAATGTGATTAATATTAAAATTCCAACCCATATCATTGTCTACAAATACTCCTAGAAATTTGGTAGATTTTGAGAAAGGGACTTCGATATCGTTTACTGAGACTCTACTATTATTAGATATTTCATTTCTGGTGAAGAACTGCATACAGATGGTTTTAGTAGAATTGACTATCAGAGAATTCCTCCCACACCACGTGGTGAATTCTTTTGATAGTATATTCTTTTTCGCAATGAGTTCTTCCGGAGTTTCTGCGTCAGTTGCCAAGGTGGTATCATCGGCATATAAAATCAAGTGTTTTGTGCTGATGTACTTGGGGAGATCATTTACATACAGTAAGAAAATCAGCGGAACGAGAATTGATCCTTGAGGAACCCCAGTATCCACGTCAAAATTACCTGAAGCCTGTGATTGGATTGTAAATTCACAGTGATGAATTACAATTCCATTGGAAATATATATGAAGCTTGTATTGAAGTGGAATTCTTCGAGCTTCAGACGATTTCATTGGTCAGAAAATAAAGCGATCTTAGAAATCCTCAATGCAACTACTGTGAAGAGTTAAAATTTCTTTAGGAGAGATTGATTGCATTCTGATTTCCAACGGAATTATGATCAACTCACATATTAGATATATTCAGAATCTGAATTGAAAAGAGTTTACCCTCGTATTATACTGAGATTGTAACAATGGTTTTTTTTTAGTATCGCCGTAGAGTTTTGACTATTTATACCATCGTAATTACAGTAAATTTTCATATTGAAATGAGTTATTGCAAAAGGCACAAGAAACAATATCTGTGGAAGAGCCAAAAGTGTATGGACGCGAAACTATATTATGAAAATTATTCAGGATATAATTCTAACCTATATCAGTCGTTACATTTCCGATTATGAAAGTATGTCTTTAAAGTAAATGGAAAGTTTTCGCCTTATTTACAATTTCTAGCTGTATTTTCAAAACTCGCTGAGAAACATAGCCTAAGATGCAGATAATAAAAGACCAAATTTCTTTTGTAAATCCCTACGAAAACACTTGAAAACTTCAACACTACTGTGATATTACAATATGACATTCTTGACAATGTTATATCACAATGTAACATTATTATCAGTGTAATATTACATCGTGATATTCTTATCAATGTGATATTCTTATCGGGATGCAAATTCACAATTCATTGGTAAATTTACAATGAATTTGATTTTATTGTAATATTACAATGTGATATTCTTATCAGGATGCAAATTCACAATTCATTGGTAAATTTACAATGAATTTGATTTTATTGTAATTTCAGAGAAGAGTGGGCAAATCAGTTATGTTTTCAAATAGTGAATTTACACAGTGGAATGTAAAAACACATAAAAATGGTGAACTACAATACATTTTGGAAAAAAGCGTGTATATGTGATTTTACATTGCTATTTTACATTTTGTGTAGCAATTTACAAAAAAAAATATTACTGATATATACTGAATTCTGCAGGTTATATGAAATTTCACAATATTTCTGAAAAAATATTTTTTTTTGCTCAGGTCTTGTAATTTCAGAGAAGAGTGGGCAAATTAGCAATGTTTTCAAAAAGTGAATTTACCCAGTGGACTGTAAAAACACATAAAAATGGTGAACTACAATACGTTCTGAAAAACAGCAACTATATGTGATTTTACATTGCGATTTTACATTTTATGTAGCAATTTACAAAAAAAAATATTGATTTATACTGAATTCTACAGGTCATATGAAATTTCACAATATTTCTGAAAAAATACATTTTTTTTCACAGCGTGCTTGTAAAAGTCACTTGTTATTGTTGGCAATTCATTTTTGAAGTTATGGGACTGTGAACTTTCCAGTTAATACTTACGCTAATTCACATTCTGATATTTTTTTCAGTGTACTCATACAAGACTACTGTCATTACAGTGGTATCGAAGTGAGATTTTTAAATAAATAACAGTGCCGGAAAAATAAACTCATTTACTTTTCGCTTGAAACAGACAATAAACTGGTGGCAGTTGGAATAAGCATATGAAATTCAACAAACTGATACACTTTTTTTGTCAAACAAACTGAAAACTCTTTCAAAAACGAAATGGGTTCGAGAAAAGGAAGACTTGTGAAATTGGAAGTTGTGGAATTGAAACAGGAATTAGAGAAAAGATAACTTGAAACAACTGGAATGGAGGTCATTCTACAGAAAAGACTCTCAGAGGGATTCAGCCAAGAAGGCGAAGATCCTGAAACCATTTCATTCTCGAATTGACTTGAGTACGATAATGAAAAAAATTTACGAAAACGCCTAGTCTCTGGAAAATAGACTGCAGCAAAATTCAAGTAGTCTTAAAAATAAACGTTTAGAAAAGTCGGTGAGTTTGAAAGAAGAACTTCAAGAAGACTTAAAAGATTTCAAGGAAGAGCATCAACAGAATTCGGTGAGTTTGGGAGATAAACTAAAAGAAAATTCGAATACTATGAAAGGAAAACTTCAATAAAATTCAAGGGGCCTAGGGAAAATGCTTCAAGAAAATTCAAATAATTTGAAAGAAGAACTTCTTGCAAACACAAGAATCTCAAGAGAAGAACTTTGTGGTGTGGCAGAATGATAAGAAGAGAGAATGGGAATCGTCGAAACAGAGATAGAGAAAATCAAAGATGGTCGAATTTACAGCAAAGCAAACTTTGAAAAATTTAGAGAATCAGCATGTCTCTCTGCGTGGAATAACCTTTCAGAGTCAGAGAAACCCTTTGAAACAATTCATGAACATCTTGTAACACTTTTCTATAAATCCTTCCCATTACAAAAACTCAAAGATAAACGAAAAACAAAGCAATGGTTAACTATAGGGATTAAAATGTCAGCAAAAAACTTAAGATGCTGACATAACATGAGGAAATATACTAACGCGATTTTCTTGCACACTTACTTTACTAACTATCGAAGGATCTATAGGACACTGATCAAAGCCGCTAAGGAAAGCTACTACAGAAATAAAATTGATGAATCTGATAATAAATCCAAAACCAGCCGGAATATTGTTAATGATCTGAGAGGGAAAAATTACACAAAAAAAAATCAGAAACTGCTCTTACACCAAATGAATTTAATAATTACTATTTCTCCGCTGCTAGTATAATAACACATAATTTAAAAAACAATACCGACCCCTTGGATCACTTTGGCAACCTTACCATTCCTCAGTCATTCTTATTGTATGATACGGATGCTAGAGAGTTAAAAGAAGTCATGTTATCCATTACAAATAAATGGAATTGACGAAATTTCTATTAGAGTACTTGAAAACCTTCCAGAAGACGCTCTTCATACCTTAGCCAAATTAATAATTAACTCATTTCAGAAAGGTATATTCCCAGACTTCTTAAAAATTGCAATTGTAATTCCCTTACATAAAGGTGGACCCCAAGACACGCCAGCAAATTTCCGGCCGATTTCTCTCATACCCGCACTAACAAAACTAATTGAAAAAATTGTAAAAATCAGAATAACTAAATTTTTAGCAAAACACAACATAATATTCCCAAATCAGTACGGATTCCAACAAAAAAAAACACGTGTGATGTCATATTCTCATTTCTCCAGGAAGTGTACACAAATATTAACGACAGGGAGGCTGCGGCTGCTCTATTCTGCGACTTCTCCAAGGCCTTCGATTGTGTAGATCATCAAATACTACTGGCTAAGCTTCACCACTACGGCTTCAGAGGAGTAGTAAATAAATGGATAGAGTCTTACCTAACTAACCGCACGCAAATTGTAAAAACATCAACTATATCTGATAAAGCACTAGTCAAATGTGGAGTTCCACAAGGGTCCATACTCGACCCCACTCTATTTTTGTTGTACATAAATGACATGATGAACCTAGATATCTCGGGTAAATTTACAATTTTCGCAGATGACACCACAATTTTATGGCATGAAAAAAATACAGTTGACCTGGAAAGGAAAATCAACTGTGACATGAGGAAAGTAAAAGGTTGGTGTGATTCAAATCGTCTGGCCCTTAACGTCAATAAAACCAATATATTATACTTCAAATGTGATCTCGGTAATATCGAATTAAATAATAGTTTCATAGAGAGCCGTAACAACACCAAGTTCCTAGGGGTATACATTAACACTAACCTTAAATTTGAAGAGCACACCATAAATCTAAACAAAATACTGGCCTCTGGTTGTTTTGCTGTGAAAATGGTGTCATATGAGCTAGGGTCCTCTGCAGCAAAAACAGTATACTACGCATTGATAGAATCTCATCTGAGATACGGAATCCCTTTTTGGGGAGTATGCAATAATAATATAATGCAAAGTATCTTAATTTTACAAAAAAGAGCTATAGGATATATTTCGAAAGCAAAGGCACGTGATCCATGCAAACGACTTTTTGTCCTACATAAGTTATATACTGTCGTGGCCATACTCATAGCAGAGACGGTTAGCTTGATAAAAAAAAACATTTTCCCGCTGCCGACACTAAATAGTCCATACATGCTTAGCAACAAAACAGGTAAATGACCTATATCATTCGTTTACTAATTCGTCTTGACAACGGAACTTAATAGTGTCATTTACATGCCTAGGGTAATAATGACTTTGACTTTGACAAGTAATACCTTCAGCTTCATTCATATCAATTTTTAGGTTATGAGACCTTTTGAATATTATTGTTGTCTGCTTATTCGGTAACTTACACGCACAAACTTAGAATGAAATAGCGAACGAATAATCATGAAGGAAGGGTAAGAAAACACACTTCAATTCAGGCAAATTTTGAGAAATGTCAACAAGCAGCGGGAAAAACGTAATAAGTAACACGGAATGTATCGACTGTTATCATCCTCGGCAAGCGACAAGCCTCGGTTTTGCCTCGGCTCGTACTCGCTCACCTCGAATGTTAACACGTCTTTACATTCCTTGTTACTTAAATAACTATTAAATAAATTCAATACAGCTAGCCGCTATCCTACTCGAAAACAAAACAGTATTAACTTACCCAGACCAAACTCTTCGTTGATGAAGGAGTCTATTATTTACAATGGTTGCAAGATGTTCAATCACTTACCTGACTATATAAGAGAAATTAGTATCATAGATAACTTCTAAAAGGCTGTTTACCTCTTGCTGTATAGCCGACCTTACTATACATTAGAAGAGTATTATGCTGATACATTTTAATTTAATAAGTCTATTACTGCTAAGGATTTTAATCTTAATCTTAAGTTCAACAAATTTATCTGGTGTCACATATTTACATATTTGTTATTTTAACTAGTTGAAGATGTCAGTATGTTTTAATTTTAATTTAGTACATAAGTTCTTTGTCCACAAGAATTAACTTGTTCTTTATGACAATAAAGTATTGTTTGATTGATTGATTGAAATCGAGATAGAAATGGACAAACTGAAGGAAACAATCAGTAATGAAATCAAAGGTGGATTAGAAGCAGAAATAGACGAAACAAAAGAAACAATCAGTGAGTTGATGAACCAAATTGATACTGGGCACACCACAAAAGTGGTTGACGAATATGAAATGCTGAACCTGAGTTTGGATAAAGTCCAGAAGGGTATACAAGATGTAAGTGTCAGTTCTGCAACAGGAAAGCTTTTCATGACGCCGCCTCAGTTCTAGCGTAGCAAATGTCAGACATTCAATGAATCGATACAGACGCAGAGAAACTGAAGAGGGTCGATGAGGAGGGGCAATCGTTGGCATTTATTCAGCAAGCCACTGTTAACAAACACACGTTACATGAAATCTGTCTTTACCGACCAGTCTATAGCTTCAATACACCTGTTTAAATTTGATACACGCGTTTTCAATTCCATGTATTTTTTCCACAACGAAGATTGAATCGTACAACAACTCAAAGCATAATTCAATGAATTTCCCATGAACTTGATTACCAATATTCAGGAAGCACTACCGCCCCCAACCCCAACGCTGTGGAGAGCAATCCAAACACCCGCCGTGGAAAATAATGGCTATTGGGCACACGCTGCCCGACGTGTAGGTAAAGTAGCACACTATAATTGTACCAGTAAATTCCCTGGAGCGCTACGCGATTGTCCGCTTCGTTCTTTTTATGCAAGGCCCCAATTTCACGGTACGGCAACTTTTTCAGAAAGCTGCGACTTTTACAGCGCCCCACCCCCTTCCCTCTCGGTACACTCTCGAATTTCGTGTGAGCGAGTGTAACGTCAACCCTAATTTCGACTGTCAACATATGCGTCCTGAACATAGAAATTTATATGTTCCGATATTACTGAACAGTACTGGCCACAGTAAGTAATTTCGGAACGCCAACAGTAACCTGAAAATGTCATTTAATTTCGGAACGATTCGGAAAGTCTGACTGTCTGAATGTAAGGCGGGAACATATCTAGTTCAAAATTCTATCAATACTATTATCAATTATGTGATACTGATTGTTGGTTGCAATTAATCAAGTAATAATACAGGAAATATTGGGTGATAGGGATTCTGAATCATCAAAAAATTCGGATAGCTCAAGTACCTCAAGCTCTAGCGGAGCTATGAATATAAGATAGGTATTATTTCTTTGGTATAATGACCTGTGGATTCATTTTCTTGGTCTGATGCTTCGGATTCATTGTCGAGTTGACTTTTAAGGGCCTGCAAATATCCCTGGCATTTTGAACTGAAACATTTATTTTCATACATCTACATGGACAAGAGATTCTCGAGAGAACAAAGCTTGTAAATTAGCGCCGGTTTCGGCATCAACCTCTAGTAGCAAGTCTTCTGATACCACTTGATACATTTGTTCTGCTGTCTTTTCAGATGACCTAATTGTAATGATATTGTTATCAATAAATTGAATAAATATTAAATAACATATCCTGACCTAACTCGTTATCAATTCGGGGAGGGGATACTGGGATTACACGACCATTTCTGTACCAGTAGCAACCAGTAAATTTCTAACAAGGTTCCATGAAAAGTGGCGCGAAATATGTACCAGTCAATTTCAGTAAAATCGGAACGACCAAAATTACTGGGCAGTACTGTTCGGGAATATCGGAACATGACCCTTAGCAGTTTTTTGATAATGAATCTGATGAATATGTGATCAGTTAGACTTGAGGAGCATTCTGTTGATCTTGTGGTCTTATTTATACATAAAAAATAACCCAATGTGACCATGAGATGAATTATGTGTTTGCTTTTGGTTCAGATGTATCTAAAATATTTATATTAATGTTCTCCATGAATATCTTCACATCCGCAGTTGCAGAGGTTGAGAGAAATATTTCGATCTCTAAATATGTGTCAATGTTCATAGGATAGATAAATAACTTAATTTCTAAGCTGTTATCTTTGCCAACTAAGACCACTATTATGTGTGATATAACATTGGAAAGCTCTTGAACTATTCAGTGTTATCCAATTTTGGATGTGGTGAGGTAATATTGTCAAAAATGTTCAAAACTCATTCAAAAAGTTTCGCCTCTTCATCTAATGCTATATTTTATTTTTTTATTAGGCATTTTCAAAGTAACTCATCTGGTCAGTAGAGTATCAAGGTAATTTTGGAAATCCTCTGAAACAGTAAAAAATAAACAAGCTAACTGCTTGGAAGTTGAGGAGCTCGGAAGTTGAGGAGCTCGGAAGTTGAGGAGCTCGGAAGTTGAGGAGCTCGCAAGTTGAGGAGCTCGGAAGTTGAACTCATTGACTCTCGCGCTACGCGCACGAATTCGCGCTTCGCGCGAACTCTAGAAGTTGAATAGTACGACTTCAATGCATTTTTAACTATAATTGGATCCCAATAATATGAATACAATACCTTAATGCCTTTAAAACTATAATTGGATATCAATAATATGAATACAACTACCCTAATGCCTTTAAAACTATGATTGGACACCAATAATATGAATACAACGACTTTAATGCGTTCAGAACTATAATTGAATACCAATAATATGAATACAACTACTATAATTTGAAACTATAATTGGACACCAATAATTTGAATACAACTACTAATGCGAGACTTGAGAGAAAATCCAAGAACATTTTTCAGGACATGACTGTCTTGACTGATTTCCAACAAAAATTCGCGTTTTCAATGCATGACTCTGTTGACTAATTTCCCACAAAAAAGGGTGTTTTCAATGCATGACTCTGTTGACTAATTTCCCACAAAAATACGCGTTTTCAATACATGACTGTCTTGACTAATTTCCCAAGAAAGTACGCGTTATCAATACATGACTGTCTTGACTATTTTCTCATAAAAATACGCATTTTCAATACATGACTGTCTTGACTAATTTCCCATAAAAATACGCGATTTCAATACATGACTGTCTTGACTAATTTCCCACCAAAATACGCGTTTTTAATACACGACTGTCTTGATTAATTTTCCACAAAAATATGTATTTTCAATACTTGACTGTCTTGACTAATTTCCCATAAAAAATCGCGTTTTCAATACATGACTGTCTTGAATAATTTTCCACAAAAATACGCGTTTTCAATACATGACTGTCTTGAATAATTTCCCATAAAAATACGCGTTTTCAATACGTGACTGTCTTGAATAATTTCCCACCAAAATACGCGTTTTTAATACACGACTGTCTTGATTAATTTTCCACAAAAATATGTGTTTTCAATACTTGACTGTCTTGACTAATTTCCCATAAAAAATCGCGTTTTCAATACATGACTGTCTTGAATAATTTTCCACAAAAATACGCGTTTTCAATACATGACGCTCTTGACTAATTTCCCACAAAAATACGCGTTTTCAATACATGACTGTCTTGACTAATTCCCCATAAAAATACGCGTTTTCACTATATGACTGTCTTAACTAATTTCCCAAAAAGTACGCGATTTCAATACATGACTGTCTTGACTAATTTCCCAAGAAAGTACGCGTTATCAATACATGACTGTCTTGACTATTTTCTCATAAAAATACGCATTTTCAATACATGACTGTCTTGACTAATTTCCCATAAAAATACGTGATTTCAATACATGACTGTCTTGACTAATTTCCCACCACAATACGCGTTTTTAATACACGACTGTCTTGATTAATTTTCTACAAAAATATGTGTTTTCAATACTTGACTGTCTTGACTAATTTCCCATAAAAAATAGCGTTTTCAATACATGACTGTCTTGAATAATTTTCCACAAAAATACGCGTTTTCAATACATGACTGTCTCGACTAATTTCCCATAAAAATACGAGTTTTTAATACACGACTGTCTTGATTAATTTTCCACAAAAATATGTGTTTTCAATACTTGACTGTCTTGACTAATTTCCCATAAAAAATCGCGTTTTCAATACACGACTGTCTTGAATAATTTTCCACAAAAATACGCGTTTTCAATACATGACGCTCTTGACTAATTTCCCACAAAAATACGCGTTTCCAATACATGACTGTCTTGACTAATTTCCCACAAAAATACGCGTTTTCAATACATGACTGTCTTTAATAATTTCTCACGAAAAAGCTTGTTTTCAATACATGACTGTCTCAACTAATTTCCCACAAAAATACGAGTTTTCAGTACATGACTGTCTTGAATGATTTCCCACAAAAACACGCGTTTTCAATACATGACTGTCTTGACTAATTTCTCACAAAAATACGTGTTTTCAATATATGACTGTCTTGAATAATTTCCCACAAAAATACGCGTTTTCAATACATGACTGTTTTGACTAATTGCCCACAAAAATACGCGTTTTCAATACATGACTGTCTTGAATAATTTCCCACAAAAATACGTGTTTTCAATACATGACTGTCTTAACTAATTTCCCACAAAAATACCAGTCTTCAATACATGACTGTCTTGAATAATTTCCCACAAAAAACGCGTTTTCAATACATGACTGTCTTGAATAATTCCCCACAAAAATACGCGTTTTCAATACATGACTGTCTTGAATAATTTTCCATAAAAATACGTGCTTTCAAAACATGACTGTCTTGAATAATTTCCCACAAAAACACGTGTTTTCAATACATGACTGTCTTGAATAATTTCCCACAAAAATACGCGTTTTCAATACATGACAGTCTTGAATATTTTTTTCCACAAATTACGTGTTTTTAATACATGACTGTCTTATTTTTGAAAATTTAAAGGAAATTCATGAAAACTTCTTGTTTTTGGTGTTTTTATAAAATATAAATCCATATTCAGTTTATTTTTAAGTCCAAAATTTTTCCAAATCGATTTTTTTTTTCAAGATATGGAAAATTTGGAAGATGGGGGCAACGGGGCGGTAGATACGAAAAAATCCTGGCGCTTCGCACCTGAGAAAATTCGAAGTAGGGGGGAGTTAGTGAATATTCAAAAATCCGGGCGCTTTGCGCACGGGAAAATTCGAAGGAGGAGGGGGGAAGTAAATATTCAAAAATGTGAAATTTTTTCTAAGTCCCAAATTTTTCGTTTTTGTGAAATATTTCCCAGACCATTGATATAACAGAAAAAATTATTTTACATTTTTTGTAGACTTGACTTGACTTGAAAGGTGATCAAAAAAGTTAAATAAAAAATTTGAAAATCTATCGCCATATTGGAGTTTTTGTTGTTTTTATTAAGGAAAACCGAATATTTTGTTTATTTTCCAAAATATGCAAAAATTTCATAAAAACTTTTTGTAGACATATTTGAGTTCAATAAAAATGTACGAATAAATTCTTTCGATATTTCGTTTAGTTTTCGAGTTTTTTGTGTTTTTATGAAAAAATGGGAAATTTTTTCTAAGTCCCGAATTTTTCAAAATCGCATTTTTTTTTCAAGATACGGAAAAATTTCATCTGATTTTTTTGTAGAACTGTATGGGAACTATAAAATTGTTCATATACATTTTTTCGGTATCTCGTTTATTCCTCGAGTTTTTGGTATTTTTGTACAAAAAACCGGAAAACATTTCCAAGTCTATATCTCTATCGTTATTCAAGATACGGGAAAATTTATTCAAAAATTTTCATAGAACTTTTCAAGAGCAACAAAATTATTTGTATACAACTTTCCGATATCTTGTTTGGTTTTCGAGATTTTTGACGATTTTATAAAAAAAGTACAAATTTTCAATTTTTTTTTAGTATTTTCAATATTTTTCCACTTTCCTAACTAGTTGGAAAAAACTGGTTGAGAAATATCGATGTGGCTCGTGAAGATGTATCCGAAGCATTTTTAAGATTTTAATTTTTTTCATTAGTACGGTCAATATATCGATTTTCCATTTTTTTCAAATATTTCCCGTACTATTGATTTCAGGATAAAAATTAATGAACATTTTTTGTAGAATTTTGAAAGTCCATAACAAAAGGTATCTTGATGAATTTGATAAAAATCAACTGTTTCCGAGATAATTCATAATTTCCAAAATTAATTATTTTTTTTTTTAGATTTTTGGAATTTTCCGATCGGATTTTCGAAAAATGGTTCCTCTAGGATTTGTTTAGATTTTGGTGCTCTATCGACTGCAATCCAAAAAAATTTAGTTTCTACTGTTGGTTCGCCGAAAATCGGGTGTTCAAATATTGACACGTTTCGGAGGAAACTCCGGAAAACCTAGTTAGAATTTTCCGATCCTGCTTAAAAACTATACACTTCTGTAGGGGATATTGAAGTATGTCTTGAAGAAATATGGAAAGAAAAAAATTAGTTCCTGAACCTGTATCGAGGGAAGTACAAACGTCAAAAAAAACTGGAAAAACCCCTTTAAAATTTTTCTGGATTTTCCGATCACGAAAAAAAAAGTTTCTGAAATAGAGTCTTTGCGTTATTAAAATGATCCAAATTTCAGAGCGATATCTCGAAGGATGTAGAAATGCTAGCGTTTTGAAATTTTACACCAAAAAAAGCTACAGACAGACCGACAGACAGACAAAAAAAAAAAATTTTTTTTCGACGGGGATTATTTTCCTAGAAGTAACTATGGGTCTAAAACGTCAAATAAAAAAGTTGATGTCCGTCTGGGAAGACGGTAGGAAATACAACTTCCTAAGAGGTCGTTGTATAAAAAGCTTCTAAAAATAGAAAAATTATCTAATCATGTTGTCCTGCAGTTCCTTCTAAGCAAATCCCAATAACTGGAGTTGAAGAATTCGAATACCAAATGTGTTTGGAATCAAAATGTACATGAAGAATAATAGGGGCCCAAGTCCTGTTCCCTGGATAACACCTTTTATCACACAACAATTTCCATAATCTTCCCATAATGAATAATAATACAGTCTTGTCTTGTGAGTAAATCATATTGTTGAGACCTCCCCTTCCCCCAAATTTACATACCGCGACCCCCGCAGCTAAACCATCTGTCACGTGCATGTCTGCCGTAGTTAGTTGAGCGCGATCGGCCTTCTTTCGTGACTCGAGAGTGTGTTGTTTTAGGCGGGCGAATTGGCGTCTGACACGGAATCGTTCGCGATATCGTAACGGACAGAACAGATGTTCGGATGTTCCGGTTAATATTGGGGCGACTCGATTTTAATATACGAGCCGCGGCCGCCTACGTTGGAGATGCCGGAAGATCGGAAAGGGATTCGGTGTCGGTGCGGAAACTATTCGCGACCGCCAGACAGGGTCGGACTAGGAACAGTAGAATGTGTTTAATTAAACAAAATTTCGACGCGAAAATAAAAGGACTGAAACTAATAATAAATGGAAAGCCTTACTCAATAGAAGAACTGGAAGATATAACTTGGAAAAACAGCCATAGTGAACACCAAGAAAATACACAGGAAGACACCAGTGAGAGTGAGAGTACTAGTGGAAGTGAAGAAGAGAAGAAAGAAAATAAAGAAAAAACGAAGAAAAGAAAGAAAGATAGAACTGAACCTAGCCCAGTATATACAAGGAGTAAGAAGAATAAATGTTGAAAAAAAAAAAAAAGTCATCAGTAAGTCAAAAAAATGAATCCTTATATTAGAGACTTCCTTTATGATAAGATAGACAATTTCCAATTGAAAAATGCAAGCGAAGTGAAACAAGTTTTTGATGTTAATAAACAATGTTCTAACTTTAAAATTATGCATAATAATATTAGAAGTTTATCAAAGAATTTAGATGAATACAAATTTTTTTTGTCGGAATTAGATTATAGTATTGATTGTATTGTATTCACAGAGACATTACAGATACCAGATATTAGCATTTTCAAAATACCAGGTTACATTTCGATTTATAATTCTGGAACATTAAATAGAAATGACGGTGTCATAGTATTCATCAAATCTGAACTATATAGATCACATAAAATTTTAGATATAAGCAATAGCAAATTAATCCAAATAAAGGCAGTCATTAATGACGAAATTATAATAATAAATTCATTATATAGATCACCATCCATTCGAAATATAGAGGAATTTGTGGAAGATCTGGAAAATATTTTAAAAAATAATACAGATAATTTCAAATATAATTTAATTATAGGGGATATGAACATTGATCTTCTTGATCCTGATAATGACTCTCAAAACTACTTAAACGTTCTCAATGAATATGGCTTTATTTCTGCAATAAACACAATAACAAGACCCTCGTCTGCTACATGTATAGATCACATTTTTGTGAACTCTAAAAGTAATGATTATGATACAATATTATCTACTACAATAGAAACCTGCGTGACAGACCACTTTACTACAGCTATACAAATCGTTCTCCCAAACAGACTCAGTAAAACACGAAATAATCCAAGAACTTGTAGACAAATAAATGAACTAAAATTTAAAAATATAGTTGGTGAAACAAACTGGTCAGAAATATTCTCCTGCGAGGACTTGGACCTGGCAGTATGCAAATTCATGAATATTATTCAAAATGCCATAAAAATTTCAGAACGATACATTGAAATAAGTAATAAAAACTTCAGGAAAAAAGAATGGATAACGGGGTCTTTGGTTAAATCGGTAAACAACAAAAATAAATTATATAAGAAGCATCTGAGAGAACCAAACAATGAAAATTTGAAAAACGAATATAACCAGTACAAAAATATACTTAGTAAACTGATCAAAAGTGCCAAAGTAACATATTATAAAAACAAGTTAACAGAAAACAACAATTCGAGAAGTATATGGAAAACCATAAATGAACTGCTCAAAAACACCAAAAATATCGGAACTATTTCCCAGGTAAAATTAGGAAATGATTTAATCAACGATCCTGAGAATATTGCACAACATTTTAATGACTTTTTTATAAATATAGGTAAACAGTTATCAGCAAAAATCAAACAAGACAATCATTACCAAGAGAATAGAACATTAAATCAAAACTCAATTTTCCTTTTTCCAACAGAAGAAACTGAAGTTATGAATATTATTCTAGAACTCAAAAATAAAAAATCTCCTGGCCCCGATGGGATAAAATCTGAACTGATCAAATTAATAGCACCATACATCATAAAGCCACTTGTACATATCATAAACAAGACCTTGAATGTCGGCCACTTTCCAACTTTATTTAAGATCTCAACTGTTATACCAATCTTCAAAAGTGATAATACCGAAACAACCAATTTCCGACCAATTACACTTATATCAAATTTCAGCAAAATCCTTGAAAAAGTTATCAAAAATAGGCTGATTAGCTTCATGAAGAAGCACAAAATATTATCTGAAAGGCAATTTGGGTTCCAGGAAGGCAGGTCCACTCAAGATGCTATACTAGAACTGACACAAAAAATATACAAGTCTGTTGATGGAAAAAGACCATGCATAGGCGTGTTCCTAGATCTAGCAAAGGCGTTTGATACTGTCGACCACCAATTACTCTTAAAAACTCTAGAAGAGATAGGCGTAAGAGGTACAGCACATGCACTCTTCAATTCATATCTTACGAACAGATCTCAACAAGTCAAAATACAAGACTCATATAGCGAAAAGCAAATTGTTACATGTGGAGTACCTCAAGGGACGGTGCTGGGACCAATGCTCTTCACAATTTACTTAAATAATATATTCCTCGTTGAAACCAGAGGTCATGTTATAAGTTTCGCAGACGATACAGCCATAATCTATGAAGATAAAACATGGACTGATCTAAAAACGAAAATAGAGAGCGACCTTCCACAAATTAAAAAATGGTTCGATAACAGATTACTATCAATTAATTTAAAGAAAACCTTCTACGTCCCTTTCTGTAGTTATACAAACCATTTGCCAAATTATGACAACCTATCCTTCCAAGGTAACCTACAAATTAAAAAAACACATTCTATTAAATACCTAGGAATCATTCTAGATAGCCATCTTAGATGGGATCACCACATAAATCAGTTAATGAAAAAACTGAGATGTGTAATCTATAAGATCAAACAGTTTTCAGATATACTCGAAGAAAAACATATGCGAATGCTATATCACTCTCTTTTCGAACCACATCTTACATATGGTATTATAGGTTGGGGAGGAGGATCAAATGTATATTTAACAAAAATTGAAGTCATACAAAAACGGTTACTTAAAATAATTTATAAAAAAAATTCACGATATCCAACAGACCAACTTTATTCAGAAACAAAAGTGTTTGACGTTAAGCAATTATTTTTTATTAGCATTGCCATATATCAGTACATTAATAAACATGATTTAAGAACTAAATATTACAGGCACGATATCAGAGGACAAAATCAGTGTCTGGTTCCATTCATGCATAAATCGATTGGTCAAAGATGTTACAGTTACTTGGGACCAAGCATTTTTAATCATCTACCAGAAAGCCTAAGACTAGAGACACAATTAAAACATTACAAAAAAAAACTGAAAAAGTATGTCTCAGAAATACCAAGATTGAAGGTCCATGGAATTATAGATAAATGAGATAATAATTATAATAATTATGAATTGAACATAAAAAAAAAAAAAAAAAAATAATAATAATAATAATAATAATAAAAAAAAAAAAAAAAATTAAATTTATATTTATAAATGTTATATTATAGATGTAGTCAATTAATTAATATAGTCAAAAACTAGTGTTGTCAATCACTCATATATATACGATGAGAAAGTCATCAAAAATATTGTGTATTGTACATTGTGTATTGTATTGTTATATTTCTTATATTTTTACATTTTTATATTTACATTTACGAACATGATATATGTGCTGCTGTTTAGAAACCTACAAACAAGTATTTCGGTACTTCGTAGGAAACTCAGTATTTATTTATTAGTCCATACATTCATATTCCTGTATATTGATGTTATTGAAAATGAATAAATATTATTATTATTATTATTATATGAAAATGGTATTCCCATAACTGAAAATAAAACAAAAGGCAATTCTTTTAATGACTTTCACAAAAATAGCACTCGACTTGGCTAGCCAAATTGATAAATGTGATTTACCAGACAATTTTTTGAGAGAATCCTCGATTGCACCCACAATGTTCCTACAACCCATTGATGAAAATGAGATAATCTTGTCTATAGCTAAACTCAAAAATAATTGTGCACCAGGGCCAGAAGGAATTACCTCTAAACTCATTAAAAACATTCATTTACATATTTTGAAACCGCTTGTCCATCTAATGAATCTATGCTACAAAAATGGGAAAATGGAAAGTAGTAAGTGTGATACATCATCGAGAAGATAATTTCATAAGGAATTCAGCTATGTCAATTTCTGCTACCTAACTTTTTATTTTGGCGCCCTCTTGCGGGAAAAACCACTGTTCTTCTGAATTATGGTCCTTCATTTGCAAGCCAATTTGCAATAAATTCGGTGACAATGCATTATGGAATTTTTCTGAGGAAAAAAACAACATGGTGGCTCCAAAATAGCGGACATGATTTGCAATTATGGTCCTATTCGATTCGAAATTGATATGTGGCAGTTTTCAGGGTCGGAAATTATGATTTGTTCGCCAGTGCAAAAATCTGAGATGGTGACTCCAAGATGGCAGACGGAACTTGTAATTATGGTCTGATTCGAATCAAAATTAGTATGTGGGGATTTTCAGGGTCGGAAATTATGATTTTTTTGTCGATGCAAAAAACAAGATGGCAGGCAAATTTTGTAATTATGGTTCAATTCGACCCAGCACCGAAAACAAATTCTTCAAAACACATGTGTTGTGAAAAAAATGAAAAAGCACATCATAACCTCAACTGTCATATCACTCTCCCCAACACTCATACAATTTGAATAGGGAGAGTACTAAGTGTGACACGACATTGAAAAAAGGAATTCAGACATATGAGTGTTCACTATAATTTTGGCGTCCTCTTGAGGGAAAAACAACTGTTTCGTATGCCAACTTAAGATATTTGATTTGAAAGCTGAACAACAAAAATTGAAAAAATTTGAATTTTATCTCTTTTCGATCCACTTGAACTTTGGTAGGTGTTCATAAAATTGATAAAAAGCTTTTTAACAAATGCGATGAGGAGAAAAAATTATTTTTCTTCAGATATGGGACGTAGGTTATTCTGTGTGTAACAGATTCAAAAGCTTGCTCGGTGAAATTTTGATTCTGTTACGCACAAAATAACTTACGTCACACATCTAAAAAAAATATATCATATGTTTTTTAGCGCATTTGTATGAAAGCTAGTTTTTATCCATTCAATTAAATCATTTTTGTCATACTGGAAACTTGTAAAACCCCTATATGCCAATTTTTAATGGAATCGAACCACAATTACAAATTTCGTCCGCCATCTTGTTTTTTTGCGTTGCCAAAAAAGTCATAATTTTTTGACCCTGAAAATCCCCACTTACTAATTTTGATTCGAATCGGACCATTATTACAAATTTCGTCCGCCATCTTGGAGCCACCATCTTGTCTTGTCGCACTGAAGAAGAAATCAAAATTTCCTACCCTGAAAACCACCACTATCAATTTTAAATCGAGTCGGACCATAAATGCTAATCTTGTCCGCCATTTTGGAGCCACCATTTTGTTTTTTCTTTAGAAAGATTCCATAATGCATTTTATGTCAAATTAGCTTACAAATAAAGTATCATAATTATATGGAACAGTTGTTTTTTCGCAAAAGAGCGCCAAAATAAAAAAGTTAGGTAGCAAAAATTGACATGGCTGAATTCCTTATGAAATTAATTTTTTAATGATGTGTCACACTTACTACTTTCTCTATTCAAATTGTTTGTGACCAATGGGTGGGAGGAGAGATATGCCAGTTTAGGTTATGATAGGAAGATGAACCCCTTGGATTAAAAATCGACGTGTGCATTTTTGCATTTTTTTCACAACACATGCATTTTAGAGATATTCGATCTGTTTCGTTTTTGGTGCCCTACCCTGTATATAAAATTCAGTACTTTTTCATCAATCGTTATTTTATACAATAGATTTTTATAATGCTTCTCCCTGGAATTACTGGAAATATTTTGCACATCATACAATTTAATTTTCCTGGTTTGGTAATTTTCAATAAATCTGGTGGCACCCAAATAAAATATAGTTTTAAAAAGTTTCCTAAATTCACGGTCCTCACATAAGATCCCTGACAAATAGCACCAATACAGTGTACCTTGTATAGAAATAAAGCTACACAACTTTCGCCGAACAACTTGACTGAACTGCTCAATTTTGCACTCACTCAACTACCTGTAAATTACGAATCCATTCCTTGGGGATTCTGGACTCGTGAAAAATCTCAGATGAGTCACAAAAATCATCCCTGTCGATGGTACGTTAAAAGTATTCTCTAGTTCTGGGTATAAGAAAACTGCCTGATTTAAAAAAATTCAGCTCATGAAATTTTTAAGTAGAGAACATTTCTATTTATATCATTCGAAAAATTTGGAAAATGTGGCCAGACTTGTGCCATTACAGATCCATGACGTAGACTCATTCAAGTGTTTCTTGGAAGTGAAGAAGTCAATCAATACGTGATTTTTCTCCTTCAGCGTTACCATCCACATATTCCTGATATCCCCCAAGTGAAATCTCAATTCATTCAATTTCAGCTCATGCCGTTTTATTCCTTCCGAAACGTCGAGGGTTGCAAGCGATAAAAGAAACTCATAACAATTTCCATCGCACTTTTTTCTATCTTTCATGACAACCCCCATTTCAATATCGAATATGACTTAATATATTTTCCCGCGAGACCACCCCAATATGCACGATGATGTGTAAGGGCACAGCTGTATATTGAGGAAATGGCTGTGGCACCGGCACCGGCTGGCCGCGAGCGAGATGTTGGAGGATAAATGTAGCGGCCAATGGTTGATTTTCACGGATGTACAATTTTCGAAAACGACGTAATGAAATCGTTTTCTCAATGTCTATTCGTACGAAGATTTGTGAATTATTCACTATAGTGTATTTACATTGCAAATACGGACGATGTCAACAACAAAAGCACGTGAACGCCAAACAAGAACAGAGGCGTATTATGCTTACGACACGTAGGTGCGTTGTGAAATTGAAACAATGAATGTTTATCGTCACCCGCAACCAACACAAAACATTACACCAAACATATTTGAAGTAAATAATCAATAATGTGATTGAAAACACAAAAGAAATCACCCCGGCAACTACAAAACGCAGCTATAATAATTCTAATGCAAGCAATCTGAATTCAACTCTGCATTGTATCGACTGTCTGGTCAGGTTGATGTTCTGAAGACCAATAGCATTACGAGAATTTGTGATCACGAGGTGGACACGCCGCAAGCATGCTTTGATCATTGTTTACATCTCACGTATTTGAAATGTGATATACACTATAATATGAAGTAATTAATTAATGAGTTAATTACTTAGTAGTAGTAGTAGTTCTTTGGAGAGGCCGCAACCGCAGCCAGGCAAGTAGGCCATCATGGACCCTTTTTGCAATCTCCTGTTCTTCACTTATCCACGTTCATCCTCCTAGTTTTCCTTTTCGAACCTTTGTGACCTCCTAATGAAGGTCAGTATGTCCGACCACTCCAAGTTGATTAGTTCCTCTTGTTGGAGTTTGTCAACTCCGAAGGTCCCAAATCTTAGCCTCCCGTATGCCTCAACTCGCCGAGGAAGTGAGATGAAGTTTCTTCGTCTTCTTCGCATTTTCGGCAAGTGGGACTGTCTTCTATACCTATAAGTGATAGGTGTCTGCCTAACTTGTTATGTCCTGTTAGTATTCCTATAAGGAGGCGTAGTGCTTGGCGATTTCTGCCTAAGAGCCATGTCGTCCTTGACTTATTGGAGCCGGCCACGAAGTCTTTCGACTGCCTGCAGCCGGTGTTATCCCTCCAAGGTTTATTCAGCTCTTCGTCTGCCCACTCGTCGAGGGCTGAAGAGGTTTGGCTTCTTGCGATGCCTAGTACAGGCTCCGGTCTACAGAATGGCGCTGCGGATCTGGATCTGGCAAGTCCGTCTGCACCTCGTTTCCGCGCACCCCTCTGTGTCCCGGGACCCATACCAGCTGAACTTCCTTCGTTTCAGCTAGCTTCTCGAGCGCATCTCCGCATTCCTGTACAAGCGCTGAGCTTGGTTTAGGATGGCAGACGGCTCTGAGCGCTGCCTGACTATCCGAGCAGATATAAATTATCTGTTCGGATCCATCTTTCACCTCTTCTCTCGTAGCTACGGATAGGATGGCGAACACTTCAGCTTGAAAAACTGTTGTATATCTGTCCAAAGCGTAGCTGTCTCGTACTTCTCTTCCCTCCAGGTAGATTCCGGCACCCGAAGCCTGTTTGTCAGTCAGACGCGAACCGTCCGTGTAACATATTAGGCTTCCTCTGCTAAACTTCCCATTGCTCTCTGCTCTCTGCTCGGAATAGTAAGAGTAAACTCTCTATTCTATCGCAGTCTGTCTTGTGCGCTTTTCACTCTGAGGGCAGAGATCGGGATCTCCTGTTCCGCCCTCTTCGCGATTTCCGCATGACCTATCATCGCTCCTTCGTTCACCCAGACTCCCAAGTCCCGCATCCTCAAATGGGCTGCCATTGCCTCCTTCTTGATCCAGACTGGAAGCGGTGGCAGCCTCAGCAGTAATTCCAACACTGCGGTTGGTGTCGTTCTCATTGCGCCCGTTATTACCAAACAGGCCAACCTCTGTTAAGTTAATTACTTAATGAATTAATGTATTGATGAATCAATGAATTAATGAATTGATGAATTGATGAATTGATGAATTGATGAATTGATGAATTGATGAATTGATGAATTAACGAATTGATGAATTGATGAATTGATGAATTGATGAATTGATGAATTAATGAGTTATTGAATTAATGGAATAATGAATCAATGATTGAATGATTAAATGAATCATTGAATCAATGAACTGATGAATTGATGAATTGATGGATTGATGAATTGATAAATTCGTGAATGAATGGATGGATGAATGAATTAATGAATGTATGAATGAATGAAAAATTGATGAATGAATGAATGAAAAATTAATGAATGAATGGATGGACAGATGAATGAATAAATTGATGATTACATGAATGGAAGAATGAATGTATAGGTGATTGACTAATGGAAACCAAAACTTCCTAATGGCTTTGTCAATTGGGATAATATTTTTTTCGAAAATACAGCAGATTTTGATCTGATTTGCTACTTGGACGATTTTTCTCAGTGCGTGCTCTGTCTTTCCATCAGCATGAAAGTTCGAGCATCAACGTCTATGAATTTCTTGAAAATCGGCAAATCCGTCACTTTCTCCACACTTTCCAATCTCTGGGGCGAACGCCACATATCGCGCTCCTAGACGTTAATTAGATTTTATTCTAGATTCGGATTCTGCCGGCAGATTCCTAGCGCGCCTCTAACTTAATGAAAGCTATGAAAATCAAATTGGCGTTTCTTCTGCTCCTCGAGATTTGCGAATGCGTCGAGACGCTCTCCGTGCGCCGGGATGCTGGAGTGCGTATCTGGGGGGATTACGAATGAGTTAGGCAAATTATTCATGTATCTTATCTAAATGGGATTATCGTGTCGTTAAACTATTATTGGGCCGTTGTAACGAGTGGGGATCTGGCTGTAATGGTATTGAATTAAGGTGACTGACTACCTCATAAGATGATATTGGAATGATATTGGTATTGCATGCATAATGAATTAATTTTGAACCAGTCAAACATACAATCATCTAAAAAATTAACGACGATAAAGTAGTAAATATTGTCGTGAATGCCAGAAAAGCCCTTTGTAAGGCTTTAGTGCTTCGATTCAGTCACTCTTGTTATTTATTATTTTGATCACGATTGCAGCTATTGAAACTCAAAGGTAATAGAAGAATATACATATGTATTGTATAACAAATGGAACACTAGGGGAAATAAAATACATGTTTCAAATAAGGGACATACTCAATAATTTTATATGGGACTAATAAAACTCTTAACTGAAACCATTACTTAACCTCGACAACAATACTAAGTCCTTTGTCCTTTCATGATCGACTTCAGCTAAACCCAAAAGGGCCTTAAGCATATACGACCAACTGCTTGCTAGGACTCGCTACCACAGGGCTCAGTTACTAACTATCTTTATCTGACTCCATTACTAGGTCCCTCATCATTCCAATTATCTTGGAATTATATAAAGTTAGAAGTGTTTATATTTACATTCGGTCAACGATTTTAGCGCGCCTCGCGATATTGCCAATTTCAATGTCAACCTTATATGACAATGAACTGATTGGATTAGTGCACTTAATTAAGCCGAACTTCTTCATTATACCTATCTGAAAACACTATATTTACATCCTTATTTAGCATACTGAAAAAGGGTTTTTTCCTTGCTCCCGCACGGAAATTTTTTCTGTGCTCTGGTGTCATTATAGCTGCCTATATACATGTCAAAATAAAATAATATGTCGTTGACCCTTCTCTAGAAATCGTATATTGTTTGAATATTTCTCCAACAGGGTAAATAACGCTTGTTTTATAGCAATTTCTGTATATTTTTGTACCAAAAATACTTCAATTAATAATTAATGTTTTTGTTCCTTCATCATTGAAAAAAATTGTTTCTTAACCATCTGAGGTTTTCAGGTAGATATAATGAAAAATATCGTTCATTTCTCGTCCATGAATGCTTTTGCCCTGCCTGCAAGACTTTCCGTGTTCGGCTTCGACTCCCACGGAAATATGTCACGCACGCACGGAAAAAGCCTATTTTCTGGACTCCTACTAATGAAACATACTATTCTGGCATTCACGACAATATGAACACAATACAAATAGTATAAAACTAATCGTCTCCATGGAATTGTGATTTTGTGCAAATATATGCATCTCCGCTTACAACTGATTCTGAATATAATGGTGATACCAAGGAAGCCATATAGTGCCAGGATATTTTTTCTTCAATATCATAAGATTGTGATAGTAAATTGTTCACTATCACAATCTTACGAAGGCGTAGAACGGATATTTTTTTCTCAACTTTAGAATTACATTACATAATAATATTACATGTCTTAGTTTCGAGATAAAACTCGAAATTAACTTTAATTTCGAATAACAACTCCAAAATTAGTGTTAATTACAATTCGAAATTAGCTCAAATTTGAATCATTACTGGAAATAAGAATTAATTTTGAAATACATTTTCAAAATTAGTACAAATTTCGTGTTACATCGCAAAATTAGTGTTAATTTAAAGTAACATTTTCGAAATTAGTATTAATTTCGTGTTGCAACTCGAAATTAGCGTTAATTTCGAGTTACAACTCGAAATCAGCTCAAGTTCGAGATATAACTCGAAATAAGTGTTGATTTTAAGTTATATTTCGAATTATAACTTGAAATTAAGGAAAACAAATTTCGCATGTCCGTTCTACGCCTTCGTGCAATTTGGAAAATCTAATGTTGTTTTTCTGATCTCATCATCAAAACTGATTGACATAACGTCCAAATTTTTATTACAAGTTAGGAAACGTTTCACTTTTCCTAACTAATAGATAATAATGATGATGATAATGTTTTTTTCGAAAATCACTTATAACTACCCACATAAAAACGAATAAATATCCATTCAGAAGAAAATATTTGTCATAAGAATATAATATCAGATAATTCAACAGAGAGGCATTTAAGAAATATTATATTTTATAGGGTCCAATATCTACGAGAATTTCGTGTACTGCATTTTTGAAATGGTCTCGACTTTCTATCAGTCTGATTTTCTGAGGAGATTTATTAAACAATTTCATACAGATATATTCTGCACCCCTTTCTGTGACAGTCAGTCTGTGAATAGGATGTATTATGTAATACTTATCTCTACTACATGAATTTGTTGGTGTATTTGCATTGAAATAATCCTCACTTTCAAATAGAAACATTTGACATTCTTCAATGAATATTGCTGCAACTGTTAGACTTTTAGTTTTGAAACTGAGTTTTTTAATATATCTCAGTGCTCTTTTGTGGCATATAAACACTATATTTACACGGTTATTTTTCCGTGCGCTGTTGTCATTATAGCTGCCTATGTACATATCAAAATTAAATAATATGTTGTTGACAGTTCTCTAGAAATTATGCTACCCAGTAATACCCATTTTAACAAGTTTTGTTTTTGACTTAACATTCTCACCCTGTTTGGTAATCATTTTCCAAGTGTTTTCTAATGAATGAGAATTTAGCCAAGCCTAGACAAAACCATTTATTCTATATAGTTTTAATTTTTTCAGTAGAAGTTGATGATTTACACATTTGTATGTTTTTGCAGGGTCCAAAATTAAACCCATTATAATGTCATCTCTCAAGTGTCTGCAAGATGAATTATTTTCAGTGAATTCATAAAGTGATGTATGAGTTCTCTTTCCTTTTGAATAGGTATGCATGTTGACCTGAACAGAAAATATCATTTTACCCTCCAATAATCTATTGCATATACATACAGCAAGAAAACACAAAGTCGTCTTCACAATTTGTGTTTTCTTGCTGTACAACTATGCCACTCCACTTCGAGATACAATGGACTTCTACCACACCTTTTTGTGTAAAGGCCTAATCATTGCTAATTTCAATCACCCCCATCCTAAATGATATAGTACCTGCATATGTTGAAGGTACGATGATCTCATTTCACTACTTTCTTGGCTGAAGCCACGCTGGACATTGAACTAAATCTGATAGATATTGTGGAAAGATACTATTTGTATTTTTATTCAGATAGTTGAAATGAAGTTATTTTTCGTAATATCTAACAATCAACAACTACTTTCCCAGCTAAAGCCTCGCTGGACATTGAACATCATCTGACAGATCTCCGGATTTTTCTACATCTGAAAAGTGAAAGCGCTACGAAAAATCAGTAACTCTTTCCAGGGCGTTACAGTAAATGATAATAACAATTTGATACACTGCATTATTGTTTTACAGTGCTATTTGAAATCATCAAAATGAATGAAATTTTATATTCGAGACAACATTTTGCTTTTCTGCACAACCTCGTTCATTGGACAAGGAAATGATGTCGACACGTTGACATTATTGAAAATTAATTGTTCGGCTGCTACCCTTCTAATACATCAAACATCGGAAACCTTTGATTGAATTAATTTTTAATTATTATTGGCATGCCTTAATTGGCAAAACCAGCCACGTGTATTGTACAATATGTCAGGGATCGGTAATTAAAGCATTGAATGAAGGGGTGAAATCAAATTTGATTGAAATATTAATTTTGTCAGTCAGACAACTATTTGAATATTGTGGCATGGTAAACAAATTGACGTTTGGAAATGTCTCGTTCACTAATGTTTGAAATTATTTTTGGAGTTAGAAACTAATTATTTCATAACAGTATACGGCGAAATAAACTTACTTTTTCGAAGACAGTGCTTAAACTGAGGTTTTAAGCACTTCACAGTGCGTAAAGTGATACATTTCGCAAGTGCTTAAAAAATTAATTGTGTGTAAAACCGTCAGCTGTGCGTAAACTAGTTTTTTACGCACATTATTTTGATTCAGATTTTACTCGGAAATCATTATTTGATAATACATTTTTTCAATATAATAACTGTCATAGAAAAAACTTTGTATGATATATTTTCGTAAGGAGCTTTTTTGATCTCGCGTGTTTTGTTGAACTCGGCCTACTCTACGTTGAAAGTATGAGGATATATTGAAAAATTCTTGGCCTACTATAGAACCAAACAAAATTTCAATGTCAAAATAATGTATTACTCAACATATTCTCCTCTTAATTGGATACATTTATTACAGCGAACCTGCAACGTCTCTACAGGCCGTTTCTTTTATCATGTGGTAACATTGCTATATTCTAAACAGTAACAGATACGAAGACGATTAAATGGGAGAAAACGTAACTATTGTGGAGAACAGTACAATGGTCAAAGAAAATTTACAGGGAGTCTCGCCCTTCCCAAGTTATACAGGGAAAACTAAAAATGCTGTTATTTGTTTTTTACGATTAGAATTGTTATTTCTGAAAATATAAAAAATTGGAAAAAGGAAGTTTTAATGTATTCTAAATGTACTATAAAAATGTAACAATGAATCTTTGATTAAACGTTTCGTGTCAACACGGCCACCATCAACATTTCTTTTCAAATACGGACCTGTCTGTTTTAGTACAAATATTGATATAGCGATAAAATCACAATTCAGTGGTACATCACACTTGATATTTTTATAACGTTTCATTTAAAATAACTAACATCATCAGTGACAACAATTTTTAATTACGGTCCTGTCGTTAGGTCGTTTATGGATTCCACAAAACCTAACTCTCCGATATAAAAATTATCAGTGACGCTTTGAATAAATGTATCTATTAAAATTATGTTTACACTATAATAAAAGATATCTGTAGTTTCAGAGACGAACGATAGCAATTTACCTCGGAAATAAATTTACTTAAGAGTAGTAGAAATCAAATAAACAGAAAACAATTTATTTCATATTGAATTTTTTAGTGAAAATAAAACCAATACAGAAAATGAATTCTTCATGATAACCTACATTAAATGCTCGAATTGCCGACCTCTTTGTTGAATGCACATAAGTTGTCTGTCCATACAATTTCTGTGGCAATTTTCTAGCATGATGGGTGTAATGCTATTAAATGCATTTCTTATTTTTTGTTTGAGATGGTCGATATCTGTACTAGTTGTCGAAAAAACTTTATCCTTTATGTATCCCCAGACAAAAAAATCTAAAGGAGTCAGGTCTGGGGATCGAGCTGGCCAGGCAAATGGTCCATTGTTTCCAATCCATTTTCTTGGGAATATTGCATCTAAATATTCCCTTACTATTGCTGCATTATGGGGGGGGGCACCGTCTTGTTGAAAATATTGTATTTCACGGCGGATGTTTAGTGGCAATTCATCTAAGTAGTCATAAAAAATGAAAATACATTCCACCATTCAAATGCTCGTCGTAAAAGAAAGGACCTAGTATGTTTGTTCCCAAAATTCCCAACCAAACATTTATTCCGAAACTTTCCTGGAAATTGGTTTCTCTATGTAAATGTTCATTTGTATTATTCCACCTATAATGGATGTTTCTGTTAAACCAACCATTGTTGGTGAATTTTGATTCGTCCGTCCATATTATTTTATTACAAATATTTCCAACTTCCCTATTTCTACGTCTCAACCACATCGCAAATCGTACTCTCCTTCCGTAATCCCTTTCATTGAGCTGATGAATTTTGCGTATCCTGTAGCATTTTTATTTGTTCTTTTTCAAAATATTTCTGGTAGATTTTACAGAAATCCTTAGTTTGTGGGCAATTTCTCGTAAAGAACAATCTTGATTAGAAATATTTCTGTAACTGACCAATCCTAAATTGAAAAAAAAATATTTTCGTCACTTTGTTAATATTTATGAAGTAATATTTGCTTACCTAAAACATTTATTTGGTTCCGCATACTTCCAGTAACAACACATTTTCTAGTTTTATTTCTATCAAATGTACCACAGTCTCTCAAATTTCTTTCTAATCGTCTAAACATTTTAATGTTTGGAATACGACGATTTGGGTATAGCCCACCATACATATTTTTTGCCAAAAGAGGATTTCTATTTGATTTTGCATAAGCAAATAGCATATCAGTCCTTTCGTCATTTGAATACATCTTTGATATGACTGAGTGTATAAACGACTGACAGTTCTTAACACGTATCAACAACTCATTTATTTGTCCTGCCATAGAAACCAAGCAAAGCCTACTTGTTTAGAAATGGTAAATGAAGTGAGAAAACTGATATTCTCGTTACTTCCAGGATTGAGAATTATAGAAATATTCAGTATGATAATTGATTCAGAAGAAATCAGCCTTGAAACAAGGATTTCTGTAATACAAAAATGCCCAAGAAGGAAAAATACGAATGTTCGTTGTGTTGGCGTATCTTCTTATCGAAATTTTTGGGTGAAGTCTGAAGTATGCCAATAGTTGAATAGGTTTTGAAGAAATCAAAACAATTTACAAAAGAACTAACGACAGGACCGTAATTAAAAATTGTTGTCACTGAGGATGCTAGTTATTTTAAATGAAACGTTATAAAAATATCAAGTGTGATATACCACTGAATTGTGATTTTATCGCTTTATCAATATTTGTACTAAAATAGACAGGTCCGTATTTGAAAAAAAAAAATGTTGATGGTGGCCGTGTTGACACGAAACGTTTAATCAAAGATTCATTATTACATTTTTATAGTACATTTTAAATACATTAAAACTTTCCTTATACATTTTTTTATATTTTCAGAAATAACAGTTCTATTCGTAAAAAACAAATAACAGCATTTTTGGTTTTCCCTGTATAACTCGGGAAGGGCGAGACTCCCTGTAAATTCCCTTTGACCATTTTACTGTTCTCCACAATAGTTACCTTTTCTCCCATTTAATCGTCTTCGTATCTGTTACTGTTTAGAATATAGCAATATTACCACATGATAAAAGAACGGCCTGTATAGACCTTTCAAAAAAATGTTTCTTCTTGCTCTTCAAACCAGACCTCCACAGCTTTTATTACCTCCTCGTTGGACCTTTTAAACTTTTTTTCAGTTGAGGAAAGAGATGATAGTCGGACGGAGCCAAAACATGAGATTTGTGTGCAGGGGCGTTGTCCTGCAAAAACAAAGAACTTTGGATAGCTTTTTGCAACTTTTCTCTTTATTTTTTTCCCGTAGAGTGGTCAGTAATGTCGAACAGTAATCTCCAGTTATTGTTCTATCCATATCCAAAAAATCAATCATGAAACTTCTAGGTCTGGGAGAACCGGAGTGTCGCCATTCCATCGATTGTTGCTTTGTTTCTGGATCGTAGAAATGTACCCAAGTCTCATCCATAATAACAATTCGGTTAAAAAAGTATACATCGTTTTCAAATCTAGCACAGATCGAACGCGATGCTACTATCCTTGCACGCTTTTGGTCAACATTCAAACATTTGGGGATCCATTTTGCAGCAATTTTTCTCATGTCCAAATTGACGTGAACTATACGATGAACGCGTTCGTATGAAATATTCAGTGCTTCAGATATCCGTTTTAGCCCAATTCAACGGTCTGTTAAAATCATGTCATGAACTGCATCGATATTTTCGGGGGCTGACACAGAAACTGGCCTTCCCGATCGGTCATCGTCTTCAATGGAAAATTTACCTCTTTTGAAGCTTGCAGTCCACTTTTTCACGGTCGCATACGAAGGACATTGATCACCAAGGGTATTAAGCGTATCTTCGTAAATGTGCTTTCCTCTTAACCCTTTTAAATACAGGTACTTGATGATGGCTCGATACTCCAATTTTTCGATTTTCACAATTTCGGTGGACATATTTTTTCTTTTAATTTATTGCGTAACTATGGTATACTTTTTTGACGTCAAACTTTACACTGACACTTCTAATAAGTTATTGTTCGTTGCTATGGTAACGCAATATTTTGTTCATGCAGGGAGCTGGTCTAGGCTAACTAGATATCAATACATCCTCGTACAACTTTACGAACTTGTATCGTAATAGTAACTTACGTAACAAGTTCTAAATGTGATATTTTACGGGACGAGAAAGAAATTTCCTGGAATCCTACGAGTCCCGTAAAATTACTTTTGGGTCGTGTTACAAACAACATTTGTTCTGTAGCCGTTTTGTATGTTCATAAGCATATCGATGGATGATACTTATGAACTTTATATCGATAATTACATATAAAAATCACTCCTGTGAATCCATTACTCATGAAAATTACTTGTATTGATATTATTAGGGATAATAACAGAAGTAGCAGTGAAAAAAATCGTCTCGAAAATAATTACTTTCGGAACCATTTGTGTAAAGTGGTACTTTCGATTTAATAAATCATACCGATAATAGTATTTTCGTGACTGCTGCAGAAACATGACTATATATTATATTCAGAAGAAAGTTGTTTCTGATACGGTCAGTAGTGAATTGTAATAAATAGTTATTTCTGTATCAAGGGAATATAAGGGCCGTATTTACCGATGGCAAAATTTGCGTCCCAAGGGCCTCTGGCCCGAGGGACAGCGAAAGCCTGAGGTCATTAAGACTCACTAATTTCCGTGGTACATAGATAATTTCATTTCTGACCAATTTCAATAAAATTTGCTTCATTTTCAAAACGGAAGAAATTCACCAATCCCGCTATATTTGAATCAAGTACCGTTGATTATAGGAGTTTTGTTGTTGCTAGGTTGTTGCTATGTTGCTTGTTCACAAACAAAGCTTTGTTATCAAGCTGTGTTTACGTTAAAAACGTGTAATCTACACAGTAAAAAGTGGGTGGAAAAGTACATGTCAAAATGTAATATATAAATAGTCCTCCTAGTATTATAACTTGATTGCACAGGTAATATAAAATTTTAATGTAAAATTAGGTAAATGTCCTCTATTCTCCCGTGCTTTACAGTGACTATGTAATTCAATGCTTTATTACATGTAATTTCCGCTGGTTTACATGATGACTGTAAATGAATGTGATACTCAGTAAAACGACGTATTGTTACAGGGAAATGACGCCAATTTACAGAATATTACAGGTGTAAGTGTAAATTCTCCTTTGTTTTAAAGTAATTCTCCATGACGCTATCACCATGCGCACCTACCGGCATTCGGCCCAACCCTCATTCACAGTTAATTTGTAGGATGAACATCGTTGGGCATCTGGCAAAGGTAGGTTCTAAAAAGAAACAAACCGTCTTTTGTGTTTTATGTAAGTGAGTATGTGGGTTCCAAATTGTCATCGGATTTTATATCAGGTAAGTAAATATGTACTGAGAAAAAAATATGAAACATATTTCATCATGAAATTATAGTCATTTGTTCATTTTGTCATTGTTCGTTCCATGATATTATGAATAATAACAGTATTTTTATAGGAAATCGAATTGAATCTTTCGTTGTCGCAGACCCAACTGTGAGATAATTTTGAGAATTTGTTCGACATTCAAATCTCAAGTAAAAAAAAATTGTTTTTACGAAACTCCCAGGTTTTCGGAGGAAACCCCTCAAAAACAGAGCTTGTGCGAGCAAGGGAGATCCGGGACCTACAGTTTAAATAAAAGTGAAATCCGAACCACTTCAGCTCAGTGACACGCGACCGGGGATCGAACCCGGACCGTTTGGGTGGATGCTGAACGCTCTTACACCACGACCACTTCGCTTGATAAGTGGATAGATATAGTCTCAATTCGAACATAATCTCATTAGAACAGCTGAACTATTTAGTTAATTTCCATGTTGAAGTATAGAGTACGGTATTTTATTAAATAATTGTTTTTGTTACAACATTCTAATGATTTGAGAGTTTGAGTTATTTTCCTTCAATATATGACAATATGTATATTGTAATGTTATGATGAATAAAGTATCATTAATACTGATTTTATGTCGTTTATGCAGATCTCCCCCTCCCTCTGTTTTATTAAGAAATTATGAGCCTATATGTGAAGTTAGTGACACTACTTGAAAACAATGATGAAGACACCTGAACACATGTAACAATTTCCGTTAAATTTGTAATTAGAGAAAAAATCACATGAAAATACTATAAAATAAGTGATTATCGGGGAATATATGGAAAAGCACATTTGATGTATGGAAAAATTCATGTTGATCCAAGTTTAATTTACAACAAAAATTGTATTTTTCCGCACAAATACTTGAATATTTATCTAATAATACATACTAAAGCATGTATGTCAATTGGCACTACTTAAATATAATGGTAAAAACACCTAATCAAACATGTAGAAATCGCTATTAAATCTAGAATAATGAAGAAAATTACATAAGTATACAAGTGATAATCCATGGAATATATTGGAAATTCACATTTGAAGTCAAGTTATGACTTCACATTATATTACATGAGGTATGTAACTTTACGTGTATATGCAAGGCAACGCATTACCCATATGGGATCATGTAATCTGATGGAAACAATATTTACAGTGTACCCCAAATATAATGGAGGATATTTTGAAAAAGGCTGAAAAAGCAAGAGAATCATTGATTCCATCGAAAGGTGAAGCCAAAAAGAGTACAAAATATATCTGGAAAAACGTTATGCCAAAAGATGCCACTGAAACTGTATTTTTGGCATATTTTCAAGAACTGGTAAGGAATTTTCTAAATTCTTCGGTAGATTTGGTACTAATTGTATTCATTCGTTGCAGTCAGAAATGTATAGTCCGATTTCTTTATGGGCTGAATGGTCAATGCTGAAATCGATGGTGACTATACATGAGAAACAAGATATCACCAAGTTCAATGAACTTGGCTATTTTGAAACGGAAAAGTAAGAGTTATAAGCCGAAAAAGTCTGCTGTTTTATCTCCTAAAGATGTCATCAGATTTCTAAAAGACGCCCCTAATCAAATTCATTTATTGCATTAGGTATTTTTTTTATTTTCCTTTTTGTGTGTATTGATTTCCTTTTTCTGTCTTGGAGAATGCAAAAGTCAGGAACGTTTGAATATGAATATAGTGAAGAAATTTACCGTTGTAAATGTGGATGAAAAAGAGTTCTTCGCTTTGCCTTCATTAACACTTCATATGTCTTTGCGTCCTGAAAGTATTGACAGATGTTTTTTGAGCCTCCGATTCTTCTACGTAGATAAATATTTCTATCTGAATAAATGAGTTAAAAATAACTGAAATTACTTCTGTTTTTCAAAAACGTTGACGTTTCAGAGACTTTCACCGTTATCAAAACTTGATGAAAATTTAATTCCTCTCATATTTGCAGATAATGAGATCATTCTTTCACAAAGTCAGATGAAATCTGCAAAGAATATTCCCTCTTTCCCTTGATATGAAATATTTTCAATTTCAGGCTGTTGAAGGTTACAATCACAAAAGTACCTCATCAAAAAACGAATATCTTCCACAAAATCAAACTTTCAATCAATACCCATTATATTTTATTAATCACAAGATGAATCGATCAAGTTTTTTATAACTGACGTAATACTCCATTATAAAGTTACACCATTAAGAATTGAAACGAATTTAAAAGTAAGCCTCGTGTTCGATAAATTGCTTTGCAATATGCATTTCATGACTTGGTCGAATAAAACCATTTCCTTTTATTGAATACGTTTTTTATACTGTATATTGGGTAGATCGTTCAGTTAGATTACTATAATTCGATTTTAATATCTGTATTTTCTATGGCAAAGGTATTTGATATCAACAGTTTATTTCAATCGATGAAAAACTCTAATTGAAGTTTAGTTTTCACTATTTATTTTGGGGTATTTGACGCGTCCAAATGTACAAAGTTTCTCTAAAAAACTTTCCATTTCTGATATGTAAAAATTCATTGGATAATTTTCTAAAAATTAAATACCGAGGGCAAGCAATAATTAATATGAAACCATAATTTTTTATGTACAATCTGATGTGAGTTATTTTTAGGAAATGGTTTGATTTGAGAAAATCAATTTGATAACCGTTGATCCCCTGAGGAGAATGCTGTGATATCGAGAAAAAAGTGTTGTTATACTTCCAATTCACCCACTCTACGTTTTCCGTGTTCACGAGTTTTTGGGTTCCAAGTAAGTGATTTGCTACGGTACAAATGCTTTTGTAAAGCTACATTTTTTATCTTCTAAGTAGTCTTGGGCTAGTAGGATTTTGTCCGTTCCTCTTCAATGTTGAAACTGGTATCTTGGAGAAAGGTCTTCTCTTAGATGTCCAAGATCTTTCTTCTTGTATTAACGGCGTTCTGAAGTCTGAATGGCCTTGTCGTTCTCTTCCGAAGTTCGAAGGATTTAATTTCACTTCGTTGCTTGTCGACTATTAATTTGCTCTCCTTGGACTAATCTACAGAGGAGCTGCTGGCAGAGATCAATTTCCAGATCTCTCCCAGCAGCTCATTTGTAGGTGGTCGGTTTTCCTGCAGTTATAGCAGCGCCTCCTTTCGTTTCCTGAGGAAGGGACTTGGTTGCTTGATGCTGATATGGGTTCGAATATGTAACAGAGCCTTGCTTTCAGAGTAATCTTCGCTTAATTCAACTTCACGTATCTTGGTTCTTGGTGCGCTAATGGTTCAAAGTCATCCTAGTCGAAGGGCTTGCTGAATATCACGATGTTTCAAGCCGTCAATGAAAGTCTGGACCCCAATTTGTTTTATGAACTTCTTTGGTGCTCGTGGGTAAGCCAAATTGATGAGTCGCTCTATTTCAGCTCCGTACTCCTGCAAGGTTTGGTAGTTTCTAAAACACCTATTTTTAAGGCCTAACCTCGGAGAAATGAATCTAATAATATATTATCACCAAATCTAACCTTACCGAACCTGACTTGACCCAAAATCACCAAAATAAAAAAAAATCAAATATTTCCCGGATTGAAAAAATTCACTGACATTTTGTGTAGATTTTCAAAAGGTGCTCAAAACTTCATTTGGTGAAAACTTAAAGTCTGTCGTCATCTCTGAATTTTGATGATTTTATGAAAAAAATTAACATTCCGTTTATTTTTTAAGAAATGCAAAAATTTCATTGTAAATTTTTGTACATCTTTTTGAGTATAATAAAAAAGGAAGTGAATAATCAAAAATCTGGACGCACAGCGCTACTTCAAGATGAAGGGTAGGGGTTAAGCGAAAATAATAAAAAATTCGGTGCGAATCGCCTGGAAAATTTTGGTGAAGTGAACGAAGGCGGAAAATTATCAAAAATTTAAATTTTTGGGAAGTAGGGAGGGGGTTTTGGTAATTTTTTTAACAATAAATCGACCATTTCACCAGTTTAAGCGAATACTTTGTTTTTGAAGTTATAGAGACACTTCATTGGAAAAGAATTTTAAATTTTTAAAAACATTTTTCCACTTTTTAATCGAATTGGAAAAAACCTTCTTGGAATGTAAAGAATGTCAATATCTCAATTTTCCAGTTTATGAAAATATTTTGCGGACTATTGATTTTACGGAAAAACGTCCTGAACATTTTTTATAGATTTTCGAATGGCGGTCAAAGAATATATTATTGTAAATTGTGAAAATATCAACCGTTTCTGATATATTTCGTGTTTTTTCACATCAAACCTTTCGACTTTCAGTTTTTCAGCTTTTCCGATAATTTTCCTGAAAATAGTTTCAGTACGATTTATTCGTCAATTCGAGTTCTATCTGTCGTATTTTTCGAAATTCAGTTTGAATGAACGTTTCGGCGTATTTGTATATTTTTGAAAATCGGCAATTTCCGGAAAATTGCCGGAAACATCCGTTGATCACTTTCCGATCATTCTCAAACACCATACTCTTCCGTAGTTCATATTGAAGTTGAATAGACAAATGGAATTTTCCCGCTTGGAGAACCTTAGAAACTCCATGGAAAATCGTGTATAAGTCAGGAATCACACTGATCGACCAGGACCGTCCGCAACCGTCCATCTACGACCAAAAATTGAGGAAGATTACTGGAAACTTCTAACTCACACTGATCGACCATCTACGAACGACCGCTAGAATAATTTTGTAAATCTGACATTGATCTGACATTCAAAAGGTTATGCGAATTTTCTATTTATTTGACGAAAAAAAGTTAAAATCATAATTTTGATGCATTTGTTGTAAATAATGAGTAAGGGTGATGGTGAAGAAAAATTATGATAGTGTATTATTTTTATAAACAATTAATTTAGGAAACTTAATGAGTGTGTGGAAAAGAGAACTTTATTTAAATCGGAAACAAGAGGGTGAATTTTGAACCATTAATCCCAAATTACTACGAGATTAATCAAATTACAAACTATTAAAGAATGTCTATAAATTACAGGAACAAGAAGTTACGAAAAAAAAATGTCAATTTTTTTAGTTGCTTGGCATTCCTTCCCGATGAAGCACAAAGATATGTCCTCTTTTTCTATATCCATCAAGTAAATCCTTTAAATATAAAAAAGATGTAAGTGACTATTAGTTGAACATTACTGGTACTTAACAATCATCTTATATATTATGTTAGTAAATTTCATCAATGATTTCTCTATTATTACTATAATTAGGATTACTCTGATTTAATGTGGCTCCTCACCACTATTATTAAAATTTTCACCTCTGTGGCAGTCCACATGGTTCCTATATTGTTTCGATGCTTTAAAAACAATGAAAATTTGAATATCCTTTAAATTGTAAATATAGTACTCACGAATTCCTGACAAATACTTTACTTTTTCAATAGGAAATATACCTATTTACAGGAAATTTTTGAAATTTTCATCTTTGTGGAAACCTGTTAAAAAGTTTATCATGAACATTTGTGCAAATGATTATTCACCTGGGCATTGCATCACGATAGTCTGAGGCTGGCTAAAATTTCCATCTGGTTGGAAGTTTAAACACGGTCTTTGAAAACCGGTAGTAGTCGGTCAAGAATGATCGATTAGTGTGAGTTGTGCGATGAAAATGTACGTGTTGGAAATTATGGTTGTAGGTGGACGGTCGCGGACGGTCGGTCCTGGTCGATCAGTGTGATTTCTGGCTAATAAAAATATTCGAAGTTTGATCTAAAACAAAAATAAGTGCTTGATGTTTTTATCAAATTCCTTCGAAGGTTTCCAGAACAATAGGCTATGCTTTCGACGCGTACCAGCTGCGTGTTAATATAACGATTCAACACATCTTTTTCGATTTTAAGAATGATAGGGGGCAAACAATACCACCTTGCGGAACTCCAGTTATAGCAAAAATAATTTCCACAAACTGAAGGCTATACACAACAAGTTGTGAAGAGGAGTCTGGCTGACTGTTCCAGAGTTATCAAGGCCGGAACACAGTTTCAACCTTCCAGATTGTGGAGCAGCATACAGGGCTCTCGCGAAGCCGCGATAAATCTCGAAACGCATCTCGCGGGCGCGCCTATGACCTCGTCGACGGATTCCCAGGTGGACGAATCAATAAAGAACCGGAGTGTCGGTCGGCCGATCTAATAACACTGAGACATTGGTTGCCGCTGCGAAAGTTGTTCGCTAACAAAATTTGAACATTTGAAGGCTCGCCCGAACTTTCAGACCTCGACGCAGTCGAAAGTGGAACGGAATTATTAATGACGGTTATTTCGAAAAGCATTTCATTAGTTTCGGAGGCGAGTTGCAGGCGGCAACTCTAATTGGCGCGGCGGAAGAAAAATGTGTCATAACTTCGTGATCTGGTTATTCTTGAAGGAAGGGTGGAGGTGGAGGGGTGGATAGATAGTGATGTGTTTCAGGGATTTTTTGATTGGTTGAAATTTCTGTATTGATAATCGAAAACATTTGGTATTCATCGTACGACAATATTCCGAATACGAGTACATTTATTGCAGAGTACCACAAGGGTCAGTTTTGGGACCAGCTTTTTGGTACACTTGAATGATCTGGCATTTCTTAATGTTCAAGGCAACTTCACATTTTTTTCTGATGATACCACCTTTTTGTGGCACGGAGAAGAGCATTCAATGTTAAATAAAACAATTCAGAAAGACTTAGTCAATTTAAAGGTGTAGTACCACTCTAATTCACTCTTCTAGTTATAAAATCAAATTACCCTTCTCCAAGTGTAACTATTGGATATGAACCTCTAGAACGTGAACACCACACAAATTTTTTTAACTCAATTTAACGAGCTGAAATTTGAAAAACACATCCTGTTCCTCAGTGAAAAACTGGCCTCGGGATGTTATGCCGTATAAATGACACAAGCGAGATTGGTTCAAAAACAGTCAAAAGAGTGTATTACGGTCCCACCTCAGATACGGTATTGGTTTCTGCTGCATGTGCAGCCAACAAATGTTCAATAGCAACTGAAGAGATATATATATATATATACCAAAGCAGCTCACCAGTAAGCTGCTACAATGTCACAAAACTGAACTTTGACCAAAACCGTGACAAGCACTCACTATTACCTCATATTATAAATCACTCATTACGAATATAAAATATGAAATGAAATAGTAACTTTGTTACAATGCTTTACACCACTATCATAAGACCCAGAATAACATTGGCTCACTTTTGCGGTGGCCCAAAAGGAAACAGAGACAGTGGAATACCAACCTTGGTAAAAGACAGAGGCTTGCTTGCCTGCTTGTGTATCACGAGTGCTATGAATAGCACTCCAACTGCTGCTATGAAAATACCTTCTACGATTAGATCAGTCATGCGAGAGGCAAGGATAAGTGCATACAGACTTGAACAAACAGGTTATTTGAGGACCCAACCACAAACTGGGCACACCAAAATCATCTATGAAGTTAACATTACCGAACTGGAAATGATATCATGTAACATGGTACCCCAATACTAATACGAAACACCATTCAGAATACAGCTCAAGTAGAATTACTATCATCTGGATACATAATCTGACATACAGATGGTTCAAAGATAGATGATGTAAGAACAAGAGCAGGAATATATGGGGTGAGGCCAAAAAGGAACGTAATGAAAAAACACCACAGTATTCCAATCTGAGACACATACCATGAGGACAAAAATACAGATGCATTTAGACAGTATGCAAGAACACATATCTACATTCTATCTGATAGCCAGAGCGCAATGAATTCTCTGTATTCAAAGTCAAAGCAAGTTTGGGAATGCCTCCAGAGCCCCAATGAACTGTCGAAACACAACAAGGTGACACTTGTCCAGACATAGGGGAATTGATGGCAATGAAAAAGCAGACCAACTTGCAGAACAAGATCAATATAGAATTAGACATGAATCCGAAAATCCTAGTGAATAGACTACTACACCTGGTGGAGAATACAGGCTTATTTAACTACTGACGATGGAACAATAGAATAGACCCCAGCCGGTCTCAGTGTTAAGGAAAATCTCAAAGGTAAATCCAGTATCTCGCTTGACAGTGTTCAACCAACCAATGAACCAAACAACCAACTTCGTTACGATCAGTAATATTCCAACGACAGAATAGTAATATATGGTAATAGATTTTGTCACAAGAGAGAATCCCGCCGAAGACGAATTTTTTTTAGCCATATGTTACCGTATCTCGAAAATCAATTACGTCTTGGTGTCTTAGTGCCTTAGTATCAGCTGCGCATGCGCAGGTGATATTTAAAATACTATGAACCAGGAGCACCTCATACGCTCTATTAGTGTGATGCCATGTCGCTGATTTGGTTGGTTTAAGTCAGGGTTCAAATTTCAAACAATTTGTTTATTTTTAGCGTTTTGAGTGTGATACAGATTTGGTGATGATTTTGAGAGCTCTTTACTATTGTAACACCTGTATGATTATTACTGAGACGTAGACAAGGGAAGTAGTAATCACACATTTTGATAAACAAAATTTATAATACAAGATATAACTTATAACTCCATTAAACTTTCACAGTTCTTGTTTAGATTTTCTAGAAACACACAAAAAAATCTCATAAATTGTATAAAGTTCTCAAAATCACCAACAAAGACTATTTCGCGTGAAACGCCATAAAGAAACTCATTGTTTTGATAATAAATTCTGACTAACACCAACCACATTTGGAAGGGAAACGACATAGCTAATAGCATTATTCAAATAGAAGTAAGATAGTCAATGCCTGTGGAAAAGGTATTGAACCCAAACGCGAGAGTCATCTAGCGTGATAAGTTACAAACATGAATATTTAACGTCATTTTAATGCAGGGTTCTTTAAAAAACCCTGATTTAAAAGCTGTCTCATTGTTTCAATCAAGTTACGACATGACTTGGAGACCAGATCACTGAAGTTACTACATGACTTGGATGCGAGATCACTGTCGTCATCTACATGTCGCCAACCCAATGTAAATCCCATTTGGTTGGCTAACTATCTCATTTCTATATAAACAATGCTAATAGAGTGTATTGAAGCTCGTTCATACCCTTGCGAATATTCGCATTTTTTTGCGATTCGCCTCATACGGCGAAAAAATTGAGATGAATCATAATATTCAATTTTCCAGTATTTGGAGTTAGACATTACCACATTACCGAAAAATTAGATGATGATTGATCGTTTACTTGACCAACTAGCCCGGAGATTCGGAGTGTTCTTCCTCTACTCGCTACGTGGAGCGGCCTAAAACCCGCTTCACCGCGTGAATCAGAGTTGACCAAACCAGCGGAGAAATACATACTGAGAGTATATCTGTGAGCGGAGCTCTAATAGGCTCCTCCCACCAGCGACTTTGATTCGGCATTGGCCTAAGTAAATGTTAGGATTTATTATCATTAAGAAGCCCGCTATGGCTGGAATACCAGTCATCCGGGAGCCACAGACCCGAGTGTAGTAGTCCTACAGAGTGGTAGTCCGGGTGGCTCACTTGTACATATAATTTTAAAAAATGTAAATAGTAGTATTTAAAAGTATTTCTGGCCAGGTCATAGCTCCTCCTGGAAATCTACGGCCTGGCCTAGATAGATGAAACGTCGTTGGTTAACACCAACGACATTAAGAAAGAATTCGTACTGTTCCTGACCGATCCTGAAAGAAGAGTTCGGAGTTGCTGAAATTGCGACTATGCTGTGCTAGGAGAGCGAGCTAGCTGGATGAGGTGAAACATCCTCCGATTTCTGGATCTCCGAGTATACGCATTTTGTTGACAGAGTGTGTAATGATTTGGACGGGAAACAGATGGCCTCATTTTGATACTTATCAAAATAATTTTCGTAAGCCTGGTGTTTCATATTTTTAGGTAAGAGGGTGATTGTTATAAAATAATATCTTGTTAACCGGATTTTCATATTTTTAGTGCTACGTTTGTGACAATAAAAATGCCTGGAAGCTGAATTCCGTCTTATATACTTGCCAACCCGATACCTGAGCCGTTCTGTCTCAGCTGTATGTGTTGACCTACCCTTGCACTGATGAGAGGCAACAACCTCGAAACTAGTCTGCAGGTGGTCACCCTATCCAAATCAAAACATAATTCTACTAGTTGGTCATAGAGGGCAGTTGCAACTGCTTTCTCTGATGCTTTGAGGAACGTTGCTCAAGTATCTGTTAGATTTAATTCAATACCCGTCATGGTCTTAGCCAGGAGAGTAGTTGTTTTCTGACAGGTACTTGCCATAATAAGCCTACGTAGTAGGTGTATATGTGTGTGTGTTCATCATCGGTCGGCAACGACTGTTCGTAAGTAATAAATTTGGCATTTTTTAAGAGTATATGGAACACCGGTTACGATGTATGACTCTCCATATCCACTTTCAGCCAGGTGGTATGAAAGCCACCCCGACCACAACAACCCCCCCTCGGAGCAGGAACATAAATTACCGAGCATCACGATAATGCATATTCCCGTCGCATTATCTCGTCGTTACGCTCCTGCCTTCGTACCGCAATGCCGCTCGGCACCGGAGGCGGCAGGGGTTGATCTATGGAACTAAATTAAAAATGTTACGCTGTGCGTCGCCAATTCAGTTGAAATGTTTCTGCCGTGTACAAAGCACGTTATAATGTTGGATTCTTTGTCGCTGCGAGGTCGTCAAAAGGCTCCTTTCAAACTAATTTCGGGATTCGACCGGCCACATGCAGAGAACGTGTCTGGAAAAGCTCCGCTACGAGAGTTATTATAAAAAATGACAAGACTCGTTTGCCGAAATTAAAAATATGGCAATCTATTCCGATGGAAGTGTGTCTGGATACCGTGGCGGAATGTGCCGGCGAAAGCGAGAACTTTAATAGATTTTAGTCCATCAAACAGTAGAATTTTTTTATCACAGTCTTTGATTGGATTGTTGTACAGAGACATCGAGAACTTTGCATTACATGGCTTTTTTATTCCAAAGACTGTGATAGAATTCGAATCAGTTTGTACCTCCAGTACTTTATAGGCAGTATTTCCTTGGCTCTCCTTATATTATGTCCCTCTCCAGTGAAAGTTATCGGCTCCTAGTACTGCCCTATTTGACGTATTTCATGGATTACCCCAAACCAGGTGAAAATACCTACAGGCCAGCAGAGTTTTTCGTATCTCTGGTGAAAGCCTACGATGTCAGGAGAGACAACATACCTGTCTGACAAGGGCAGAGACTTTGGCAAAACTTGGGGAGTCTGACTGAACAGTCCCTTTGGCTATAAACAGTTATACTAAGGCCCTCGATAACGTATGAAGCTCTGCAGTGGCAACCAAAGGGAGGCTGGCTAGTTTTCATCAGCCTGGAGGTGACACTGCATTTGCATATTGCAGGGTAGGCGAGAATAGAAGCCTACATACTAATGTGCCTGGGCCAATGGAGGGGCAATAACCCAGGCCACTCCAACATAATGAATGTCATGAAAATCGACACATCTGAGATGCCATCGTACAAAATTATTCTAATCTGCTCCTTTAATGGCGCATGCACCACCATCATACAAGATAGGGAAGTCAAAGACCATACAATGTTGTGCAAATGTGCAAATCTGGTGTACGGATGGCTCATAGATAAGCAATGATGTCTTAACTGGGATATTCCACGCCAAGGTATTTCTGTTTGAATGAGAGAGATTCTAAGGAAGGGTCCCTCCCACCCATAGTCATTCTCTTCGACAGTCAGATGGCAATAAAGGCCCTGCAATCATGCAATTTCCCGAACTAATTTGGGAGACTCAGAAAAACCTCAGTGACCTAGGAGCTCAAAATAAGTTGAAACTGGCATGGGTACCAGGTCGCAAGGGCATCTAGGGGAATGAGAGCACAGATGACCTAGCGAGAGCTGGGGCTGCATCAACTCTCAGTGGAACGGAACTAGCCTGCTGAATTCTGTTTGAGGACATTAAGCAGGACTCGAAGAAATAGATTTAGAACCATCGTCAATCATCCTGGATGAACGCCTCTGGCAATACTCACGAATAGATGATGATGATGGTGCCAACCGGCTGTCAAGTCATCTCCTTGAACTGAGCCAGAACTCTCCCAGGAAGGTGGTAGGTTTCCAAATAGTGCACTGCCATCTGATGAAACATCCGCACATGCTCGGGATAGACCAAGACTCCACAATTTGCAGATTATGTGAAAGGTAATAAAGAACAGCCTCTCACATAGTGTTCGGTTGCGGAGCCCTGGCAAGTATGAGGATGGTTATCTTCGAACCTTGCAGTGCAGAAGATATCATCCCATATGAAAACCTCGTAAGAAATCTCCAGGAGTTCATCAGAAGATCCGGAGTACTCACGAGATGGACTTCACAGGCTGCGATCACAAAGTGCATCGGATATATCCAAGTTGTTTTAGCTTCCTTCGTATGGCTTGCTTCTTCAGTTGTGTTTCTTGCCATCTAGCTTTCTCCGTCCACGTTGATGGAAAACTACCTATAAATTCTGGTTTCCGCAGAGGTCCATTCTAGCACCAATACTGTTTTTTTCTTTACATCAATAATTTATTGTGAGCTACCTGTGAGCACAGTATTGCGGATAATAGTGCCCTTCATACGGCTATGACATTATCCCAGAAAGAGACACAAAACATAGGTAAACGATTTTAATATAGACTTTTTAGAATGGAGATCCATCAACTTGGTGGAATTCGAAGCGAACAAAACAGAACCATGTCTATTTTCTAGAAAGCTTTCTCAATAATTCTCAAAACTGTCCTGTGTGGTTGATGGTCTGGATTGAAGAGTTATTTCTTACTGGTGCCAAGATATTGAGGGTAGGGAGTTTTCAAATTGACAATCTGTATAGTGTAATTTCACGTGGCAAGTGAATTAGTAAGTGACATTATAGATTGAGTCGTCCTGAATATTTATTCAACAAGTTCCACTGACGTGAACTATATGATGAACGCGTTCGTATGAAATGTTCAGTGCTTCAGATATCCGTTTTAGCCCAATTTGAAGGTATGTTAAAATCATGTCATGAACTGCATCGATATTTTCGGGGACTGACACAGAAACTGGCCTTCCCGATCGGTCATCATCTTCAATGGAAAATTTACCTCTTTTGAAGCTGGCAGTCCAATTTTTCACGGTCGCATACGAAGGACATTGATCACCAAGGGTATTAAGCATATCTTCGTAAATCTGCTTAACTCTTAACCCTTTTCAATACAGGTACTTGCTGATGGTTCGATACTCCAATTTTTCGATTTTCACAATTTCGGTGGACATATTTTTTCTTTTAATATATTGCGTAACTCTGGTTTACTTTTTTGACGTCAAACTTTACACTGACACTTCTAATAAGTTATTGTTCGTTGCTATGGTAACGCAATATTTTGTTTATGTAGGGAACTGGTCTAGGCTAACTAGATATCAATTCATCCTCGTACAATATCTACATTTGAGTATAAGTTTTTGAGAAATCAATTTTGAACCCCCTTTCCACATAAAAGTGGCGCACCTACATGTCCGACCTCGCCAAAATGAACGATCGCCTTCGAGTTATTAAACGTCGTCCTTATATATTTTATTTCCAGGGCGATATTAACTGAACGTCACAATACACACGGAGGCGCCGCCATTACAGATAGCCGATATATTATATCTGGCAATTTATTTCCTCCGCCTCTCCGGAATAGTTCCCATAAAAGTATCTCGACACCTTTACGTTTGTAGTCTGCTCGGGAATTCTAGAACCGGCGTCCCGGAATGTTCGGGGAGCCGAAGGCGATGCTTCGCGATGGAGTTTGCAGACAAGTGTCCCTTTTCAAGCCGACTTGAGAAAGGTCATCGGAAAACTAGAGTGGAGATTTGCTTTGCTTTTTTGGTGGTCTTTTATGTTTTCAAGAAAAGTTTCCTGAACTCGATAAGTTGATGTCGAATTTTAATTTGTGGGAGTATTTGAGATAAGGGAATAGTAGTAACAAGTAGTAATGTGAAACAGGTCTACTGCAGTCGTCACAAACAAAACGATTTTTAAGTGGTCAAAAGTGAACCAAAACCTCCGAGCAATAAAAGACATAGAGATGCCATTTCTATAATTACAACATACATTTGTTATGAAAGCTCCATAACACCATCCTTTGTTACAGATTGTTGGTGAGGGGTAAAACTCCGAGTTCGGAGGGGGAGATTTGTTATTGTTATGATATTCGGACGTAAGCGTAGAACCAGTGGCGTGCTAATAAATTTTCTTATGTTTCATTTTTAATTAAAAATATGTATAATTAGACACGGTCGGTGTAGAGAAATTTGTTCTCACATGTATTGGTATTGATAGGAGACCACATGCCTGGTAAGAAAGCACGTGTGTTATCAAGATGTCAATCCTGACGTCTAATGCTTGGCGGAAGTGCTGTAGGTTTCCCTAAGTTAAAAAGTGAATGCGCTACCAATAATTTCTAAGTCACTCCGGAGCCCCACGGCAAATAATAGCCGCCATGTACCCTCACAGGCATAGTTACAAAAATAAGTGACAATTGTAAATGACATGAGAATTGTTAAAACGCCATGTGTACTACCATGTCATACACTATTTTTTCTACGATCTTTTGAAAATTGACTTTTATTCGTCAATTGTGAACGCAGAAAAATAGTAATTATTGCTGTGTGGCAATAGAAACTAAATTGCTTCAAAGCAATGAACACTGACTTTTGATGGTTCAATCAATCAAAAATACTGTATTGTGCGAAGAATTAGATTATTGCTGATAAAGCATAGAATAAGGTTATGAATACTAAAAAAAAGCAAAAAATTCAAAATATCCCAATCTTTGAATCACATAAGTAAACTATAACTATACACTTTATATACGATATACATTAATTATAATACACATAAGAGTTTACGCATAAACTATAATACACATAAAGATTACATTCAAAGTTATGATGAAAGTGTAGATATTATTGAAATACGCATCCAAAGTGTAGTAAGCTAATAGCTCTCTTACTCTTTTTCTGATGTTTTTTTTCTGAATTCAGGTTATTGATATTCTGAGGCAGATGATTGGAATTTTTTTAGAGTTGTCAAAAAGTTATTTCTCAACTTGTGTGGAGTTAGGCTTAGGGTGCGATCGATATCACAAGTCTGTCGGTAGAAAATCGAAATTGGGAAGGAGTATGGGCTCCCTCAAGAGATTAAAAATACTACTAAACCAATTGATTAGATTTCAAACCTGCGATGATTAACAGTGTTCCATTCACAGTAAAGAAGTTTATGTCCACGTCCAGTTTTACCAGAAGCGATACGTCACTGGCAATATTACAGGTCGATTATTCATATTGATATATGTGATATTTCTTGAATATAAAATTTTATTCAAATGGGAATATCGACAACTTCTGATGAACGGATTACCTATGTGATAATCCCTGTATGTCAACAAAACACCCCAATACCCATTAGATATAGCTAGTGGCTTATGATTTGAATTTGGTTAATGAAGAGTTGAGTTTGCTTACTTACTTACCTACTTACTTACTCATATTTAGTATACCTACATTTTAACAAGTTATTTCCTAGTTATTGATAGGTGATCGTTCAGTCGATTTACATAGTGACATACTTTTTTATAGCTATTTCAACAACTATTGTATTTTTGTCTCAAAATCGGGATGGAAATGAGCAAATTCAATGAAAATCAACTTATTAATACCAATGAAAAGGTCAAGTATCGTTTATGCCATGATTACCATGCTGCGACGCCCATGGTTTGATTTGACAAGAAGACAAATAAGTCGTAAATGGACGTAAACAAACATGATCGCCAAGTTAAGAGTGAATATAATACGAAATTCCAACCTGATCACCGAGTGCAAACGAGTATTTCCGACAATGCCCTTTTTTAACATGGTTCGGGCTGAGATGTTTGTAAACATCGTCGGGTATGTTGCTTTCGAAAAAGATACAGAAAAGCCCTCTCTACATATTTTATTACTCGGAGACCAAAACTAGTGAAAATGGTATCAAAAGTTTAAGAAGAGAAAGTTTTGCAAACATACGCAAGTTATATCAAAACTGTATATTTGATCCTCTTGCATTAATCAAAATAAACTTTCCATCGTACAAATTCCACGATTGATAAAAACTTCAATTGCTGATAAGAGTCTGGGGTGAAAAACGTGTACCAGATATCGCTAAATGAAGCTGGAGCCAGTAGCGGAATAAAATAAATTAATAATGGATAAAGCCCAGATATTAGACGACTTGTTCGATTTAGGGCCGGTATTATAAACATCTCCCCAAGTTAACTTTAATTTTAATAGACAAGTTAACTTCAGTTCTGAAATGAAAATTTTATAAAAGTCTCATTTCTGAAATAAAAAGAAGAAGAAGAAGGAAAAAATGTAACCTAGAATTTTTCGCAATTTCTCTTGTGAGTTGTGACACTTCTAATTTTCTAATGACTAATAAAACTGCCAACAATAGATTTGAGTATCCTCCAAAATCTCCAACAACTGAACATTTTAGATGAAACCTGAGTGTTATAACACTTGAATTACTGGCGATAGAAGGTGATTTCTAAAATTGAAAATACCTATAATTCCACAGTAATTAGAATTAGAAATATTGACTCATTAGTTGGTCCTTGCAAATTTGCCCCACTATGTGCCTCATTACCAAGCATATACAGACTTTCTTGATGATCTAAATCCGTTTTCATTTGTTTTTGAATTCTATTTCGTTCCACAAGATAAAATGGTTTCACCGATTTCTAAATATCCTTCGACGCCAAGGGCCTTCAATAATAATCACAGCATCTCCTTCATCGTCGCTTAACAGGAACAGTTCCTCGAAAATAACCAGGATATTGTTTGCTAACATTATTGCGGGAAAAAAACATTCAAATTGAGGTTTTATGCTAAATTATTGATAGAAGACCTGTCGAAAACCACCAATTTCTAGAAAGTTAACTTTAACTGATACCCCTTCCTACCAATAAAGTTAACTCCTACATTTTGAAGTTAACTGTAAGATGTGACGTCATTCCTCAAGTTAACTTCTAGTTGTCTGTCAAAATAGTTTTTAATACCGGCCCTTAGTGAATAAAACTAATCAGAATTTATCCACTAAAATTGATAACTTGATCTTTGACTAAAAAACGTCTATTATATCTGTGAACAAGCACTTGATGAAAACTGATAGTAGAATTGAAGAACCAGAATCAGAAAACTGCGTCTTGAAAAAACGATTGGAAACCGTTGAAAGAAAATTAAAAAATCAAAACCTAATTTTATACGGACTTTAAGAAAACTTAGAGGAAAGCACACAGGATCTATCAACATCAACTAAAACAATAATAACAGAACATCTCAAGATACCCATTCAAAATTTTGAAATCACGGACGTACATCGTTTGGGTAAGAATAAAAATATAACTAGACCAGTGCTGATTAAATTCCACTCCTACATAAAATGGGTAGAGGTTCTCAAAAACGCCAATTATTTGAAGAATACAGGAATCTATATATCTAAAGATTTGATAACAAAAGACCTTAATGATAGAAAAATATTATTGAAGCATATGAAAGAAGCTAGAAGTGAACAAAAAAGAGCTATAATAAGAGGCAAGAAATCAGAGATAGAATGAACCCTATATAGTGTAGAAGACTTGCTTGAAGACACTGAAGAAGAAGAATTCGAGACTTTTTCACCATCCCATATCAGAGAAACCTCAAGTGCAACACATACTCCAAGTCACGACCAATCTAGTCTTGAAGAAATAGTAAAAGAAAACATCAATACAAACTCAAAGAAAACTGAAAATATAAAAGAAGATAATAGTTACAAAGTGCAATCAAAAGAAGAAGAGGGGAAACGTTATTATACAAGGCTCAATTCAATAGTAGCAACACCGAAGAAAAAAGACAAAAATCTTGTAACTCGTTTAAAAAAAATCTAATAGAATTCAACATGGATGATTATATAAGAGACTATAGAACAAATGAAATAGAAACAAAAATCCTACAAAAAATTTCTGAATGCAACGAAGTACTCAAAGTGAATCAAAACAATACTAAATTCAAATTATTTCACAATAACATTAGAAGCGCTTTCAAGAATCTTAATCATTTGTTATGCTACCTTGAACAGTTTTCAGACAAACTAGAATGTATAATTTTAACTGAAACATGGCAAATAGATGATATAAATATTTTAAATATAGATGGTTATAACTTAATATACAATTATAGCACTCTTAATCAAAGCGATGGTACAATGGTTCATCCTTAGATTATAACTATAAAATCATTTCTCTAGATAACGGTAACAAATTGATACTTACAGAAGTGACTTTTCATAATAAGTTGATCAAAATTCTGACAGGGTACAGATCTCCATCGAACCCACCAGCAGAATTTATAGAAAACTTGAAAAGCTACTTACTGACCAAAAAATTTGATAAAACTTATCATTATATTTTAGCGGGTAATCTTAATATTGACTTGCTCGATGAGAATGATGGAGACTCTGTGTAGTCCATTAGTAGTCCATTAGTACAATGAGCGAATTAAATTTTTTATCTGCAATAAATAAACACACCCGAGTAACTGAAAATACAAAATCCTGCATAGATCATATTTTTGTCCGTACGAAACATGATTTAGAACTATTGCTGCCTTTTGTTATAAAATCTAGAATAACAGACCACTATTCTGTTCTACTACAAATTATTTTCTCAAATACAAAAACAATCACCACCAAAAACTAGACAAACACATACAAAAAAATAGATTACAACAAATTATCCTTGAATATCAAAAATACTAATTTCAACTCCATTTATAATATAACAGATATTGACTCAGCAGTAGAAAAACTTGTAACATTGATTACCACAGAAATTAAAAATTGTAGCTATACGCTGAAAAACAAAGAGAGAAAACGTAAAAGTTGGATAACTCATGGAATAATTAAATTGATCAATGAAAGAGACAAAATTTTGAGAAAAAACTACTATCACGAATTGAAAAAAAAAATATGTTGAATATAGTAGTAGTAGTAGTTCTTTGGGGAGACCGCGACCGCAGCCAGGCCCTCATGGACTCTTTTTGCCATCCTTTGTTCTCCACTTATCTACATTCATCCTCTTAGTTTTCCTTTTCGAACCTTAGTGACCTCCTAATGAAGGTCAGTATATCCGACCACTCCAAGTTGATTAGTTCCTCTTGTTGGAGTTTGTCAACTCCGAAGGTTCCAAATCTTAGCTCGCCGAGGAAGTGAGATGAAGTTTCTTCGTCTTCTTCGCATTTTTGGCAAGTGGGACTGTCTTCTATACCTATGAGTGATAGGTGTCTGCCTAACTTGTTATGTCCTGTTAGTATTCCTATAAGGAGGCGTAGTGCTTGGCGATTTCTGCCTAAGAGCCATGTCGTCCTTGACTTATTGGAGCCGGCCACGAAGTCTTTCAACTGCCTGCAGCCAGTGTTATCTCTCCAAAGTTTATTCAGCTCTCCTTCTGCCCACTCGTCGAGGGCTGAAGAAGTTTGGCTCCTTGCGATGCCTAGAACGGCGTTGCGGATCCGGATCTGGCAACTCCGTCTGCCACCTCGTTTCAGCTAGCTTCTCGAGCGCATCTCCACATTCCTGTACAAGCGCTGAGCTTGGTTTAGGATGGCAGACGGCTCTGAGCGCTGCCTGACTATCCGAACAGATATAAATTCTCTGTTCGGATGTTGAATATAAAAACAGGCTGAATTCAATTATAAAAAATGCCAAAAACGATTTCTATAGACATAAAATTTCAGAAAACGCAAATAATAATAAAGCGATGTGGCACACAATACAGGAAATAACATCTGGCAAACAAGTCAATACACGTATTAAACAAATAAAAAAAAAGGTCATATTATCAGTGATGAAAATACTGTAGCCAGTCTATTCAATGAACATTATGTTGCAGTAGGCCCTAGCCTGGCTTACAAAATTGTAGTTGATCCGAACTATACTACCTCCCCAAAAAAATTTAATAACCTTCCTTTTACCCAGTATGCCTACAGAAGTAATCAAAGTCGTAGAATTAAAAAAAAAAAAAAGTCTCCGGGCGAAGATGGGATAACTGGTGAAATTTTAAAATGTATAGTGAAACATATCTCTGAACCATTGACATATGTATTGTCGTGTGGAAATCTATATTAATTATCCCCCGCGAATGATATGTCAACTTTATTGAAATAAGTAATCGCTCAAAACCTTTCACACGCATTTCTAAAAACTTCAACGATTTCGTCCGTTTCTCGGCGCTGGTTTATGGCCACCCTAGAGAAAGTGGACACCAAGAACACGAAATGGGTTGCTTAGAAAAAAGAGATTGAGACATCTGCTAGCTATTCCAGGCGGGCAAACAATACTTGAGTTGTTTTCGGACTAACAGATGTTCTCACAGAGGGTCTGAAAGTACCGACATATTCTAGAGAATATTATTTTTTCTGTATGCCTCTTGAACAAATGTTGAAGATTTTATGAAAAAAAAGTAATGTTTTTGAATGCAGTTCTGTGGAAAAATGAGACATATGGTAGGCAGACAAAAACGTTTTTTTTTATGCCTGACAGAAAGTTCTGGGAAATTAGCTTTCGAATAGGGCAGGAGAGAGTTTTGGAGTAGTGAAAAAAGGACACTTAGCGTCGGGCTTCGGTTCGAACGAGACGCGTATATAGGAGACTTAGCGTCGAACGTCGGTACGGACGAGACGCGGGCATAAGAGACTATCGCGACGATACGCAAGTCGGTATTTTTTTTAAAAAGTGATTGATAAGTCAACGAGACAGAGTTCTTGCCACGGCTTAATTATTGTTCAGTGTTATTGTGGTTTGCGATTTGCGATTATTGCAGTGCAGTGTTGCGTATTTCCTTGAGGGTTTTTATGGCACTATTGGTTGTGCCATTAGTGTTTCTGAGTACAGGTCGTATAACATAACTATACCTTTTATTTTCAGCAAATATTTGAGGGTATGTATATAAAGCGTTCCTGGCACTAGCGTTCCGAAGTACAGAGCGGATAATATATCTATACCTTTATTTTCAGCAAATATTTGAGGGTACTGTTTTATATAGCGTTCCTGCGTGCCTGTGTGCGAATTCCGCACAGGTGATATTCACCCATTTTTTTTTCAGAGATTATTTGAATATAGGGTTTAGCATTGTATGCGTTGTTTAGTTCTGTCTTAGGGGAATTTACTAAGTATAAATCACGGCACGCGATTATTTTTTCTTAGGAAGTAACTTCACTTGTGACATTCCCCTTATGTCCTACAATTTACGTCTGAGGACTCGCAGACAAACAAAAGTTCAAACAACTTCATGTGTACTTCACCCCGCTGAAAATTTCACTAGTTTTATATCCAACCAAGCTCTTGATTGTTCTCTGGTTGAGAAACATCCGGACTTACCGCCCATCCTAACTGTTCCTATAAGTGGTACATTTTCTGTTGAAAATAATTTTTCTTTTGGCTCTAGTTTGGAGAGCCCCACAATCAATAGAAACCCAAGGGTTTCACCAGGCGGGCCCCACTCATTTCTCCCGAAGCGCTCACAAGTTGTTGTTGAAACGCGTCGCGTCGAAAATAACGCCACAGAATCTAGTTACCACCTGGATTCTCAAAAAGCGGTTCATTTAAATGTATTTACATCTCCTAGGTTAAACCCTGCGCATTGTAGTATGGATGATGTGAATGTGCATAAAAGTCACGTTGTGGGCTGTCCTGATGAAGACAATGATGATGAATCTCGAAACAATTTTTCTGTTAATCAGAATACAAGGCGTGATCTGAGTCTGAGGGAAATTTCATCTCAAAATTGTGATAACAGGCCTTTGAGGGCCTCACCTAGTTTTTTGACTTTCGGCGGTCAACCCGCTGGGGAATTTCAAACCCCGAAAAATACCGGCACTCCACGCCGAATTTTGGAAGCATTCCAGAATTTAGAACGTAATACGTTACGTTCAGGGACCTCCAGTCCACTCAATATTTCTGCAGACTCGCAAATAGAGTCGAGAATGAATGAAGCGAGAATGTTTGACCAAAACCGCCCCCGAACTTCTGACAATATTTCAGTAATTTCGGGTCTCAGTGTCTCTCGAGCTAGCACTGGGTATAGCCTTGAAGGGGGTCCACTTGCACGCGGAAACGTTCATCAAACGGCCCGCACGAATAGTGAAATCCCTGCCTTTCGGCAAGTGATGTCTGATGAGGAACAAGAGGAATGGAAGTGGTTTGTGGAATTCAAACAAATGAGAAAAGCTCGTGAAAACCGCCAAACTCAAGTAGCGCTTCCATCTTCCCCTCCTCTTCAGGCTAATGCCTGTTTGCACAGACGTGACCCATATTTTTCAAGACATGGCGCGGAACGTGGGGCACAACAGACATTTCCTGACCTCTATTTTTCAAGACAGTATTTAACAGATGCTTAGAAAAAGGATATTTTCCTTCCTTATTTAAAATGTCTCTGGTTAAACCAATATTTAAATCCGGTGATACCCTAGAGGCTATTAACTACAGACCTATCTCACTTATAACTACATTGGCCAAGATGTTTGAAAAACTTTTGAAAAACCGGTTATGCTCGTACCTAGACAAATTCAATCTTATTGTACAGACAATATGGATTTCGAAGTGGTGTATCGACACAGGATGCCATATTACACCTAACGTCCAAAATATATAACGCAATGGATAATAATAAAATGGCTTTGAGTGTCTTCATAGACCTTTCAAAAGCCTTCGACACTGTAAGTCAGTCAGTCATCCATTATCATTAAAATCTCTGGAAGATGCGGGTATCAGAGGCGTTGGGCTACAGTTATTTAAAACGTACCTCACAAAAAGATACCAAATTGTACAAATTAACAGTATCCGAAGAGAGCAAAAGGAAGTTACCTATGGTGTACCACAAGGATCCGTGAAATCTAGATTTCCATATCTAAATTCCAACTGAATTGTATGTAGTCGATTGTTGAAACTGTAATGAGAACTACCTACGTCAAACCAAAAGGTCAATGAATTGAATATTTTCTACACATCTGGACGAACGCGTCATAAAATATGAATGCATGCATAATTGAATTGATAAAACCATAATCAGAGAAAATTCTATTGTTTGGAAAGTACTGTTTTTCCACAAATCGTCATAATCTCGCAGTGGTAATAACGGTCCATTCAATTCCATGTTGTAAAACCTCATATAACGACCTAATTATATTAGCTTTAATAATCGTCAGCCGGTTGTTAAACACTCGTTTGGGAAACAAAAATATACAGTTATTTGCTCCGTGTGGTTTAGCATATTCAAACTATATCTGCAACAGTAAAGAATTTATAGTCGAATATTTCTTCCACATCTGGAATCCTTAAAATTCAGCTATATTTCTGAGAAAAAAAACCGTCCTCACATTTGGAAACGATAAAATTCAATTCTCGAAGTTAGTGTTAGCTCGGCGAAGGGCAGATAATTATATACGAGGGGGATGCCTGAAATTGTGTGCCGAATTGCAGGAAAACTGGCCATTTATTGAATTAAGTAAATAAATATTTGCCTGGTGGAAATGGAAGAAAAATGTTTTTTCCTGTTAGATATTACAAAATATTGCTTCATTTCATTTTGTCTTGATTGGTCTGAATTCAAAAAATGATGACATTTAGTTGGTTTTTATGATATGAAGGAAATTGTCACAATAAGCTGAGCAGAATAAGTCAAGACCGTTGCAGTCAGCAGACTATGAGACGGAGCGGTGTTGTGCTGCTCAATGGTGTAGAAAAAGAATGGAGACAAAGTTTTTGAGAAAATGATCAAGTTTATTGGCATACTGTTTGTTGGCATCAGTAATGCGTATCGGGATGCTAATTATATTAATTTTTCTCGATCCATACACTATATTAATCTAGTATTTATATTTTTTTTTCTTTTTCAGGTAAGTTCCAGAAACAGCACACTTCAAAATATCGACCGTTGAACCACAGTAAGTTTTATCACCCGTTCAATCCTGAATTTGTATGCCACTTTTCGTGCATCGTTCAAAATGTACAATGTATTGGTCAATCAATAAGTCACCAGTGGCGTACCAATAAGCAGAAAGATGGTAATATCTAAAAATAATAATTTAAAAATACCAAATATTTTCACCATAAACTTATTACACAAAATGGAAATACCTAGCCAGATCTGAAATTTCAAGAAGAAAGAAAAAATATAAAGGTATTTTTTTTATTGAAAATCTTCCTTTTGATATTGCCCTTTCTTCATAAAATATTAGATCTGGGTAGATGTTGTGATTCTCTGTGAATATTTGGTATATTTAAAAATTCAGGTAACTTAGTGCCATATTCTGATATTTGTAATTTTACGCATTGGTACGCCACTGGTACTTTATTGGAAATCAGTTATACATATTGTACGATGCATTATCTGTCAGTATGAATAAAGTTTTTTCGAGAAATCAAAAATAATGGTTTTTTATTTGCATCCAACTCTATGGTGAACACTGTTTATAGTGACAACCGATTATATCAACGTAGTGTTGCAACCCACTGACATAACGTAGTTAACTAACTGGACATCTGAGAGTATCGTAAAAATGTTTGAAGAGTAAGGACATGTTGAAAAGGGAAACATTCTCAATTGAATATTGAAAAACCTAACTACCGTAGAAATGGAAAAAACATGTTTTTTCTAAGACAGTGCGTAAACTAAGCTTTTACGCACTGCTGACAGTGCGTAAAGTAATACTTTTTCGCACAATTGCGTAAAAAATCACCTGTGCGTAAAATCATCAACTGTGCGTAAAGTAAGTTATTACACACTGTTGATATATTTATGTATTTTTGAAAAGTATAGTTTTTTGCGTCAAATATAACTAAGAAGTCTTTATTTGATGATACGACGACAATTCATATCATTAAACATTCAAATTAATGATATAATTGCTACAATTTGGAAATATACTAACTCATTCAACAAACTTCACAGCCATACAATAAAGTCCTACTTCACGAACTTGTATCATAAATAGCTATTCTGTCAAATTTTCACTATCAGATTTTCTCTTTCAAGGGTCTTTTCACAATTATGAATGCACCATGGGGAGATCTAAAAGGGTTATAGATACAGTTGTGGTTGAATGAGAAAAAAGTTGCGTAACAAAAGGGTCATCTATATGGAAGAAAAAAAATTCTTTGATCTTGACTTCAAATTGATTTGGGAAAACTTAATTTTTAAATTTTTTAACTAATATTTTTTTGTGGTGTCAGAGCTGGAACAAGAAAAACAATGCTTTTTTACAAAATCTTTCCATGGGCATTATTATGATATCAGCATCACTGTTCAACGTTTCGTTATCAAACAACCACCAACTTCATTTTTTTAGATACGGCCCTGCTTCGAAAATTACAATTTTTAATTCTAAATTTAATGATGTATCATCATTTCGAATTTTTGAAAAAATTATGAAGTACTGTCCACGGGTGGGATTCCGTGTACCGTGGAATTCTATAGTCGACAGTTATGTCTCTGCCTCTCCAGTGAATTCAACCATAAGGTTATCTCTCTTGTTCGATGAATAGTAGAATTCAATGGTACACGGAATCCCACCCCTAACTGGAAAAAATCAATATTTTGGGTTGACATGTTAAATGATTAGTGAAAATCTCTTTCAAAAACTCATAATAATGGTCGAAAAAGATCAGAAACGAATTGAAACCGTCATTTAGAAAAAAATAATTGTATTCCTTGAAACAGACTTGAAAAAAATACGTTGATGATGGTTGCTCGATAACGAAACGTCTGGCGGTAAAACTGAAACCAACATAATAAAGCTTGTTGAAAAATTCTGTGAAGAAGTAATTTTTATCTTGTTCCAGCTCTGACGATAACACCACAAAAAAATTAAATAAGAAATCGAAAAATGCATTTTTTCCATAATAATTTGAAGATCAAAAATATATTTGAAAATACTATACTTTCATAAAGATGACCCTTCTTCTTCTTGGATTCACTGTATAAAGCTTATCCCAAAAATTATACAACAAATGGAAGAATTTTTAATTTTTTTATGATATGACAAAAAGAATTGTAATAAAAGTTGGAGGTTATCGGGAAACTCATAATGGGTGATCAAAAAATTATGTTAAGTTCTTGGTTTGTGATTTATGTATTTTTTTCAAAAAATCATCAAAAATAAATTACCTCTATTATTCAAAACACAGTAAAAAGTCATTGGAAATATTTTATTGTTTTCTAGTTGTTTTCTATTCAGATTTGAATCATGAAAGAGATCATCTTTAAATTGTTTTATCATAATTTTTTCTATCAAATTTCACTGTCGTCCAATCATTTGAATCATTTTCAATGGAATGCTGTAGCATATTGATGAAAATCTAAAAATGAATGAGAAGGCAAGCATTCCCAATGAATTTTTTCTGTATAAAGAAAAATAGAGGTGCTGTATTCTTGACGAATGAAGTTAGCATGAAAACATTTAAAATTCTGACCTATTTTCAGCAGGATTTAAAGATTGTGTCGCAGCTGCTTCCACTGCTGTAGCCGCTGGCAAGATTATGACCAATTTAAAGTCTTACTTTGTATTCATTGAGCGCCAACTGTTTTCCTTCATGAACATATTTTAATAATTCTTTTCCTTCAGATTATATAGATGTGTAAATCCTTCTAATATGTTTAGGAATACGCCAACATCAATATCTATATTTTCCTCATATTCTTACATTTCTGAATAACATTGATTTTTGCTTTCAAACTATATAAACAAATTCATAACCTTAATTATGTGATCTTTCGTTCCTTTTTGACAAGGAAATTTTATGTTTCATGTCATTTTCCGCTGCCGCTGCCGTCCGAGATGAAAGTTGGTTAACTACCGGCGGCAGCGACAACAGCAGCTGCAACGGCAGCGGATCTATAAACGTATACATGAGCAACGGCACATTTATCTTCGTACGGCAACGTCAACTGCAATGACTGCGGCTGCGGCTCAATCTATAAATCCTGCTGATCGCCTTATGTCAAATATTACTATAAGAATTCTATAAAAAATGGATTCTTCATTTGATCAAAATCAATATTGGGTCATCGAAACGATTAAGAAATGGTTGTTTTTTATAAAATGTTGCCAAGAATTGTTAGAATTAGTGATAAACAAAGAACAGAAATGTAACTGCGGTTGAACATGTCTTGTGAAAAGCTGGAATTATAGATTGAGTCGCAGCCGCAGCCGTTGCAGTTGACGTTGCCGTACGAAAATAAATGTGCCATTGCTCATGTATACTTTTATAGATCTGCTGCCGTTGCAGTTGCTGTTGTCGCTGCCGCCGGTAGTTAATCAACTCTTGTCTCGGACGGCAACGACAGCGGAGAATGACTTAAATCTCAAAATTTCCGTTTCAAAAATAAAAGAAAGGTCACATAATTTAGTTTATGTAGGTGTATTTGTTCATATAGTTTGAAAGCAAGAATTAATTTTATTCTGAAATGTAGATGCAGGCGTATTCCTCCACAAAAACACACTTTCATTCAAAATTCAAATTTCAAATGCTTCCATTTCAGTTGTTAACTGCTCGTGCGCTCAATGAATACAAAATAAAACTATAAATTGGTCCCAATTTTGTCTACGGCTACGGCAGCGGAAGCGGCTGCGACTCAATCTATAAATTCTGCTTTAATCGCTCATCTAAACAGAATTCATTCCAAAAATGGTGGTGTCTGATTGGTCCATTTCATGAGGAAAATAATCACAAATGTTTTTTTTAAATGATTAATAAAAAAGGTTTGTTTACCATTTGTTGCATACTTTTTTGGTAACGCTTTAGAAAAACATTCACCACTGTTTCGCTTTCCAATTAATTTTGCAATTCCAAATAATAAATTATCTTTAAACGACCATTTCCACCCACCAACCCACGACAGAGACGCCCGTATTTATAACCCTCCTACAACGTCCGTAGCCTTATTGTGCCATTGTGTATTCTATTTTCTCTTTTATGAAATTCTCCGTATAATATTGACTATTGTCGCGGATCAGATGTTGCCGATCCGAGAAAAACAAAATTGGAAACCAAACGAAAGGAAATTGAATTCCTTAGCTCGTATGAAACTCCGAGGAGTATTTTATTGAACTTGTGACAAGTATCTGTTGCATTCTTGGTAGATAATTTCCTTTGTCGGCTTCGGAAAAGATAAACGATTCATTCATTAGCGCAGAGCAACAGTTGTTTGTGACGATGATATTGTGAAGGGACTTTCAGAAATACGACTTCCAAATGAAACACCTCTATAGTGTCAAAGTCTCTTCTTGATTTACCGAAAGTTCTGAGATAGTATATTTCATTGAGAGTCTGGAAATGAGGATTTTCCGTGACTGAAAATTCACGCAAGCACGGAAATTTCTATACGGGTGTTCCATTTCAGACGAGCCACCCCGTATATTTCTTATCCCATAGTGAGTGGAGAAATTTCCCGAAACACGTCGAATGATTTTGTTTGAAGGACATCTGTTGACGTATATTTGAGGCCTGAACGAGCAACCCCCTATTAGGGGGCGCTTCAACCCCTTGAAATTTAATAGGGGAGAGCGGTTGAGTGATACTTCATTTAAAAGGTCTTGGAAGCATCTTTACAACGGTGTATGAAAAACGTGAATTTGATGAACCGTTTTCATCAAAAAATAATTTTGAGCCACCTTGTATATTTTAGTTTTTTTACAATTTACAAGCCCATGTTTATGAAGCCTTTTTTACAAACTTAAAATCTTCAACAAATCACATTCTTGAAAAAATTTAATTGTTTCATCATGCTTAGAATAAAAAAATCAAATCTCTGCTTTGTTAAATCAAATGTGCAAATTGTCCTCCAGTGACTTCCATACAATAATACATTCTCTCAAACTGATAATTAAAAAAACAGCAAAACATTTCTTGTTCTTAGAAGGTGAAGTTACCACATTGTTGATTTGTTTAAAATATCAAAAAATATGGTGTACACATTGCAAGAACGTGTTGATGTGGTTACCTTTCATTACCAAAATCAAAATTGTGCCCGAGCGGCTGCAAGGATATTTAACCAAAACCATCCTGAACGTAGCGTTCGCCACAAGTACGTAATGGAATTGATATCAAAATTTGTGCAGACGGGTTCAGTAATGGATAAAAAAGGGCACCCATTGGAATTGTGAATGATGAAGGAGCATCTGTGGCGGTATTGGGACATGTCCAACTTATGCCAAATACCCAATCTGTACAAAGGTTCAAAGGTTTATTTATTTCTTGTTGGACAACATACATTGTATAAGAAAAGGTCAGTGTAACAAAAGGTCAGTGTACAAAAAGGAATAAAGTATATGCTCTAAAGTTCAATAGAATATACATGTAAATAAAATCATATAATAAAAACAATTCAAAAGTAAAAATGAGTTGAACGAAGAGTTTACTGCATTCCAATGAAAAATTCATTCATGTTATACGGACATAAGTTTGTTAGATGTCTTTTCAGTTGATATTTTAACGTCTTTTCACGTTCTATATTTTTTATAGAGGATGGTATGTGATTAAAAATTTTCGTTCCGATTCTTCCTGGAGCGCTATATGTGGCGTTTACCCTGCTCAAAGGCAAATGTAAATTATTTCTATTACGGGTATTGTAATGGTGTAAATCCCTATTTTTAAAGAACATATTTTCATTTTTCCTGACGAACACACATACCTCAAATATATAATCTGCAGTCAAGCTGAGAATTCCCAAATTTTTAAAAGAATCTCGACATGACCGATCTTTTTTCAGGCCAGCTATAATTCTTATAATTTTTTTTTGTTTGACAAAAACGTTTTGAGAAAATGATGAGTCTCCCCAAAGGCATACTCCATACCTTAACCTACTTTCGACTTCTGCGTAATACAATTGAATCAGTTGATTCTTTTCCAAAATGGATTTTATATTCATGAACATATAGTGCAGACAGGCAAGTTTTGCAACTAGCAGAGTGCAATGCTTCTTCCAGTTCAAACAGGAATCAATAGTGAGACCCAAAAACCTTTCATTTTCATGGAAGTCGATAACTGCATCGTTGTGAAATATTTCAATACGTTCCAGTAACTTTTGGGCTGTATGAAAATGTAGTAATTTGGTTTTATCTGTATTGAAATATAAATAGTGATCTTGGAACCATTGACTCAGTCTATGTAGAGTTCTTTCACAGTTTTCCTTTAGGCTGACGTTATCTCTACCAGAGAGTAGAAGAGTTGTGTCATCCGCATAGCTTGTGACTTTTATATCTGGTAGGATATTACCTATCTCATTGACATATAAAATGAAAAGGATTGGGCCCAGTACCAAGCCCTGTGGTACACCTAGATCAATTTGAATTTGTGATGAGAGTACAGATCGGACTGAATCTTCTTTCTGGTGATTAACTGACACATATTGAAGCCTTGCTTTAACAAATGATTCTATCTAGTCCAGACAAAAACCCCTAATACCATAATTAAAAAGTTGAGAAAGTAATATATTGTGGTCAACACAGTCAAAAGCACGGCTCAGGTCACAAAAAACACCTATAGGACAGCCCTTATTATCTATAAAGATGACTAAATCACCATAAAGCTTATAAAGTGCAGTACTTGTTGACTTTCCGGATCTGAAACCATGTTGTCTATTCGTCAGTATATTGAGGTTATTCAAATACTTGAGTAACCTATCCAAGAAGCAATACTCAAAAACCTTAGAGAAGCTAGGACTCAGAGTACTCAGAGAGGAGTCAGAGTACGGCAACTGTCTGCAGCTTCCGGTATTAGCCAACTTAACGTTTTCAGAATTTTACATAAACACAAGTTCTATCCGTACAAAAAAAAAATTAATTCATGAATTTAAAGATGATGATTGGGGTCGAATGCAAGAGTTTTGCGAAATTATGGCCGAGCGTATCAACAATAACCAAAATTTCTTGTACAACGTTTACTTTTCTGACGAATGCACTTTTTCACCTAATGAAGAGGTTAACCGGCATCATTTTAAAATTTGGAGCGATACAAATCCTCATGTATTTCGAGAAGCTCACACTCAACATCCGGAAAAGCTAAACGTTTGGGTAGGAATTTTGGGAGAACACCTAATTGGACCTCTGTCTATTCATGGGAATTTAAGTGGCGAAATTTATCTTGAAAGGCTGAAAAATGCTATTGATACGTTAATAACTGAACAATTAGAACACGATCCTTAACTACTTGACTAACAATATAATTTACAACAAGACAGAGCTCCTCTTCACTACGCCGTACCAGATCGCCAATACCTCAATTTGCAGTGTCCCGGTCGTTGGATTGGAAAAAGAGGTCCTGTGGTGTGGCCTGCCCAATTTTTGGGGACATCTTAAGTCCAAGATTTTTGTGACTCAGCCTGAAAATTTGGACGAACTACGCCAACGAATTATGAATGAGTGTCGTCAAATAACTCCAATTATACTGAACCATCTTAGAGACGGTTTTCGGTCAAGATTGTATTATTGTATGGAAGTCAATGGAGGACAATTAGAACATTTGATTAAAACACGTAGATTTGATTTTTTCAATTGTAAGCATGATAAAACAATTCAATTCTTTGAATAATGTGATATTTTTGTAGATTGTTTGAGTTCAATAAACATGGACTGGTACATTGTAAAAATAACCAAAATATTCAAAATGGCTCATTTGAGCTACAAATTTGATTTTTGGCGAAAATGGTTCATTCAACTCGTCTCCCCTATTCAATTTTGAGGAGTTGAAGTGCCCCTACTAGGGGGTTATTCGTTCAATCCTCAAATATATGCTAAAACGCCCCAAAACTCCCAAACAAAATCATTCGACGTGTTTCGGGAAATTTTTCCACTCACTATGGGATAAGAAATATACGGGGTGGCTCGTCTGAGATGGAACACCCTGTATATCCGGACGTGGAATGAGCTATATTTCTCATTGCACTTCTTTGGAGACCTTAATTCAATGGACCTTTACATTTACGGAAAATAAATGACAAAACTCGTTTAAATCGATAGTTGTTAGTCTGAAAAGTCCATTTAACAAATAGTTCCATCATTTTTCTTTCATTTTAAAAACTATCACATTTGAAAGTGTGCCGCTGACGTCACGTTCATCGGAAATATCTCCCACCATAATCCACGTTCCGAAACAGGCAATGCCGTTCTCCTTAAAAATATAACTTCTAGCATGATATAAGCCGTAGAGAAATAATCAATACATTGTCACTTGATCAACTCATAGATAAAAATCCACATATTAGCTATATTTTATTGTATTTGTAACTTTCAAATTTTCTGAACAGGCCATCCTTTTGATGAAGAACGAGCTTTGACAACACAGCAAATCGTAATGGCAGTTCTCAACTGTCAAAAGTTATATGAAGATGTGAGGTTAATGTTTATTTTATTTACATTCAACAATGAACATTCAACTGATAAATTCGATAATAGTGTAGTGAGGTGTTATCATAAACAATTTGGTGTGAATTGATATGTGTTTTTGTGTATTGAAAATATGGAACAAGGCTTCGTGAAGGGAAGTTCGGATAATTTACCGAGGTACAAAGCTCCTTTTCGTCATGTTCAGTTATTGCAGGAATACAGGTACTGGAGATACAGGAATTAATAACAAATTTTAGAACACAAACAACAAAAGCTCTCAAAACTCAGAAAATCGCATTAACCTCAAAAAATAAATCAAGGTAGTGTTCGTTGAAGTTTAGATCTGATGGAACTGCTTCACTTGTATCAAATGGGTAGGCAAATGAGAGACAGAGACAAACTATTCTTATTGATCGCACCGTGAAACAGACGAAATAACCCATCTGGTATCAATGACAACTGTCATATGACACATTATATTTGAATGAGAATTTGGTGCACAACTTTAACAACGTTGCCAAGTTTAGTTCTGATGAACGTGACGTCACGAAACCACTTTTCTTCTGATTATAGATAAACTAGCGGTCAGAAAAAAGAAATAAAAAATCCCGAGTGATATTAGCTTATTTACTATCTAATTTCAGTGTTACCTCATATCTCTTGGAAAGGTCCATTGACAGAAATTAACAACGCTGACAATACAGTGTTTGGCATGTATGATGCGTTTCCATGGTTACTCTCAAATTTTTTCAATGATGATTTGTTTTAATTCGGTCTCTGTCGGATCTGGTGAAAAACGTCAAAAAATAATACGGACGATAAACAAACCTAGCAGTTTTCGTAAACAAAATGCGCAGTTTGACTATACTGAATTGTATACGTAAAAAAATCGGAACATGTAGGTCATGATCGTCCAATTTTCCGTTAACAACAGTCATACTCAACTGTCAAAATCAAAATAAAACAAACTTTTGTGGAAGACATGAGTTCTAGTTAATAATAACAAGATACGTACTGGTCAAAAAGAAAACCCATATTTTCAATATGTCAAGGATAGAGAACGAAAATTTAACTCCTACCAAAAAGCCATGACAATGTCAAAAATGGCAAGGAATGACTTACTGCCAAGTACTTGAATCCAGCAAACGCTACGGAAATTATTACAGTAGATGGACTGGAGACTGAAAAATAAAGTGAATTATTTTTTCGAAAATTTTTCATGTCATATTTTTAACAACTATCGAAAAAAAATTAAACCCCTTTCTGTGGGCATTTTACTCAATGCTTCAATCAACTCTAAACATGAAAATTACCATGAATGAAGCCTATTACAAGTTAATAGCGCTTTTAAAAAGTTATTCGGAAGGCTTTATTAGCACAAAATCTAAAATTTTGACTGCCAAATATATTCAAGGTTCAACCAAACCTCAATCCAGGCAAATTTTGAGAAATGTCATCAAGCACCAGAAAAAACGTAATAAGTAACACGGAATGTATCAACTGTTAACATCCCCAGCAAGCGACAAGTCTCGGCTTCGCCTCGGCTCGTACTCTCTCACCTCGAATATTAACACGTCTTTACATTCCTTGTTACTATAACAGTAAAACTGCTGGTATTCAATAATACCATTCCCAGTTAACACAAACATCTAGGAGATGTTGCTTTCTTGATTATTTTGGTAACAAAATGAGTTGCATTTAGACGTCATTGTTACCACTTAGTGATGCCAATTGTTATGAATTGTTCACAATTCTCTTCTCATTTGTGTCACTTTGAGCATAAAATGTGAATAAAATTGCGAAGCACATTAACATGAATTATGGTTTAATTGCGATTTTGTCGGTATAAAAGGAATTATGTTGGTAACAAAATTGATCGTGAAATCACCATCACGGCACAAAATGGCCGTTTGTCGAGTCGAGTCGAGTCGAGTCAAGTAGAATTTGTATTTGGTTGACGCCATTCTTAAAATATTCTATAGGTACTTCTGATAGTGTGTAGTGTTCTGTTTGCTTCTTTTTATTTCAATAGTTGAATCAAATGTATTTATTAACAATTCCCAATTATTATTTCTACCAAGAACTGTATCTCTTCAAGGACCGGAACGGTGAGTAGAAACTTAGGGAAAGGTAAATTCAGTGATTTACAGAATTTAGCATTTTCAGGATAGGTACCTACTGATTTCGCCGCGAAGAAAATGCTGTCCAGAGGATTGGAGTTCTGTAAATGTTTTTTTTTTCATGATTCAGATATATTGTGATAATTATTTTGTTTGTGAGAAGTATATACTACGGAATCAACTCACGCATTTGTTTTCTAGCATTCCAATCCAAATGAACAGTAATTCATTAGTAAGAATAATAATATTGGGGTATAATTTCTATTTATGTTAAAACATGGTGAGCTTAGTTTAATTCTTGACATAGAGGTGAATCAGAAAGTGAAGCGCATTTTTAAACAAGTACCAGTCCATTCAATTTCACATTGTTACATCGAAAGGGTCTCAATGTGCATTCGATTCCGAAGTATAAATGGAATGTCACATTGGGCTAATTTCGAGTCACATTTTGCATCACATTTTGATGTCTCGACATGACCAACGGGGCACCGAATAGATGTTTATGCGAAAATAATGGAAGTCACTTTGCGATTCACTGGTGTGATCTGAAACATGAATGTGAATCCCACTACCATCTCTGAGACCATTCTGTGTTGACTGGGATTATGTAAGTACTCGTATTTGCGAAAAGACAACTCTGGCTAACAAAAGACACTGAACGTCTTTTTGTACCTGTCCGAAGCTATTCCACGAAATGCGCGATGATGAACGGAAAGCAGCAACGGGAAAAACGGGAAAAAACTCCGGCTTTTATTAATTCCCAGCTCGATTTTTCACAAACGCGCTGCATTGTCAGTAGACTGGAAAATAAATTCGACAGGCTCGATATATTTTTAATGCGCCCATTGATTTCTGACATCGCTAATACATTAATGCCCAAAAGCTTATTTTTTATACTGTAATTTGGAATTTCTGCGAAGGTTTTTCGGCTGAGCGTTATTACATTTGTTCTGTTCGTCTCTCCAGCAGCGTCCGGATGGGGATTGTTTTTATTTCTCCCGCCGCTGCTTGCCTTATTCGCAGGTTTCTTAATAACCTCCTGAGGATCATTATAAAACCATGGGGCTGTTATAAACCTGTATGTCATTGAAAAAATCCATTTGGCATCAAAATATCTTTTTTTGAATGAAATTAGGTTAGAAAATATTCCATAAATCACTACAGCCAAAACGGACTTAAATCAATCTAATTCTTCAGTTGCGAAACATAGGGCGACTATTTTACAAGCAAAAATTTAATGATGGCGTCCTGGCAGTGATATATGAAGAATATATAGGTATTCAACAACGTAAAATGTCGAATATCATCTGCGAATGAATTTTTTTTGACAAAATGACATCATTTAGGTGGTAAATCTGCAACGCGCCCCAATAACAACGCGAAATTAAGAAAATAAACAAAATACCACATAAAATTAAAAAATTATTTTGACTATCTTTCCCGGAATGATTTGTACTATATTTAAATACAAATGAATACCAATAATTGTGTATTTCCTTTCCATCATACACACCAAATTGCAACAAACATGAATTGAAATTAGGCTCTCTTTACTTGTTCCCTCTGGTTGTAATAAAATATGGCTACCCTACATTTATTCTATTTAGCTGCACATATTGCCGTCATAAAGTCGTTTCTCCTCAAAATAAACCATTTTAAAATCATTTCATCCTAAAAACGTACGTTTGGTATTATTTAATACAATTTCCAAAATATTTCAACTGTCAATTGTCAAACCCGCCTGACATTCGTCTTTTCGTGATCGACGTGGTCAGTATACTTAGTGTCCATACTCCCGTGATGAGTATTTGGTGTCTTAAGTCTTGTGAAACGTTTAATTACTATTTATTTTTTCCAGTTATCTTTACCAAATGTGATTTTTTTATTACCGGTTAGGGGGAGGTACTAGCATTTAAGTAGAAATGGTTTTATGCTTTGATTTTATAGCGGTTCTCGAGAGTACATCTCAGAACCATTGCATGGACATGAGGAGTGCTATAAAACCATCACAAAACTAAGTTTCTATGTGGATTATTTAAATACCAAAAAGATTTATCGTGTGTGTGTATAAGCCATTGTAAAACCATCATAAAAACAAATAAACTTAAATGCTGAATGGTTTTATCTTATAGCATTCAGGAGTGTTTTGAAACTGATTCATAAATCTGTTTGCTCTGGTAGCGTATTAGGAATAATATATGACCTGCATAAATCAAATTGGGCATTACCTAACCTTCATAAAACTTTCATAAAACTAGGATAAATCCAAATAACATTTAAATTGTTACTTGGGGATTTTAGACATAGAACATTCATAAATTAATTGAATAACTATCAACACAATATTACAATGTTTGCTGATGAGACACGATATCTATACCGGGTGAGAATGTTGAGCAACTAATCACAAATCCGAACGAATCATCTATCAGTTCAGCACCTGGTGCCAAAGAAATAAGCTAAATACGTCAAAGTGTGAAATTTCACTTCAGATGAAATATTTCAGATGGTCCATGCAGACAGTATGATCATAAAACTTCTGAAGAATATAAAATTGAAGTTACCTACCTAAAAGACAATTTGAAATGGGAAAAGCAAGTGGACCATATTAGTCCAAACTTGAATGAAGCATATTACGCCATAAAGCAGTTGAAATCAAGTTTGGATATACCTGACTCACTTAACATATATTATGCCATGGTATTTTACCATCTAAGTTCAAATATAATGGCCTGGGGCAGGGCAAGGGATTCTTCCAGAGTTTTCTAAGCGCAGAAACGTGTCCTAGGGCTAATCTTCAATATGGACGAGATAGCTGCCGGCCAGTTTTTATATTTGAAAAATATTGACAACCTTTTCCATCTTCTTCCTCAAATGTATCATGTTTGGCAAATCCCAAAATTTTATAAGAAGACTGCCACAGAACGCAGTCACAATACAAGAAATGGTGATTCTTTTTAGAATGCCATTACTTGCTTCAACAAGTTACCATATGTAGTCAAAAGAATCAGAAGTGATGAAACATTCCATGATTTGAAAAAGATTCTTGTAGAGAAATGCTACTATAGTTACCAAGATATCCTAACTGACAATCTCACAAATATCTTCAACCAAAGTGTTCTCAATTTTCTTTAGGGTCAATTTTGTGAATTTTTATAAAATGCTCCTATACATTTTATGTATGTGAGTTTATATGTGTATTTGTATATATCTATATGAATATAAATGAGGATGGATTTAGCGACGGGCAATACATGAAAATATAAATAGAAAAGTTATTGGGTATAACCCTCAAAATGTTGTGCAACCATAGACACGTGTTTTGAGCTTGAGCTCTCGTCAGTACGGTAAAATCAAGTGCGAAGATGCACAACACTCGGCTGTAGAAATAGAAACAAATAAATATAGATCGGTAAAAATTATCATTTTTATTTTATTTAAATTTTCTCAAAACTGACTTACCAAGTGTCATTATCATAATTATTATTTATACAGACAACGCTAGCTTCAGGATTGAGTGAGACTTATTTATTATTTCATTCCGCACTAAGACTAGTGTTTTTTGAGTAAAATCAATTTGTACGAAATATTGCACACTAGTGCAAAATACGTTATTTTCTGTTTTAGTTAACAGTTCGAAGTGATACGTATTTCAAGGAGGGTGAATGCCAGAGATTGACCAAGCCATATTATTTTTCTTTGTAGATACTTTTTCATTTGAATATCATTTTTGAAAATATGATCAATAATACATGTTATTTATTTGAAGTTACTTACTTCACATATTGAGTAAATAATTATATGGGAGTATTTTTTAAAATTTAATAAGAAAATGATATTTGTTCACTTTGTCCACTCAGTTGACCGAAATTATTTAGTCATTGACCTCAAAAAGGAGTTGCAAAACAGTATTAGACTAACTTTCTAAAATGTTACTTAGTTATAGGTATGCATTATTTTTCCATTTTATTTTGATTTTTTTTGTATTTTTCATATGCACTTTTTAAGAGTTCCAAGTTGATGATGAAAGAGAATTATGTATGAATAATAGAAGAAACAATTCAAAACTGTCTTCACTGCCTTAAGAATGCATGAAAAAACACCTAAACCTTTTTTCAGACAAATAAAATAACCTCATTAGTTAAAATTATTTTTTGGCTAAAATTGCAAGAAAATAAAGTAACGAATTATCTTATTCTAAAAATGTCTCTTGTAACCAAATACACAAAAAACTAAAGACATACAGTTCAACCAATTATGTTTTTCTACGGAAAAACCTCTATCTGCTGAATGGAAAATCTATTCATCAGAATTTGATTCTGATTTCCTAAATTTACAGAATATATTTTCAAATTATCACTAAATGATCACTATTTATAAGAGCCAGTATTTTTTGAATTTTTTTTCCTACCAAGTCGCAAACGAAAGACATTTCTCTTAAAAAATCATGAAAAACTTAAATTTGCTATTATTAATTCAAGAACGAGGGACTTTTGGTAAGAAAATTTCACACCAAAATATTTAACAAATAAGCAAATTGTCATTACCGTCAACCAATTGCACCCCTACGAGCTAAGGAAGACGCAGCCCTTACCTTTCAACGTGTGATGCCATGCACGAGACCGATGACCATGCGAAGCTTTGAACCCTCGACCCTTCGGTCCAAAGGCGATCGTTCTACCAGCACGGCCACCATTACTCAATAATTTGTTAACGTTATCTAAGTCGTCTATGCAATATGAAAACTCATGATGACATAATAGATAAGTTGTTTTATGCTCTTCAGTATCAAATATTTGTTATATTTTTGAATTTATTCATTTTGTCTACCGCCTTTGGAATTGTTTGACTTTCATTCATAGTCAGTTTCATGGGTTTAATCTATATTATTTGATCAATTTTATTTGAGTTTTAACCATTAAATTTTGTTTTGTCCTCCAGATTTGTTATCTTTGATAATCTAGTATATTTGAAAAGTGAATACAAAAAGTCCATCTCTGCATTATAGACCATCAAATAATGATAGATATTAGTGACTGACTCTCTTTTTCTGAGATTTTGACCACTGAAAATTATGTCAGTGTTGAACTCAAAAAATTAAAATTTAGCTATCGGACTAGTGCTAGGAATATGTAAGAATAATTTTGCGTTTGCAGAAAAAATTGTTTTTTTAATCTCTCTTATGGCATTCTGACAAAATAACATATTATATAACAATTTAATAGTGAAAAACGAAAGCCATAAGACTTGGATGTACTGACAGGGTTGAAATAAGGGTGCGATCTTGTAAAAAGATACTCGACTGCTGACGCATTTTCTCGCTTATGGCAATCGACAGAATGAAATTTGATATCATTAGGAACCCGAAAAAAAAAAATCCCATTATCTGACGGTATTTTATACACAAGTGTATTCAGCGATTCGAATTCATCCTGCTGAGTAATAAGTACTGATGATCAAACTAATATATGCTGTTTTTTGCCACAAAACATAAAACATCAGATTCTCAATATAACTTTATTTCATTCAATTATCCTAAAGAAAACTAGGATGTGCATGTAGTAAAGCATTGATCTATCAAATAGCAACATTCCATTCCTTCGATTTCCAGATACAACAAGAGAAATGGGAAGAGATAGAAAGGGAGATATCGACAGAGAGAAATGATCAACCTTGAACTCCAAATAACCCACAAATCGAACAAATCCCCTAATCAGACCCCCCATCCATTCGAGCAGCCCTTCTTTCCCAACAGAAGTGCTTGAAAAGACTCGGATATACTAATTTCCAGGCCGATATCACTCTCTCCAGAAAATAGGAAAAACTTTCATCACACCGCTTCGACAAAACCACCATCCCCGGGGAATATTGAAAATTTGCAGAGGGATATAAGCAAAGGAGAATATTAAATTGAATTCGTACGGAATGGAAGGAACGGGAAAATGCTCAGGTGGTTCGATAAAGAATAAAACAGGTGAAATGCGTGTGAGAGATGCTTGTCTTGTTTGCGAGGAAATATTTGTTTGTTCTATTGGGTTTTCCAGTACGAGACGGAGACAATTCCTCCCCTGGGAAGTGGGGGATGTGCTGAAAGTACGACAATTCGATATATCGCGTTTGTTTGTGTATGATCTGGAAAATGGCGGAACTTGAACAAACAACGGGACAATCAAGATTTGCGAATCCATCTGAAATTCTCAGATTCTTTCAGATGGTGAATCACGATTTCTCCGAAATGTAGCAATAAATTGTAAACGTCTCTGGAAAAACAAATATTGGATTCATTGCTACACAAATTATTTAAATTAAATTGATATTAGCAGACGGAAAGATTAAAATACCCTAATAGCACCATGAAGTCCGATGGTAATCCATAGGACATCCTCTCAGGACGTTCGGGACGTCCTTAGGACGTGCAGAATTGGTACCGCGGACGTCCATTGGACATCCGTGGGAAGTACCAATGTTTCGGCTTCTCACCAAAATTGGACGTTCTATAAGGATATCCAGTGCACATCCATCTGGGATGTTAATTGGACGTCCCCGAATTACATCAATCAAAAGTAAATTTGGGATGTCCTTAGAACGAGCAGTATTGGTACCGCGGACGTCCATTGGACATCCGTGGGAAGTACAAATGTTTCGACTTCTCACCAAAATTTGACGTTCTGTAAGGATATTCAATCGACATCGACCTGGGAAGTTCATTGGACGTCCCCGAATAACATCAATCGAAAGTACATCTCGGACGTCCTTAGAATGTGCAGAATTATCAGATGTGTTTGTTCGTACATCTCTTTCAGGGCTGAGATTATGATATTGTTGTGGATTCTTGGAGATATTAATTTGGATGGAACCAGATGCACTTACTGTAAGCTCAGCACTCTATCAGAGTCATTCAATTCGGTTTTGGAAACATCAGGATACATCTGAATCAGTCGAGACTTCTCTTTTTAAAGCTTCTGACAATCGTTTAGCGATTCTATTGCGCTGGCGTTTTGATATATTTCGTTTTCGTTAGTACATGTTTAAAAGATACACACAACTCTATTTACGGAAACACCTTTTTTAAAACAGTGTTGAATAGGTTAGAAATAAGTATTGAATAGTAGAACAAAACTTTTATTTTCATTTAAAGATATAACTATTCATGCACAACCTCTAAGAGTCTAAAAAATTCTTTTGTTTTCATACCGGCCACTAAAGAAGAAGTGGAGGAAGTTATCGCTAACTTACCTAATAAAAAATCCACTGGATTAGACGAAATCCCGGTTGATATTATAAAAAAGTGTGCTTGTAAAATATCACGATATCTTGCCGACATTATAAATCTATCAGTGAATTCAGGCACTTTTCCTAGCGTTCTGAAATCAGCTGCCATCATTCCCATATTCAAAAAGGGCGATGCGAGCAACATAGAAAATTACCGCCCAATTGCCCTCCTGAGCATTTTTTCCAAAATCATTGAGAAACTCATTTGCAAGAGAATCATAGATTTCTTCACAAGGCATAAAGTACTTACTGACTGCCAACATGGCTTCCGCCCCGGTCTATCTACAGAAACAGCCATAACAGATTTCGTTCAACACATCAACGACCTAATGGATAAAAATGAACATGTAATTGTTATATCGTTCGACCTAACACGTGCATTCGACACGGTTAGTCGTAACTTCGTTTCGAAGAAAATCAACTACCTGGGTCTACGTGGCCCTGTGAATGAGTGGATAACGTCCTTTCTTGAAAACAGGAAAATCATTGTGCGAATCGGTGAAACCAGATCAAAGGAATACGATTTAGACCTCGGAACACCACAGGGAAGTGTCCTAGGTCCCTTGATTTTTCTAACCTATGTTAATGACTTGCCTCATTACATAAAGAATGGTAGAGTCTTCATGTATGCCGATGACACCTCTATTGTGGTATCTGATCCTGACCGCCAAAAGCTACAGCAAAAAGTAGACTCAGTTCTTAAAGAGTTTGCAGACTACTGCATGCGCAATACTCTTATAATAAATCATAATAAAACAGTGATTATCGAATTCCACACAAAACATAGAATACCTTTCAATTTCACTTTTGAAATCAATAATAATATTGTTAGCAACTCCACTTCATCTAAATTCTTAGGGACGCTAATCGACTGCAACCTAACATGGGAAGAACAAATACAAATAGTTTGTAAAAAACTGAACAAAAGCTTTTATATACTGGTAACACTGAAAAATATTTTGAACACAGACTCACTATTACAGGTTTACTACGCATTTGTATACTCTACAATTTCATATAACATTATAGTGTGGGGTCAGGCATCGAATATTACAAGGATATTTGTTGCACAAAAACGCATTATAAGGCTCATTTTCAACATCAGTAGTCGCCAATCATGCAGACAGGTCTTCAAAACAAAAAGGATCCTCACGGTAACATCCATTTATTTGATGAAACTGTTAACATATATTTTCAATAATAAACATTCATACCCCATTAACAGTGATTCACACTCATACAATACCCGAAATAAAAATAATTTAAAACTGAACAAGCCCAAACACTCCTATTACAAAAAATCTCCCATTAATGCAGGCTGCCGTTTCTTCAACTGTCTGCCAAAAGAAATAAGAAACGCGGTATCCCCGGTTATTTTTAAGACTAGACTTAAGGAGCTCCTAGTGAGAGAATATTTTTATACCATTGAGGAATTCGAATCCTACTTTTCAATTTTGAAATAAATTCGAGGTATTTTACATTTCATGTCAGTTATCATTGTAATTCTGTATTCCGTCTTGTATGTCTTTTGAAACACTGTTCTTCACTATTTTTAAATTTTAAATTGTAAATTGACTTATCCTATCTATTGTTATCGATAGTTGAAAGGATTAATGAAAATTTTATTTTATTTATTTTTATTTATACTGAATGAGCACAATATAACTTTCACAACAGTCACTAAACTAACTAATCACCATACCAGGACAACCGCAAAGAAAACCCTTTCGAAGACATGCCGAATACATGCCAACCAGGACAACCTAGAAAATTCTACAAAATATATTCGAACCAGGACATCCCAAGGAAGTCCTCGCAGGGAGATATTCTAAGATTAACCAATTGGGACGTCCAATATTCATTCATGCGGGATGTTCCTGAATGTCCCGTACCAGGACAACCATGGGACGTCCTTTCAAAGATATGCCAGAATACCTACTAACAAGGACGTCCGATGGATATCCTAGGAAACATTACAAAATATATCCGACCCAGGACATCCCAAAGACGTCCTCGGAGAGACGTTTTATACGATGTACCGATTGGGACATCCATAGGAATTCTTTGGGGAAATTCATGAAAATGCACCGAATAGGACGTTCCAAGGACAATGATTTTAAGTCCCGGACATTCGGACATGATTTGTACCAAATAAGGACGTCCCTGGGATATGGTGTGCTATTAGGGTAAGAACCGAATTTTAAAATGTGGATCAACCGGGATTTGAACCAGACATCTTTTGGTTTCCGGCCAAGCGCGTTTGACCACTATGCCGTTGGTTTTCTTTCAGAAACTGGTAATCCACATTTCAAATTGAGCTCTGTGTCAGTATGCGATGATGATGGTTAATTTGATGATTGAAAGAAACTTTCTCACATGAGAGCCTAATAAAGTTTTTTTGATGAAGCAACTTGTGTCAATTTTACGTATATAATTATTGAACGACTTTACATCCAATATTTTAAGAGTGTATGACTCGGTCAAGTAGGTGAATATAAATGATGATGATGAAAGTAGTAGTTTACGTCTGTTATTGGATTTAAAATCGGAAATGATTTTATAGCATAGCAGACGGAAAGATGAATATCAGAACTGATTGAACAACAAGTGGATAAACCGAGATTCGAACCCGGGATATCTTGGTTTCCAGCCAAGTGCGTAGAGCCGCAACGCATCATTTCCCACATAAAAAACAATGTTCCCAAAGTAGCACCTTTCGACTACCAACGAAGATGTCAAAAAAGTGGAACAAAAAATAAACAACGAACAGTCGTTACCGACCGATGATGAACCCTTTACTCCCATAAACACCTAACTATGTAGGCTTATTATGGCAAGAACCTGTCAGAAAACAACCACTCCCCTGGCTAAGACCACGACGGGTATTGAATTAAATCTTACAGCTACTTGTGCAACGTTCCTCAAAACATCAGAGGACGCAATTGCAAGTGCCCTCTATGACCAACCAGCAGAATTATGTTTTTATTTGGACGGGGTGACCACCTGCAGACTAGTTTCGAGGTTGTTGCCTCTCATCAGTGCAAGGGCAGGTCAACACAGACAGCACTGAAGCCATCTGTTCCTCGTCCAAACCAATACACACTCCGCTGATTAGTCAATTCAGGTTCACGAGATGGAAGCAATTTCTAGGCCGCTCCACCTAGCGAGCAGAGGAAGACACTCCGAATCTCCGGGTTGAGAGATTTAATCGAAGAAGACAAAAATCTTTGGGAGATCGTTTGCTAACGAACAGTTCGTTAGCAAACGTTAGCAATCGTTTGCTAACGAACAGTTCGTTAGCAAATGATCTCCCAAAGATTTTTGTCTTTTTCAAAAAATAAACAGTCAATCAAAATATTTGTGTCGGTTTGTATAAGAGGCTTAGGATTGGCCCAACTAGAGATGGGCGGTTTGATTGAGACTTCAAAATGAGTTTTCACTTTTGTTGAACTCAAGTTTCTTTCCCCTAATGTGTAGGTGTTTTCTAGTGCCGCAGTGTCCGGTTAGTAAGCCGTGTGCGTGTCTTTGGTTGAGGGTGTCAGCCACCAATGTTTGGCTCAGATGGCCCACCATGGCTGTGCATTGTGTCGATACCCTTCGATTCCGTACCAATATGTTTGGTGTTTTGATTTCTTCTATTCATTGATTTGGTTTTCTCATCCGGTTTTGCTAATTCCAGATGCTGCTTTTGGGCCTGTAAATGGTGATTCATATGCTTGTTTTGCAGGTTGGTCTACTTTTCCATTGCCTTCAATGCCCCTATTCCCGGGCACTCACATAAAAGTTTTAATAGTTAATTGAGGCTCTGAAGGCATTTCTAAATTTTTTTGACTTCATCTGTATTGCTTACAGAGCTTTTATTGCGCTCTGGCTCTCAGAGAGAAAATAGATGTGTTTTCTATCATACCCACTGTCTAGATTAATTTGTATGCATGTGCTTATGTCACGGATCTCAGCTTGGGATGCTGTAGAGCCAAGTGGGACTATGAAGTTCCTTTTTGACCTCCCTCCATACATTCTTGCTCCTGTTCCTACATCTATTTTTGAACCATCTGTATATCAGATTATGTTTTCAAGATTCATTCCACTTGAGCTGTAGTCGGAATGGTTTTCCTTATGAGTATCGGTGTAGCAAATAGTCTGATATCATTTCCAGTTCGGTATTGTTGACTTCGTGGATGATTTTGGTGTGCCCAGTTTGTGTTGGGTTCTCTAATTACCAGTCTGGTTAAGTCTGTATTCACTCAACCTCGCCTCTCCAATGACTGTGACTTCTAAAAGTGCAAGGTTTGGGATGATTTTCATAGCAGCGGCTGGAGTGCGATTCATAGCACTCACAATACATAGACAGGCTAGTCTCTGTATTTTACCAATTTTGGTTTTCGACATTCTGTGTTCCATTTTGGGCCACCACAATAGTGAGCCATATGTGATTCTGGGTTTTGTGATCGTGGTGTGAAACCTTTGCATGACTTTCGGTTTCAGTCCCCTAGTTTTCCAAGAAGCTCTTGCGATGATTTTGTTTTGTTGACTGCATCTTGCAGGTTTCACGTTAGTGTCTCATTTAAGAATAGTCCTAAATATTTGACATGTTCAGCAGCGGTTATTTGGGCATACTTTTCCTTCATGAGGACTACTATGTCGACCGCATAACCTTTTTATTCAAATTTTCCAGAAGTTCGTCTACTACCGTGTCCTAGAGTAGGGGGGCATAGAATCCTTCCTTGTGAGGTTCCTCTGGAAATTTCCAACTTCGCGGAGTTTTAAACATGCTGGTATGGGCCTGTTGATTTTGCAGTATTGATAGTATCCACCTGCAGGTGGTCAACACTTCTCCTCCTGGCCGCTGAGACCTTACATTCGAAAGATGTATTGTCATAGGCTCCTTCGACATCTAAAAAACTGCATTGTGCTATCTCTTTTTTCGCCAGACTGTCTTCCAGCCTTGACACCAATTGGTGCAGAGCCGTCTCCTGTTGAAAAGTCATAATGGTTTACATGTTGAGGCCGGTCTGTAAGAGCTACCTCCCATATATCCCTGTCTATCAGTTTTTCTAGTCTTTTCAGGAAAAAATGATAAGCTTAATGGTCTTCAATCCTTGTCCTCGGCCAGGTTTTGGAATGGAGACCACGTTTACAGATTTCTAGGCTTGTGGTATCCAGCTAGGCTCATCCTGTAAAGTCTGCATAGTTCTGGTGCTAGATTACTGCTGATGTAGGACAGGAAATATTCCATCTGGTCCAGGCGGTTTATATGGGCTATAAGAGTTAATTGCCTATATTATTTTCAGGTATTATACGATCCACTTTGCCACCTCCCAGTCAACCCTGTTAGCCCTGAGTTGAAGGTTAACTGATTTTTTGGTGGGATTCGTGACAATGATAGATCCTGGGAGGTGTGTATTTAGCAGAAGTTCAATTGTTTTTTGAGAGACCTCACTGGATTCATATTTGGGGAGTATGCGGTGGACTCTTGCACTTTCTGAGGTTTGTTCTATGCCCTTACAGAACATTCTTCATGCTTTCCTTCGGTTCTCTCTGATTGTTTTGTAGTATTGTTGTAGTGTTTTGGAATGTTCCTCCCAGTCATCAGTTTTTTCTGCTCCACTGAATAGTTTTCGTTCTTTTATTCCCGAGTTTCATTCATTTGTGGGTTAGTGGTTCCCCTGTGTGTGGGGCTATTATTTAGAGATATTCTGATTTTATGTTAACTGGTTCTGTGATTTTTTTTTCAGAGTCAGTTTATAAGTTATACACATTAAATTAATCATTCGTCTTGAATGGTTCTGCAATATACGAAACACTCAGCAAGTCTGGAGCTGGACTGCAACTTACAAACTGGGTTTGTTAATGACTTTTCCATAAAGCCTGGTTGGGTGTAAGAAAGTATTTACCCGTCTCACACATCAGCAAACGGTAACTCTGCCTTTCGAAAATAAGCAACTTTATTCATATTGTAATTAAATTTCATGTAGGTATTTAATTCTATACTTATTATCAATAAAAGCGATTACAATCATTATTATTTTTAGGTTCTCCCCAAATTGTACCAGAAACCCACCACCGCCCAACACCAACATCACACCATATCATCAAAATATCTGCCGATATTGGGGAAGCTGTAAATGAGGTGATCAAGCTGCTTTATACCAGTTATATATTTCATGATATCGAAATTAGGTCATGAAAAAGTTTTTATCGAGAAAAGTTACGAGCCCTATTGAGTTGTCCAGGTCCCCTCTTGAAACTTTGCGAATTCAGCTGCCACATCGACGTGCAAAAAGCTACTGTGTCGCATTTGTTCGAACTCTGAAGTTCCGCAGAAAAGTATATCGGAGATGACACGTTAATTTCCTGGGAGGCTCAGAAGATGGGATATGTTGTCGCAATATTCAAAAGCAAAATGAAAAAAATTATTTCAATACGATAACAATTCTCACCACCAAAATTAGAACTCAGATACAGCTTTTTTCTGGTTTCCTTTTCCTGCAGTCAGTTTTTTTATATTTCATTTATTAGTTCAGGTCAGTCCTTTGATTTTTGTTCATTTTGTCGTTTTCTCCATTATCAATATGTATAATCTGCCCAATAAACTCTCTGAATACGGCGTGAGAGGAGTTGCACTCTCTTTATTGAGATCCTACCATAACAACAAAAAACATTATGACCGAGATGTATCTGATTTGGAGTTTTTGAAAACAGGAATGCCCCAGTGATCTGTATTGGGTCCGCTTCTTTTCATAATCTACATTTACGACTTTTCTATCATATTCTGCCGATGACAGCACTCTCTTATACTCAAATGAAAATTGTAAAAATCTCATTACAACTATGAAGCTCATGGAGAGTCAAGCTGAGCAAAGGTTCACTGGCAACCTATTGAAGTTGAACAAAGAAAAACCGCAGAGATTGATTTTTCCTGCGGATAATGTAAACAAAAAAGGCGTTACTGTAAAACTCCTATGAATCACACTGGACAATACTCTCAACTGGTGTCATCACGTTGATCAAGTTTGTAAACTATCATCTTGTATATATTAACAATTATTAATATTTTGAATTATATCTTCATGAAAACAAATGAAGCAGGTTAAAGAAATACATGTCGACAAATGAGTTCATTATAATAATAATAATGAATGGTGGTAGTGGTGATGGTGGTGGTGGTGGTGGTGATGATGGTGATGATGTTTTTCTCTTCGACCATCAAAGTAGGACAATATTCGTCATGGAGTTTTCCGCTTCAGGCGAAACAAATATGGTTCGAAAAGAGGAAGAAAAACGGACTGAATATCTAGATGTTTCCTTTGAACTCCGCAGGCTGTACCCAAACCCGTCTGTTGCAATGGTGGAATGATTGACACATTGCTCCCGAATTTGAAGATAATACCGGTTTGCCGTAATATGATAGAAATCCTAACCGAACGAATGCAGAAGGCCCTTGGTTCACTTTGTCTGCTCAGAGCACATGATTCTCGGACCCAATACTCACTTACCCTACAGGCGTGGGGAGTGTATAAATTCAGTTGTAATGTGTGATTTGAATTATTTATATGTGTATATATTTGTATTGTGATATATCATAGTTTTTATATCTTTGTACTTTTTATATATTTCATTTATACTTTTGACCTATCCAGACACCAAGGTGTACTTGTAATCAATGAAGATTATTATTATTGAGGTAAAGGACACCAGGAGGCCCTCCGGATGTGTCGGAGCACCGGAGACAGGGTCGGACTGGTACATTCCCAACGAGAAAAAAATAATAATGAATGTTATTTATTCTACTTGGCGGCATTAAGCAGAGCTATTCTTTCACTCACCCAAGTACAGGTACAAATTTTGAAAAAGTTACATTTGAAATAAATAATCATTTAGCTTCATTCATAATATGGAGATTACAGAAGTACAGGTAACATGCTACTTTCATAATGGTAATGTACAAATTAGTGTGTCCCTGAGTATGGTTTTGAATGAATTTAGAGACAATAATAATTGTTTGATATCGTCGCCAATTGAGTTATACATGATTGCAGCATGGCCCGAAAGGGAACATTCTAAGAAAATAGTAGAGAGATGAGGTATTGTTAGTATTTGACGATTTCTAACATTCATGTGGTAAATCAGATGTTTTGGTATTAATCATCATGAATTTGTGAATGAAGCATACCAAATGAAGATCTCTTTTATGGTGCATTTTCAGCCAGCCAATTTCATTCATGTGTTGTTTGACGTGGGTTCTGTATTGTAGTCCAAATATCATTTTGATATATGAGTTCTAAACTTCTTGTATCCGAGAAGACGTCATAAATTCAAGACAAGGGCCATAGATTACATCACAGTAATTAGGTAATAATAATAATAGGGCGTCACAGAGATTTGCTATTTATCTTTCAGTTCTAATAATGTCTATTCGAGTATTGATTTTTTCATGATACTGTACGGTTTTTTCATGAGCAGAGCAACTTGACTTTTTTTCTCGTGAATTCTCATCTATTTTCATGCCTAAAATTTTCATTTCTTTTTCGAATTTAATAACATGTAGCTCCACCTTCAAAAACATGTTGTCTATTACCTTTCGTCGGTTTTTGTCTTTACGAAAGACAGTAGCGGTTGACTTATTCGGGTTCAGAACCAAGCTATGATTTTTCAATATCTCAATTTCCTGATGTCATTGAGTTCATTATCTAGACGTAAAAGTTGTTCTACTTCAAATGATTGATATAGATTCATATCTTCAGCGTAAGTGTGCATTGACATGTAGTTAAATACCTGTTTGACATCGGAGATACGAATTACAGAAAGTAAAGGACCTAGAATCGACCCCTGAGGAGTTCCATGCAATACATTCAACTCGGTAGATATATCATTATTTATGGAGACACACTGGAGTCTGTTGCCCAGGAAAGATTCAATGACAAGACAGGTATTACGGCTGTAACCTAAATATTTCAGTTCGGTACACGGTTGTACTTGGAAGTAGCTCTCCTTCACCTCTCTGTCACTCTTTCATCCATTGTGCCAGACTGCACTTATTTTCCTCCACCACTGAAAGCAATCCGTGCCGGAGTTTCTTCCACGTTATCAGTCAACACGTATTCCTAACGCCGTCGTCTCGGCCTCAACGAGCTTTACGTGCCACGAAAGTCACTATCTACGGTCCCCCATTGACTGTCGTGCCACCAGGGGGGTGTGAGGAGGGGTGGGAAAGAAATGGTCCACTCGAGCTGGTAGAAAACGCGTATTGGTATACCAAATTCCAATAGATATTGAAAATACTGGAACTGGTTATAGCGGAATAGATGTACACAATAATAATATTCATTCCTTGCAATGATCATTCCACAATGATAGATAGCTTTATTTTCCAAACTATGTAGTTTGTGTTCGTAAATTATTATAATCTTATAACTAATGCTTGATATCAATACCTATTGCCGATGGCTTAGGGAAACTGTTGACCAATAATGATTTTTAAAATTGAATGCCCTGTATGAGAGATTAAATACATTGAGTAAAAAATAGAACAAAACAAAAAACAAAAATATATACCTATATAAAAATTATGAATATTGGTTCAGCAAAGTTCATTGGAAGTTGTTTGAGAAATATTCATCAAGATCATAAAAAACATTTTGATGCAATTTTTTAAGTTCTTTTTTAAACTTATTGAACGAGAAGAGTTTGAAGGAGTACGGGAGATGATTATGAGGCGTCGTTTGGGTAAAAAGTCTTTTTGCAAATATAAAAATGTTGTGTCAATATATTTATTAGTTGGAGCATTATTTATTATTTTGCTTGCCGATATATTTATTTTCTGCCAAACACAATACATTCAAATTTCAAACGTTGCAAATATATTAAAACGTAAATGCCCATAGGTATATTTATAAATTCGATCTATTTTATGTCGTCAAGAGATGGCGCTGCCGACGCGATTCAATACACCCTTCAATTTTTTTAGTTCTAACGTATTTGACTTCGAATAATCCAATGATTATTCCACAAAACTAATGAAAAAGTATTCTGAGAATATTTTCTGGCAGCTGCGATATCATTCGGCGGCTATATTCTCGAGAGTGTAATAAATCGCGTAGGTAGCGCCATCTCCTGATAACATGAAATAGATCGAATTTATAAATATATGGGAATTCACGTTTTTATATATTTGGAACGCTTGAAACGTAAATTTATTGCGTGTGATCAAAAAATAAATATATCGGAAAGCAAAATAAAAAATATTGCCAAAACAAAAAAATATATTGACACAAAATTTTATATATTTACAAATCACTTTTTACCCAAACGGCGCCTCATAGATGATTATAGATTTTTATTCCCGTATACAGGGGTCCATTGCGCGTCGGTTGTATCTGTAATTTGGTAGGATGACTAATTGATTCCTTGTTGGATAATGGTGTCTATCTGCGGGTCGTTCCAGAAAAGTTCTGTGTTTATGAATCAGGAGAGCTACTTTATAGATATACAGATTTGAAAGGGTGAATATTTTGTGGTCTTTAAAATAGTTCCTTCATGAGACCCTGAAGTTGAGACCAAAAAGCGTTCGAATGATAAAAGTCTTATGCGATGAAACTGTCGTACCCCAAAACTCGATACCATATTGCAAAAGACTGTGGAAGTACGCGTAATATACTGTCTTGGCTACTACTTCATTTGTATTAATTTTGATGGTCCGTAAGGCATATATTTTGTATAGTTTGGAATTCAGTTGGCTGATGTGATCTGTCCAAGTTAATTTACCTAGGATACCTAGGAACTTTGTTGCATCTGATGGACCAATATGTTTACGGTCTACTATGAGGCCGATGTCCTGTGTATCGCAATGAAGATTGAAAAATATGCTTTGCGTTTTATCAATATTCAGGGAAAGTTTGTTTGCTAAAAACCAGTCATAAAAATCATTCATTATGTTTTTTGCCGCGATACTCAGATGTTGTTCGTTTGCACGAATTATTATACAAGTGTCATCTGCGAAAAGAGAGAATGATACAGAAGGAAATTTGCAAACAATATCGTTAATGTAGATCAGAAATAGTGTGGGACCAAGGATGGACCCTTGTGGTACACCTGAGTACATAGTACTCGGTTCCGAATGGTAATAAGTTAATGTTGAATCCTGTCTATCTTCGATTTTTACCTGTATTTTTCTATGAATAAGATATGTTCGAAACCATTTCATTGGTACCCGAATACCATAGTATTCTAGCTTGTCCAACATTATATCATGATCGACGCAATCAAATGCTTTGGATAACTCACAGAAAACTCCTAGTGGATGTTCCTGGGATTCGAGAGCACTGTTTATATTCTGTAACAAATTGAAGGTAGCGTCAGAAGTACTTGATTTTTTTCGGAAGCCAAATTGGGAATCTGTCAGTATTTGTTGATATCCTAAATAATTTGTTATTTGCCGATTAACTATCCACTCTGAGAGTTTTGAAAAGCACAGATATACCTCTGTAGTTATTGGTGTCGAGTGCATTGCCTTTTTTAAAGATGGGGATGACCACTAATGTTTTGTATATTCTGGGAAAAACTCCGGTAGATAAGGATAGATTGAATAAATGCGCTAGAGGTGCCTCTAACCTATTTGCTTGGTTTTTTATGAATGTCATCGGTATGCCGTCGATTCCTGTTGATGATTTGGGTTTTTGGGCATTGACACATTCTATGATGCATTTTCAATTAGCGTTCCTTTTTTATTTATAACTATGTTGTCATGCTTGTGAAATTTCTTTCTGGTAAAATGGTCGACTACCTCCCATGTAGTTCTCGATTTGTTTTGTGAGGAACTAATCATATTACTGTAATAAATGGCCTTATTGTGTTCAATGATTTTTTTCAATATTTGTGTGTATTCATTTATGTAATTGAGTATCAGTAAATTCCTAGTGTATTTTTTTAGTTGTGACAGAAAGCGTTTATTTTTACATGAGTTTTTGATTCCCGAAGTTATCCAACCCTTGAAGGATTTTTGTTATTGAGAGACTTTTTTTTAAGGGAAATGCTTTGGAGAAGCTTGAGCTGACTAGGCTGTGGAACATTTCATATGCCTCATTTGCGTCCATTATGCTGTAAAGTGGTTCGAGTTCAATGGAACCAAAAAGTTCAGAGAATTTGTTAAAGTTTGCTTCACTATAAGATCTCATCATTTTGAAGGTGAGTTCAACAGGGGACCTATGGTCCTGTGATAAGTTCACAAACTGCGCGCTATAATCAGAAAGTCCTATATCAACGACTGAGGTATTAAAGGGTTTCTGTGATTTTATAAGGATATTGTCTATTGTGGTTGATGAAATTGTTGTTTTTCTTGTTAGTTCTGTTATGGTTATAGTGAGATCTAGCATTTCTAAAACCTCTTGACATAGGAATCAGTTTGAACATGAAACACACACTACATGAATTACTAACATAGATAAATGAAAATGTTTGAATACACAATACATAAATCACTAACATAGATTCATATATAAGATTATAAGTAGATCAAGAAATAAATGAATTCCGAAAATATAGAAGTAGCCCTCCAAGTTTTGAAACAACGTTGTGCAATGTTATAGTTTTATAAAATTTACATTTTTTTGTTGGATATTTGTGACATATGGAGTTCGTTTCCAACTCAGACTCAGTAATGGTTAAATATCATGTCAATGTCAAGATCATTTCATGATGGTAATTATTGTTATGAGCTATCAGTAGTAGTAGCAGTACTGGTAGTATTTATTCAACTACTTTTTCATAGAATAGAATGAAATATTTATTTCATGTAAAGAATTGGACATGTATACATTCGTCCTAGATTGATAGAGATATATCACATAAGATAATATGAGGTAAACTACACTTCAGAAGAAGACATAATGGACATAGGTACTAGTTACAAAGGTACATATCAAAATTTAAGGCAAAATTGTATTGAGTATGAACATAGTAAAAAGGAGAAAAAAATTAGTAATACCATTGAAGAAAAGAATTACCTACTCCAGATGTAAAGAGTAGAACTTGTGCTTATCTTTAAATTGTTGTGACAGAGCGCTATACAATTTCATCCCCAGAAATATATGGGAATTCAGTGTGTTTGTAAGTTTGAATGATGGAGGACAAAGATGTTTTTTTTCTTGTGATTTGAGAATGAATATATTTGTGCTGAGTTCTTTGACACGTTTCATTTCCTTTTCATATGAAGAAGGTACTCCAAAATGCAGCGATGTGGTACTGGCAATAAATTTGATTTTTTGAACAATTTCATACAGTGATCATCATATTTGCTGGATGTTATTATTCTAATGGCTTTTCTTTGCGCAATGAATATTTCATGACTGTGACATGTGCTTCCCCGGTTCATCAAGGCATTTGGAGAATAGCAAAATATGCTATTTTCAGATAGTCTTCAGTTGCCTCAAAGCAATGGTTGCTTCCACAAGGCGTATAGATAAATCCTCAATTGAAGAGCAAGACTTAATTCATTGAGTATCAGCCCTAAAAGCTAAAAGTTCTTTAGCCTCCTAAATAAGAAACGTATCTCGCCAGATGGCAGTGCGTGTTCTCCCGATGGAATAAATACAAACTCCGCCTCACTTCTAACTTGGCGATTCTCGAAAGATACAGCTCCGAATTAGATAATTCGGTGCTCCAAGATGGATTTGGTTTATTTTGTGAGTTATGGTCAAAATTACTATTTAGGTGTAAATGAATGCATTTATTTGAATTGATTCGAAAATATAAAATCTGATGTGGAATAATTAAAAATCTGTTATCAGATTTTGACTTTCAAGTTAGCTATTAAAAATAGTTACCCATAAGATCTGATCGCAATTTTCTTGAAAATTATTTTCTCGATTGGAATGTAATTTTTTGTAGGAAAGGTACATAGTTTAGTTTATTCCATATAAAGGGTGAAACAATATAAGACTCCATCACCCGTGAAACATTCAATTCGACCGATGTGAATTAATACAACTGTTAAAAATAAATTAAACAATGTTTTAGCTAGATGTTTTACTCTAATATACCTGAATATTGAGAAAAATTAGATATTTGTTTCTTTTTTTACATTTCTTTCTGTACCTTCAACAACATCAGAAACATTTATCCCTAATTCTCATTCCTCTAGGAAGATGCCCGTTCAAAATTTAAAGTAGAATGCAATTTACATAAAAGCTTTGGAAGCATTATTGATTCCCAGACACAAATGTCTTTGTCTTTTTACATCGAAATTATTTCTCGTATTTATAACTAAATCGCAATATCTTCTTCTGGTTAAGTATATTGTTTTCCTTGAATTTGATAAAAATAATTGTGATCCCTCTTCAACACAGAATCATTGATGAAAATACAAAAACGGAGTGAATAAATTCGAATGATTATGATTCTCGATATAAATGCCGCCAAAGAAACAAACAAAGCCGTATCAATCACCTGGTACCAAGTCAATATGTTTTGTTTATTTATCTTGCTGAGTTGCCCCATTGCAACATTCCGCTGTAGCTTTTCATCTTCAAAGGAACATCAAAAACGCCGCGCCGCCCAAATAAACCGTTGTATTGGAAACCAATGTCGAACGGAGTTGCCGATATGGGAGTCACAAGAACAAGTTATTTAGTAATATGCGTAAAAATATGCCACTAACTCCGAAATTCTCGCTTAATAGCCCTGACGAAGTGGAGAGTGTATTTCCTGATGAATATAAATAAAAAAATGTTTTTAAGACAAGATTGTATTCAAATGCACGAATATTTTCTATTCCAAAAACTCATAGAAACAAATTTGGAATAGAATCTGACCTTAAATCTCGAGCCGCCATATTGATTTTTTTTTATTTTGATAGTAAAAGTCAAAATCACCGATCCAAAGAACCCCTACATTCTTATTTTGAACGGAATCGAACAATAATTATTCGTCCACCATTTTGTAGCTGTCATTTCGAATTATCAAACATTGACAAAAAAATCATGTTCTCCGAGCACAAAAATCCCTATACCTATACCAACTCAAAATAGAATCAGACCAAGAATCAGAAATCAGAAAAAATTATGACATCCCAAACCCAAAAGCTCCTATATACCAATTTTGAATGGAATCGTATCAGAAATCACGAAACTCGTCCAACATTCTGGAGCCGCATCTTGGTTTTTTATAATAAAAAACTGTTATGGAGTGACGAACACATGTTGTTGAAAAAAGCAATCAATTGTAAAAGTTAAAATATGCCATAGTTTCGATCGACCCGAATGAATTTTTTTTCCCATTCCCGATAAGACCCTGTGCCATATGTCATATTGGCTATATGATACTCTCTCTTTTTCTCATCAGTCGTATGGAAGGATCAACCTTAGGGGCGTGTCATTCAAAAGAAATTCAGTTCCATTTCTGAATCCAGAATTATAAATAATAATTAGTTTTCACTGGTCGATGGCTGAACCAAACCTTTATTAGTTGACTTTGATAAAGCTGGATATTTCTCATTTCAAATGGAATAAAGAAAGGAAACCCATTTCGCAAAAACAACACATTTTTGTCAAATTATTCACAAAAAAAAGGAAACATCTAGGAGAAAAATAAGAAAGTCGTTTAACTGGGTGAATGATAGACTTCAATACCGAAATGAAACAACACCAAAGTATTCGTTCGTTTTGATGGTGGAACTGAACGAAAATGCCCAAAAATGGGGGGAAATATCCTTTTCATTCATTTATAACTCAAAGCACATTTTTTTCATTATTTTTATCTGTATACAACCCTTCACCACTCAGAAAAAAAATATCGTTTCTGACTCCCCTTTTTTCAGGGATGAAGACCCTTAAACATGGTCTTCGGATGGGGAGATTGTGTTCATAACAACTGTGTTTTTGATTCGTTGGGGAAAAAATAATTACAATTGAACTAGCTTTTTGGTAATTGTTCTGCCGGGTTAAGAGTTTATGCTGTTTTCATGGGATTCACAAGTTATATTGGTTGCATCATCAGCATAAAAAATTGATGTCACTCTCTGGTCTAGATTGAAATATATTATAAATAGTAGGGGCCATAAAACGGACCTTAGTGGGACACCAAAGTAAACTGCATATCACGCGGACTTCTGGTATTCGGATTCAACTTACTGGGTGCGATTTGCCAAGTAAAACGAATGCCCTCGTGAGATCACCTGGCAAAATTCAGGACGATCGAAGACATCCAACAATGTCTAATAAAACGCCATATCTCTGTTCCATACCCATACTGATTGTCGTGTAATATTTCGTTTTTCTCAAAAAAAATAATCAACCCTTAGGACAACCTCGAATATTTTCCACAAGACTTGTATTTTACAGCAAGTCAGGAAGAAAACGTATATATACAGGGTGTTTCAAAATTCATTCATTTATTCTGAATTCAGCTCCGATGTAACAGTTAGTTCAAGACAACATTGATTGAATGGGTATCTAGATTAGGTTTTCTTCATCTCACAACAATAATAAAAACGATTTGGACACACCACATTCACCAAAATGAGGATGCAACCGAATAAAGAAAGAACCTTTCAATTTGTTATGACTTCTATTAATACACACAATATTTTCTCCACATGTGATGTGATTCAGTGAAAATGCTGAAATGATTCCATATACCTAGTTGATAGACGTTTCTCATAAGGAATCTTTACACTCGTTTCATTTATGGGCATCATACAATGTTTCTGATGGCCTGATCTCCACTCCTATTTCATTTTCTTCGCTACACCACTGAATTCATGCCCTGCTACTCACTTATTTTACAGCCATCCATGTTTTTTATCGCTCTGCGTAATGTGCATAGACGGCGGCCATAAATCTTTAATTGTGTGAGCAACTTTGTGGTAAAGAGATACGTGTTCCCGTCTAAGTAATTTTTCAATTCAGTTCAATTAGTGTTATGAATGAATATTTTTTTTTTTCAAAAGGTTTACTTCCTACTATTCACAGAAATGCAGTAGTAGAAAATATAACAAAACAATATAACTATAACATCTGACACCGCAATTATGTTTCAGGACTATAAATTTTGTTTAACAAGCGTCTATTATATTATATACACAATTTTTACTATATAATATTAGATTTTATGTGCGAAGTTAGATTTGATTAAAATTCATAAATATAATTTATATCTTCTACTTTTTCTGATTTGAAGTAACATTTCGACTTGTTACTCAAAATTTCGAAATTCCGAGATATAATTCGGTTTTCAATAAAAAAATTCCGAATTGTATCTCGGCATTAAAAAATTCCGATTCTAACTCGGAATTTCAAAATCCACAGACATAACTAGGAATTTGAAAGAGGAAGAATTTTTCATTTTGGGCAAGCTCTCGTGGTGTTTCTAAGCAACACAGTTTTCGTGAAGGCAAGATGAAAGTATTTTTTGAAAATTCAGCATTTTGTCGGGATATTACTACTGAGAACCTACAACTGGTGAACTGGCCTTGTTGAGAAAAGCTACTTACTATCAGAGAAGTCTAGCTCAATATTGTGCCCCTAAGGCATATTAATGATTGTTCGCTATCATCGTGACGTCACAGGCATATCCCTCACTGGAGGTTCAATATTGATATCCTAAAACTATTCACCACTCTCAATCATAGCGTGCACTTTAAATCATCTTGGTGATGCCATATTTACATTAATTTCATTTCATTTTGAATTGTGTGATGAACTAAGCACACACAGTGCATGTAACATCATTCAATATATTTTATCAGAAAGGCACATGACTATTTCTTTCATTCTGGTCCAAGTTATCCAAATAGTCCATGTACATAATTGACAACAAAAACTCTACATATTTATATATTATTTTCATACCATTAAAGATATCTATTGTTCAACATTTCAGTGATATAAGTTCAGTGATCCCATTCCATCAGGGTGGTTTCTGATTTTTCACTGGCGATAAATCCGTAGTGCTCCTGAAAATTAAACCCTACATGCCAATCTTATCGAAATCTATTTTTATTGTCAAATCCACGCCAACTGAGCTACCGGGTATGCTAGTGGCGTGAAACATCATTACCCATTCACTGCACTCCTTTCCTAAATTTCGCCCCTGACAATCTGTCATGAATGGATAACCAACTGAATGTGTGCAGCATTAAAGAGACATTTCTGTAGCGATTACATTTCAGAATCACTCTTGGTTTCGCAGTTTTTGTAGTAACATAATTTTATTTTGTACCCACCCATATAATATCACCAGTAGGAGAACGAATGAATATTTCTTCCTTGAACCCAGAGCCAACCGATTCTTATTTGGTCAGAACCCACTTTCATTCTTGTTTCAACAAAGTGAAAATTATGAGGCAAACAGCTGTCTATACAACTATTTGCCCTCACTTCACGTTGAACTACTGTTACTAGTATCCGGTGGACATATCAACTAACCTTCAATTCTTTCCTAACAGTTGGGTATCGAATGAAGTCACCTTTTCTACCTTAACTTTTTCGGGACTGCAGATGTTTTTACATTATGTGCTGGCTGGACGGCTGTGTAGGGGAAAAACTTTATAATTTCTAGTTCCATTCTGTTACGCAGTGAAAAATAACTCGTATTATTGGAGAAAACATTTTTATTTGAAAAGAATATGTATTAAACCGGCAATAAATAGAAAAATTAAAATAAAAAACAGCGTGGGGTGACCAGTCAAGCAAACAATGTTTGTTAATATAGGCGTGTTCAATGACAGTATTGGTTACTGTAATAACATGCCATTATTAAACTCCGGTTGATTCCCGTCCCAAACCTCGAGTCCATGCTCGCCACTTTAGTGGTTTCCCGTTAGGCTAGCACGAAAATTTTTAGCCACTCCAGTGGCTTTCCGTAACGAAAAAGTTAATTACATTGACTTGTCTATGTCAATCTTTTGTCTTGTATTACATGCTTATTTTGATATGTGTTGTTGATCATTATTATCATTATATGCGGAGTCGATATAGTGGTATTGTTCCACGGATGTTATCTTTACATTCTTATAATGTTATCTGTTATCTAACAGTCTGATTTACACTTCCTTGAATTTCTTAATGTTGGTTAAATAATGTTATTGTTAGCTTCATGGCTAATCGTAATTAAAGTTCTGGGAACTTTAATGCCTCTTCGAGTTGAGGGGGGATTTGAAGCTGTTATCAGAACCCTCCTACTTAATAGAGGGTGTTACTGCTTTGCTGCCGCTACCATTCCATTGAGACTTTACTGCTACTACTCTGCTACTGCTCTGCTATGGCAACTGCTCCGCTATTTCTACTGTTTCGTTGCTCGACGGTTATGTTTCCACTGTTCCACTACTGTGACTGCTCCTGTTCGTCCCGTATTATTGGTATTCTTCGTTGATGTATTCGTCCCAGCTGTACACGTTGTTCGATTGATTGTGTCATTCCCACTGTGCACCTGTATACACCAAGGCACTGATTAACTGCAACTATAATTGGTGAACTGGCATGATTGAGAAAATCTACATCGTATCAGACAAGTTTACGTTAAGACTTTGCCCCTAAGGCCCATAACTGTTAGCCATCATCGTGACGTCACAGGCATAGCGCACATTTGAATTCATCTTGGTGTTACCATATTTACATTAATATCATTTAATTTTGTATTGTGTGCTGAATTGTGCCCATACAGTGTGTTTAACATCAATTAATATATTTTATTAGTAAGGGATTTGACTATTTCTTTTATTCTGGTCCAAGTTATCCAAGCGTAAGGGAAGACAATACATATGTATATATTATTTTTATACCATTTATAGGTATCTATTGTTTAATATTTCAGTAATATTAGTGCAGTGTGTTGTCCCATTCCCTCAGGGTGGTTTTCGATTTTTCACTGGCGATAAATCCGTTGCGCTCCAAAAAATTAACCCCATATTTCAATCTTATCGAAATCAATTTTTATTGTCGAATCCACGTCCCAAACAGAGCTACTGGGTATGGTAGTGGCGTGAAACATTATTGCACATTCTCCTTTCCTAAATTTGGCCCCTAACACTACATCTGATATACATTGGTGCAATGTTTATCAAGGAAGATTCTATAGCAAGTACTAATTGTGTTCTAAGGTTCTTGCATCTGAAGTGCTTTTAAAGGTCACAGAGCTTATGTCGAAAAGAGTATCGGTCGAAGAAAGGAACAGTTGTTCAAGAAATTGAATATGAAACATAATTTACACTTGACGTTTCAGCTGAATATAATCAAAAAGCCCGATTCAAAATGAATGTGTATGACAGGCACATGGAATATAGTAAAATACTGTGTGTCATTCGTCAAATGTTGATCAATAACTCAACGTATGACATATAGTGATTCGGTGGAACGTAGAGCTAGGAGAAACTTCTTAAAAGGAGGTAAATGTGCCGTGTAATGAAATTCCATGAAAGTCTCCACGAAGGTTATTTTCAGAGGCGTGCATGAAAGAAAGAAGAGGGTGGAGAAGTTTACAAACCTAACCGAATCAATCTGAGCAACCTTTCAGCAAGCAGATAACTTGTATAATTTTGAATTAGATTTATAAAATTTGCATTTTCAAAATTATGGAGAGTTACACGATCCGCTCCTGCATATAAAATCAATCAGTCCATACATGAAGTATGAAGTATGAAGAAACAATTCTTTTTGACAAAGCATGAATACGTATAGGAAGTTTTCAAGAACATAACAGAAATAAATGATAATAAAATGATAAAAATGGTATGAATGAAAATTTACTCTAAATATGAAATAGATAAAAGTAAATACAAAAAATATCAAGAACAGAATAAAAAATATAATACGCTGTAATATACATGTACATAATATTTTAAAATTTCAGAAAAATTTCATTTTAAAAGTTGCATATACCTACAATATACAAATAAGTACCTATTTAGAAAAAAAAAATTATAATGATTTTTTTTCATTTTTACCATTTTCCCTAATCTTTTTTCTTTCTTTTTTCAAAAATAGGATATTATTGTTATATCTTGTTTATTGAATGTAATTGATATGTAGTTAATATGTTTATGAAGTTGTGGTGGGTATTATGTGTTCATGGTTGAATGAGAGGGATTCCTTGAGTAGATACAAATTTTAAGATTTTACAGCTGGTGGTGAAATATTAAAAAATCTGACATTTAGGGAGTTTCGCTCATAACCAGACAGTCTGAATTTAGGAGTTCTGAGTATTTTCGATGATCATGGATGTGCGAAACAGCATTTTTTGAGTACAGATCTATATTAGAAAAAGTCTCTACTGGAGTTTGGTGGATTAAAACACAAGCGATTAGAATGATTCGGTATTTTTTTAATAGTTGAGCACAGTGGGCATGGTAGGTTGCACCATCACTGATTCTCAGCATCCTTGCTTGGAGCCGAAAAACTCTGAATGAAGTTAAATTTGTTACCGGCGCCTTCAATGCGATTTTTGTTTCACTAGTTTTATAACTCTTCGATAGATTATTCTGTATTTAATGATATAGCTTTGAAAAAATGATTGATTCTCATATTTCCTTATATGGTGTGATGATCGTTACTTTACTGCTAAATTCCTTATTATCTTTGTTGAGCAGTCCTTCTTCTTTTCAATGTTTTGTATTGTAAATGCGTTATCCAAATTTGCTACCAGATCATTATAAAATTTGTCAAATGGCATGTTTTAAGTTAATATTGATAGATAGATAAGCTTTATTGCCTAAAATTTACATTTTGTCGACAAAGTACAATCAATTTCGTTTATACATTTGTTATATGTACATATTGAAAAAATTTCAACATCATCTGATACTTGAAACATTCACATTTTTGTATAAGAAGTCACACGGTGAAATATATAAATTCGTACTATGTATACATCAGGAATATACGAACAACACGCATTAAAAGTATGAATAAATCGCTCTCCGCATCTCACAGTTCATAGAAAGTCTGGAACTCATATGCCAATATTCATCCAGAAGTTTCTTGATATATTTTCTGAATTGCTTTAAGTTATTCATCACTGTTACCACCTTGGGTAAATGATTATAAATTTGTTGGCTCCTGTAAATCAAGAATTGTTTCATCAGGGTGGAAGTGGGAAACGGAAGAACAAGTTTCTCCTCCTGACGAGTGTGCCCTTCTACATGGGCATTCACGAACCTGTTTCTGTATTTGTGGAACAGATAGACTCTCTCTAGAATGAATAATTTGAATAGGGTTAATATTTTGTATCCGGAAAAATAGGCCTGCATGATTCTCGCAACTTAACTTTAAGTATTACACGCAGAGCTCGTTTCTGTAACACGAATATACATTGCAAGAGAACCTGGCTACAAGTACTCCAGAATGGAATTCCATACCGTAAGTGGGATTCAAAAAATTAGTGAGGCTGAAAGTCCAAGTTCGCGGAAGATAACATTAATAATATAACAATATAACAAACTGAAGATAACTTTTTTCTGAGGGATGTTATGTGAGTCTCAAACTTTAAACTGCTTTCAATGTGCAAGCCAAGGAATTTCGTAAGTTTGTGACTCTAATGTTACTTGTTCTAAGTCCCAATTGAATGTTATTAGGTTGGTTTTCGGAATATTCAGAGTCAGCAAATTTGCATTACACCAATTTTAGATTTTCTCTATATCTTCGGGGCTGGATTGGACTAGAGCAATACGATTCTCGGTGTGCCAAGTTATTATCGAAACCCAAAATAATAAATTCGTGCGCTCTACTTCACAGGTATCGCTATTTGGCCATTCATCGCAGCTCCAACACAAATGTAACATAAAATCATGAGTCCAAAGCACTGCTACTGGGTACGCTAATTGTAGTTCAATTTGTGATATCAGATACATTATTGTATATTATTGCTTTCAATAACATTATTATCATTCTTGTTGACTTATCACTTTATATTGTGAAAGTGGAGGTTATATTGTTTTTGGTGCAAATTTGTATTTCTTCTCTTTTTTTATTGTTTTTGAACACGTTTAACAGTGACACTTCGCCTATTTAGTCATCTATCTATCACAATTATGTGTTTTTTTGTATGATTAAATAAAGTTCATCATTATCATAATCATTAATCAACTTCTATACCAAATCCACTATTTTTCCTTGTCGAACAAATGCAGAATTCTTCATATCGGATAGCCATCAAAGGGCCAGTTTAGCTCACCAACCAGTCAGTCCGTTCACCAATCGATACCAACATCCAATTAATTATTATGTCTTGCCAACAAGAATTACACTCAGTCCGATGTGGTGCATGTTCGGAATTCCAGAGAACTTCCAACTTTAATTAAAGCAAATTACAATGCGAACTTGATAATTAAACAAATGACATTTATATTTATCCGAAGTTTGGGCGTACGGTGAGTCGAATTGGTGGTTGGGTGACAGGAGCGGAGAGTTATTTTGTATGCAAAAGTCACAATATCAACCACAAGCTCAATATTTCTCTACTGACACCAAATTGGAAAGATACATCAGCTTACGGGCACCCTTGTTTTTCTGTCGCTGAGTCGAACTATCATGCTCAAAGCCAAATTCAAAGTCTGTTTGATTATATAAAGTATAGAATTCTCATTGAAAAACCTTTGAATATAGTAAGTACATTCATTCTAACTGCTTAAAATGAGCAATGGTAGTAGGAATCACATGAAAATATAATCAAAATGATACAAACCAACCAGGATGCTCAGATAATGGAAGTACTATGGAAGTACTATGAAATATTTTGATAACAATACAGTTAAAGTTACAGATTGAATTGAGTGAAATAGATATTAAAGGAATTTTCAAAAATTTATTCTATATCAATTATTGATTGATCAAAACAACTGGTGAGAATGATTATCAGATAATGAAAATAGCAACATACCATATACATAAATCCACCATAAAATAGTGCGATAAGATATTTCGATTTTTGATACCGACTGAAATTGAGCAAGTACATATGTACTATAAAGGAAAGGAGAAAGGAAGATGTAAAGAAGCAGCTATTCAGAATTTTGTTCAAAACACTTCCATTGTAAAAGGTCCTTGTGAGTTAGAACTTTTTTACAGCTTTTCTGAATTTCGGAGTGCTATGAATATTTTTTATTTTCTTCGTTAGATGGTTGAATATTTTTGTTCCATTGTGAACAATTGAATTTGGGCATAGGGGGTTCTTGAAATTGGTAAAGGTATATTTTGGCCATTGGCCATGGTATTGTGTACAGCGTCTGATTTTGATAATTGTAGTTTCTGTTTGTGAACTGAGCTGATTCCAACAACACAAAGATTGATGTTAGTGTAAGTATCCTCTGGGATATGTGATTTGATTGTTAACATGGCACATGTATCTCAGTGCTCTCTTTTGTAGAGTGAATATCATTGGAAACAACCCTTGCGAGCATGGTCCCCAAAATGCTATATCATATCTGATGTGGGATTCCAGAAGAGCAAAGAAAGCCTTTCTCGCAATGAGATGACGAATCTCATTCAGAATAATTTCAATAGCGTAACACCCCGATGATCACATGTTCATCATTGATATAATATATTCGTTGAACTTCAACTTATGATTCAATTTGTTTGTGTACAATGGGCACTTGCAATTGAGTCTTCTTAGAAGAACGTTTCACAAATATCTGTCAGATGTGGTTCAATATCCGTCGTGGCATTAGCCAGGGAAGTAGTTGTTTTCTGTCAGATTTTTTCCTCATACTCTCCACGTTGTGGAATTATTTGGAGAGAAGGGTACTTCGACTATGTCGATTTTATTATTATCATTTATTTGTATTCTATGGCAAAACATTCGAACTTGTTCGAATTTTCGAAATACCTAAGAAACTAAGATTTTCAGATTTCGTGAGTGTGTCATTATTCAGTTGTATTATGTCAATGTTTCACTTAAATGATAACACATTAGTTTTCTCAGAGTTTGAAACGATTTGATTGACATCACACCATTTTTTTATTTCAGCTAGATCGATAGAGATCGATTGGCTAAGTGTCTCACTCATTGCAAGTTGAATAATCTCTCTCTGTACCACCTACTGATCAGAACAGTTTAATAATTTCCCTGACGTGGCAAGTGCCAGCTCGGTGTCGCCAGAAGTGGTTAAATATGACAAGTGACGTGGAGAGCTCTGATTGGTCGATATTGGCTGAAAGTGGGAGTGGAGGGGGTAAGCTGAAGTTGCCCCGTAGCTACTTGAACCTCATTATTAAACCACAGTGGTTACATTCACACAAAAAAGTACTGGAATTACTCAGGTCACTTGTACTGAACGAGATATAATTTTGCCAAATTAATCGCAGAGGCAAAATACTTAGGACTAATCTTTGTTCATGAGTTAACATGGAATCAACATCTACAAAAAGTTATAGGATAAAGTTTTGAGTTGTAAGAGTCGAACAGATACAATTCAATGGTCGTGAATATTATATTGCAATTGAATGTTGCTTCCATCTAGCATGGCCAAATACTTCAACTTGTAGTTTTCAATTGGTACAATCCATGGAGCCTACGTAATTGTCTCAAATTCGTCCCGATAGCTTATTTATTACAATACCCTGTCACCCTCAACAATATGTCATTTCTAATGAGGTCACTTTGATGAGCTCCTGTATAATAATGTATTAGTTTTGTGATCGACCCCTCCAGTGTTTGTTTCTGGCAAACAAACTTCCTTGTAAATTAATGGCAAACGACACGTCCGCCATGTTTGATACATTGTAGTCCTCGTATAACAAGCCGACCTCCATCTGATATGTTGTCACTTCAGTGGCGTCGACGGGGGTGGGTGGAGGGTGTGGTAATATCAGAGTGCAAGGATCACCGGCGATATTGATAACTAATTTTTGGTTTCGCATGTTGTTTCCAAATTGTTCCGAAATTGGTTGCGTGTTTTCAAAGATGAGTCGTGTTTTTCTACAGGACACAGAACTCGTCAAAATAGATTAGGTATTTATTTTAGGTATTTAAAATTGACATTTTTTATCTTTCTGTGCTTTTCAAAAGAATAATACCGCGATGCGCGAGTTAGGTTGCCTAGGGCGACATAATTTGTTTCGAAGAAGAGAAGGGATTTATGATGATCATAGATATAATTAATCACTTTTTGTTTGAGAGTGGTTGACAATGTTTCACTTTGGGTAAGGTTATCCTGGATTTCCATCATCTAAAAAAGCAATGAAAAATTCAATTCTCTTCAATTTTTATTCACCTAAAATTATTCATATTTGAGTTTTTTAATAATCAGTTGTCTGAGTCATTGGGGGTGTTCATATATGAGGTGGCGTTAGGTACCATTTTGTTGGTTGGATTTTTGTTGTAATGAAGGTTATGACATGAGTACGATCATAAAATATACCGAAACTAGAAATAAGTACCATAATTTTTCAATTGGTTGTCTTTTGAAAAAAGTCGTCTGAATAGTTTCATAGCTTAAATCCATTGACACCTACTCCACAAGTGGTGGCACTTTTGTATTGATGGTGTGCCATATATAGAACGGACCTTAGGTTGAGGTAACGGTATATATATATATATATATATATATATATATATATATATATATATATATGTATATTTCTCAGTATTATTTAACAAATATATCACTTCGGTCTAGACTGCTTTATCGTGGGAGTTCATAACTATCAACTAATTTAGATTGAACAATATTATATTTTTATAATATTGAAGGTTCGCCGCTCTATCTGAAGACACGGACACCAAAACTGTATTTGCTGATTGAATATACGTGATGTCCTAGATGTGGTTATGGCATTGGCCAATTCTTAAAAACAACGCTGACGGTGAGTTCTTGACAAATTATCTCGATTGGTTCATGTGAATGAGATTTGAGGTGAGTGGGTATCATGAAGTCGGTCGGTAAAGCTGGGCTGATTTCAGCCCCTAAGGGCGTACACTAAAAGAGTGTCATATTACTTCGAGCCGAAGGGGTGTTTAACTATACCGCCGTGTGTAACTTCACTATGTGTTTTGAGCATTTTTCCTGGTCAAATAATAATGAATAACAGAAATAGTTTCTTCCCAAATATAGGGTGTGAACAGTTGAATGTTATATTTGAGAAAATTTTCTTTGTTCAGAAATAATAGTAATAAGGCTAATAGTTTCGCTGGAAACTTAGGGTGTTTCGAAGCGGTAACAGTTTGGATGACAGTTTGGACCGAAAAGTGGGGTGTTTGGTTGAACAAGACCAGAAATACGCGAGCGAAGCGAGCGCGCATTCCCATCACAACCTTGGCGGTTTCTGTAAAACTTTTAGTAGAAACTTCCATCTCTCATTTGTTAGTGGAGAACAAGATAAAAAATAAACGAGCGGAGCGAGCACGCTCCTTGCGCACGTATTTGTGAAATGTCGGGCGACAAAGTAGTGATGGGAATGCGCGAGTGCAGATTTGCGAAATGTCGGGCGAGCGCGCGCATTCACATCATTACTTTGTCGGTTTCTGTCAACTTTGATTAGAAACTTTCATCCCTCATTTGTAACTGAACAATACCAGAAATACGCCAGCGCGCGCATTCACATCATTACTCTATTGGTTTCTGTCAACTTTGAGTAGTGATGGGAACGCACGGGCTCGCCCGACATTTCGCAAATTTAGCGCGCACGGATTTGCGAAATGTTGGGCGAGCGCGCTCGCTTCGCTCGCGTAGTTCTGGTCTTGTTCACTAACAAATAAGGGATGAAAATTTCTAGTCAAAGTTGACCGAAATGGACAAAATAGTGATGGGAATGCGTGCGCTCGCTTCGCTCGCGTCTTCCACGCAGATATCTTCACCAAGAAGTAAGAGATGAGTTACATAAGTCACAAAGTAGTAATGAATGCGCGTGCTCGCTTCGCTTGCATATTTCTTGCTGAATATCTGAACTAAGAATGGTACACTCTTCGAGTGTTTATGAGAAATGACAGATATTCACTAAACAAAACAGCTTGAATTTGATGATTTTATTATTGCTGAATAGAGCTAGAATTTGTTGATAAAAAACTGTTTTCAATGAAAACAAAAAGTGTAAAACTGGTGAACTAGGGTGTGTATATTGTGCTGGTGAAAATAAGGTGGCATTTGAGTATGTTTCTCCAAGAAGAAACGTGTGCTAGAAAAAGCCAGTTATCATTCAAAAAAAGGCCCGTATCTCCGAAATTACTTGAGTCCGCCAAAAATTTCATTTGGATTTTTTTCCCAAGTCCCAAAATAAATTTTGATAGCTTGTAGCGCCCGGTTAACGGAATTTTACCCATCGAAATTCTATTTGATTTAGGAGAATTCGAATAGATTAGCCAGTCACTCATCAAATATCGACCCAGAAAACGTCACTCAAAATGACTCAGACGTCAAAGGCAAATACTTTCACTATCAGACGAAGCGCTTCCTTGTTTGATCGTGGTCTGTGAGATCAGTCCAGGAACTACCTCGACATTTCATTTACACTTCGGAATCGAATGCATATTGGGACCCTTTCGATGTAACAATGTGAAATTGAATAGACTGGTACTTACTTAAAAATGCGCTTCACTTTCTGATTCTCCTGTATCTATGTCAAGAATAAAACGAATCTCAACAAATTTCAACATAAATAGAAATTAATCCCCAATATTATTATTCTTATTAATGAATTACGGTTCATATGGAATGCTAAAAAACAAATGCTTGAGTGTATTCCGTAGTATATACTTTTCACAAAAAGAATTAAATTATCAAACTCTGTCTAAAGAGAAAAAACACAATATACAGAAATGTAGAAAAATCTATGATTCAAAATTCAACTCCGATCCTCTGGACAGTATTTTCTTCGCTGCGAAATCAGTACCTATCCTGAAAATGCCATATTTAAAGGCAATAATCACACCATTACCTAAAGTTCCAATAGCAATGGAATTAAAACAACTCAGACCAATCAATGTTTTGCCAACGATGTCTAAGCTTCTGGAAAAAATAGTGTCATCTGAAATTAAAAATCATCTCGATAAGCATAGCATTTTGCCCATAGAGCAATCAGGATACCGAAAGCTCCACAGTACTTCAACAGCTTTAATCAAAATAGCTAACGATATCACAAGAAGTATCGACAAATCCGAGGTCACCTATTTGGTTATGCTGGACTATAGTAAAGCATTCGATGCGGTGAACCATGAGCTCCTTGTTGCCAAACTCAAATATTATGGTTTTTCTTCTGTTGCTTTAAAGTGGATTGTTGACTATCTCACAAATCGGAAACAATGTGTTAAAATTGAGTCGAACATTTCACCCGCTCGGAGAATACACAGTGGGGTACCTCAAGGAAGTGTTCTGGGGCCCCTTCTTTTTACAATTTTCACCTCTGATTTGGCAGAAGTAATTCTTCCGAATTGGAATAAGCACTTCTTTGCCGATGATACCCAAATATATGGTTCTTGTGATCCAGATGATGTAAATGAACTTATCAATGAGTTAAATCAAAATCTGTATTCAGTTAGTTTATATTCTAGAAACCACGGTTTGGATCTGAATCCATCAAAAACAGTTGCTATGTGTTTAGGAAGTAGAAATGTTGTTGCTAGGTCGAAGACTTCACAAAAAAATAATATTGTTTTAGATAATGTTATTATAAACCTGAGTACCGAAGCAAAAAATCTTGGCATTACTTTTGATACTTTATCATTTGAAAAACATGTGATCAATAAACTCAAACTGTGCTATTGTAAATATAAGTCCATTTGGAAGTACAAATATATTCTTCCTGAACATACAAAATGGAATTTAGTTAACGCTGTCATTTTAACACATCTTGACTATGGTTCCAGCGTGTACTACAATTATCTGAACAATGATTTCAAACACAAATTACAGGTACTCGAAAATACTTGCCTAAGATTTTGCCATAATAGTTTAGAGAGACGTGAGCACATAACACCAGTCTACGTGAGCATGAATCTTTTGAAGATTGAAGGTAGATTTGCCCTTCTTTATGGGTCTGTAATTTATAATTTAATTCATTTCCAATTACCCAAATATTTGAGTGATGCTCTCATCAAGAGATCAGTTCTCCATAATGTGAATGTTAGAAATGCTGATTCTTTCTCGATTCCACATCACTCAACGTCCAAGTTTGAAAGAAGTTTTGGATTCATCGCACCAACCACTACCAATAACTTTCCTCAGATATTTTCACTGCCCACAATTATGAGTTTCAAAGCAGCGTTCAAAAAATATCTCTTATCACATCAGTACTTCATCAACTGATATTAAGTTATATATATAAAGTACTTATCAACAGAATTTTGTTTTCATTCTAAAATACTTTATTATGCTGAAGGGACTTGTGTATTTTTGATACATATTTGTTTTTTGTATTGTATTTTTTATATTTTCATGTCTCACTCGGAAACTGTAAAGATAATCAATGGACTCGAATCATTATCATGTATAATATGTATTATATATATATATATATATATATATATATTTCTTTTTTTTCATATTTATATTATTATATTATGTAAATGTCAAGCAGAATTGAAAAATGGCTTTGCCAATATTCTTTCTTTTTGAAGTGGTTTTGTCATATTTGAGATGTATTAGATTTTTTTTTTTCACTTCAATAAACATTTTTATTATTATTATTATTATTATTATTATTATTATTATTATTATTATTATTATTATTATTATTATTATTATTATTATTATTATTATTATTATTATTATTATTATTATTATTATTATTATTATTATTATTATTATTATTATTATTATTATTATTATTATTATTATTATTATTATTATTATTATTATTATTATTATTATTATTATTATTATTATTATTATTATATTCTGTAAATCACTGAATTTACCTCTATAAGTTTCTGCTCACCGTTCCAGTCCTTGAAGGTATGCAGTTCTTGGTAGAAATAATAATTGGGCAATGTTGATGAACACATGTGATTTAATTATTGAAATAAAAATAAGAATCAAACAGTACACTACACACTATCTGCAGAGCTTATAGAGTAATCAAAGAATGGCGTCAACCAAATACAAACTCTACTTGACTCTCGACACAACAAACAACTCTGGCCATTTTGTGTTGTGGTGGTGATGTCATGCTCAATTTTGTTACCAACCTTACTTCTTCTATACCGACAAAATAGCAATGAAACCAAAATTCATGTTAATGTGCTTTGCAATTTTCTTCACATTATGTGTCTCGGAGCGACACTGAAGAGGAGAAAATTGTGAACAATCCATAACATTTGGCATCAAGAAAGCTACATCTCCTAGATGTTTGTGTTAACTGGGAAAACGCCATCCTTGCTCCATCTCAGAACCAAACACAAACAAGGTCAAGTATTCGAAAGTAAAGTACCTCAATGGCACAGAATAGAGATAGAGTATGTTCACAAAATAACGCTGTCGTACCAAGAGACTAAACTAACAAGGAGGGTTTAATAAGCTCTAGCTCTAGCTCAGTACGTGAATATATCCCACTGTGATGGTACTAAAGAAAATAAGTACAGTTCGAATAAAAGAGTAGTATCTATGGGTGTCCCGCAGGGATCTGTGTTGGGCCCCATGTTCTTTATGATATATATAAATGATCTAGATAAACTAGTTAATGATAATTCGTATATTCTATTTGCAGACGATATTTCCATTGTCGTCAGCGATAAGAATATTAACATCTTGAATAACAATTGTTCAGAGATTATGAACCGTACTGTAGATTGGTGCTCTAAAAACAGTTTATTTCTCAATCCTAATAAAACTCAAATTGTGAGATTTCATAACAGACAGAAGTATGCGCAAAGACTGAATATCAGTATTAATAATGGGAATGAACACTTGACTCAGTCCGATTCTGTGAGGTTCTTGGGAACTGTTTTGGATGACACACTGAACTGGAGAGCTCATTGCGAGTCACTTATACGAAAATTAAATTCATTTTGTTTTTTATTTCGAAATCTCAAACCGTTGTTAACTTGTAATCAGCTAGTTACATTATACTTCGCTCAAGTCGATTCCCGATTGAGATATGGCCTTCAATTTTGGGGAAATTCATCTTTGGCTCCTAATGTATTCACAGCACAGAAAAAACTTGTTAGAATGATCGCTGGTGTCTCTCAACGCAGTTCCTGTAAACCATCATTTGTTAAGTACAAGATTCTGCCCCTGGTTTGTCTGTTCATTTTGGAAATGTCCGTTTACGTTTTCAAAAACAGAAAACTATTTCTGACCAATGACTGTAAACGTGAGAAGTCAACTAGACAGGATAAATACTTATATATTCCATTTTGTAAATATAATGTGACTTTGAATACACCTAAGTACTTAGGATTGAAAATTTTTAATTTGTTACCCGAAGAATTAAAATGTAGTCAGTCTGAGGGACTTTTTAAAAGAAAACTTAAAAATTATCTTTATGAAAAGTGCTTTTATAATTTGACAGAATTTATGACTTAGAGATCATTTGTTTGTGTTGTGTAAAAATAATGTTGTTTTATATTGTTTGTGTTGTGTAAAAATTACTGTTGTTTCATATATTGAACAATCACTGTATGTCTATGTTGTATATTTGTAATTATGTCTACTTTTTTTAATCAATTTATACTTCTTTTTTCATATAGTATTTAGAATACTACATGCCTGCTCTTGTCTGACAATTTTCTATACGATGCTGTAATGTATTGTCCACGGAAATAAATTATCTTATCTTATCTTAGCCAATCAGAATCTTGTAGCATCAACGCGTCATAGTGACGTACTTGGATATGAGTACAGAGTCGAACTCGAACCAAGCAACAAAACTGTCAGCAGAAACTCTCATATACCAAGATATAGTCCGTCACTGTCTATAGAGAACGGCGGCCATGACACGTCCAACTACGACACATTTCGTCACAAATGTTCTTTCATCTCTTTCTACTAGTGTCCCCATTGTCTTATGGGGATTAAACTCTCCTTGTTAAATTTTAGTCTCCTTGGTCGTACCGTAAAATGGAACAACTGATAACCGTCATGATCATAATGCCAGTTCATGCCTGCTCGAACTAGATGGCAAAGGTTCTTAAATACGAAAAGAGATGTACATGAGAATGATCAAGTTATCATTTTGAAACAGTGGCGTACTTGTGGAAAGTTTATATCGATGACAATGAATTTCTGATGTTATCGTATTGAAACAAAATAGTTTTCAAGGGCAAAATAAACCCGTAACATCCACATAAACTAATATTCTGTAGTCATTACAAACACCACTGGAGTATCCACCAATAATAATGTTGGAAACAGAAACAATCAGTAATCAAAGTCACAAACTTCCATTTATACCAACTTAGCCTCCATTCTGCCAAAGTCCACGTTATATCGCGAGACCAGTCCGAACTCCGGGGCATATTCCGCTCTTGTTCGAATGACATAATAATTAATCGCAGCTCAGTATTGATTAGTGAATTTACTGACCGGTTGAAGGTGGAATTGTTCGAGAACAAAAAACGATTCATAGTGGCGGGCTGTTCGACTCAAATTGGAACCGAATTGGAATTCTGGGGAGGCGGTTCGGAACAGTTGTTTATTTTCAGTGTTGCTTCCACGCAGTCTATGAACTGATTGAGTAGGGGGAATTAGACGGAGGTGGTTTCCGGAAACCTTTTATTTCAGGACTCGGACAAACATAAGCAATTTCGCATTTCCAAGAGAAACTGTAAAAATTAGGAAAAATAAATTTTGTATATGTTGATTATTCAGAATGAAAATATGTATTTATATTGTTATTCGGGAATGTAGTTTATAAATTTGACAAACAACAGTACTGGAATGATTGTACAATAATGATAATAATAAGTTTGTCTTTATTCATCATATGACAACATTCATAGGTAGTATATAAAACCAAGATATGAAACGGTGTATGTATAAATGAAGGAAGATGAAAGGGCTGGGCTCAGCCATAGAAATATATATTATATTCTTACTCTAGAATGCTAATCCCCATGTCAAAAGTGTTGTAAAAAGTTCAGGCTAGTCCGCAATGCGCTTGCGCGTCATTAGTGATTTTTGTAGCAGGCTCGGTTTTAGTAAAATATTATGGTACTTGTGAAGATTAACAAACGTTAATTTTGAATCTCGGAGGATAAGGTTGAAAACCTCATTGTACTTATACCTGTTATTTGTATTTAGCCGATTTGAATACATGTTTTCACATATTTATGATCCCAAATATTCAGCAAAGGCCATCAGAGAGTAGAGTACGGTTATTATTATTATTTATCGCTCTGAAGCGACTGAATTTTGGTATCACATTTACTTTTCAGCTGTAGTTAACCAACAAAAACCTACGGAACCACCCCAAATCGTCGGTGCGAATTTCAGGGAAGCACTGGATTGGAAAATAAATTGAAAGTACAAAAAACTATGAAAATTTATTTCAGCTGATGAGTATCATGAATGATTTCAACTCAAATTTGATTTATAAAATTGGATGCTTGGGAGCTCGAGGTTTTTTTATAAAACGATTCATGTCAAAATATGCATCTGCATTTAATTTAAATCATTTGAAGAGATTAACATGCTATTTCTTCGAGTATTTCTGGTTGTATTATACCAAGAAAAGCACTTCCATATTGACATTAATTTTCTGAGGCGATTCTGTGTATGTTTAATACTTTTTGTAGGAATCTAGGACTCATAATATAAGCGGTGTGGCAGAAAGTTGTATCACTCGTCATGCATGCTTACGCAGACACAGTATTGGTACTGAACTAGGTTTCTAATAATTCTAGTGTCGTTTTTACATGAATCTTCATGAAAATGTCTGCCACAAATTACAATTTTCCCACTCAAATGTTCTGCTGGGGTCTCTTCTTAAGAACAATAACCAAAAATCATGCATTTTTTGTCATGCTAAAATAATATTTAAGCTATTTTGAGCAAAGCATATAGGTACATGAAAAATTTCATTATCTACCAAAAATGATTTATTTCAGGTATTTTTTCTTTACACAACAATAAACAAGTCATTATTTATTTGTAGGAAGAAACGGATTTATTAGAAATTGTCTTTAAAGGAACAAGATTGATGCAAATTCACGAATAATGAAAGAATAACCGACAACCCACTGAAATGAAATTGTAATAGTCATCATATTATAATTTCATTTCAGTACGACGATCACAAACACCACACAAAACGACAAGAGAAAATCTGAAATTCTAAAAACCGTCTCTGATCTCTGACAAGAGTGACAGATCTTAGTGACAAGTGTTCCTGTTGATGAGAAAGCACTGTTGCACGGTCATTATAATCATAGTAGCATAGGGTACATTATTGTTTTAAATAAGTTTCTTTCGCGCCTAAAATTCGAAGTAATCTATCTCTAAAAGGTTCTTTTCGGTTTTAAAAAGTGCTGAATGCTCTGTCAGATTTATATCTTTCAAATGACATGTGTTTTATTGCCTCATAATAAAAAACTCTGAATTGGAACACCAAATGATTTCAAACTTGGCAACGATCTACCCAAACTACACTGATGACGCGCATACGCACATCGTAAACGGGTCGCATACGCGGCATGCTTTTCGCCGTGAAAATTGGCGGGTGTCATCCTCGGCCAGAAATACAAAAATAAAAGTGTTGTACCCGAGAGTATATCTGGGCGCGGAGACCCAATAGGCTCTGCCCACCAGTACTCACCAGCGGCTTTGCTCTGGCATTGGCCGGAGCAAATGTCAGCCTTTCCTATATGAAGACGAGATGACAACTAAATGCGTGTACTTGGGCATCGGAATTTGGAGGATGTTTCGCCTCATCCGGCTATCTCTTCACCACAAGTACAGCATCGTCGCAGCTATCCAGCAACTCCGGAACTCTTTGAATTATGGCAGTCAGGAACAACATCGTAGGTGTTGTTACGTTGTTACGATTTCTTTTGTATAGTGTTGGTGTTCCCAACAAGGTTCCGTACACTATACCATGCTTGTAGAATCCTCAAAGTACAAGGACAGAATTACTTTTACCAACTAGAGGTAATTGTGTGAGCCACCCGGGCTACCACACTTGAGAAGTACTCTCAAAACAACAACAGAGCACTTCAGTGGCTCCCGGATGACTGGTTATTTCAGTCAAAACGGGCTTCTTAAATACAAAATGTGTACAATTGCTCCGGCCAATGCCAAAGCAAAGACACTGGTGGGCGGAGTCTAACTGAGCTCCGCACTTGGATATACTCCAACTTTGAAATTTTTATTTTGTATTTCTGGCCGAAGATAACAGAGATATTATTCAAATCTACAATCGTCCGGGTACCACGAGAGAGTCCGGACAATGTTCTGCAGGGTAGTGGTACTCGGATGGCTCACCCGAGCTTTTAAGCTATTAGCTAATGTCAATTGCGATTAATGGTTATCCACGATGATGGTTTTCAAATGTATTTCTGGCCAGGGTGTAGCATTTTGAGAAATCTACAGTCTGGCATAGGCGTATGAGACGCCGTTGGTAACACCAACCAATTAAAAAAGAATTCGTGCTGTTCCTGCCTGATCCAGTAAGAAGAGTTCCGGAGTTGCTGGATTGCGAGGATGCTGTGCGCGGAGCGTAGTCAGCCGGATGAGGTGGTCACCTCCGATTTCCGTACCTCCGTGCACACGCATTTAGTTGTCACGGGATTAGCATTCTAGAGTAAGTATATAATATATATTTCTGTTGGCTCAGCTAAAGAGATGCTTTTCAAGCCAACCGTTAGAATATAAAACTATGATTTAATATAACAATAAAAACTACAGTCATAAACTAAGAAGAATATTCAATTCATTCATTCATAATGACAATAATGACAAATAAATGCCAATGATTCAAATCAGAATCAGAAAAATACCATTCATGAACTCATAATATTGAAATAAACGTCCATGGTTGAAATCATTAATTAGAGAGAACTGCGTCGTCATAATATTGTCACTGCCGCCTTATATGAAATACCATATTCAGTCGTTTTTTAAAATTCAGGGTGAATCCTTGAATTTCACAGGGATGGTGTTATTGGATTTAGCTGCAGTATACAGCTTCCGATGGTGAAGATCGCCTTGGTATGCCTAGGAATGAGTAGCATATGCATACGCGAAGACTTCTTCAGTGAAAGCGGAACTATTTTCTTACGTAGATATGGTGGAGAACCAGTTATTAAAATTTTATATGTGAAAGTAAACAGGTTCATTTTTCCCAAATGTTTTAATTTCAGCTATCCAGAATCCTTGTTGGCCACGCTAATGTGACCATATTTTCGGATACTGTATGAAAAACTGAAATTTTTGCACACGTTGGGCATCACTTTGTTGTAAAGCAGGTCCGTAGATACAGTCGCAATAGCTGAAGGTTTCTATTGATATCTCCTTTTAGGAGTTTGGAATCTAAGAAACTGAAAGATCTGTATAGTTGTCTGTCATCGGCGTAATGACGTATGTTATAGGATCTGATTGGTTTATGAAATTCGCTAATATAAAGACCAAAACAAAGGATAGAACCTTGCGGGATACCAGATGTTTTCAAAAGGGAATTTGATTTGTTTCTATTTAGAATATAGCTCAAACTACGATTTGATGGATTCAATGAATAACTTTTCAATAGAAAAACCGAAAATCCGATATTTTTGCGATATTCACGGAGCTGCGATAAACATGTATGCACTGCTGTATGGATAGAAGAATGTTTGCACTGAATTGTCAAAATAAACCGAAAACTAATGTAATTGCATAAACTATCAACACATCACGTTTATATTATTTGACTATACAAGCAAGTAAAAAACATTTCTGTATCTTTCGCTAGACGAATAAGTAGAAGGAAATCCACGTGTTCCAACTGGGCAATCTGGAATGTGTGCCGGGATCGTATATATTTATTTATCGAATGAGATTTGTGCAATATCATGCAAATACCCGGAGGTTAAGGCGCATTTGGCGTGCTCTAGAGTGCCGGGGTGAAAGTAGTACATCTGTTCGGGTGGAAAATGTAAATTTGCAGATAATAGCGCCCCATCACGAAAATAACGTCATTATCCGGAGTTTGCAGGAATCTTTCCTCCGGAATCGTAATAAATAACGACTGGAGGTTACTGGATGGCTGGAGGATCGCATTAAAACTCTTTTGTTTGTTCAGTTCTGTAACTTATATTCTGAACAGATCCCAATAGTCCAGTCCACAGAGTCCCAAACATCGAAATTTTCCAGAAACGTAGTTGGCGTAGCATGAACTAATTCTAGCGGTCCTGACAACATACCGAACAACATTTTGAAACAGTGTAAATATGGTATATGTAGCGTCTTAACTGAAATCTGCAGTGATAGGACCCCAATTCTCGAGTTCAGGAGAACGGAACACTCCCATCACTGGATGTGACTGTTCACATCGCCTACAATGTTCTCGTGCTAGAAATCTGTATAATTGTGTTTTGGCATTCCGGTACTAGACAATACCTATAAAATGTTTTTTTAGCATTTTCCATTATCGTAATAGCGATTAAAACTGCAAATCCCTAACCTAATTAATAACTGTCAATAGTGTCAATGGCCATAACTATAGAAAGGCTTGTTCATTGATCATGTGATCTCAAAAAATTAACTTTTTGGTTTTGCAGTCATAACTTTTTTTCTCGTCAACCGATTTTCAAAATCGCCGGCTCATTTTGAAGCTGAAACTTTAGATGAAGAGATAAGAAGATCAGAATAGACTCAAGATGAAGATTGAAGATCATGGGTTTCCTCAAATGTGACCTAAATCTGAATCACCCTCAAAATCCGGTTGGGAGGAGAATTAAATGAAAATCAACTTGTTTTCGAAATGATCATCCATTCTGAATACGTCCAGATCTTTCTTGCTGTCAGTAGTCAAGAATTGTGCATGAAAAAACCCAATTGTAACGGCAGGATTTTGAAGAAAAAATCAACCCATTGTTCGCCTGAAATGCATGGCCCGTAACCAAGGTAACAAGAATCACATTCAGTGAAAAAAGTTATGACTGCAAAACCAAAAAGTTAATTTTTTGAGATCACCCTGTAAACAAAAGAGATAATAAGACAATTCGAAAACTGTCATGAGGTAATTAGTTCATATTCATGCCACTGCTGTCCAATTTGAAAAAAAAATTTTTTTTCATTTAGGATCCTTTTGAAAATTCAGAAATTTTGCACAGTTTCAGATAATACCCTGTAGCGATTTTATGCGGAAAACCTCATGTTTTGAAGAAGTACGAGATTATAGCTGAAGGACTGAACTAGCGAACAGTGTTTACAGAATTCAAATCGTTCAATGCAGAAAAAAGTTATTCAGATTTTAATATGGTCAAAATTTTGGGGTGCGACGAAATTAGTGTTGAGTAGTTTATATTATACTAGATTACCTTTAGTGATAATTTCTTCCTTTATTGTAGAATTTAAATGATGAACCTATTTAGGTTCGAAACATGTACTACTGTAAATAATAAACCGACAGATAGTTGTCGCTGTTCCACCTGATGCATAACTTTTAAGGTTGAGATTAAAATTGTGGAGATGACTTTGAGTTTTTCTGCAAAAAGATCTTTTTTGTTCTTGTGGTGCCATAATAATGCTGTCATCAGCAAAAACAGTAAATGAACCTGAAATTTGAATAGTCAGCAGGTCATTATTAGACAATGAAAATGAAACAAGTCCAAGTATGGAACAAAGAAGAACTTCACAATTATTACGTTTCAATTCTGAATATGATGGACTTCCTAAACCTTATTTGAACATATACAAATTCCACACCCCCCTGGGTATCTCTTGAGAACAAATGAAGGACAAGTGTTTCAATTTCAGTTCTTATTAAACTTTCATTTTTCATACACATTTAGAAAAAAAATTTTGGTTCTAAACTTTCAGTACAGTGACTTCATCATAGTGGGCTGCCCATTTTTAACATTCTTTCGACTTCAGCTGAAGTACATCTTCTAGTGAAGAACATTTTGACTCAGTTTTTTCTATCCCGGTCTTCAATTCATCAATTTTCGAATCATCCTTTTCTTTCAATGACACCAAGTTGGACTTATCAGTCTGATTCTTTGCGTGGTTTTCTAAAGACTCATATTTCTCTCCTAGTTTCGAATTCTTTTCCAGTTCCAATTTTTTATTTAGAGCTGCTTCTTTCATTTCATACCCATCAATGACTTTTTTGGACTTCTCGTATTTACAAAGAAGATCAGAGAATGCCCTCTCCAAGTTGTCTAAATGTTGTTTTGTTACTTCGTGTTCCTCCGCCTCTTTAATATGATTATCCAAATCCACAGCCAACAGCTTTTCATATCGCTTCAAATTTACTTCACATTTCTGGGACAATTCGGCTATAGCATTGGCCTCCCTTGTCTTGTACTCTTTCAGTTGTTCCTGTAAATCTTCAAGAGTTCCCATCTGAATCAATTTTGAGATCTCCTTCAAGTCATGTTCATGCTGTTTTAGTTCTTGTCTGTGACTTAGTTCTAACTTGGTGAGTTCCGCTTGAGTTTTCAAGATAATCACGTCTTTTTGGAGCAGTTTCTGTTTCATACCAGTGTCCTCTAGTTTCATAGCGTTTATTTGTAATTTCAAATCCAATACTTCCTGATGCATTTGATCCGTTATTTCTGTGAGGTCAGAGATCTTTTTGTTTGTTTTAGCATCAGTCAATAGCCTATTTGAACGTATTCTAGCTAATTTGATTGGATCAATCTTACAAGATACTCTGACATTTCTGCTATTTCGGTAAGCTGGTTCGGAAGTTTGAAGACAGACATCAAGTACAGTAGTTTTCAGAGTATCGAGGTGTTGACTAGAATCAGCATCAGTATTGTGTTCGTCTGGATGTTCCACCGTTGAATGAAATATGTCAGGTATGTCTGTAGCATTCATAATGTTCTTCCCTTCAGTGGATAAACTGTCAACAGATTGTTCATACTCAACTTGATGAATTATTTCTAATGTTGAAGATGGACTATAATCAACTTCCCGATAATTATTTGCACTGGAATTTTTATGAATACGTCACTATTTTTTACGAAAGCTGTCAATGTCGATAAGACCTACTATATGGAAGCGAATGATTCCATTGTTTTATGGTCAAAAATCAATGCCATGAACAGCACTTATATATAGATAGCCACACTGCGAAACGCGAATCAGACAAACGTCGTAAAACTACAATAAAGCCTTGGTTTCTTTGAATATTTGGTCGTGGAAACCGGACAGTCCATCGAAAAGCTGAGGATAACGATTTCCGTCCGAAGTGGTTTGTAAGAAATATAGAAAATGAGAGTTCCTTTTGTGTCCGCCATGTGCGTGCTGTTTGTATTGTGAATAGAAACGAAAAGTACTAAAACATGGACTCAAAAAAATTGTTACGTGGTCATTGTTAGAAAAAAAAAAAGAAGAGGATCTAAAAAGTGATACATGAGGGAACTTTTCCATTTCCTCGATATGATATGCGTCAATAGCTGGATTCTTTGGAGCAGAAACCAAAAAGATGAAGATTCGCACCTAGTTACCTACCACTTTCAGAACTCAAACTTGCTATTACAGAAGTTTTGACTTATACTTAAGAAAGAGGAAGGTCAAGTACCTAATAGCTTACAACCCCAACTTGACCTGAAGAAAAAAAAATCTTTTTCTGAAATCGTTCAAGAATGCCCACTTTCTCGGAGCAACTGCAGGCCTCAAAATACGCTAATCCAGTATTTTAGTCCATTGCTAAGCAACGAACTTTCCCGGATCATTTAATACTTTCCCGGCCTAGGCCGTCAAAATTGGTCTTTGGTTTATTGTTGTCACTTTGACGTTTCGGGAAAGCACGTAATTTCGAATCCTCAATTTATGATAATGCTGATTACGATTTCAGAAAAAATAGTATGTGTACCTCGTAGTAAAAGCACATTCTCAGACTTCAATGCCGGTTGGCCTCGGCTTAACGCCTCGGCCAACAATTTACATTGTCGTCCAAGAATGTATTAAGTAAGAACGGACAACTTGAAACATTTGCCAATAGTAAATGAAGAACGACAAAGGTGCAAATTCCCAGATTGTGAGGGAAAATCCCGAATATCATGTGGCAAATATTTAATATTTCTATGTCTGAATAAGTATCGCAATTGTTTCAATAAATTCCGCACGTAATAGTGTATGTTTTTTACTTTTATATCAAGATATAATTTATTTTATTCTATTAGTTTTGTTATTTTTTAAATTTGTGTCAAATCTGGCACTTGTCAGATATTAACATGTTACTGTTTTACCATTTTTTGCCAAATTTGGCACAAATAGAAATTTTACATTTATTTTCTTAAAAACTGACAAAACTTTTTAAAATATTTTGTCAGTGTTTTTAACCATACTTTCTATCATATATATCTTTATGACACAAAGATAAAAATCATGCCGTTAGGGGTTAAAACTTCTTCATCTCCAGGTGTGAATTTGTCACTAATTTTTTTATATTTGTTAAATAATTCAATTAGTATTGGAATCAGTCGTCCGCACACGCCAGCGATTCCGATGTAATCAAACTCGACATATATCAACTGACAAGTCAGCACAAGTCTGCGGACTGCTGCAGTCCTGCTCAGCTAAGCGGATTCAAGAAAACCGGTCACATTTAAAATACTCTGGTTGGATAAAATCGTCAAAACGCAGCGGTCGACGGACCGTCCGCTTTCCGCGACCGAATGTTCAAAGAAACCAAGGCTTTATGCCGACTTGTCAGTTGATATCTGTCGAGTCTGATTCATAGAAATATATATTATTTACTTACTCTAGAATGCTAATCCCGCCAATTTTCACGGCGAAAAGCATGCCGCGTATGCGACCCATTTACGATGTACGCATGCGCATCAGTGTAGTTTGGGTAGATCGTTGCCAAGTTTAAAATAATTTGGTGTTCCAATTCAGAGTTTATTGTTATGAGGGAATAAAACACATGTCATTTGAATTTGTAGACATAGCACACAAAAATCCAAGGTGAGGTAGTGATTTTCCAGAAATTTAAAAAATGCTCATCATCTCGAAAACGTGAGATTTTTACTGAGGTGAGTCATGACCTGGTACCAGTTTCAATATTGTACAAGGTTTACCGGACACCCTGTATAGTGGACAACATACTTGTTTTCATTAAATTTGATATTAAGGAGGAAGTAAAGGCTTAGAGCCTGTATGCCCTTTCTTACAAAAAAGGGGAAGAAATAAAAACTTCAACATGTGAACGAGAACGTACACAATATTTGGTTAAGTGACTCTTCGAGATTTCGAGTACTTAACAAAGAAAAATGAGAAATGACAATGAAATTACCATGAGGAGGGGAGATCATCTGTCAGTCAAACTGCAATTCGACATTGACTTGGAACAACGACTCGAGAACCAACATCACAGAACACAATGAGAAAAGAACAGAAATCCATTATCACAACCGCAATCTGAGTAGGTAGAACTCGTGTCATCTATCCATGCCAATAACGTGTTATATAAATCTTAAGTGTAATAAGACCTTTATATTCGTTTTATAGAGGATAAAGGTAGGAAACAGTATTTATTGAAAATTAAGAGAGTTATAGAAATTTTTTCAGTCAAACTGTACTTGTACATTAAGAGAAATAACCTTGGGGTTATTAATGGCGGAGTTGATTTCAAAACTTTCAAGAAGATTAAGTAAGGTGCCTTTTTGGAAAACATATAAAATATCTAAATCGGTATCAAATATCAAATCTATGATTGTAATTAAGAATATGGTTTGCGAACGAACTTTTAGTGTTATATTCATCTATGTGTGGGTTTCTAGAGCTCTCAATTAGTTTAACGTGTTCCAAAACTCTAGTTTCAATTTTCCTGTCAGTTTGTCCAACATATTGACCAGGGCAATCTGGCTGTAAACAAGAAATTCTATGAACACCTGATTTATGGGAAATATTTGCTTTATCTTTAGTGTAGACTAACAATTTTGAAATGGAATCCATAGTGTAGAAAGAGACATTGATATAGTTACCGAACCGTCTGAAAATATTTAAGATATCAAGTGATTATTTGCCTGAGTAAGGAATAGAGCAATATTTATTGGAATTGTTAACTGGGATTAAACTGCGATTGAGAGATTTGGTTCTGTTTGTGATAGATTATATTGATTAAATAAGTAGGATAACCATTATTGTGGCCTATTTGCCTAATAATGTTCAACTCTTTGTTGAAATTTTCTGGTGACATTGGAATATTGAATAGTCTATGAAAAAGTGAATTAAACGCTACTCTGAATAATACGGCTCAACTGACAGATAGTTGTCGCTGTTCCACCTGATGCATAACTTTTAAGGTTGAGATTAAGATTGTGGAGATGACTTCGAAATTTTTTGCATCGTATATCTACACCACTCCACTTTGAGATACAATGGACTTCTACCACAGGTTATTAAATGCAGAAGTTTGGATTGCTCAATCGATTTTCATTATCATTATTATTTCAAATACTGATTTTTTGCAATTGTTTCAGTATACCTGCTAATAATTTGAAAATAACTTCCCCATGAGGAGGATTTTCGTCGTTCACCTTGTTCGCGGCATCTCGAGCAAGAAGTGGTCGGCTACATTTCCTTTTCCGTGACATAATTCGTTTTTGAGGGGATCGATACGAACAGTTGCTCCTAATGTGTCCTGCAATTTTTTGGTAACGACTTTTAAATCGTTGTCCTGGCTTCGTTACGGCATCCTAAAAGCCATTACGAGGCCTACTCTGGCTGATGTATTGTTTCAGTCCGTTTTGCTGGTTTATGCATGTTGGAATTGGATGATCTCGATGTCTTTTCGGTTGGGGGTTTCGGGTTGATGCTTTATCTGCTCTGATGGTGGTTGTTGGGAATGTTCCTGTTTTTTGGCAACTGTTTAGTTCAGTGACACTTTTTCTTGACATAAGATCTAAAAGACAGAAAACAGTATAATAATAATGATAATAGTATACTTGATTCGATAAAAATACACATGAAGCCTAACTACAATGAGAAAAAATAATGAGAAATGAGTTAGTGAACGATAAGTAGCGATGCGCTTGTTTCGTCTAAAATCAATGGAAAGAAATGAGTGTAGATGTAATGATTGTGGATGATACGGAATATAAATGAAATCTAGTATGGCGAAAATTTAGGAAGGATAAAAGTAATATAAATTGAATTTACCAAAATTATAAACTTTTAAAAATTCATGAGCAAGTAAAATAGCAGACGAATTCACAGACAGACAGAGTTAACAAATAAATGTTATGACATCGTAGTAACTTTTACCATGATAATAATGAGATATAATGTTAGATTACAGAAAACAAATCAATTTTTGTGAGGGTCACATACTAAAAACAGTTAAATTATTAAATATGGTGGGGTATCAATTAGTAATGTCTGATTTCCAAAATAACTCGAGATCTAGGACTAGTGGCAATTTTTTCTTGACTATTATTAGATTTGAAAAAAAGTGCACAAAGGGCAACAGTTTAGAAAATGGTGAAAAAAAAGACAATTTCTTCACTGAAAAATGCAATGAAAACAGCCGGGCCCGCGTTAGCTGCCGAGTAGTAGGAGAGTCCGGGAGATGAGGGGTTTTCTTCTACTGAATGGGTTACGTGATTATACGCTTCTCCCCATCTCCTGCTCACCATTAGTAACGGAAAAAAACTAAAAACCAGAACATTTTGTAATTTTTCATTTAACACTATCACTCCATCATTCTTCAATTTGTACGGTTGGTCCTTTCCATGAAACTTTTGAATCTTGTGTACTTTATCTGTACACAAAACAGATGAGGAGAAGCATATTTTCACATATCCCGTTCACTAAACAAATTCCCCCAATCTCCCGGTCTCTCCTACCACTCGACCGCTTTCACTAGCTCGGCCGTTTTCAGTCATGTTTGCAAGCATTTTTCACCCATTTCGCAGCATTTTAGCGCAAAATGAGAATATACGTTTTGAGGTTCTGTACTTCTACTTTCAAAATCTGTTTCAGCAATTGAAATCGGACTATCACTAGAGCATCCAGGCACGCTGCAAGACAGTGCAAAAATAAATTGAAATTGCAATTGTGTCAAAACTAATGATCCGTTAGAGCCTGTTTTGTGAACAAATAACGTACATATGATTCTATCTTTTCATGAGAAAGGCCAACCCCATTTTTCGAAAAATGTCGGAGATATGAACTTTTGAATAAATCTTAAAATTTTCCGGTTTTCCCGGTTTTCCTCCGATACTAATGATCCGACAGGGTCATAAAAAATACAATTTTGTTTGAATATCAATTATTTCTAACTCTCTTCATTGAAGCAACAATATTGCTCCATAAGTTTTCATTTTATAAGCAAAACAATTCAAAAAAACAGGTTTTTTGTTATTTAAATGTTTGTAACAAATTAATAAATGACAGTTGCGAGTCGAAAAGATAACAGAAAGTAACTACGGACTATCTTCCATGTGATGGTACAGTCGGTTTTCTACTAGTATTTCTGTTAGGAAAAAGGGCTTTATTGATTGGCTTAATACAGTTATTTATTTATCGAGAAGGGTAGTCTCTTGACTGGACTAGTTGAACAAAGCTAAATTGATCTAAGATATTCTCAACCTTAATAGAGAAATATTCTTGGGGATGCAGTACAAGAATACTATTTGCTGAATTGCCAAGCTTTGGAAAAACTTTATTTTCAATCTCAAGACATCTGAAAAATTAATAGTGATGTACAAATAACACTAATAAATGAGAAAAAACATATTATTTTCTTCAAACTATCCTCGCGTTAGTTAGTTTTTTCCAGAAGGTCAGGTATAGAAATTTAGCCTTGTAAAACATTGAAGATAAAAATAATTTGTGTATTTTCCCTGTTGCTCTTGATTTGAAACTTCAAAAAGATACATACTATATTTTTTTGAATGCATTGACTTCAGAAACTTTTTTAAAGTCGTTCGATCATTTCAGAATGTATTACAGTTTGTGGAGTCCATTTGACACTGTCGTATTTCAATTTGGAACGAAGGTATGTGTTGTTTAATGTAATATAAGTGTCCCGTGAACTCTTGCTATCTTCTCAATATGAAAACAAGTGTTCTATTGCACTGGCATGCTAGGTTTTTCATGTGATCAACAAATTAAAAGTTATTTGAGAAAATCACCCCTAGATCTTTCTTTTCAATAACTATCTCTATTGCAACTCCATTGATGGAGTAATCTGGAAAAAGGTATCTAATCCCTTCTCTTCGAAAAGGACATTGCTTTACATTTTGATTCGTTCAGTGTGTAATCGTTCCCTTCACAGTATTTAGTGACAGAAATAATTCCACTTTTGAGCTCGTTCATGTCTTCTTCAGAGTTAATATTCATGTACATTTTCAGAACATCTGCACAAAACAAGAAAACAGTATGCTTGATGTGGTCAGATATATCATTCACAAACATTGTGAAGAACGATGGACCCAGTATGGACCCTTGTGGCACCCCTGAATTATGAATGAAATGATTATCACACATATATTCAATTGGCGTTTACAAAATCAAATTTATTCATGCTGTAGAGCAGTAAAATATGAGACTCATCCGTGACTGACGCCTTGTCATCCTGAGGTCAAACCCAGATAGGAGCAAACTGCAGTCAATATGGATGTGCAATGTTTGGAGAAGAAGAGTTATTGACGAAAAGGATATGTTCTTCTTCTTTTCCAAGTGAATTGAAAATAATCAAGAAGGTTACTTTGGTCAAAATCTCTAGATTTCGATTTATGTAAATTTTTCGAAAAAAAAAAATACCCTTATCTCCCAAGGACAATAAAGAATATGCAAGTGACTTAAATTAACTTAATTTTTTTACCTCATATACTTTATTGTATTGAAATTACACCTAAACCATTAGTTTATCATTTAGTTTGTATTTAACTCCATAAAACTTCAATCAAAACGTGCATAATAAGCGCGCGGAATTCAAATTTGCGAAACGCATCACCATTGGTCGAAACGAAGAATGACGTCACATTGTACGTTATGAAATTTATCTGTGTTGATATTCATACTGTGCTAGTCATCTTTCATAGAAAATTTGTTTTTATTTATATATTTGTAGTTTTCCAACATAGTTCGATTTTGGTCTAGTGACAATTGTCAATTATCAAGAGCAATGACTGAAAGCGGTTTTATCAAAGCACACTCCGACAATACCTGAACTGATAAGTAGTAATAGTTTATCAAATGATAGTTTTTCTTTTGTAATTTAGGTGAGGCAGGTAAATACAAAACATTTATGCATACAAAACTTACTTCTGATCAATTCTCTTCATGTTAACTATCGAAATACAATGTACTCACATTGAAATGATCTTCACAACAATGTAAATGTGATATTGGAGATACTTCGCCTCTTCTCATAACCTTACACCATTGTTTACGTATTTTCGAATCTCTTGGAACAGAACAAAATACTCTACTTGGTGTACTCATAATTGTGTTTTTGCATTCCGGTACTAGACAATACCTATAAAATGGTTTTTTAGCATTTTCCATTATCGTAATAGCGATCAAAACTGCAAATCCCTAACCTAATTAATAACTGTCAATAGTGTCAATGGCCGTAACTATAGAAAGGCTTGTTCATTGAAGACTGCTCTGGTTGATCGAGATCAATTTCCATATTATGTTCATCTCTCTCTAACACTTGTACTGCATTTGTCTTACTCTTTTATAAAATATCAACTTCAAGCAAGTAGAGCAATCAGGGTACGTCTCAACGAACGACACTGAAGAAGAACAACACTGATCGCGCCATGTGACGTCATCCACAGCGCGCGAAAATTGAGGCGTTCAAATAGGTCAAATTCAATCGGTATTTTATATATTATTTTAAAAATTAATTCCAAGACTTTCAACCGTATTTATATTTTTTACTATGTTGTAACGAAGTAAAAAATTGATTAAACAAATAAAAAAAATTATGCACATCCCCTATTGTCTTTGTGTTTTTTTATATTTCGACGGTCTTCAAGTGATCCTTCTAATTATAGAAATGTCTAATTTCAAATGGTATATGTGACTTGGTGGTTTATTGATGGTTGAAACTGCTTAAAATTGAGAGAAAAAGTCTCTCTGAAACATGATTCTCCCAATATTTCCGATGATTTTCGACTCTCTTCATCATTTTCATAACAAAATGTAGTTTATATTGAATTACTCATAATAAAATATTTTATTACATAACTAAACTACATAATTAATTTATTAATATAATTTATATTCTTTTTAACAACTAAGTATTGAAAATATTGAAAAAATTATAATTCAGAGACTTGTTGTCGGTTTTTCTCAATTACAAGCAGTTCATCTATCAATAACCACCAAGTTAGCTAGACCATTTGAAAGTAGACATTTCAACAATTAAAATAATCACTCATAGACTTTCGAAAACTAGTCATCTTCTGAATCGCGAATAAGTCACTGGTTACCAAAAAAGATATATTTTTCTAAAATCGTTCAAGAATGCCCACTTTCTCGAAGCAACGCAGGCCTCAAAATACGCTAATCCAGTATTTTAGTCCGTTGCTAAGCAGCGAACTTTCCCGGACCGTTTAATACTTTCCCGTATCGAAAACGATACGGGAATAGTATATTGTGTATCTAGTAGTAAAAGCAATACATTCCCGGACGACAATGTAAATTGTTGGCCGAGGCGTTAAGCCGAGGCCAACAAGCATTGAAGTCTGGGAATGTGCTTTTACTACGAGGTACACATACTATTTTTTCTAAAATCACAATCAGCATTATCAAAAACTAAGGAATTCTACATATTGTTTGCGGGAATTCAATAACTGTCTAAAATGTAAACAAGCCGGCAAAAATATTCCCGTATCGTTTTCGATACGGGAATAGTAATTTACTTAACAAGTCCGGAAAATACTGTTTTTTTGGACGAGTAGACCAAATTCTAGGACGAGCGTTAGCGAGTCCTGGAAGTCTATGAGTCCAAAAAAACTGTTTTCGGACGTGTGACATGTAGAATAACAAATCAATGAGACGCATTTGGTCTAAGAGACGAAGAGAGGTCGACTTCCACCCATCTGTTAACCGGATGAAACGATTCCAAATTTGAATATTTCGAACATTTCAGTTCTTATTTGTATTATATATTGAAATTCGAACAGAAGATAGGTACCAACAGAAACATTATAATTCTCATTTATATTAATATTTGTATCAAAATTCGAGCACTTCCCGTCCTAGTTCGGGAAGTACGTACTTCCCGGACTAGGCCGGGAAGTGCTACTTTCCCCACAGAAAAAGTGTCCGGTAAGTGAACACTTCCCGTATGGTTGCCGCAAAAGTACTTTCCCGTACCGTTTAGGTCCGAAAACGGTCCGGGAATGTTCGTTGCTTAGCAAAGGACTAAAATACTAGATTAGCGTATTTTGAGGCCTGAAGTTGCTCCGAGAAAGTGGTCTTGAACGATTTCAGAAAAAGTACTTTCCCGTATCGAAAACGATACGGGAAAATTTTTGCCGGCTTGTTTACATTTTAGACAGTTATTGAATTCACGCAAACAATATGTAGAATTCCTTAGTTTTTGATAATGCTGATTGCGATTTCAGAAAAAATAGTATGTGTACCTCGTAGTAAAAGCACATTCCCAAACTTCAATGCTTGTTGGCCTCGGCTTAACGCCTCGGCCAACAATTTACATTGTCGTCCGGGAGTGTATTGCTTTTACTACTAGATACACAATATACTATTTTACGAACTTTCTTGTAAATTAAATCATTTATACGCGAGAAAAAAATTGAATACTGAAAAATTTTGACTGTTAATTTGAGGTTATCTTGAAAAGTTTTGAAAAAGACAGTTTACGGTTTTTTCATTGAACATTTTTCGTTTAGAGGTCACTCCCAAACTGCATCCCTAATTCACTATTTTGAGTAATTTCGTGCTTAATTTATGTTTCCTAAAAGTTGGAACCTCAACAACATTTTCCACCTGGTCCTTGCCTTTTACCTCTTTCTTATTTTTAGCGTTTAAAATTCGTTTTGACACTAGCCTACATCTGCACCCTCTGTTAGAATTCCTATTGGAGTGGCCAATAAGGATATAAAAATCTGGACTCTCACATAAAAATAAACATGTGAAGACTATACGAATAGGAAATTCAAATGGAAATATTGGTTCATCTTAATCACTAAATACTTATTTCCAAAAAGATCTTTCGTAACAATAGTATACGTAACAATAGTATATTGTGTATCTAGTAGTAAAAGCAATACATTCCCGGACGAGAATGTAAATTGTTGGCTGAGGCGGTAAGCCGAGGCCAACAAGCATTGAAGTCTGGGAATGTGCTTTTACTACGAGGTACACATACTATTTTTTCTGAAATCGCAATCAGCATTATCAAAAACTAAGGAATTCTACATATTGTTTGCGTGAATTCAATAACTGTCTGAAATGTAAACAAGCCGGCAAAAATTTTCCCATATTGTTTTCGATACAGGAAAGTACTTTCCCGTACCGTTTAGGTCCGAAAACGGTCCGGGAAAGTTCGTTGCTTAGCAACGGACTAAAATACTAGATTAGCGTATTTTGAGGCCTGAAGTTGCTCCGAGAAAGTGGGCATTCTTGAACCATTTCAGAAAAAGTACTTTCCCGTACCGTTTAGGTCCGAAAAAGGTCCGGGAAAGTTCGTTGCTCAGAACGGACTAAAATACTAGATTAGCGTATTTTGAGGCCTGAAGTTGCTCCGAGAAAGTGGGCATTCTTGAACGATTTCAGAGAAAGTTCTTTCCCGTACCGTTTAGGTCCGAAAACGGTCCGGGAAAGTTCGTTGCTTAGCAACGGACTAAAATACTAGATTAGCGTATTTTGAGGCCTGAAGTTGCTCCGAGAAAGTGGGCATTCTTGAACGATTTCTGAAAAAGTACTTTCCCGTACCGTTTATGTCCGAAAACGGTCCGGGAAAGTTCGTTGCTCAGAACGGACTGAAATACTAGATTAGCGTATTTTGAGGCCTGAAGTTACTCCGAGAAAGTGGGCATTCTTGAACGATTTCAGAAAAAGTACTTTCCCGTACCGTTTAGGTCCGAAAACGGTCCGGGAAAGTTCGTTGCTCAGAACGGACTAAAATACTAGATTAGCGTATTTTGAGGCCTGAAGTTGCTCCGAGAAAGTGGGCATTCTTGAACGATTTCAGAAAAAGTACTTTCCCGTACCGTTTAGGTCCAAAAACGGTCCGGGAAAGTTCGTTGCTCAGAACGGACTAAAATACTAGATTAGCGTATTTTGAGGCCTGAAGTTGCTCCGAGAAAGTGGGCATTCTTGAACGATTTCAGAAAAAGTACTTTCCCGTACCGTTTAGGTCCAAAAACGGTCCGGGAAAGTTCGTTGCTCAGAACGGACTAAAATACTAGATTAGCGTATTTTGAGGCCTGAAGTTGCTCCGAGAAAGTGGGCATTCTTGAACGATTTCAGAAAAAGTACTTTCCCGTACCGTTTAGGTCCAAAAACGGTCCGGGAAAGTTCGTTGCTCAGAACGGACTAAAATACTAGATTAGCGTATTTTCAGGCATAAAGTTGCTCCGAGAAAGTGGGCATTCTTGAACGATTTCAGAGAAAGTACTTTCACGTACCGTTTAGGTCCGAAAACGGTCCGGGAAAGTTCGTTGCTTAGCAACGGACTAAAATACTAGATTAGCGTATTTTGAGGCCTGAAGTTGCTCCGAGAAAGTGGGCATTCTTGAACGATTTCAGAGAAAGTACTTTCACGTACCGTTTAGGTCCGAAAACGGTCCGGGAAAGTTCGTTGCTTAGCAACGGACTAAAATACTAGATTAGTGTATTTTGAGGCATGAAGTTGCTCCGAGAAAGTCGGCATTCTTGAAAAATTTCAGAAAAAGTACTTTCCCGTACCGTTTAGGTCCGAAAACGGTCCGGGAAAGTTCGTTGCTCAGAACGGACTAAAATACTAGATTAGCGTATTTTGAGACCTGAAGTTGCTCCGAGAAAGTGGGCATTCTTGAACGATTTCAGAGAAAGTTCTTTCCCGTACCGTTTAGGTCCGAAAACGGTCCGGGAAAGTTCGTTGCTTAGCAACGGACTAAAATACTAGATTAGCGTATTTTGAGGCCTGAAGTTGCTCCGAGAAAGTGGGCATTCTTGAACGATTTCAGAGAAAGTTCTTTCCCGTACCGTTTAGGTCCGAAAATGGTCCGGGAAAGTTCGTTGCTTAGCAACGGACTAAAATACTAGATTAGCGTATTTTGAGGCCTGAAGTTGCTCCGAGAAAGTGGGCATTCTTGAACGATTTCAGAAAAAGTACTTTCCCGTACCGTTTAGGTCCGAAAACGGTCCGGGAAAGTTCGTTGCTCAGAACGGACTATAATACTAGATTAGCGTATTTTGAGGCCTGAAGTTGCTCCGAGAAAGTGGGCATTCTTGAACGATTTCAGAGAAAATACTTTCCCGTACCGTTTAGGTCCGAAAACGGTCCGGGAAAGTTCGTTGCTTAGCAACGGACTAAAATACTAGATTAGCGTATTTTGAGGCCTGAAGTTGCTCCGAGAAAGTGGGCATTCTTGAACGATTGCAGAGAAAGTTCTTTCCCGTACCGTTTAGCTCCGAAAACGGTCCGGGAAAGTTCGTTGCTTAGCAACGGACTAAAATACTAGATTAGCGTATTTTGAGGCCTGAAGTTGCTCCGAGAAAGTGGGCATTCTTGAACGATTTCAGAAAAAGTACTTTCCCGTACCGTTTAGGTCCGAAAACGGTCCGGGAAAGTTCGTTGCTCAGAACGGACTAAAATACTAGATTAGCGTATTTTCAGGCCTGAAGTTGCTCCGAGAAAGTGGGCATTCTTGAACGATTTCAGAGAAAGTACTTTCCCGTACCGTTTAGGTCCGAAAACGGTCCGGGAAAGTTCGTTGCTCTGAACGGACTAAAATACTAGATTCAGGCCTGAAGTTGCTCCGAGAAAGTGGGCATTCTTGAACGATTTCAGAGAAAGTACTTTCCCGTACCGTTTAGGTCCGAAAACGGTCCGGGAAAGTTCGTTGCTTAGCAACGGACTAAAATACTAGATTAGCGTATTTTGAGGCCTGAAGTTGCTCCGAGAAAGTGGGCATTCTTGAACGATTTCAGAAAAGGTACTTTCCCGTACCGTTTAGGTCCAAAAACGGTCCGGGAAAGTTCGTTGCTTAGAACGGACTAAAATACTAGATTAGCGTATTTTGAGGCCTGAAGTTGCTCCGAGAAAGTGGGCATTCTTGAACGATTTCAGAAAAATATATTTCTGGGAATATTTTTTGACTATCTGAAATAACATTGAAATAGACGTTATTATTATGACAGAACAGTTGATCAACAACACAACGACAAAATTTTCCCAAGTTTTCCTAACATGGTTCGATGTTCTTCCTCGAAAACTGTCATTCCTTATTCATGTTATCCGCAGCATCCAAATGGAATGTGAGTCCCGCATTTTAAAGCACACTCTTTCTGTGAATTTTCTCTTACCCCCGTCGAAAGTGAATGTCTAATGGTAATCGAAGTCCAGTCCAAATGACAATTTCCTTTCACGTTTCCACGCCGAATTTAGCGAAACGCTGGCGAGGCACAATCCTTTTACGGCCGCATAATGGTTAATGCATCGATCTTCCTTTTCTCTTTCAATACGGTGTTCTAAACTGTTTTCCGTGGGTATGTAATTAGATTAGAGCCGATAATGCAACCTTATGCCGGGTACGGCCTTTTACGTAGTTTGTATGGATTATTTCACCTTAATTTCCGTCGATTGTCTGCGTTTCTACGTAGTTGATGATATGTGAATGTGGATCATATTATCAGTAGGTTTATCATTTTTTTATTCGGGTTCAGTTCTACTCATTTTCCCATATATATATATACCTGCAAAAACAAAACACCTTTGGATAGCTTTCTGCATCTTTTCTCTTTAATTTTTTCCCGTAGAGTGGTCAGTAATGTCGACTAGTAATCTCCAGTTATTGTTCTACCCTTATCCAAAAAATCAATCATGATCACTCCATGGCAATCCCAAAAAACTGAAGCAATAACTTTTCCAGCAGATTTTTGGACACGAAACTTCTTAGGTCTTGGAGAACCGGAGTGTCGCCATTCCATCGATTGTTGCTTTGTTTCTGGATCGTAGAAATGTACCCAACTCTTGTAACCTCATAAATTTTCAATTTACAAATTTGGAATAAATCCTGATTTTAAATTATGGAAAGTTAACACTTAGGCTGATAGGCTGCTCAGATCGATACGGTGAGGGTGTGGATAAGTTTCAACTACTGATTGCTCAATAGCGTACTACAGAGATTTTTTAACTATTGAACAAATAGGGCACCAGTTGACCTGACTAGTTCAGATAATCTGGGCGCCAGGTTGTAAAAGACAAAACCGAAGATAGGAGATATTTGTATCTAGCTTGATTGTGAAGGCAGAATAAATATGCAAAGAAACAATTAACAACTTTATTTCAAAAAAACTTTATAAAAGCTGAAGGCTACAAAATTAACAAGCTGAAGGCTACAAAATTAACAAGCTGAAGGCTACAAAATTAACAAGCTGAAGGCTACAAAATTAACAAGCTGAAGGCTACAAAATTAACAAGCTGAAGGCTACAAAATTCAGAATATTTACACTTTTGAAAACAAATCTGATTCAACCGAAGATGGTCCTGTTTGATAATACCTGGAGGCTGGGTTAGCGTCGATGATCCCTACGACGAGTTGTTGTTGGATCGTCTTTGGCTTAGTCAGTCAGAGACTTGGTGGTTGTCTCGTATGGACTTCGACCTTACTAGTTATGGTTGGTCTTCACGAAGATTGCCCGTTGACTTGGCTTGACTGAGAATTGAGCCCCTCGGATCTGTGTTTGACAACTATGGGATCTCCTAGTGGTACCAGTCCTTCATCCAATGTATGGTTTCCTCGAAGACATGAGAAGCAGACGAAAGGAATCAGATTTGATAGTTACAATATGGTGGGGGACAAGGATATCCTTAGTACCGCAAGATTATATTCTGAATTTTATGAAAAAAACAAAATTTCAACACTTGAAATATGATTGGGAAAACTACTCAAACATTCAACTCAGAATGCTCAATATAGTTAAATAAATATCAATAAAAAATAACTATTCTCCAAATAAATGGAAATAATAGTTGTGAAGCTATTTAAAGTTGATAATTAATATTTGTAGATGAAATATTTAAAAGAAAAACATTGGAAATCCTTCCAAGGAATTATTACAGTATAATAATAGAAGATAAAGAAATATCCTTGATAAATTGTTAATTTACCAGAAATGTATGTACCAGAAGGGTAATAATGATAAATAAGTTAATGTACCATAAGAGTACTAGATAACAATACTTATAAATGATAATTACACTCTTTCGAAAAGAAAGGAGAGAAACAGTAATATAGAGATATAAAGAAAGAATTGAAGGTGATAAGTCCTTCGCAAAGATTGAATACTTATTCTGAATTCAAAGAAACTACGCTCTATGGTTTCTGACTTTCAAATATGTAAGAGAAAGAAAGATAAAGTAGGTGGCAAGTCCTACATAAAACTATGCTCGATAAGTGAAGGTTGGTGCACGTTTGGTTGACTAAAAGGAAACACTACCTGGTAGACCTTGAAGATACCTAATCTACAGATATCTGATTGAGTACGATTGTAATTAACAAACAATTGAACCAAGAGACGATACCCTTGTCTACGAAGCAGAAATAAGTGCTTTCGTCTACAAAGGCAGAATCGTGGTTGAGTGTGGTGCAACTCCACAGGCCAGAGAACAAACTCTGTCAAGCTTGCATTCATTTCTCAAAGATAATAACTGAACAAGCAGTATAGAAAGAAATGCTCACCTGAAGAATTGTTCTGACAACGTTCCGCCTGAAAGTCACAAGCAATCAACCCACTTCTCCTCTACAAGGTTCAACTCTACCCTATCTCTTGGTGGTAATAGTATCGTCACACTGCTAGTTGATGGGAGTCATCCACAAGAAGAAATTACCACTTATCTGGTACCTGAAATTTGACAGAGCGTAGAAACTGAATCAGCAAATACAACTCTAACCTCTCTACAGGTACACTGTCTTCCAAAAATCAATTAGGACAAAAATATGTTATTGAATAATTTATTTATTGAGTCCTGAAGTTATTAAAAGCCTCTAAATTTAATACTATGTAGCGATTACTTAAATAAATGGAAAAATAGAATTTTTAACCTCTAAAAGTGAAAATATGAAATTTACTTCTAATATGCAAAGACCAAAAATATGATATTAAAAAGTCGGACTAGGACCTCTAAATTACGAAAACACATTTGAAATTGATCGATGGCTAATAGAACACAATGGAATAATCAAAAATATTTCTTCAAACCATGCAGTATGGCGTTACCAAAATCATGCAAATACACTTTGATAAAGCGATCTCATGCTAATTAAGCACTATTATTTAAATAAAGAACAATATACTCAACCAGAACTAATATCTGTTAAATCCAATAGAAATATTATAAACAATTTAAGATGGCCTACCAGAAAATGTATTCCAAGTTCAATCAAAACAAAATCACAACCTTCACCTAACGATGCCGGAAATCAAGAGAGCAATTCCCCGCATTGCACGTCCGAAACTCATATTTTTGCCCTTCGCGCAAGACCAACCGATCCTCGATCTCATTCGCCCTTCGAACTAGCAGTGACTTAGCAGTGGCGTAGCGGTTAGATGGGATAATGTTCTGAATTAATATGGTTGATATCGGATACATGTTGGTGTATTTGTGATGACAGATGAATGAAAGTATAATTATAAGAGTAGGCTAGTGTATAACATAGTTGACAATTCCTAACCCATTTAATAAGATTATTTGAATGGAATTGTTAAAATTATTTGAATGAAACGAATTATCGTTACACTCTCATCCATAGTAACAATTTGGTTCAAGAAGTCTACATCGTTTTCAAATCGAGCACAGATCGAATGCGATGCTACTACCCTTGCACGCTTTTGGTCAACATTCAAACATTTGGGGATCCATTTTGCAGCAATTTTTCTCATGTCCAAATTGACGTGAACTATATGATGAACGCGTTTGTATGAAATATTCAGTGCTTCAGATATCCGTTTCAGCCCAATTCGACGGTCTGTTAAAATCATGAACTGCATCGATATTTTCGGGGACTGATACAGAAACTGGCCTTCCCGATCGGTCATCATCTTCAATGGAAAATTTACCTCTTTTGAAGCTTGCAGTCCCATTTTTCACTGTCGCATACGAAGGACATTGATCACCAAGGGTATTAAGCATATTTTCATAAATCTGCTTACCTCTTAACCCCTTTAACTACAGGTACTTGATGATGGCTCGACACTCTAATTTTTTGATTTTCATAATTTCGGTGGACATTCTTTTCCTTTTAATTTATTGCGTAAATCTGTTTTACTTTTTTGACGTCAAACTTTACACTGACACTTCTAATAATTTATTGTTCGTTGCTATGGTAACGCAATATTTTGTTTATGCAGGGAACTGGTCTAGGCTAACTAGATATCAAAACATCCTCGTAAATCGAATATATAAAACTATAACACCGAATACACTTTTCTTGACTGATAGACAAACAAGCAGACAGTCACTTTAAAATGTTATTGATAGTAAGTCTCTCAATATACTCAATAAGACGATCTTTATGTTTCAAACACTTCATTTTAGTTATAAAAATTTTTTTCAACTAAATACGTTTGTATTTTCTTTCTGAAAATGTTGAAAATTGCAGCAGATATGATTTCTAATGGCAGTTAATGCTTCCAGCACAATTACGTGATTTTCTTAATGTTTTGGTGTTGAAATTTGAGATGTGAATTTCTTTTATTCATTTTTATTTTTGTGAATGAAGCACGAAATTTTGAAAGTATATACTTCAGTAACAGTTAGTAATATATGTTTCTTGAAAGATTCTCTACAAGATTCTCTGTATTGCTAATTTTATATTCTATCCTCCTTCCAAGTATATCGAAATACTTAAGTATTATTTGAACTTTGAACTTCAAATCAGGGTGTTGTCAAATTGGATGTTGTATTTTCATTCTGATTACATGCATTTTATTCTTTGTATATCTGTACTTGCGTCCAGTACTACAACATATTTTTTTCAGATAGGGAAATTCAGGATACGATACTAACAAAAATTTCATAATCAAGACATTTTTTTATATTCGCATTAACCTATCGGTTCAAATTGATTTAGTTGCAGATTGTATAAATTTCCTTGAATTTGCATTTTTTCATTTTCAGACAATGTCTTCCTCAAAACCATGTCCCTACCACCTTATTGATGTTTCTTGAAGTTTTTCCAATGAAACTTATCTTCATATTTTATGTTTATGAATAAATAAGTGAACATAAAAAAATAACAAATTACACTAAATATTTTAACTGTACCACATTTTGTTATTTTATTTCCAACGATTTAGCTTACAGGAATCTTCTTGATTTTTTTATTTTGTCTAATTTTTGTATCCTCTTTGTTAGTCCCTGTTTGTTTTGTTACTTTCCAACAGTAATACCAAAAGTGAATTTTCGCGATTAGTCTGTCGATTCATTTCTGAACGAAACTGATTTATTTCGATCAAAGTTGAAGTACTTAAAAAAATCAAGCTGGTACAACACAGTCCTTTTCGTGAAGTACGAGCATTTTTTACTATTTCCAGGAAAGCTATCATTGAGTAAAATTTGATGTTACAATTTTGAATTTCACAGTAGTAGTAAAATTATTCATTAACCACCAAATTACATAAATTTATAGAAGCATACAATAGAAAATGAGAGATTAATACAGGCAAATTCCGTTGTCGAAAAAGAATCCGCTTTGTGCCGCTAAAGCGCAGTGAGATTTGATCTATATCTGTTATTATTTCATAAAGGTAAATAACATTCTTCAAAATGATTGATGATAATCCGTTTTATCAAAACTGGAAGTGCTGACTTATTACGAACAACTTTTCATTGAACATTGCACTGCAATCTATCCTTGTTTTGAATAGCATCAGCTGTTTTTGAGGAAGCACCTCAATCAGATAACATATCTTACATGGAAAGTCAATTCACTTGATTCTCATTAGCAATTGCTAACGAGCTCTTGTTTGAAATTCTGTAAAATGTATTTACTACCAAAAAATTGCGATTTGTTTGCATCCAGACCCTCTACACCAGAAACAACAACAATTGGGGGTAACACAACCCCTATAGTGAACTGAATATGCGAATCTCACCACAATATCATTCACAATCAACCGGTGAGACGTTGGATATGCATTTGCCAAGCGAAAAGGTAATCCACCAAACTCGTTAAAATCATTTCAGACGTTGAATGCAGTTTTTGAAATGGAATCATAGGAAATGATTCTGATAATTTCTTCCGGTAGCGATATTTTATGAGCTCCTATTACCCTTAATTCATAGTGAGAAAAGGAAAAATAACGGATATGAGAAAAGCTCATGGAAGTAAGTTCACCCCAGGTTTTCAGACACTTTTCATTTCCGATGTAATCTGAATAAATCGTTCGGATTATTCCTTCCGATGATCTTTGGTGTCTTGAGCTTTAAGCAATTTTCTTTGATAAAATTGGAGAAATCACAGAAGAAAATTAAATAATTTTCCACTGCAATTTGGGAATTGATTTGAAGACACGGTGACCAAAAACTGTCAGATGTGGTGGGGTGAACTGATCTGTAATGGGGTTTTCCGTTTCAAGGTTAGTATAGAATCTGGATTCACTGACATGTCATGCAGAATTTTCAGTTTTTCACGCTAGACAAAATAAATGTTGGACAAGGTATCCCAACCAGGTGACCACCAAAAAAACGTTGAAATTCATCAAATCAAAATATTGAACGATAGAGAAATACATTATTCATTTAAAAAATCTCAATGGTTGATACCTTTGCGTCAAGGTGGTGGCATAAATTCCCCTTTAAATATTTGACCTATTTCTCTAATGCCCACCTTAGCAAAAATTATGGAATAACAGCTTCATTTACACCAACAATATCTCAAGCAGTCAAAAGTTCAAAATTCAAAATAATAAGAGCACTGATGCTGCTACTTTTTCATTTTCATGTGAAATGTATGATTTATCCAAGACATTAATTATTTTACTGCCAATCACGAGATACTGCTAAAAAAACTTTATTGTTATGGAATAGGACAAAGTACTCATATAAGGCCGTTCAAAAGTGGTAAAAAGAAGATACATCTATGTTGTGGCGTACCACAAGGCTCAGTACTTGCTCTAATTTTGTTTTTACTTTATTTAAATGACATGACAGCCCAATGGCCGCTCTCCGAATAGTATCGATATTTTCTCTTGACAATATTTCTCATTGCTTAATAACCAATCAGTCTATTTCAAATTTCGAAATTCAGCCAATAGAATCGGAATTACAGTGAAAATATAGCTTGTCGCTGTATTTTCACGGTGATAAACCTGCTTAGTTTTTGTTTTATTAGCTGTCAAGTGAAAATAATGATTTAAATTATAAACGTCAAATCTTTGTGTTTTGACTAGTTATAATTCTTAATCAATATGAGCGATCGTTGGGTACAAATGGCTATTGGTATCATAGATGAATCAGTGGAAAAGAGTATTCCGTTGAATACGGCCAGAAATAAAGAATCAATTACCAGGCAATTCAACAATTTTTGCACAAACAGGGGTTATATTGTCAATGCGAATACCACAATTGTGGAGCTGGCTGATATTTTGAAAGATTATGCCTGTAATATGACCCCAATTTTTCTCTTTAGTATTCACGTTGTTAGATTTTGATTTCTGTGAATTACTTCAAATTAAAACGGTGACACGATTTTTCTTTATTTCAAATCGTCATATTGTCGTCCTAAATATAATTCGTGGTATGATTAATAACCTATAATTTTTTGGAATATCAATTCATTGGCAATCCCAATGCAAGAAAATATCAAAATATCAAATTTTCAGCTTTGGGATTGCAATTCATTAATATTCCAAAAAATTATCGGTAATAATCATACCACTTATTATATTATCCCTGAAAATATTATTATATTTTAAATAACATGAAAAATGTAGAATTAATTGCCACTCAAAATGAGGAAGTTGTGGAGAAGAGTTTACTATATATTTATTGAAACGTTTAATTTTTTTGTTTCAGGTATATATTGGCATGTTGACAAGATTCTACTAGATACGTAAGTCAAAAACTCGCATACGCTTCCACTAAAGATAAGGACTGATTGAACTTTTCACGAAAATATGGCAGTAGAAATGATCATCCCTTTTGTCCAATTTGTAAAATATGTATATTGGAAAGATTGCAGAAATGATAAGTATTGTGTAAGTCAGATCCCAGATAACATCTTTCAGATAATTCATGATTTCAAATTTGATGTCAAAAGAAGTTTTTTTTCAAAACAGAAACACCAGTCTCAGCCTTCAACTTTGCTTCTTTCCATGTTTCCACTATCAATAACAGTGATGAAAAGAAATGAGTCCACCAGAAATTTTCGTCTACAAAACATACTGTTCCTTGCGGAATTCCACAAGTCATATTTCGATTATGACTGGTGGAATTATCAAGTTTAACTACTTTTTGTCTATTAGTTAAATAACTTTTGAAGAGTTCAATGCTTACTCCTCGCATACCATAATTGGACAGTTTTGCTAAAAGTTTGTAATGTGAAACAGTGTTAATGTTTCTTTCAGATCTAAAAATATACCGATAGTATTTCTTTACTTATATGGTGAGTCACCTGAAATATTTTTCGAAATCAATATTGCGAAAAGAGAATAAATTTTCCAAAAATTCACTGATACGTGTTTTGAGGCATTTTTCAAGCATCTTGCCAAATGATTAAAGAAATTGGCCAATTGTTATTACAATTTCTCTTATCATCATTTTTATAAATTGGAATAATATCTGATTTTTTCCCGTTGTAATACTTAAATTGAATGAAAATGCTTATTTCCTTTGCTAATTTGGGACCAAAACTTGTAAAGTTATCGAAAAAGATATCTGAAATTGTTTGTTCAGATTTCATAATGAGATTTTTTTCATCATTTTCTCAATTTTCTCTCGTAGTTTTTATGAGTTGAATCATGAAGTTTCAATATTTTTTGTACATGTCGAATGAAGCAATATCATTTTTCTGCCACTATTTTACTGAGTTTATCTCTATTCCTAATCGTTGTTTCCAATCCTCGTGTAATCCACATTATTTTGTTTGTGTGTGATGACATGTTACCATATTATATCAAAAGGTTTTCATTAGTTTTTCATATAAGTCAGACCAACTTTCATTCAATAAACGATTTATGAATATTTGGAACTAAATCAATGTTTCCGAAATTTACAATTTGTTCAGAGCGTTTTGATTTTTCAATTATTATTGTCATAAGTACCTAAAACTTGTTGACGAAGCTTGAGACATGAATATACATAACTATACGATATAAATAAATGATACTAACAAATGAATGAATGATAAAAACATAGACAATGCAAAATTATTTGAGACAAATCAAACAGTAATTGTCAACATACGAAGATCGTATGAAGGTGTAACAGAAGATATAAGCTTGTATAGCGCCATAGTTGAAGTATATAAAATAAAAGAATATAAATATATTATTAAATATATTATTATTATAATTTGTTGAATATAGTCGAAATTATATGCAACCAATGTGCTATCAAATTTGGAAATACAATATTGTTTTTATCCATAGAATCGATATGGAATATTGGGATTGCAATTTTGATTCTAGATATTGGAAACAATATGCAGACAATATTGTATAATCGATATTGGTAAAGATTATACAACCAATATTGACCAAATATCACATGTGACTATCTACATTCAGGACAGGTTCAACCAATATTCCACCAATATTATTACCTAATATAATAATGTTTTTTGAATATTCACCCATATTGGACCAATATTATTTTTTCGTTTACAACATATCTATATTGGCCCTATGTGAAACCAAGATTCAACTGATATGATGACCTAGGTAATGAATCTCCATCTCTATAGATGGAAATAACTAACGACTCTTTTAGGAAGATAGAAAATTTTCCACATCTGCATGAATCATTTATTAGGGTTACAAGTAGTGATGGTGCTGTATCTGGGAAATTTAGGGAAACATTTGCTGTTGCTGCTATTTCATCAATTCCTGATGCAAGTGGTCAGTGATGAAGGTTTCGAAGACAGAAAAAGAAATTTCTGTATCTGAAAGACAATTTTTCAACAAAAGATTTATTAATGTACACAAGGAGAAACCTATAATTGGATTCCATTGTATGATACTAAAACGTTCAGAAGCTCATTTCATGCTCAATGAACTTCTTTCAAGAACACAACTGCACTTTGCCTCATAGAAAAAAATGCCACAATTGAATCAAACGATCCATCATAATTACGGAATTTGAACCATTTCCCCAGACATCAAACAGACTAGACCACCCCTTCTAGTTTTAACGAGGCGGGGTAATATTTGTCGACGCATCAAAATCCGATCAATTCGTTAAATTCCGGAGCCCCTTTCAGCAATCTGCTAACTGTGCCCGACCCGTATGAAGGGTAATTCTCGCTTGACTTCAAATAACAAGGGCCCCCATCGCACCGAATTGGAAAGGTTCCTATTGTTTTTTTCTTGTTAGGGAATCAATTACGATTGTGTTTCCATAGTCGGTGTGAAACCTGTCGGTGATTAGAGATTCGATTTTTCGTTGCGGGTGGGACGAGGATAGGACGCTGGATGCTGGATATTAGTCGACGAAGTGGAAAATTCTTCCGCGTTGTGGAAGGGGTAGGAAAGATGCAGTAAATTCAGTTGTAAATAGTGAGGTGATAGAATATTATGTGAACTATTATATGGTTAACGAAGACTCCATATATTGTTGTTATCCTGTATATTGTACACGACTTGCTCAATTCTCTGAAGAATAGAAACACTGCTGGATTTGATTATAATTTCACGAAATTACCAAAATCCATATAATTCAATCAATTCATGATCAGAAGTGCCCATAGATTTTGGGGCGGTTTTGATTTCTAGAATTCTGCATCCTTTTCTTTTAGAGTACTGAGGTTTGTTTTCAAAATTTCGTGACGCAACACTTGAAATAAAATAAAGTCGAAAAATCTTTTCAATAACAAGATTTTATTTGTGAATAATGGAAATGAAAAGTAAAAAAAATAATCAGTTTGTGAAAAACGAAGAACGTTCGAAAATTGTAATTTTTCTGACGTAGATAGATGGATGAAATGCTTTATTGTCGAGAGGAATACCTTATTGACAAAACTTTGTTTATAATATGAACAAAAATACGTACAAGCACGCACAATTAATATCCTGCCAATCTCAAAGTTCATTACAATCGATATAAGAACACAATATGAAATACACTACAGACATGGAAAACATTGGAATAAAACAATATCCATATTCACGAAGTAGAGATAATAAAAATTATACTCATAAAATTCTTCCGGACTATAATATGTTCCGTCAATAAAACAGTTTCGCAATATTTTTTTTAAAATTTGATTATCACTCTATATCATAATGTGAATAGGTAAAAGTTTAAATATTCTGCTGCCGTTGTATACAAAAGAATATTCGAAATTTGTGGAGGTGGGGATGGGCAATCCATGTTCATTAGACTGACGAGTTGAATATATTGTGGGGGTTTTTTGAATTTATGTTTATATTTATTGACCGGAGAAACAGTTTCCAAAATGAAGATCAAATTCAATGTGAGTATTCTGTGTTCTGTAAATGACGCTCTGCAAGATTGTAGTCGATTTGCTTTGCAAAGGTATTGAATTTCTCTCTTTTACAGAACAAAACCGGTTTGGAGTTGGGTTTTACTACATACTCCCCAGAATGGAATTCCCGACGCTCTCCAATTTTCTACCATTTTCTACTCTCACTTTTCCAACCCTTCCGCTTCCTCATTTTGGTTCTGTGATCACTCAATTATCTTCGTATCAATTTTTTGCTTTCTCTCTTTGTACCTCTTTCTTCCTACCACCTTTCTACCTTGCACATCTTCTGTCTCTCACTATATCTGTATTCTCCAAGATGGTCTGGACGTTTGAAGAAGTTCTATACATATTGTTCTCCTCGTGAGATACTAATTCAGTTGATTCATATTTCCTTGTTGTCAACAGTTCCTCTAAGCTCCCCTTTTCATCCCTTCTCCACTTTGTTGCATCCAACTCATTTTAACGCTTTCTTCACGATCAGCAGTTTTTGCAACAGTTATAGTCTAATTTGTCTCTTTTTTCCTTGCTCTCTTGTTTTCTGCCATTCTCTCATTTGTACGTATTGTTTTGTGTTTTTGTTCCAAAACAATCGCTTCTTTCCATCATTCTGTTTTGTCATTGTCTTTTTTTGGTAGTCTCTGGGTCAACTTCTATGGTTACTTTCCCAGCTTTACAGCGTCTTAACATTTTGTTCTTTACATTATTTCATCTTTCCGCCTCTTCATATTTTTTCTGGTGTTAGTTGTTAACTTTTTTTTGTTTCTATCTCTGCTGCTTATGTTTTGCCATTTCCTTCTTTTACTTCAATCTCTGTGTCAACTTTTTTGCAGTTACTTTTTTTCCATGTTTTTTCTCAAACCTTAATTGTCTTTCTGGGTTCGTCATGCTAACACTCCGTTTTTTTTTACTTTTTACAGCATCTAAACCCTCTAGTTTTCATTTAATCTTATCTTCCCTACTCATTGAATTTCTTTCTGGTGTTGGCCAAAACCTCTTTCCCTTCTTTTACTAACTCTCCTGTTTTGTCATTGTTTTTGTTTGGTTTGATCTCTGGGTTAACTTCCATAGTACCATTTTTCTCTGTCCTTTGTTTTTTCAATTGTTGATTATCTTTCTAAATTCGTCATCTCAACACTGTCCCCTCCTCTGCTCTTCACAGCGTCTTGACTCTTTGCTCTCTATATTATTTTATCCTTCTGTCTCTTCAAATTTTTTTGTCGTGTTAGCCTTCAACCTCTCCCGCTTCTTTTTCTGGCACTTCTGTGTTGCCATTGTCTTCTTTTTTGCTATTTTATCTCTACGACAACTTCTACCGTTCTATTTCTCTCAATGATTCTTTAAATAATCTGTAATTTTCTTACTGGGTTCGTCATGCTCACACTGTGTATTTTTTACTCTCCACAACGTCTCATCCTTCTGTTTTTATATAATTTCATCTTTTCATCTCTTCGAATTTCTTCCGGGCGTAACCTTTCGCTTCTTCTACTGGCGCTCCTTTTGTGCTATTGTCTTTTTTGTTTTGATCTTTGGATTAACTTCCAGCGTACCATTTCTCTTTCCTGTTCATACCTGTCTTTCCCTACCACCTTGCATCTTCTCATGTTTCACAATGCATGACCACTGCATATCCTTATACTCGTCTCTTCCTTTGTTTATCTGTAGATTTGAAGAATGGTGCTTCTCACATCAGATACTTATTCCGTTGATACATTTATTCTTCTTTTCAACTGTTTCTCTAAGCTTTATTTTTTACGCCTTCTCTACTGTTTCATCCGACTAATTCAATCGCTTCTTCCACATCCTTCTATTCTTTCTTTTCTAAGTATTTGTCATAGTCCAATCTGTCTCTTTTTCATTTGTTCTCTGTTTTCTGCCACGCTCCTCCTTTATTTGAATGCATTGTTTTCTGTTTTTGCTCATCCTGTCGCTTCCTTTCCTTACCAATCTGTTCAGACATTGTCTCATTTTGTTCCATTCCCTTGGGTAACTTCTGTAGCTATTTTTCCGCTTTGTTTTCCTTGTTCTCTCTCTATGACTAATAATCTGGAATCTTCATCCTAACACTGTGTTCTCCTTTGCTCTTAACAGCGTCTTAACCTTCCGCTCTCTATATCATTTTATCTTTGAATATTTTTCTGGTTAATTGTAATTTTTTTAGCTTCTCTTTCTGACGCCTCTGTTTTGACATTGTCTTAATTTTCTTCAATCTTTGCATCAATTTCTTTTTTTTTCTTAATCAGTAATTATTTTTTGAGTTTGTCATGCTTACGCTGTGTCCTTCTTTACTCTTCACAACGTCTCAACCATCTGCTTTTTATATCATTTCATCTTCCGGTCTCTTTGAATTTCTTTCTGGTGTTTGCCGTTACCTATTTCGCTTCTTTTTCTGGCACTTCAGTTTTGCCATTGGTTTTTTGTTTTGGTCTCTGTGCTTTTCTCTCCTTCAAATAGTCAAAAATTGTTAAAATTATTTTTTCCGTTAACCAGCTGTCGTCCCCTTTCGAACGGCAGTCCTCAGAACTTGAGCGAGCTAAGGATTAACGAGGTCTTACCTTTTTACGTGCGATTCCTAGCACTTTCTCTGGCCATCAGAAAAAGTTCTGCAGTCGCTGGGGTTTGAACCTTTGAGTGGCAGCCAAAAAGTGATTGAAGCAATGTCGCTTCAACCACTCGGCTACCTAGCCCCATGTTAATTATCTTTCTGAATTCGTAATCAAACCACTTTTTCCTTTATTGCTCTTCACAGCGTCTCAACCTTCTGCTCTGTGCAAGATTTTATCTTTCCATCTCTTCAAATTTTTTCGCTTCTTTTTCTTGCGCTTCTGTTTTGCCATTGTATTCTTTTGCTCCAAACTCTGAGTCAACTTCCACCGTTCCAATTCTCACTATGTTTTTTTTCCTTAATCCATAATCATCTATTTGGGTTTGCCATGCTTATACTGTGTTCTTCTGTACTTTCCGCAACGTCTCAACCTTCTTCTTCTCATATCATTTTATCATCCCGTCTCTTTGAATTTACTTCCTTTGATTGCCTCTTCCGCTTCTTCTTCTGATGCTCGTTATCATTGTTTGTTTTGATCTCTGGGTAAACTTCCGATTTCTCTCTGTGCCGTTTCATTCCTTTATGTTTCTACCTCAATTCGTAATTATCATTCTGGGTTCTTCATCCTTACACTGTGTTCCTTTTCACTCTTCACAGCGTCTCAATCTCCTGCTTTTGATATCCATTATTTTTGAATTTTTTTCTGCTGTTGGCCGAAACCACTTTTGCTTCTTCTACTGACGCTTCTTTTTTGTCACTGTCCTTCTTTCTCTGTTTTAATATCTATGTCAACGTCTTTCGTTCCATTTATCTATTTGCTTTCATTTTTCTACTGACTGTTAATCATCTTTCTGCATTCGCCGTCCTAAGAGTGTGTCTTTCTCTGATCTTCAAAGGGTTTCAACCTCCTGCTTCCTGTTTCATTTTATCTCGTCTCTTCTGATTTTTTTCTGGTGTTGTCCGCAAAAAAAACCAATAGCCAGAAAGGCAATTTTTTCGTCTCTGACATGACATCGCCTATCTTTTCTCATCAAAAGCTCATCCACTTCTTTAGCGTGAATAAAATATAACTCGCCGGAAAAAAGAGCCCTTCTTAAAACGTCCCGAGCAATATACGTCTAGAGGACACAAGACGAAGGCCATAGACCATCCAGCGAGTGGCCGATAAATCTCGAGCCCAGATGGT